>CM040123.1:26871283-27471283 GCA_022559845.1 Amorphophallus konjac | reverse complement strand
GGAATATGAACGCACTCGGCTCGCCTCGGGCTACCAAACTCGCGGTAAAGGAAGTACGCGGGTCAGGGAACCATCCCCCTGTCTCCACCGAAGATTCTGCGCACTGAGGACGCCCATCCATGAAGAAAACGCCACACGAATGCCGCGACGCCCCGAACTCACGGTCGAGCTTCGCTGTGCCTCCAACGCCTTGATCCTCATCCTTCCCGTGCCCGCTCCTCGCCCGCGTCGCCTCCACCTTGCCCCTGTCCCGCTCCGTCGGCCGCCGGAGAAGAGAGGGTGAGAAAAGAGAGCGTGAGAGAGGATAGAGGGAGAGAGTGAGAAATGAGAGGGGAGAGAGAGAAAAGAGTTTGATATAAGGAAAATCTAAAAAATCCAAAAATTGTCAAAAATTTGGAAAAATACTCTCCATGATCCTCGAAGAACGCACACCGCAGTGGTAACATCTCGGAGTCGGAGAACGCAACGGTTCACCCTACATAGGGTTCCGAAGGTCCGACAGACAAAAACACGCGTGAACCTCAAAACTCAATCCGGGACCCACAAAACTGATCTGAAACTCACAGATCCTGATCCAATAAATATCCGAAAAACTCGGGACGTTACACTGATAGACTTGTGTCAACGCAGTGTTGAAGTCAGCTCTGGCTATTCTGCTTCTTGTAGGCGTGTAGGTTGACACACTTAAGAGGAATGAGAGGATGGAGTCGATGCAGCTTAAAAAGAATTGCCAGTATGACTTGTACTGGAATTGAAGGTGCGTCGACGCACTAAAGGTCTTGTGTCGACGCAGCTAGTTGTTTGCTCTGGTTGTTCTGCTACTTGTAAGCAAGTAGGTTGACTCACCTAAGAAGTAGGTCGACACACTCTGAACACTTAGTCAATTTCTTCTCAGTCAAAAAATCATAAAATAAGTTGTTTCAGGCTTTCTTAAATTGACTTGCTAATGACTTATTGTTAGACATCATCAAAACATAATGCACACAACATTCTTCCCCCTTTTGATGATGGCAATTATGAGTCATTATGCTCACATTTTTGTTATTTTAAGTCCAAGACCAGGTTTTGGCAAACATAAGACTTTTAACATGAATAATAGAAAACACATTGTATTGAAGAGGCAATTCTTTATCAAACAAAACAAAATTTAAATTTATGAAGGAATCATCAAGATTTTTGTTAGATCATCGAGATATGCAGCAGGGACAGACTGACATCAGATAGATAACTCATGGTCAGACTGACTTTAGACATATAGCTCATCACACTATGACTTTCTACAAATTATGACTCATCAGACTTCTCCCCCTTTAACATCATCAAAACACTAGGAGGAATCTACAGTGTGATGTGGGGAAGCAGCGAGGAATGATTGCATTGGGAGTTTCAGTAGACAGAAATTGGAGTTCTATGAAGGGATTCAAGTCTAATAACGATCTCATTATTATTCCAAACCGACTCCAAATTCAGACACCTTCCTCCAAAAGAGCATTGCATGGTTTCACATTATTTATTGAAGGATTTAAAGTAGATAACTTCAGAGGTTTTAGAACCCAGGAAGGCAACAAGAACGTCTACACACAGGATTACTAGAACAAAAACATATTTGCATACCACAGTCCTTGATATTCATCTTTCAGCCTTTCTTATTAAGATCTAGTGACCTTTTCGGATTAACTGCCATTAGTATTGAAACCAAACAATCTGATGCAGTGGGAGTTTATCCATTCAAGCACCTCTGGTTTTCAAACCAAAGTATAAAACAACTTCATTTTATCAGATGACAGCCAAGTTCAATTGACACCTTTTTATGTGAGGAATCACATTGGCTAGATGCAATATTCCTCAGTTACTCAGTGCAATTAACCATATTACCTCATTTAGACCAGAGGTAGCTTGCCACCTCATGCCTTAACTGATGCGGGACGGGACGCGAACCTGGGACTCTAGCTCGCGAGCGTCCTTAAGCGAGGGAAACACGTGGATCTACGCGGTTGAGGAATCGATAATGAGTCTTGGGTATCGACTTTTCCGGATGCTCGGATCGAATCATGGGACAGGTTCCACTCACTCACTCTCACAGTGGTGATAAAAATATATCGAGCTAATTTCTTATCACTCTAGCAACGACATATAAAAAATATACGAGATAAGCAAAATACCAAATAAGGAGGGTGGCGAGTGTACCTCCATGCTACCAGACGTGGGGAAGGCGATCCTGGCCAAGTCTCGTACTCCCGGTACAATAATTAACAAAATTTACAGCAAGAGTGTTACTGCCCACTCCACGCAGGGAGGTAAAGGGATACAATGGGACCCAGGAGTATCACACTTGGGTTGATGGCCAGCTTCTTGGGCAGCTCCGACGGTTCCGACGCGCTGCTACTCGGGCAGCAGCTTGCTGTCCCGAGCAGGTTCTGTTGTTTCAGCGCTGTGCGACTCAGCGAGAAAAATTCATGCGATCAACACGGACGTCGGATCGACGCGAAACTAGTGCCGTTACGAAGCTAACTTGGAGATCTACAACCACCTAGTGTGACATGAATTTTCCTATCTCTATAGTTTCCTTGGTGGAATTTGGAACCGACGGACTGACAGACTCAGGAAATACTGGGCAAATTGAGATATGCCTGAAAATGTGGGTTGAATGAAGGTCAAACGGTGGAATTTGGACTTAAAATTTTTATGGAAGATAGAGGGGAAAGTAAGAAATACAAAGATAATTTTTTTGTAATTTTCTGAGGTGGTTTGTGAGGTAAAATGGATTTTATAACAGTGGGTGGTCGGATCTAGACTACAGGAGACAGAACTAATTTCGGATTTTACAGTGGATTTTTGGATGGGTAAACAAATTCATAAAATCATGAAAAAATTTGTGGAAGAGGGCTTTGGTGAACAAAAAATACAGTCCAAATTTCATATAAATCTAAAATTGGAAAGGGGGTAAAAAGGGCAAAGGGATGACTTGCTGGAACACAAATCTGCACAGGGACAGATTGTGTAGACCAGGGAAGAATATGGTGGAACGGGGGACAAACGGTGGAGGAATAACCTGAAAGTTTTTTTGGAGAGAGGGGATTTCATGGGGAACTCACCCTAAAAATTTGGGCTCGATCAGATCTCTTGATTGGGAGATAAAAATCGGGCAATAGCTTGTTGTCCAGGGGTGGACAGACTTCCGATGGTGAGGCGGTGGTGGTGCGATGGCGGCTCGATGACGGCGGCGGCGGCGGTGCTGAGCTTCTCACTCAGAGAGGGGTAATTGAGAGGCTCCACAACTCTAAAGATCAGAGCTATCACAGCTCCAAGGGGGAAGAGAGATAGGGGGTGCACCCTTAGGCCTCCTTGAGCAAAAAAATGGGATTTTCTTCATTAATTGCTATGGAATTCATAAAATACATGGGTTATATAGAAATGAAAAAAATACCTAAACTACCCTCATATCTAGGGTTAGGGAGGGGTAAACAAGGGATAGGATAATTAATTCCCATGTGGTCAAAAAAATCACAATAAAAAATACAAAAGGAGGGGGCGCCCCTTGGACCAAGGAGGCCAAGTTGGATTTCCCTTCTTGGTCAACCTTCTACCTTGGACCAAAGACCAGTCCATGTTGGCCCTAGAACCTTGGTGGATCAATGGAAAAGAGGGCGGGGGACCCTGCTGGACCTACAGGCATTTGACATAGAAACCCAAAGGCCTTTTTTAAAGAAACCCAAAGATTTCTAAGGACTAACACATTGGCTTATAATGCCTTACAATTATAAACCCAATTAGCCAATGATATAAATAAAAATAAAAGGACATAAATATAAAAATAAAATATTAGTGTCCGGTGTTGATTCCCATCAATTCTCCCCGGGTGGGAAGAACTCGACCCCGTCGAGTAAGGGGTATAGTTGTTCGTATGGCTCCTACAGATCTGTCACCGTACCAGGTAGCGCAGAGTATGCGTCACTCCAAGTAATCGTCACCTGCTCATCCCGTATATATTCGATATGCACATGCTGCTGTAGGAATGAGGCTAGTGGTGGACACTCCGGGGTGGGGTCGCTCTCAAAGGAAGGAGATGGCAATATGACTCACTAGGAATCACCGCGGAGTCCCTATATGTGACTAGATCCGAGATATTGAGGTAGAGCCGATCCCAAATTCTGGCAAGTCTACAACGTACGCAGTAGACCTGACTTACCTCACACTTGAAAGGGGCTGACATCGCGAGCTGACATGAGACCAACTTTGCGACTCCTAATATGCTCGACACATGTATGTATAGACTCTTGACAAACTGGACAAATAAATAAAAATACGGACTCACACATGACCCTAAACAAATCTACTGTTAGACCGACCCATACATATGTAATGGTGGACTAGGACATCCGAATGTGTGCCATGCATACACAAGACGCAATCAAATGTCGGTAGAATCATGGACTCATAGACATCCCAAAATGCACCATGCATGCAAGGACTTCCTATTGGACTGGGGAGATTTGGGAGGTTTGGGTGGGCCAGGAGAGTTGAATGCACCTTTCTCATCACCCCTATATGCATGTATATCTCGCCAGTGAACGGGCTTGATGGGTGTAGATGGCCCAGCCCGTGAGGAAGGGATGTGATAGTGGAATCCCTCGAAGAAGTGGAGTAGATGTGGTGGGTCAAGGGGTTCACTAGGGAAGGGGTCGAAGGGATCAAAGAAACTGTGACCCCTTGAGACGGGTTCTCTTATGACACGGTCCCATGTTTGGAATTCTTGAAGGTGTAGATGGTCACCTTCATGCACTGGGGTTGATGGGACGATGGTCTCATATAGTAGATATGGTTCCTCCATCAGAAATAGGGGAATGAAGTCGGGCTCGGCCGGCATGGGGAGGAATAAAAGAACCTCTGTGGTGACATGACCCATGGTGCACACGGAGGTAATGGACCCTAAGGCTGGATGTGTGAAGCTACGACTATTAGGTGGGTCCAAGCCTGGGCCCAATAAGTGCGTCAACTGCAATTGCCGGTCTAACCCCTTAAGAAGGTCGTCCAATGTATCAACATGGTGACAAGATCGGAAGGTGGTATGGAATGAGTTGACGTGCACTAATGGTAATGTGGGGTCCATGGATGGGTAGCAAGGAGGTGCAGGGACCAAGCCATTCTTGAGCCAACTAAGAAGTGGCTCGTCGATGATTAACTTCCCCGATAGAAGCATGAGTGGCTCTGGCTGAGGCGGCTCCGAATAAAGATAGGAAGGTGAGGGTGGTGGCAGTGGAGCTCTCATGGGTGGGGAAGGAATGTCCTCCTTGAGGGGGAGATGTTCTTGGGGTGGCACCGGGTTGGGAGGCTTGGGCAGGAGTCCGTCAATTTGAGTACGCATCCTATCCAACCGATCCGACATAATTTTGAAGAGTTTGGCAACGGTGGGGGTTGGAGTAGGGGCATCGTGGTGGACTCGCTCATGGTCTCTCGACCTAGTCTTGGGTTGAGGCTCATCGACATGCGGGGCTCTTTGCCTCCGACTATGACAATCCTGGTGGGAGGTGATTGGGTGGGGTCGGTTGCAGGTGAGTGGGCCGGGTAGGTAGACCCTTCTAAGCTCGCCCTTCATCTCACGCCATGACTCTATAGGCCATTACCTCCTAATTTCCCTCAAGCATTCTATGTCCCTCCATATTTCGGCGGCTTCGTAAAAAAGTCACCTTGTGGCAAAGTCGACTTGCATGGCATCGGACATAATATAACACTCAAAGTATTTGTCCATAGCGGCTTCCCACTCTAGGTAGTCACTCAGGACTTTGGAGCCATAGAAGTCCGGGGCTTCGGGCCTGCGGAGGTGGTGGGGTTGGATTCCCCATCCTTGGGTGTGTCACCCCATTCATATGACGTGGGCTTTTGGGGATCCATGGGACACGGAGGAGCTATAGGATGGCCATGCCGACACTTGGTGACAAGACAAATCGACTAGACACGACCCTACAATAATAATGCAAAGTTGGAATGCAGACTCGACAACAAACCTAGACTCCACCAGTATCCGGTATGTGGCGGAGGTTTGATCCAAAAATCGCACTCACGCAAGTGTGCTACCTTCCCGATAGGCGTAACCTATCATTCCGGGAACACCTTTTGATATACCGGGTAAAGGGTGTAATATGAAACCGTGGACCGACTACCCTAGACTTGACTTAGCTCTGATACCAATTTGATGCGGGACGGGACGCGAACTTGCGACTCTGGCTCGCGGGCGTCCCTAAGCGAGGGAAATGGGTGGATCTGCACGGTTGAGAAACCTGCAATGAGTCTCGGGTATCGACTTTTTCGCGTGCTCGGATCGACTCACGGGACGGGTTCCACTCACTCACTCTCGCAACGGTGATAAAAATATATCGAGCTAATTTCCTATCACTCTAGCAGTAGCATATAAAAAATATACAAGATAAGTAAAATACCAAATAAGGAGGGTGGCGAGTGTACCTCCACGCTACCGGGCGTGGGGAAGGCGATCCCGGCCAAGTCTCGTACTCCCGGTACAATAATTAACAAAATTTACAGTAAGAGTTTTACTGCCCACTCCACGCAGAGAGGTAAAGGGCTACAATGGGACCCAGGAGTATCGCACTTGGGTTGACAGGAGGCTTCTTGGGCAGCTCCGACGGTTCCGACGCGCTGCTACTCGGGCGGCAGCTTGCTGTCCCGAACAGGTTCTGTTGTTTCGGCACTGCGCGAGTCGGCGAGAAAAATTTCTGTGATCAGCACGGACGTCGGATCGACGCGAAACCAGTGCCGTTGCGAAGCTAACTTGAATATCTACAACCACCTGGTGTTACAGGAATTTTCCTGTCTCTATAGTTTCCTTGGTGGAATTTGTAATTGATGGACTGATAGACTCAAGAAATGCTGGGCAGATTGAGATCTGCCTGAAAACGTTGGTTGACTGAAGGTCAAATGGTGGAATTTGGACTTAAAAGTTTTATGGAAGATAGAGGGGAAAGTAAGGAACACGACGATAATTTTTTGGGTTTTTTACATATTAGTCCTTATAAACATAGTGAATTTCTTATTAGTCCCTCTATTCTGAGTATTGTTTTAATAGTCCATGTAATCTTAGTCGTTACATGTTTAAGTCCCTACTATTCATTCAGTTAACTAAACTATATTTACCTTATACTAAAGGTAATGAAAATACTAACTTACCCCTGGGTTAAGTGTGAGAGTGTGAGAGAGAGATAGAGAGAGGGGTGCCTCCTCCTCCCGGCCTCCCCCTCCTGGCCTCTCTCCCCTCCAACCGCGGCTGCCTCCCCGTCATCGTACGGAGAGGAGGCCCAGAAGCGGTCGGTCAGGCAGGCCGCTCGATTAGGGGCAGGCGATGGTGGAGGGGAAGGTCGACGACAGGGGGCGGTGTCCGGCGGTGGTGCAGAGGTGGTGGGAGAGGGAGGCAGCGGCAGGGCTTGCCGTGGTGGTGGTGGTCGGAGGTGTGTGGAGGTGGTGAGGGTGGCAGGGGGCTGCCGCGGTGGCATGTGCGACATGGTGTTAGAGGAGGAGAAGGATGTCGGGGGTGGGTTGGTGGCTACATGGCCACAACCGATGGCGGAGTGGACCGGTGGCGGAGTGGATTCCGGAGGGGAGGCTGCGGGGTGGTAGCAGGAAGAGGAGAGGCGGGCGATCGGCGACGTGGTGTGGGGTGAGAGCGGGGGAGAACGAGAGAGGGTGAGGGTGGAGAGTTGGCCGGTGACGTGGGGAGAGGAGCGACGGTGAGGGCGGTCGGCGGTGAAAGGGGTGTGCTGGTGGAGGGGCGGTTGTGGGTGTGGCACAAGGAGGCCGTGGGCGCGGTGGAGTGGCCGTTCGCGATGGGGAGGGGAGGAGGGCAATCGCAGCGAGGAGGTGCAGGGGTGTGGGGAGAGGTTGACCTCTCCATCAAGGAGCGTCGACCTCTACTATCTCCCCCTCCCCTACTATCTCCCCCTCCCCAGTCCTTCGGCCCCCTCCTCCCCCTCCGGTCGCCCTCCCCCATCCCCTCCGGCCCCCTCCTCCCCCTCCGGCCGCCCTCCCCCCATCCCCTGCGACCTCCCCCTCCCCTGCCGGCCACCATCAACTGGGCGGGTGTCGACTCCTTGAGTCGACACTACCCATCTGACCTCTGTCCCCCCCTCCCCCTCCCCTGCTATCTCCCCCCTCCCCAGTCCTCCGAGGTGCCTCCCCCTCCGGCCGCCCTCCCCCCATCCCCTGTGACCTCCCCCTCCGGCCGCCCTCCCCCTCCCCAGTCCTCCGACCCCCTCCTCCCCCTCCGGTCGCCCTCCCCTCATCCCCTACGACCTCCCCCTCCCCCGCCGGCCGCCCTCCCCCCTCCCCCTCCGACCGACTCGACCTGCCCCCTCCACCTCCCCCTCCGGCCGCCCTCCCCCCTCTCCCTCCCCATCCGACCTCCGTCCCCCCCTCCCCCTCCCCTGCTATCTCCCCCCTCCCCAGTCCTCCGGCCCCCTCCGTCTGCCCTCCCGCCATCCCTTGTGACCACCCTCGCCGGCCGCCCTCCCCCTCCCCAGTCCTCCGGCCCCTCCGGCTGCCCTCCCCCCATCCCCTGCGACCTCCCCCTCCCCCGCCGGCCGCCCTCCCCCTCCCCCTCCGGCCCCCCTCCCCAGTCCATGGATGTGTGTGAGAGAGAGATGGGTATTTTAGTCTTTTCTGTGCCATTGACGGAATATTCAACAGAATATTCCTTTTTTAAGACGGAGATAAACTATGCAGACTTATTTATAAAATATTAATAATTGTAAGGATCTTTAAGACAATACTCAAAATAGAGGGACTAATCAGAAATTCACTATGTTTATAGGGACTAATATGCAAAAAACCTTAATTTTTTTGTAATTTTCTGAGGTGGTTTGAGAGGGGAAATAGATTTTATAACATGGGGTGGTCGGATCTGGACTGCAGGAGACAAAACTAATTTCGAATTTTACAGTGAATTTTTGGATGGGTAAACAAATTCATAAAATCATGAAAAATTTTGTGGAAGAGGGCTTTGGTGGACAAAAAATACAGTCCAAATTTCATATCAATCTGAAATTGGAAAGGGGGTAAAAAGGGCAAAGAGATGGCTTGCTGGAACATAAATCTGCACAAGGACAGATTGTGTAGACCAGGGAAGAATATGGTGGAACGGGGGACAAACGGTGGAGGAATAACCTGAAAAGTTTTTTGGAGAGAGGGGATTTTGTGGGGAACTCACCCTCAAAATTTGGGCTCAATCAGATCTCCTAATTGGGAGATAAAAATCGGGCAATAGCTTGCTGTCCAGGGGTGGACAGACTTCCGATGGCGAGGTGGTGCGATGGCGGCAGCGGCAACGGCGACGGTGCTGAGGTTCTCACTCAAAGAGTGGTAATTGAGAGGCTTCACACCTTTGAAGATCAGAGCTATCACAGCTCCAAGGGGGAAGAGAGAGAAGGGGTGCACCCTTAGGCCTCCTAGAGCAAAACAATGGGATTTTCTTCATTAATTGCTATGGAATTCACAAAATACATGGGTTATATAGAAATGGAAAAAAGACCTAAATTACCCTCAGATCTAGGGTTAGGGAGGGATAAACAAGGGATAGGATAATTAATCCCCGTGTGGTCAAAAAAATCACAATAAAAAATACAAAAGGAGGGGGGGCCCCTTTGACCAAGGAGGCCAAGTTGGATTTCCCTTCTTGGTCAACCTTCTAGCATGGACCAAAGGCCAGCCCATGTGGGCCCTATAACTTAGGTGGATCAATAGAAATGAGAGTGGGGGACCCTGCTAGAACTATAGGCATTTTACACAGAAACCCAAAGGCCTTTTTGTAAAGAAACCCAAAGATTTCTAAGGACTAACACATTGGCTTATAATGCCTTACAATTGCAAACCCAATTAGCCAAGGATATAAATGTAAACAAAAGGACACAAATGTAAAAATAAAATATTAGTGCCCGGTGTTGATTCCCATCATTAACTCTTATCACTTCATTGGTGAAGGGGTACAATTTCTCAGCAGACTTAAGCCATTACTCTGTAGATGTTATTATTATTTTATTTTGTTAAAAACATATCAGAGTTAGTTAAGATATTACATTTTGATGCAAACCACCTCACGTCTCAGGTGAAGTGAGCTCGGTTACTCAGTAAGTCTCCACCATTGCTCTGCATTGAGTGCCTCAGATAAACTTAGATAGCATGGTTGTTTAAAGACAATACTTAATATGAAGTTCATCAACCAAAATTATTGCTAAATTCTCATAATCAGACTAAAGGAGTATTAGGATCCAGCACACTTGAATTGATGCTTTAGTAAGAGTAAGCATGAGAAGACCTTCCTTAAATTTCCTGGTTTCAGACCTCATGGAGTTATTAACCCTAAAGCCTCAATTTATTTGATCAACCATGATGCCAAAAGCTAGAAGATTGTTATTACAAGAGTGTTAGCCGATAGAGATCAGTTATCAGACGTGAATCTCCCCCTGAATTCAAGCTCATCATACAAGAAATTTTGTGAGGGAATGAAACAAGCTATTGAGCAGACTTTTGATGGTTCGAGACTCACGTAGCCTTTTACGTAATCTATTTTCGAATGGTTTTCATGGAGGGAAAGCTCTCAGATACAAAAATCTCTATTCGAAGCATCTCACGGGGCATTGGACATTTTTTGGGAGGAGGAGAGGCTGGCAGTTCGGAGGCCAGAGAGAGCTGTGAGCACGAGAGCGTCCTTCCCAACCTTCCACAAGAAGTAGAATCTGAAGACGAAGAGCTCCACTATGGGAAAACCCAGTTTACAGGGGGCGGCCATCGACATGGCCGCCCACCATCCCTGAACGGCCACATAGCTGGCCGCCCTCTGTTGGTCGACGGGCAGACCCCATCCTTCTTCCCTTGTTCCCCATTTTGTTATATTTCAGTTTCTTTTACTGCATTGCATGCATACTTTATCTTCCTAGCTCCTTATTTTAAAGAGGTTTTCCAATCCAAAACATATGGAAGGCGGATGATCGAAAGTCTCAGCCATACCCCTTTCCGCCCCCCTTCCCGGTACGATCACCCCCATTTGCATGTTTTTCTCTTTGATCTGAGCATATACTACACTATCAGAGTCTAATGGGTTTGCTTTCTTTGTTTGCTGGTTAACTTGCAGGAACTTCGTCATCGACTTGTAGAGCTCATTGTTCTTGGCCGTCCGTGAATGAGGACAGGAAGAACCCACATTCTTCCGTTCCTAAGGTATTCACGACCATCCTACCACTGTGAGGCTCAAGTATAAGCCTCTGGCGATCACTCTATCTCTTTATTTCTAATCTGTGCACTGTAGGTAGCAGCAACATTATTCGGAGGGAGGCAACACGCACGCCATCGCGCACGCCTACCACTTCCGGAGCCTACAAGAACCCCACCTTGAAGGCTTCTATGGAGACACTAATTCCCCCAGGGAAGTCCCCAACTAGATAATCATCTACGGTAGGGAAGATGATGTCGTACTATGTCGGGATCTGGAAGGCCTCCTTAAGACCGAAGACGACTACTACATGTTAGGAGACATTGAAGACAGGATGGGAAGAGCCATGCTGGGCTCCAGAGGTGCTTAGAGTGCCCTTGTGGTTACCCTCTGCGCTGCTAGACGGCTTAGATTCCAAAGAGAGGAGGAGTTTCCCACGAGAAGCCATGAAGACAACGGAGTGAAGGAAGGAGAAGGGAACGTCACTGGAGGCTAGAGGAGGAGGAAGAAGTAGCAAACATTGACGCCGAAAGAGAGTCATAGAAGTGCCTCCTCAGGTGGTTCTTGCCTTTTTTAAGAACAACAATGGCAGCCTGCTCGTCGCCCCAACGGCCCTGATCAAGTTACCGATCGGAAGGTTAATCGCCACTGCTGGTTCGCTTGCTGGGAATACCTAGGGTTGCATCCCTGACTGTTCAATTCTGATTCCCTAGAGACGAAAGGACCATGTCATGATAATAGTGATGTCACTCCGCACGAGTAGAAGCTACCTTGCACTCTAAGGAAGCCAATAGGTAGTGCAACACCCTATGCCTAGAGATACATGAATGTTCGAGAAGTATCGGCCGAACACATCTCCTCACCTGACCTCGTTTGGTTTCCTCTCGAGCACCGTGCATCCTTGCTGCTCTGGAGTAGGGGGCTAGTGAGGAGGAGAAAATTCGCCAGGCCCATTACGGCCCATTATCCATCGGCTCGCAGTCCAGGAAAGCCACCAACCAAGGCCCACTCATGACTGGCCGGCCCACAGACACGTATCCCTCGTATGTGCGCGCTGTAGACGCCACGAAGCTCTCAACTAGCTGACTATTATCGCCAGAATTACAGAGGTTATCCCAACAGGCGTGGGTCTCTAACCACTTCGCTAGGACGCCTGCCATCACACGCACATCGCCGAATAACTCGCCAAGACGTTGTCCTTTGATCCGCCTCTCGGAGAGCAGGCGAATGGATAACTGCCAACTACATAATCGACAACCCATTACCCCACGATGACCACGCCGCTAAGTCAAGACACGGATGTCCCTAAGGTAATCTCTATAAATAACGCCCTGAACAGTCAACCATGGTACGCAATCTAAACTACACAACTGACCAGCGACTTCCAAGCGCTCCTTTCTTCGCTCGAGCACTCGCCTCCACATTCTTCACCCACCTTTCTCCTTACCCGAGCTCTTCGCTAACATAGGCATCAGAGGGTGATCCTCTGGGTATTCACCCGGGTCTCCTTATGACGTGGTCGTTCAGTTGTTACAAATTTTCTCGAGACGTCTGATCTCTCTCCCATGTGCATTCAAGAAATCATAAAGATGTGATTTGAGATTCGAGATATCATATTACAACCTCTACAATTAGAAAATGAGTTCTTTTGAAATAAATTAGAATATCTAATTCAATAAAATAACTTGAATTGTTTATTCTAGCTAGAATAAGATTAATGTTTACCTTTCTTATCGATTCTATTATTTTTTACTTACGTGAATTATCTTCTTAAAAATATAATCGTAAATAAGATGTCAATCAGCCTTCCCCTGCGTACTTTGCTCCGGAGATAATATTATATGTGATCAAAACCGATTTTTTTTTTAAAGAAATGGAAAACCGCACTTTTTGTCGTGAAAGTGAGGGAATTGACACAAGATGAGAAATCTCGTCACTCAGAAGCCCATCTCACCAATCAACGGCGATTTGCTTGACGTAATAAATGACATCTCCACTGACATCTTTTAGGCCATTCGTTGGATCCAACAGACCACGTGAATCATGTTATTTGAAAAATTATAAATTCCTTCAATGAAATTGACAAATAGAATATTTAGAAGACACCTGTTGAGACATCTTCCATCGTGATACCCGTGAAGAGTTGGAGATGGGACATGGGGGGGGGGGGTTAAGGTGTGCCGTTTCCCACAGGGCAATGATGTGATCCAAGAAAAAGTCAGAGCTCAACGGCCCGTTTGATTGTGCGTATTCGCCGATTACGGCCGATTACGATGGCTGGTTAGCCTCTTGCCTTTGAAATCATCGTTCCTTCTCGGTACTCTGGACTTCCATTTCTCGACTTAAATTTCAGAATAAATCATTCTAATTACATACTAGGTGGAAAAATGTTATCTAAACCACCATTATTTTAATTAGCAAATGCCACATACTAACACTTTTACTTGATGGAAAAGCAGTGATGCTTATTAAATCAGGAGAAGGAACTACGTACCGCAGAATGGAACAAGAACGTACACAATTCAATTCTGGCTACAGATTGGGGAAAAAAACAAGAACATAATTAATTAATTAATTAATTAATTAATTAATTAATAGACGCACACAGTTCTTCTTCACGTCTGTCTTCCAGAGATGGGATTCCAAGATGGTAACATTTCCTAAGAAGGCGGCAGTGGGGCCGGGTTCCATCTTTCTTACTCTAGAGAAGCGTGGAGGAGGAGAGCTGCCTCAGACCGTCGGCGAAGAAGCCGCCGAACCTCGCCATCTCGTCCCCGGGCAGCACCAGACCGTACTCGAGCCCACCTCCCTCCTCCTCCTCCTTTACTTCCGCAATGGACATGGCGCTCGTCCTCTCGATCGACACCACCTCCACTTTACGGGGCCTCCCCCACCCGAAGTCCACCTGGTACATCCCCAGCTTCGGCGACCCGGCCACCGTCAGGATCCCCAAGGCCGCCAGCCGGAAGACGTCCCGGACCCAGTTCTCCGCCCCCCTGAAGGCCCCCCCGCCCTCCAGCCCCCTGATCACCTTCCAGATGGCCGTCGACGCCACCACCACGCCGTCCTCCCCCAGCAGGTCGCTCCTGCTTGCCTCCACGCTGCAGATGCCCAGGCAGTTCCCGAAGTACGTGGCCGGCGCCGGGGGGTCCATCCGCGCCCTGCACCCCGTGACGAAGCCGAAGTGCTCGGTCTTGCCGCCGCCGGCGTCGGTCCCCCTCGCCTTCACCAGGCAGGCCCACATGAACCCGCATGCTAAAGCGTAGGGGGAGCACGCCAGCGAGGTTTTGCCAGTGACCCGCCGGCCCAGCTGCTGGATCTGCTCCTTGCCGAAGAGGAAGGTCGCGCGGACGAGGTCGGTGCGACGGGCGAGGTCCCACGCCTCCATCCGCCGGTCTTCTCTCAGCATCTCTAGGTCGGCCAGGAAGGTCCTCCCCAGACACTGCGGATCTCGGATGACCGTCCTGTCGTAGGACGGCCGCCCCCCGACGCAGCCGACGCCGGGCACCCCCTCCCTCTCCAGCCTGCACATTGTCGCCCAGGTCTTGAGGAAGTGCGCCGACGTGGAGCCATCGGCGACGCCGTGATGCACGGTGACCCCGAGGGCCATTCCCACGCCCGGGAACAGCGTGGCCTGCAATGCCAGCACCGGCGCCCTTCGAGTGACCTCCCCTGGCAGCAGCGGCGGCACGAGAGGTTGCAACCGGGCGGCGTCCCGTGCGTGGTTCCCCGCCAGGTAGTGCAAGTCGTCGCCGCTCTCCGCCACCGTGAACTCCACCGCGTCGCCGTCGGTGCAGCGGAGCTCGGGGAAGGCGCAGTGGGGCTGGAGGGCAAGGTTCCCTGCGAAAGGGCGGAACTCGCGGAGGGCCAGGGAGAGGGAGCGCTTGAGGTGTGGGAGTTGGTCTTTGTGGAAGACAGACCTGGAGCAAGGGAGCTCGTAGAAGAAGACTCGCTGCACCGGCTGGAACGGGAGGAAGACGTAGTCGAAGAAAGTAAGCAGTAGGGTCACCGGTACGGCCGACCCAGGCGCCGGGGCGATGAGGCAATGCTCAAGGACCTTCGTCCTGGGCGGCAGCAGCAGCGTCGGCTGCTGCTCTGGAGGAGCCATGTTACTTTGCTCGCCGGCGAGGGGTACAGGAGCTGGCGAGCTGCTGCGACAGTGTTTGCTGGCTGGTCGCCTCGGTCCGGGATTGCTATTCTTGCAGTTTTATTACATTTGTTTTGAGAGTAATGTTACGGTGTTGACACTTTCGATGTAGCCCATTTTGTCATGAGTTTTTTTGTCATTTTAAAGATTTTTTAACATATGAACCACTATTAAATGTCTAATTATAAAAATATCATATTTAAAAATATATTATGTAGAGATTAAAAAATATCCCCTTTATCTTGTACGGTACTTTTGAGATTTATTTGACTGGAAAGAGCAATCGGCGACCCTGAAGGAATCTGTAGGCATTAGAAAGAATCATCAGAATGAACCTTCGGAGTGATCTCATGGGACAACCTTCCGATGTTTAAGTCAAAATTATCCAACAAGGGAGAACCAGAAGAGGGAGTAAGTAGAGAAAGTAGAGGAAACAGGTGGAGTCAGGAGAGTGCTCAGAGTAGGCAGTGAACGCTCAGAGAGACATGAAGAGGGGCACCGCGGAGGGATCTCTCTCTCTCTCTCTCGCTCTCTCGTTGAAGAAAATCTCTTGATATGATGGTGAGTCTACATATTTTCATGTCCCTCTCTAGATCGCACTGGGGATCTATTTATACAGGAGGCAATGGTGTGTCTCTGACTTAGGTGCGCAATAGCGTCATCTATGGAGTGGTGTCCTGCTTGATCGTGGGGATCTCCCGTCGCCCTCTCACTTGCTCGTGGCGGATATCTCGACAACGTGGGTGTGATCTGGCCTTCACCGTGACAATTTTCGTGATGCGAGCTCCAACATTCACCCGTTGGCGAGCTTAATTCGCGGCGTCCAGGATGTACGCTCGTGAAGATTCCGCTCTAGGATATGGAGAATCTTTCCTAGGCTAGAGAACCCTTCGATGGCCTTGGTTGAGCCGCACTTTTAGGGTCACGACTGGGCTGGATATACCTCCATGGGTATGACGTTATTGGGCCATACTGGGCCTCGCGAATTTTTCCTTCATCACAGTATTAAATATATTCTTAGTTTTAAAAAATAATATAAAAATGTCACTGTGGTTAACTTACATCGACATAAATAGGAACATTCCAAAAAAATTCTAATATTTTTATTATTTTATCGTTGAAGAATCAAAATACCCCTCTCAAATCCCAAATTTCCTATCATTACAAGAAAGAGATGAGAAATATAGAGAGAGGATAGAGAAAGAGGGAGGCAGGTGCCAGAGGAGACTTTCCTCTTCGGCGTCGACAAACCCCCCTAGTCAACCTTGCCCCTCTCCCTCCCACTAGACCCCCCTGCAAACACCCCCTCATCTCCCGTTGGACCTTCCCCTTTAAGCTCCCCCCCTCTCTCTAGGTTGCCCCCACTGCTCCCTACAAACCACTAGTGACAGCGAGATAGAGAGAGTGGGGAGAGATGAGAGAGAAAGAGAGAGGGTGACAGAAGGCCACATGATCCCCTTCTTTCAAGCTTGCCCCCCCTCTTTCGGGGTCCCTACGTACCACTCTCTATAAATCGCCAGTGATAGTGTGTGTGTGTGAGAGAGAGAGTATTGGGGAGAGATGAGAGAGAAAGAGAGAGGGCTAGGAGTGACAAAGGGTGAATGAGGGTGCTCGCAAAGGCAGGGGACAACAGAGGCAAGGCCGCGACCGGAAGGGGGGGCAGTTGGCTCTGTGCAACGGTCCGCTGAGGGGTGTAGGTGAGGCGGGTTTCTAGCGACGGTGGCAGACTGTAGAGAAGGAGAGGAAGGCTGATGGGGCCTAGTCGCCACTGACTTGAAAAGGAACCGACGTTGGGCACCGGTGGCTAGGCTGGGAGGGAAGGGAAGGGGCGGACGGTGGCAGTATGTGGAGGCACATGATTGCAGGTGTTCCTGAAAGTGACAGGAAGAAGTGGAAGAAGAAGACGTCGGTGTTGATGTGTGTGGTTGTTGCTAGAATAGTGGGTGATGATGGAAGAAGGCAAGGAAGGGCGGTTGGGTTGGTGAGAAGGGTCACAGTGATGAAGAAGGGGGCAAAGGTGGTTGGTGGCAGTGGATGGCGGTGCACAGGGAGGAGATAAGATGGCCGGCAACGATTAGGGTTTACAGGAGAGGATGAGGCTCGATGAAAGAGAGGAGGCATGGTGACGACGATGATGATTGAATGGCGGTTGTGGCGGTGCAAATT
Organism: Amorphophallus konjac; assembly: GCA_022559845.1. Lineage (NCBI taxonomy): Eukaryota > Viridiplantae > Streptophyta > Magnoliopsida > Alismatales > Araceae > Amorphophallus > Amorphophallus konjac. Next base: position 27,453,758 of record CM040123.1, on the reverse strand, counting down.
AGTGTGGTGGCGGCAAGCTCACAGCCCCCCCAACCCACTTGGCCCCCCTCTCTGGCCCTCCGGCAAACCCACAACCCCCCGCCCTCAACCCTCCGAACTCCCCTCCCGCCGGAGTCCCCCCTGCAACACCCCTCCCCCCACTACAACAATGTTGGAAGAGAGATAAGCCCTTTTTTTAAACTATGGGCATTATAATATTTTCTCGTGTCGAGTTAAAACTAATCAAGGTTAAATTAATGACTAGTAACGGGGGGTTACGACGATAGCATTTGTGCACTATTTAGCCAAAAGGAAAGATATCTTTGTTATTATATTTTTAGACATGATATTTTTACAATTAGATATTTAATATTAATTTATTTGTAAAAAATCTTTTTTTTTACTATTGTAGAGGCTGAAAAGTGTTCCCATTTTGTCTCGTACCACACTTTTGAGATTAGGACGACGTCAGAAGGAGCCTGGGAGTGATATCAGGGGACAACCCTTCGATGCTTAAGTCAACGACTTAGATAAACAAAAAGGGAGAAGAGCTGAAGTTAGAGGAGAGCCGGAGATCGAGGGTAGAATGGAGGAGCCTGAGCGTAGAAGCAAGTGCCCAGAGAGTGGTCAGAAGGCTGGGAAAATGCTCAGGGAGGTAGGGGAGAAGAACCCTAAGAGAACCTCTCTAGACCCACTTCCCCGATGGACATTCCTTCTGCCGCTGCACAGAGGAGCCTATCTCTTCTCTCGATGTAGGGCTCTGCTAGCACTAGGATGCCTCTCTTCCATCTCTATATGCGTGGATGAGTCTGAAGATAAATCTGGCAGTTTCAAGGTTCCTCCTCTGGGTCCGACTGGGGACCTATTTATATGGGTTATCGAGACACTGGCCATTCTTCGGCTAGGAAATGGCGTAAGTCATGGAGTAACATCCCCTTGATCTTCGGGGTTACCCGTTGCATGCATGTGCGTTCCTAGAAGGGAGGCTTCGTAGAGGGAATCTCGACATCGTGAGTCTTACTTGGTCCTCGCTGGGGAAAGCCATGTGATGGCAGTGGCAACGTTCGTCTGTTTGTGAGTTCTACGGTGTCTGGATCCTACGCGTGTAGTAATTTCGCTCGTGGGCTAGCGGAGTTTCCTTGGGTCTCAACTGGGCTACAAGGAAACGGTCAAAGACTGGTGGGGTGGTCCATTATGGGCTCGGCTGAACTGGGCTGTAACGGGCTGGTGATATTGGGCCACACTGGGCCTAGTGAACATTCCCCTTCTCGACTATCATTTAATTTACAAATATAATGGTGATAAAAGTAAAATATATGTTCGATGTTCTTAAGTTTAAAAACACTAAAATTTAAGTTCTAATTCGATCCCATTATAACTATCTGTCTTCCTGATTAGATGGTCAAGATGATAATGACAAAATTGTCGATGGACATTTTTTTCAGCATGACATTTAAAGCTTTGTTTATAAGAAGATAAGTTTTACGTGTAATGTTCTCGAATTTAAAAGTACTAAATTTAAGTTTTAAATGAATAGGTGTACCATATTTTTATCATATTTGTTGTACTTTTTATAATTAAAAAAATTGTTAATAAGAAGAAGCCAAGACATGTTTCGTGTCACATTTGTTACAGAGTTTATCACTATAATCTTAATTGTCTATGTTATAATTAGATAGTTGAAATGTGATCGGCTCCCTAACTTTACAATAGGGGTGAGCACGGATGGATTTGAAGATGATTTTTTTTCAAATCAAACTGAGGAGGGAAATCCGCTCAGCCCAAAAAGACCCAACATCAATCGACAAACAACTCAGAGCCCAACAACAACCATTTGGCAGATCAGTACGCAGTCTGCCAAGGCCTATAGGAGGATTGACCAGGGGTCCAGACCCCGTATGCCGCATGCGCCCTGGTCTTTCGGTGGTATCACCGGATTAATGGTGGAATAGCCCAAACTACGAAAGAATTGTGGGTCAGTACTCACATCTCCAACAACAGAACGGAGGGTCAATGTCATGCATTGTCTACCCTATCAGGCGAGAGTGCAGGTGTCCCACGTTTTCAAAGGTAGGACAACCCCAACAGTACCAAGTTAGAAGGCAAAAGTCAGTGAAGCAAACTTCATGAAGACCCTATAAATAGAACCTTGGCCAGACGGCCAGGGAGGGATGCAACATTTACCCTTGAAGCTCCTACCTCTTGAGATCACTCTCTCTTGCCAAAGGCCCTCTCACCTCTCCCTCTCCAATGCTCTTTCGAGCACTCTCCCTCTTCTTCTACCGAGCGCTAAGGCACCGCCTCCGGGCCCTATGTGCCTCTCTCAAGTGCGCCCTCTACTCCGACGATCATCTAACTTAAGTATCAGAGGGTTGTCCCCTAAGATATCTCCCAAGACTCCTGTGGACGTCAAAAAAAAGAGAAGAAAAAGAATGTTCCTATGGCACGGACGTCTCAACATCTCAAGAGCAAGTCAAAGATGGGAAGGTCGAAAAAACTCTATACCTCCCCCAAGCAAGATGAATATATACCCGGTGATCTGCCACCCAACAAAGAAGCCCCTTGGGCAGAAGAGACAACCCCGGCTCTCCAGTCGGCATGGCCGAAGGCCGAATCAGAAGAAACACGAAAACTCGGACGTGGGTTTGGCTTGTGCCGGATATCACTCAATGTCCCGAATCGGGATTCAAAAACTCCGAGCTAAACACCTCGGAGCAGGAGCATTGCAGCTAAAGTTCTTCAGGAGCACAACTGATCGTCTGAATGGTCGCGAAGCGGAGACGAGGTCTAAACCGGCGCGGCCTGCACTTAAACCGGCGCGCCCTTATACGGGCCTTAAACCGGCGTGCCCTCCCATATGTTACCACCCCCAGCGGCCCCCCCTTGCTTATGCTTAATCCAGCGCGCCCCTTTACATGATGCTAGTCCGGCGCGCCCCTTTATATGTTGTTAATCTGGCGCGCGCAACACCGCGCCGATTTAACTTAAATGCCATCCCATCCATACCCCAATGCTCTGTTCTCCGATCGACTTCGGACGCAGACTCAAAAGGGCGTAGCATTCAATGCTATCAAGCCGTGTCTCCACCTCCGTTCTGTTAGTGTTGGTGTGCTACATGCCAATTTCGGGTCGGGTAGGCCCAATAGTTGTACGATCTTGTTCATTATTAATAAAGTGGTATTTGAGCGTAAATATGCGATTGTGTTACTTTACGTTGTCCCTAGGATATGTGGTTGTAAAGTCAACTCGAGATGGGATCTCGATTATGAGACTGACTTTACATGAACACATACCTTAAACTGTTCCTGGTTGGAGGGTAATCACTTGGGGACTTTGATTACCTATTAAACCAGTACACATGATGTGTCAGTGACTAGTCTCATGGTCATTGGTGTGGGGCACCAACACATATGTGTAGGTATATGTCCTTGGAGGATGTACACTGAACTGATCCGCTATTGGATCTTCAGATGGTTGATTATACCTAATGTCAACTGAAGATCCAACTGTCTCAGTAGCATCGTTGGTCCTTTGACCTGAGACATTGATTGGATCTTACACGAGGACTGGAATGGTTTAATTACTTAGCTAAGTGACTTTAACCATAAGTCATGAGTTGCCGAGTCATTAACCACTCCAGGATACGTGTGAAGATCATCAATGGTCAAGAAGGGATCGCTCACTGTCGGGTATATATCAGACAGTTAATGGGTCATGACATTGACGCTCCGTTAAATCCCTGGCCAGGGTCGTGTGAGTTCGTTTAGAACGGACGTCATACACTTTAAGGAGGTCATAGTCAAATGGCACGATCATGAGGTTTGACAGGAACCATACCCTCGATTGTACCAGACTCATAGAATGAGCGAGGGATTATATCGATGCGGTAACTGTGGACTTACAGGTACCAGACATGCTGGTTTAAACCCGGCGTCCTCTAGGATCACGCGGATTTGCTTGACCCAACATGATCAAAGGTTCGGAATAAATTAAACTATTCTTCGGCTCTGGTAGAAGCGAAGAATACGTTTAATTTACTTCTAATTGGGAATTAGAAGTTAATGGGCCTTAAACTAGAGTGACTAAGGGCCTAGAGGATCACACACAATGGATTCTTGGGTGACGGAATATTATTGTACAAGTGTATGTATTAATTCCCTTTAATTCCTTTTGGAAAGGAGTGTAAATGGGGCTTAATACATATGTATAATAAAGGAAAGGTCATATATACAATTTTGGTCCTTTGGAGGTCTTTAGAAAAGGGCCAAAACTCTATATATATGGCAACCTACGTGAAGCTCATTCGAGCCTTCTCTTCCAACCTCTTAGGCTAATCAAGCATTAAGCCTAAGAGGAGGATTAGCCTCCCCCTTTCTCCCCCTTGCTCTCTCTCTCTCCAGAAGGTGATAGAGTCGGGGAAAGTTACACCGGGGAGGTACCGTCGCTGCGCAAGGGTCCGTGTGGATCTGCTCTAGAGGCCGTACAGCTATGCGGCTCGATATTCTGCATCGGGCATCGCGGACAGCGTCGTTCCGCGCAAGGTGAAACACGCAACCCGTAATTAGGTCTTAGAAACACTGATTAGAGCACACATTAAGCTTTCCATAACACCGGGATCGGGCAAATGAAATTTTTGTTATCCACTGCGTCGCCCGTAGGTGCTGTGCGAAACCTTACAGTAGTATCAGAGCCAGGTTTACGCTCTGGTCGGTGTTTTTATTACCATTTAGAACCATATTTGAAAGGGGATTAAATGCTTCAATTGTTAATGCTAGAAGGGGATGTTGGACATCCCCGTTCTTCCAGGATGCTGGGCATCCCTGGAGTAATTTTTTTTTAAAAAAAAAAATTGCTGGACCGATTTGGGCACACTGCGCCTTGAGCGCAGTGCGTCCAGGGCACAGTGCGCCCGCCGCGTGTGCCGCGTGGGCGGCGCACGCGGGACCCGGGGTCAGCGCGGGCAGGCGCTGACCCACGGGGGCGAGCGCAGCGTGGCGGGCGCGGGGGCCCGCCACGCGGGCGCCCGCGCGCGGGCGTCCGGGCGCGGGACGCTGGTGCGGCCGCCCACGAGTCCCGCGTGGGCGGCCCGGCACGGGAGTTTGACCCGAATTTTTTTTAAAATAATTTTTTTTACGCTTTTACCCTTTTAAATTTATTGTGCTCAAATAAATATATATATATAAGATATATATATGAAAATGTACAGTAAATTAAATAGAATTTTATTTCATAAGTTAAATAGTGTTATCTCAATAGTAAATGTCGAATGGTAAATTTTATTTAACCAATTTAAATTTATCGAAGTGAGATAATTACTATTTACCTTGAGATAAAATGGTAATAATTGAAATTACTTCAGTAAATTTTATTTTTTAAAATTTTAATTATTAGATAATGAAAAAATTCAAATTTTGAATTTTATTGATGTTAAATGTGAAAATTTTAATTATTAGAATTTTAATTATTATATAATTGTTAAATTCAAATTTTGAATTTAAAAAATTACTAATTGAGGAATTTTACATTATTTTAAATTTATTTTCAAATAAAATTATTAGATAATTAGTTTCAATTTAAATGTAAATTATTGACATGTTTAAATTTTGAATTTAAATTTAATTATTAGATAATTAAATTTAAATTTAATTAATTATCTCAATTACATGTCCCTGTAGAAAATGATGGTTCTTTACGTGCTCTACTTTATTTACCTTGCATTGGCCTGCTTGTCTGTTTAATTTTAGTTAATCATGCTTTGATTTTAAAATTAAACAAAGTTGACCTATTTTTGTTTGCACATCCCATTTTTAAATTCAAAAGTAAGGATTATTTTCATAAAATAATCCTTGATTGATTTTATTTGAATGGGTTGGCAAGTGATCATGCACTTAGACTAATGTAATTAATTGGGGTCTGCGAACCTCATATCTCTCTCTGCTAAAATTTCAATGTACTTCTATGTTCCTCCGTTGTTGTACTCGCCCTAAGGGCTGCTGGAATTTGAGTCACATGTGATTTAATTTTTCCGGCCTGCGTGTCATGTAAAAGTTGTAATTGATGCGGCGTTAGAGTTTGAAAGCGCGGAGCACACCCGACGAGGACGATCCAGCTGCTTCAGAAGCGGGCCGGATGTCTTAGTTACATTAGGGTTAAAGTCCATGATCACTTGCGTTTAATTTTGCATTGGATGCATTTACTTTGTGCAAACTACTAGGTACGGTAAATATATTGGACATATTTAAATTACCACCTAAGGTGAGATCAAGATAAAATTAAATTCCCTCGCGATTAAATTTTAGATCTGGTAAGCGTGGCTCTAGGAGTCGTCGTGGCCCTCCATCATTATGGAGTGAATGAACGTCTTCATTTCATGGATTTGTTGTGCTTTCCACAAGGTCCATGAGTTTGGGGGCGGGATTAAACTCCAAGGCTCGGCCTCAATAGGGTGGGGAATTGAACTCGGCCTTGTTGTGCTTTCCACAAGGGTCGGGTCATGAACTCATTGCTATATAGTAATGATGGTTAGATCTAACCGAGAATATCCTTTGTTGTGCTTTCCACAAGGGGATGATCTCTCGGGGGCGAATATCGGATATTGCATTAGATGCAAGTGCCTGTTGACTGCCCTTGAGATGGTGTACGGCTTGTTGTGCTTTCCACAAGGTCGTATATCAGTCTCGTTGGGATTCCGACCCACTAGGTTGATCTCGCTGATCTCCCGTTCTATATACTGAGGGTTATATAGTTCGATCGAAAAATAGTGGGACTAACTAAGATAGAAAATCATATCTAAGTTAGAATTTGAACACATGCTAAGTTGTCTTTTATTTCTTATCCAGATTACAATGTCGTCGTCCAACCCCCTCCGCGGCATCTTGGATGCAAATAGATTAACTGGACCAAACTACTCGGATTGGCTGCGTAATCTACGCATAGTCCTTACCGCCGAAAAGATTGCGTACGTGTTGGACACGGTTCATTCTGAGCCAGCTCCTGATGCCGACGAGGGTGAGTTACTGGCTTATGCTAAGTGGTCTGAGGACTCCTCCCTTACCCAATGTTACATGTTGGCCTCTATGGCTCCCGAGCTACAGAGGTAATTTGAAAAGACTGATTGTAGAAGTATACTTCTCAATCTACGCCAGCTCTTCGGGGAGCATGGTAGGATTGAGAGGTATGACATCTCCAAAAGGTTTTTCAGGACACGGATGTCTGAGGGTTCATCAGTACATGCCCATGTACTGAAAATGATGGAGTGGATTGAAAGACTCAATGCATTGGGGTTCAAGTTGGATCTTGAACTATGCATTGATCTTATACTCCAGTCATTGTCCGATTCCTTTTCTTCCTTCATCATGAACTTTAACATGAACAGCATTGAAGCAACTCTCCCAGAGCTGCTCAATATGTTAAAGAGTGCTGAAGGAACCATGCAGAAAGATAAACCATCTTCGTCTGTAATGATTGTTGGCCGGGCCAACAAGAAAAGGAAGGCCTCTCAAATATCCACCACAAGTAACAAAGGGAAGGGAAAGAAAAAGGCCACGGGTAAGCAACTCGCCAAAGTTGACAAAAGGAAGGGCAAGAAGAATGAAAAGGAAGATAAATATTTTCGATGCGGGGAAACTGGGCATTGGAAAAGAAATTGCAAGGTAATTCTAAATGAAGGTATTTTTGTCATAGACCTTAATTTGTCATATATGGAATCCACATCATGGGTATTGGATACTGGATGTGCATCTCATATCTGTAATTCTGTGCAGGTGCTGACAAATAGAAGGCGATTGGGTAAAAGGGAGATTGAACTGAGGATGGGCGATGGAGCTTTAGTTGCTGCCAAAGCTATCGGGACTGCACGCCTCAGTTTACCTTCAGGAGTCATTCTGGAGTTGAATGATTGTTATTATGTTCCTAATATTATTAAGAACATTATTTCAATCTCTGGATTGTATAACATTGGATATACATTAGTTTTTAATAGCACTGGGTGCTCTATAATGAATAATGGTTTGATTATAGCCAATGGTTCATTAGTCAATGGTCTTTATGTATTAGATACACGTTCTAATGTTATGCAAATTTCCAATGCTGATGAAGTGAATTCTGCATATCTATGGCATTGCAGACTTGGTCATGTAGGTGAGAAAAGAGTCTCTCACTTACACTCAAATGGATATTTGAATTCGTTCGAATACAAGCCATTTGATACCTGTGAGTCGTGTCTCATGGGGAAAATGACCAAGGCTCCCTTTGGTGGACATGGTGAGAGGGCTGTTGACCTTCTCGAGCTCATACACTCGGATGTGTGTGGACCCATGTCCATAGAAGCAAAAGAAGGTTATCTCTATTTCATTTCTTTTATTGATGACTTCTCTAAATATGGCTATGTGTATTTAATGAGACATAAGTCACAAGTCTTTGAGAAGTTTAAGGAATACAAGAATGAAGTAGAGAAACAGACAGGCAAAAGTATTAAGGCTCTTTGATCGGATCGAGGAGGTGAATACTTAAGCCATGAATTCACTTCTTATCTTAAAGACCATGGAATAGTTTCTCAGTGGACTCCACCGTATACACCACAGCATAATGGTGTATCCGAAAGGAGAAACAGGACCTTGTTAGACATGGTCCGATCCATGATGTCTATGTCAGGACTACCCTTGTCTCTCTGGGGCTATGCATTAGAGACTGCAGCATATTTATTGAATAGGATCTCAAGTAAATCAGTTCTTCTATACCATATGAGATATGGAAGGGCAGGAAACCAAATTTTAATCACATTAAAATTTGGGGGTGTCCTGCTCATGTAAAGAAGAACGAGAGTGATAAGCTTGAGTCGAGGACCGATAAGTGTAGGTTTGTGGGATATCCAAAGGAGACGTTTGGATATTATTTCTATCACCCTTCTGAGTAAAGGGTCTTAGTGGCTAAGAGAGCTGTATTTCTGGAAAGAGAATATCTACTCCAGAAAAATAGTGTGAGCCAAATAGAATTGGACGAGGTCCAAGAACCACAACTCATAGACACAAGCTCATTAGATGAGACTGTATCGGTTGATCCTATTCAAAGTGAAACACTGACACTGCGAAGATCTTGTAGACTACCGAGAGAACCTGACAGATATGTTGGACATGTCTCAGAGGGGTCCTCTAAGGTATGTATCGATGAGGATGATGATCCTCAGTCGTACCAGGAGGTGATTCGTAGTGTAGACTCCGAGAAATGGCAAGAGACAATGGATTCAGAGATCCAGTCCATGTACACCAACAAAGTTTAGAACTTAGTTGATGTACCTGAAGGGAAGGTCCCTATCGGCTGCAAATGAATTTTCAAAAGGAAAATCAGTGCAGATGGACAAGTTGACACATACAAGGCTAGACTAGTGGCGAAAGGATATCGTCAAAGGCCAGGCATTGACTATGACGAGACGTTTTCACCGGTAGCCATGGTTAAGTCAATCAGAATCCTCCTTGCCATTGCTGCATACCTGGATTATGAGATCTGGCAAATGGATGTGAAGACAACTTTTCTTAATGGAAATCTGTCAGAAGAGGTGTACATGGTACAGCCTGAAGGATTCACCTCCAAACTACATCCTAATAAGGTATGCAAAATTCAAAGTTCTATTTATGGATTAAAGCAGGCATCTAGAAGCTGGAACTTAAGATTTGACGAGGTTGTCAAATCTTTCAACTTCATTCGGAATGAAGATGAACCCTGTGTTTACAAGAAGGTCAGTGGGAGCTCTCTGACCTTCTTGGTCCTTTATGTTGATGACATCTTACTAATTGAGAATGATGTAGAGATATTGACATCAACTAAGTCTTGGTTGTCCAAGACTTTCTCCATGAAGGATTTGGGAGAAGCATCCTATGTACTGGGCATAAGGATCTATCGAGATAGATCTAAAAGGATGCTAGGATTATCCTAATCTATGTACATAGACACTATCCTCAAAAGGTTTAGGATGAAAAATTTCAAGAGATGTCTCATTCCGATGAGACATGGAATTTGCCTATCCAACAGGATGAGTCCTAAAACTTCTGAGGAGGTGGCACACATGAATAAGGTATCCTATACTTCAGCGATAGAGTCAATCATGTATGCAATGCTATGTACACGGCCTGATGATGCCAATGCTTTAAGCATTGTCAGTAGATGTCAGGTAAATCCAGGCAAAGAGCACTGGAAGGCAGTAAATGGTATCCTTAAGTACCTGCGAAGGACTAAGGATCTTTTTCTGCTTTATTGAGGAGAGGACTTACAGCTTAGAGTTTACACAGATTCTAGTTTCCAGTCAGATCCAGATGACTGTAAATCCATGTCTGGATTTGTATTCATGTTAAATTGAGGGGCAGTCAGTTGGAGAAGCTACAAGCAAGATACGACTGCAGACTCGACGACTGAGGCAGAATATATTGCTGCAGCTGAAGCTGCTTAGGAAGCCGTCTGGATGAAAAAATTCATCTTGGAACTTGGCGTAGTTCCCGAGATACCAGCTCCCATCCCATTATTTTGTGATAATAATGGGGCCATCGCCCTGGCGAAGGAACAGAGATCTCACCAAAGGTCAAAGCATATTCTCAGGCGCTTTCACCTTATTCGGGAGATTGTTGATCATGGAGATGTGGCGGTAGAGCGTGTACCGTCAGAAGACAACATAGCAGATCCACTGATTAAGCCTTTGACACAGACTGTATTTGAGCGTCATCGGGATAAGATGGGCCTCAAGGTTGTGGGCAATTGGATATAGTTCAAGTGGGAGATTGTTAGTGTTGGTGTGCTACATGCCAATTTCGGGTTGGGTAGGCCCAATAGTTGTACGATCTTATTCATTATCAATAAAGTGATATTTGAGCGTAAATATGCGATTGTGTTACTTTACGTTGTCCCTAAGATATGTGGTTGTAAAGTCAACTCGAGATGGGATCTCGATTATGAGACTGACTTTACATGAACACATATCTTAAACTGTTCCTGGTTGGAGGGTAATCACTCGGGGACTTTGATTACCTATTAAACCAGTACACATGATGTGTCAGTGACCAGTCTCATGGTCATTGGTGTGGGACACCAACACATATGTGTAGGTGTATGTCCTTGGAGGATGTGCACTGAACCGATCCGCTATTGGATCTTCAGATAGTTGATTATACCTAATGTCAACTGAAGATCCAACTGTCTCAGTAGCATCGTTGGTCCTTTGACCTGAGACATTGATTGGATCTTACACGAGGACTGGAATGGTTTAATTACTTAGCTAAGTGACTTTAACCATAAGTCATGAGTTGCCGAGTCATTAACCACTCCAGGATACGTGTGAAGATCATCAATGGTCAAGAAGGGATCGCTCACTGTCGGGTATATATTAGACAGTTAATGGGTCATGACATTGACGCTCCGTTAAATCCCTGACCAGGGTCGTGTGAGTTCATTTAGAACGGACGTCATACACTTTAAGGAGGTCATAGTCAAATGGCACGATCATGAGGTTTGACAGGAACCATACCCTCGATCGTACCAGACTCATAGAATGAGCGAGGGATTATATCGATGCGGTAACTGTGGACTTACAGGTACCAGATAGGCTGGTTTAAACCCGGCGTCCTCTAGGATCACGCGGATTTGCTTGACCCAACGTGATCAAAGGTTCGGAATAAATTAAACTATTCTTCGGCTCTGGTAGAAGCGAAGAATACGTTTAATTTATTTCTAATTGGGAATTAGAAGTTAATGGGCCTTAAACTAGAGTGACTAAGGACCTAGAGGATCACACACAATTGATTCTTGGGTGACGAAATATTATTGTACAAGTGTATGTATTAATTCCCTTTAATTCCTTTTGGAAAGGAGTGTAAATGGGGCTTAATACATATGTATAATAAAGGAAAGGTCATATATACAATTTTGGTCCTTTGGAGGTCTTTAGAAAAGGGCCAAAACTCTATATATATGGCAACCTACGTGAAGCTCATTCGAGCCTTCTCTTCCAACCTCTTAGGCTAATCAAGCATTAAGCCTAAGAGGAGGAGTAGCCTCCCCCTTTCTCCCCCTTCTCTCTCTCTCCAGAAGGTGATAGAGTCGGGGAAAGTTACGCCGGGGAGGTACCGTCGCTGTGCAAGGGTCCGTGCGGATCTGCTCTAGAGGCCGTACAGCTGTGCGGCTCGATATTCTGCATCGGGCATTGCGGACAGCATCGTTCCGCGTAAGGTGAAACACGCAACCCGTAATTAGGGTCTTAGAAACACCGATTAGAGCACACATTAAGCTTTCCATAACACCGGGATCGGGCAAATGAAATTTTTGTTATCCGCTGCGTCGCCCGTAGGTGCTGTGCGAAACCTTACACGTTCGACATCGCAACAACGAAGGCATGCATCGACGGTGGAAGTAGCAGAAGATCTCCCGACAAATCCGCGAACGTCCCGTCTTCGGATGAATGTCAGTGTACTCCATGAACCAGCAGCAGCCAGCGCAGCGGGTCAACCTCCGGCGTTGCTGCGAACAAGGCAAAAGGTGGTGGGAATTCTCCCCCACTGGCCAGTCCTACAAGAAACGCAACCCATCCTATATATAGGTGGGTGAAAGAAGAGAGAAGTGGGCTGTTCCGTTCGTCAACGGAAAGGCAGGCCACCAGAGGAGAAGGAAAGCTTGGTCCCCGTGCCGGAGAGGTGAAAAAAGAGAGGAGAGTGAGAGTGAGAGTGAGAGGTGAGTCCGAGGGGGGGGGGGAGAGATTGTGCTCTGTTCCCCCTCTCCCATTGATGTATCTCCTCCTCTTGCCCCCTAAATGTATTTCTCTCTGCCCTAGGGCAGATCCCCCTTCTGTATTTCGACCTTCCCCTTCTTGCGGATGAATAAAAGGAAGTCTATTGGCAAGCACGGTTCTTGGCTTTAGCTCCCATCCCCCGTTTTCTCCCTATCTTCCATGCATCAAGGGTCTTTGAATCCTGCCTCTCCGTGGCATGGCATTCGAAGGAACCCACATGAGGGATGAACATTCATGGCCCTCTTGAGGCACACATTTGTCCCACTCTGAGGAATCATCACCAGTAAGCTGTTGGAACTCTTGAAGGCCTGTCCTCGAGTCTCCACATGCACTTATGGGTTAACGGAGGCCTTACTCCAAGTTTTGAGGTTCACCCCGGAGTAATCTGTTTGGTGTTCCCCATTTTTCTCTGGCAACCTTAGTCCGGGGGAGATGCTGCCCAAATGTTGCCAGGCGAAGAACACATAAGAACAAACGAACAAACTAAGCTATTTGAGAATTAGAGTAGCGTATGCTTGATGCCTCTAATCACGACTGAATGTCTGAGTTCCTGTGCAAACCCTCCTAATAAAACATTCAATCTTCATGCTCGTTCAACTTTATAAACGATTAAAATGCTTTAACCTCCTTCTCTATCAACTTAATCCATCAATTAAGTGAATAAACCAATCAAAACGTCAATCTGCAGGTTGAAGGAACAAGAACAAAAACAAAAAGAAGAAACAGAGCACAAAAGGCTGAAAGAAAGCCTTACAGAGTTTAATCCGGCGCCCCCCTAATCCGGCGCACTACCCCCCCCCCCCCGGGCCAGATTATCTTCACACTCAAATCCACTTTCCAAATCTTAGAATGAATAGTGCCCTGGCCCCTCCTATTCTGGCACGCCCCATTGGCATCACCTAATCCGGCGCGCACTTCATGAAAACATCCTATTCCGGCATACGCCATTATACCCATTAAACCGGCACGCCTCCTCTTCTCGAGCCTATTCCGGCGCGCCCCCTTGCTCCCTTATCCGGCGCGCCCCTCCTCTTGCCCTCATTAACCGGCGCGCCCCTTGGCATTCCCTTAACCGACGTGCCCCTTGGTATTCCCTTAACCGGTGCGCCCCTTTGCATCCCCTTAACCGGCACGCCCATTTGCTTCGTTAAACCGGCGTGCCTCATTAAAAAAAGGGCGATTAACTAAATAGAAGAAAGGCTTGAAACTAATGAATAAAATGAAAGAAGAGACCTAAACCGACAAAACAAATAAAAGGGATAGGAAACCAATAATCAAAAGCTGCCCCTGCTATAACTAAAATTTTTTGTTCCGGGGGCTCCGCCCTCAGAGTCCCCCACAAGGGGCGCTGCCCCCTTGAACCCCGCGACCTGACCGCGCAAGTTGATCCGCGTGCGAGGGCGCACGATGGCGAGTTCGGGCTCCACACCGAACAGTTCGCTCCCTCAGACTGTGTATGAAGAGAAAAGTAACGATGCCCCATGGTATCAGATGTGGACCTCGGAATCCCTGACATGGCCATAGTCTGAAATCGTCTCGGGCCAATAGTCCATCAACTTGACCACTTCTAGAATCCCATTAAACTTTCCGTACTCGCGGTAAACATTCGTACGGTTTATCATCGTCTTCGATGCTTCAAATGTGGACTCTCGTCCAAACAATGAATGGTCCGTTAGTGACCGATATATATATCGGGATCTAATCCCGCACTTGCATGGAACTTTCTGTACTCACGGCAGACGTTTGTACGGGTTTATTTCCATTTACTTTTTACCTTCAATACGGATCTTTGTCCGAACATAACATGGTCCATGAATGACCAACAAAATATGAATGGAACGAGACAGCTCTCGTCTTCCCCGAACCCTACGTGTGGGAATATCAATAAGACCTTCGTGAGTCACGCTTGGACCTCGGGTTCGCCCCAACGATGGTCATCGCCCGACCCACATCCTAGGCCTATAGCCAGCTATCTCTGTACACATCTTTGTTTTGGAATCTAGTCCCGAGACACTTTCCCGCTGCCCTTCGGCACCGGAAATATTAACGATGCCCACGCAAGCCTCGTTTGGACCGCGGGAGGCGCCCCCGGAATGGTCCTGACTCGATCTCGCACCGGGCCAATAAACTCGCTGATTTCTGACCACTGTAATCGGGATTCAACCGAATGTCTCTTATCCCTTTGAACAATAAATTTGCCGTACCTCGGCATACATATGCTACAGTTTTCCCCGTGACGATCATGATTCTCTGAAGTCGGACGCTCGTCTGAATATCAAAATGGTCCCTTGAGTGACCGACATCTTTCGAATGTTTGCTTCTCTAGACATAGGGCTTTCCGACTGATTCGAGACCGCTATCGGCTTGTTTCTCTCGATATAGTTTCTTGGCCATGAGGCCCTGATTCCCGACGATTAATCAAGGGTGTTCCACTCTCTGAGGGGATGTAAATAACGCCGTGACCTTTATGGCACGGCGAGTTTTGGTCCCGACACGAACCACACAATCGTCTGATTAGTCAGATCGAGTGCACAATAAATTATCACTTTGTGACTGGCACGCTCATGCACTAAATAAACGAATTAACCTCCATCAACAAACGAACTGATTCTTTTCAAATTTTAGTGTGTCCACAACTCCTTTTAACTCATATCCGTACTTGCAAGTTTCTCACAGGGACGACCTCTCCTTCCTGCACCAAAATAAATCTTGGGGACGATGTAGCTTGTAGATCTAGATGACGAATCTCAACCTTTACACAAACCAAATCAGATTAAGAGTTCAACCCAATCTAAACAAAGTTGAATGATTTTGAAATCAAATAAAATTAAATTGATCCGATTTGATTTTATTTGAGCCATAATTCTCTAAAAGAGAAAGAGAGAAGAATATAACTAATTATTGGTAGTTTTGGAAAAAGTGTTTGTTATTTGGAGAAAGACATCTATATTCACTACAATGAGACATGGATAGGTCTCCAAAGGAGTGAGGAATGTGACTAACTATTTAGTCTATTTTTTACGTACAGAAATATGGTAAAATTGATAGAAATGTCTTGAAATCGGTTTATACGATTTATTAGGTTTGGTTTGGTTTCTAAAAATAGAAACTGGATTGAACCATTTTTATTAACTTGGTTCAGTTTTAACTTGAACCTTATAATTTTAAATTTTCAATCCGAACTATATCGGACCGAATTTACTGGTCTGATTTTGATTATGGGTTGAATATGAATAAAGCTCACACATATTTTATAACATTAATCATAGAGTTAAATTTTTGGTTCTATAATTTTCAAATCAGATAAAAAATGTAACCAATCATGTAAAAAAAGATAATTAATTAGGAACTTTTGCCAGTACTTTAACCTTATTTGCTTTCACTGTTCCCACCCTCTCTTTTTGTTCTTTTCGCTAGTATTTATCTGACATTCCAGGCTGTACTCCGGTTCCATTTGTTTAGAGGCTTTTGTTTCTCAGGTAAAGATAAGGTGTTCGACTCAGAGGGTCGAACAAATCTTATCGGTTGAAATAAGAGTGACTGTGTGTGAGGGGAGAAGATGGGCCCTGCATTTTTTTCTCTTCCTCTGTTAACAAATCCAACTGTTCGAGAAACAAACGGGGCCTTAGACGTTCGGTGTTTGAAGTGTAATAGGTATTTAACATTAGACTGTGTTAAAGTGTTAACATGTTAAAATAATAGTAATATATCTTAAGACTTCTGTTCTATGTGCATAACACTCTATGCTAATGTTAAAGTGTTAAACTCGGTGTTTGCGTAAAAGATAGAATTAAACGGTATAGTTAGGAGAAAATAAAGTCTAAACACAGTTAAGAGGAGACACTAATTAATTATCCCCCAAAATTGGAACAACCACCGTTTCATAACGCACAGTTTCATAGCACGTTGGAAGAAGAATAATTGAGATTAGCACCCACCAAATGTTAGGATCCACAGAAAGTTGTCCCGTCTGTTAAAGTTACAGACTTCGGTTAGCGGACCAGATCACAAATACCGCCGTGACACGAGGTCTCCTGCACCGAATATTTTGTGTGCGAACGTGGGCGACTCCTGTGCCGTTCAATCATGAATAATCGGTAACCTTCAAGGGCGGTTACTACACCGTCTCTTTGTTTCGGACCCGCGGGACAGCGGGCGCGTACTTGTGCGGTGGTCGTTGTAGCGTCGTTTTGCGATGCACCGGATCGGTATCTTCGGGCGTAGGAGGAGATGATGTGGACCGCGGATGAGGGGACGGGCCCCGGGGGGCGAGGAGTAACATGGAAAGACCTTGGGGGCCGCATGTCACGGTTTTTTTAAATGAGAAGTAATGCTGCACTCGTGTTCCACGCCCAACTTTTTATTGGACTAGTTGAACGCAGCCCAATTAATTAGGGCGCGTTTGAAAAAGATATAAGATATAAGAATTTTTTCAAATTCTTTTAGAGAGATAAGAACTATTTTTTAGATAATTTTTAAAGATTTTTCACTGTCCTTTTTTTTCTCCTTATATCTCTCTAAATCTCAAAATCTACCGTAAATAAAAGTTGATGGGACATTGGGACATTTGAAAAAGTTTTTGAAAAAGGAGGGATTCCAATGATTGGAGAGTTCAAAATTCATCTCCTACATCCTTTCCAAACATACCCTAAGAGACGGTGGTAAGATACGGTGCGGATAGTGGATTATCCGTATTCGTATTCGATAAGGAAGAATCATATATGTTTATTATTCGTTAAGTATTCGAAAAGTGATGTATCCGAAACCGTTATCACGTATCTGAAAATAAGATTAACAGACGGTTAGCGGATGGTTATCGGACATAAAAGTACATATAAGATTAAAATTTAAGATGTAAATTCACTCAATTAGAAAAAAATTAAATTAAAAATAACAATCCATATGATAAACAAACACATTTCAATTTAGTTCCCGTATCATCATTATTCATGAGTCAATATATAATGTATTTAAAAGTATATAAATATATAATATTATAATATCTCCAAAGATAATATGAAACATATAAAGTTTAAATAATAAAATAAACTAACTCTTTTGGACTTTAATCTCTATCGTATTATCATTCTTTACATACCTTTCATGAAAATAAAGAATATATTAAGTTGATAATTTAAAAAATTATAAAAATATCATGTAATTTAGAAATATTTTACCATCATGAAAATAGAAATGATTTAAATTATACACATATCTCATCTTCAATATCATTTTCTTCAAGACACTAAATTATTTGAGTCAAATACAAACTTGTTTAGCGGTAACGAACGGATACGGAATGAGATGTATCTGTATCCACTAAGAAACATGATATATCCGTATTCGTATCCGTTAATTTATCATAAATAAAAATATTATCTATTTGCTATTCGTTAAGCTAACGAAACGAACGGTTATCAGATTATCGATTACCATTGGCATCCCTACAACAAAGTGCGCGGGCACCTCAATAAGTTTGCTGCACCTATTTCTCATTTTAAATTGAGTATGTACTTGCGGTAGGTTGCGGTAAGTAGTTGTGCCTATTTATCTTGCAATGTGACTCATGATTAATCTATTTGGCACAACATGATGATTAAAGAAACTAACTTGACTAAGGGCGCGTTTGGAAACATCCACAGCATGGGTTTTTGAGTTAAAATCATCCGACCAACTTTTAATCCCTTTCAAATGTAACGGCACAGAATGGGTTTTAGTGCAAATAGATTTTGAGGAGGAGAGATAACATAGGCACAAAAGTGCCAAGTTCTCATAATCCTCAGAATGAAGCAGAGACCAACTTCTCAGGATTAACAATGATTGTTAATCCTCTCCCATTGCCCATCCGGTACGGAGGGTAGATTATGAGAAAATGAGAAACCCCGTTTTGTCTGTAAACGCGTCCTAAATCTAAGTCGGTTGGCAAAGGACATGTCAGTCTCATCTAATCGTTATTGTTGTGTCAAGTGGTCGAATTATTGGTCAATTAGTGAACATGAGACGTATCTTGATGGTTCATCACCTTCAGATGGGGAGATCGTGAGTTCAATTCCGATTCCCAACGTGGGGAGCGAGACCACTTGCTCTCATATTATTTGTGAATGTCTAGTTGTTAGTTAACGAGATCACCTATCCTCAGATTATGAAAAAAAAATATAGATTGCCAGCTTCGAACCCAAGTTCACTCGTTTAACTCTATTGACGTAGAAGGAGGGCCATTCTTATTATAGCATATGAAAGGTGTCTAGCCATTTTTTTGGGTGTCTATTTTTTGGACTCCCTTCCTTCCTTATACATAAGCCGATGAGTTCTCGATTGGATACCATATGAATGAATGAAAGCCTCTCCATGTCTTCACAAATGGATGTAGGTCTTGGCCTTTGAAGACCATTACCGAACCACGTAGATCCTTCTGTTGTGCATCTTGTTTCTTTCTTCCACATGGTATAAGAGCATTGGTAAGAGTAGGGCTTTGGGAGCATCTCTTTTCATCCCTTTCTTCTGCATCGGGAGTACTCTCTCTACAACCCGCATCGTCTCGATTTGTTAGGGCGCTGAGGGCCCCTTGTGTGCTACGGCTCCTCCTCCCTTGTGATGCAGGGGCTAATGGCCTCTGCCCGTTTGCGATCTGAGGGCCCCTATTTGCAGCAGTAGCTCCTCTTCCTACACAAGGGCCTCTTGTGCTATAGGCGTTGGCTGCTCACCGACGTCCACCTGTGCCCTCACCCTACGCCATCTACTAGGGATGTGGATCACCTTCCTAGATCTTTGGGCCAGTAGGTTCCAGAGAGGATAGTTGAATTGACACCGTTCATCTTTTCGTTCTTGTCCGTCTTTCCAGAGCTAGTGTGATTTTTAGCAATCACCGACTTACTACAACTATTGGGAGGGTATATCCTTCGGTTCTCTTTGATTGTTTCTTATTATTCTATTTTCGAAAGTGTAGAGGCGAGAAAATGATCTCTCGAACCCCACACCATAGTTTTAATATTTGTTTGTTGGGGAAGATCGTCTGGCCACCCGTGGAAGCCTGCAAACACCAAAGAAACTGCGTCAGAAGGAGCCCATGGCGTTACCCAAGGGGACAACCCTCCTATGCTTAAGTCAGGACCTTGTTGTGAAGGGATCAAGGGAGGATGGAGGAGAGGGAGGGAGATGAGAGCCGATTGATCAAGCTTGGAGTGAGGATCGGGCTTCTGAAGGAGTGCTCTCCGCGCCCAACGAGTGCTCGGAGAGTGCACGCTAGATTGGAAGGGTGCTCGGAAGCGGACCGGGGCTCTCCTCTGTAGAAGGCGCTCTCTGTAATTGTCAGTCTGTCATAGCGTGCATCTGAGTCTATCTTGCCGTGTGTCTGTTCCCAATGTCCCTGGCCGAAGGTCTATTTATAGGGGTTGTCCTAGTGGTAGAGGCATGTCCCTTAACAGGGAAGGGCGTGAATCATGGGATAACGTCTCCCTGCGATCGTGGGGAGCTTCTCGTTGAGCATCCGTTCCTATGGAGTCGGGTGGCCTTTAAGGTAGTCTTACGGCACCTGTGGGGCATGCTCACCTTAATTGGAGTCGAGGCCGATGATGGCGGGAGTAATGTTCTGTCGCCAGAGGGTCGTCATTCTTTACGTGTGTTGACGCCTGGAAAATGAGCAATGGCGAAGACAAGAAATTGAAAAGAAGATCAGACCAACAGTGAAAGATCAATGATGAAGCTCATCAACCACCCATCCGGCCAGGCTAATGTCCAGTGTCGTCGTCTAGCAGACGATGGCACCGATGAAATAGCAGTCACCTGACTGATGAGACCTCCTACCATATTTTAACAAGAGCTGTATTGCTGCCCTATCCAAGAATCTACAGATGACATGTCAGAATGGGTCAGATGTTGACTTATTGACAGATGAGGCGGGAGCAAAGACAAAGATGAAGCCAAAGCCAGCAAATGAAGACTGTGAAGACTTCTACAAAGTCAAAATAAAAGAAGAACCGTCTTCATGTACTGCGTGCCCTGCTGAAGCCTTCCCGGGTTAAAGATGACATCTGGTCTTGACATCATTAAGATGACAATGCTGATGAAACCATATCCGATTTTGTCGTCATTCAGATGGCAATACTGATGAAATCCCAGCCTGCTGACTGATGAAATCTTTAGATGATCTCAGCAAGGTTATGTCACCAATACAGGGCCTTCTCTGGTTCTGATGAATATCAATTTAAGGGATTAAAAGAGGCCAAGGCACGTGCGAAGCTTAAAAGCCCTAAATGGGCCAGCCAAATGGGCTTCCGAGTGTGGCGCCGAGAACCTCAACAGGAGGCCACTTGGCGCGCCGGGAGCTATTGCGAACGAATGAGGCACGCCGATTACCATCTGTCGAGATGCAAGAAGAGGAGGAGTCTATATAAACCCATTCCTTCGAAGACATCAGAAGAGAGCGGACAGACAGAAAAGAAGAAAAGAAAGAGACGAAGAAAAAAAGAGCGAACAGATAGCCAGAAAGGAAAAGAGATAGGAAAAGAGAGGGAGAGAGTCTCCGTCGAAAGAAGAAGCAGAAGAAAAGAAGGAAGAAAGGCTCCAGGTGGGCTGATAGGGGGAGGGAGAGGAGTCAATGCTCCACCCTCCCCCCCCCCCCCCCCCCCCCATGTTCGATGTTTCTTTCTTTTTCTTTTTACTGATTCTCCGTATGTAATAGTCGAAGTCTTGATGTTTAGATTATTCATACGATTCTCTCCCTGTTCCTCCCCTTTATGTTTCTCGGCTTCAGCTCTGCAGTCGATGTAAATGATGGTGAGATGAAATAAATGCAGTTGCCGTGATGGGTTTTGGGCAATACGATCTTCCCTTGTCTCCATATGTATGCGTACTGTTTGTATGAATGCCCCATGGGCGAAATGACTCAGGCTTCGGAGTCGAGTCTGTTCTTCGAACAGGGATGAAGGTAGAACCCCCACCCTTGCTTAGTGGGTTGCTGGGTTCTATTCTCTTCTCTCTTCCTACTTCAATGATATGCCCTCCGCATGTGTTTGATTCTTGCCCTCAAGCCTCTTGTGCTGTCCGGGAACCAGAGACATCAATCTCTTGGTTCCCCGGACTGCCGGCTATAAAAGATACATTTGAGCCCGCAGACGAATGCAACCCTGGATCTTCATTCCAATCGTTGGATGACTAAGGCCTGGGGTCCCAGCATCGAGGGTTCTTTCATCGCCGTTTCGCTTCTCAGATGATGCTATGCTAGTCTGGGGAATCAGAGACAGCCATCTCTTGACTCCCCCAGACGTCTGGCAGCAGACAGTTAAAAGCTACTCAGGCCCCGATGATGGTCTCTCCTCCCCCTGATGATTCGGCCTCTCAGCTCCCTTGGCGTCCTTCTAGCAGAGACATTCATGAAACCTCCTCATGCACCCTTGATTCGGTCTCGATCTGAGCCATAAAACCCAGAAATCCCAGAAACAGAGTACCGTAGCATCTCTGAAAACCCTGAAATTCTCCCGCATTCCACCTTCTCGGCGTGCAACTTTCCCCGCCGAGAACTGTAAGGCCGAGAGGCCTTCCCCTCCTTTCAGCTAAACGACAAGCCCCTTTCTTTGAAAACCCATAGCCCACGGCCTCCCGGCGCTAGGCTCCCGGCGCGGCCATGAGCGCGCCGGGAAGTCCCACGCCGAGAGCCCCTTCCATCCACCAAAAGGCCATGCCGAGATCCCCTTCCATCCACCAAAAAGCCAGGCCGAGAGCCTCTCCTGGCCACTTCATTGGCGCGCCGAGAAGCCCCTACTATAGCCCACGCCGAGAAGCTCCCTTCGGCCAGGGAATAGCGCGCCGAGAAGCCCCTCGCGCCGGGAGCTTTCTGCCGTCTTCCCTCTGCGCCGAGAACCTCACGCCGGGAACCCCTTTGCCTCCTTGCCTTCGTGCCGGGAGCCTCCCTTCCCACTTTGCTGTGCCGAGAGCCTGCTCTGCTGCCCAACTGGCCTCCCCTATATTATGCGGTCCCTAACTGGATTCACATGCAACCCCGCGGGTTCGGCGGACCTTGTCTTTACAAGGGTCTCGTCGACCTCCGAGACGGGGAATAGTGATTGATGATAGAGACATGTACAGTCTCCTTGAGCCTTAGTGCTCCCCCGCTTTTCGGCTTTCATCCCGGCATTCCGTCGATGTCAGCCTATATCATCCCTTGGCAGATGCTAAGTCTAGGGGAGGTGCTGCCAAAATTCCCCCAGGATGATGAAAGCCAATATTAAGCTGCCCCCGGGAACCTTTGCGCACTTGAACTGCATTGATAACCTACTCAAATGTTGTTACTGAATCTTAAATCCGAATTTTGTTCCGGAGGCTCCGCCCCCGGAAACCCCCGCAAGGGGCGCTGCCCCCCTTGACCCCCGCGACCTGACTGGGCAGGTCGATCCCCGCGACCTGACCGCGCAGGTCGATCCGCGTGCGAGGGCGCAACATTGAGCGTTCGCTCACTTTCCGTCGTCCCGCATCGGGTTCATGAATAACCCCTTTAGCTCGGGAGGGCTCTGCCACTGCATGAGTTCCACCGGCTTCTACAGGGAATACCAAACATTGCCCCATGGCAAATATGCGATTCGGAAAGTTCAACACTTCTCTCTCTCTTGGCTTTCATCCCGGCACTCCGTGGGTGACAGCCTATTTCCCCCTGGGCATAACCCAGATAAAGGGAAGATGCTGTCGAAATACTGATCGATGTTTTAAACCTCATCTGTGATTGAGATCCTTCTTCCCCCCTTAACCCCGGGCTTTGAACCGCTGACTTAGCGATATCATCTGTTTCTACGGTTGGTGTCATTATCTTGCCCGCCTTCCTGGCTTCGGTATGAAGTTCCATTTCCGCACATGCATATACGTTTGCCTCTCGAGGCCTCCTACTTTTAGCGTTTAATCAAGGGTTGTCCTTCCTTGGAAGGACGTAATTAACGTCATAGCGTTCATGGTATGACGGACTTCGGGTCCTGACTCGGACTTCACAATCGACTGACCATGTCAGATCGAGCGCACAATAAAATTGTCACTTCGGTGACTGGCACGCCAATAAATAAATAATAAAATAAATAAATAAATAAAATAAACTAAATAAAATAAATGTGTCAAACAACGTGTTATCAATCTTCAAATTTCCTAGCAAAAATTCGACAGCATTTCCCCTAGACTCGGAGGCTTTGGGGGGGTTTAATTGGGTACGCATCTACGGAGAGGACTCTGAGATGGCCCCGAAATAAATGGGTGCACACAGAAGCGGCAACACCCAAGGCTATGCATGGTTGGGCACAGAAATCTCGAGGACTAGCCTACAAGGGACCCTAATCACCCACGGACTGCTACGACCACGTTTCCGAGACATGTACTTAAGACTATCGTCAGGCTATATGGCCGTCAATGTTCACCCTTTTTAAAAGGAGAACCCCCGGGGACCATGCTATGAGGAAGCAAGCCCGGGGGGTCTGAGAATGATAGAAGAGATTCAGAAGAGAGTCGGGTATTTTGGAATCGATCGAAGGATAGCTCGAAGGAGCCCAAACGGAGCATGCTGGGGAAGTCGACTTGGGCTGGAGACATGGGCAAGTCGAATTGAGGCCAGCCCAAGTCGAGTTGCTCCAAGCCGACAGTAGGCTCCTGCTGTAGGAATCGTACGCAAATCGCATATTTCTCCCTCTTTTAGCATCATGACCATGTGGTTGGTCAAGTCCTAAAAATGGGGTTTTGATAAGAAAACCAGATCATGCCGAAGCGAAGATGAAGCTCAGTAAATATCCGGTGGTTGGCAACCCGGAGTCATATGCATTGATGCGAATAAACCCTGGGCCGGTGGCCATTCGGATAACATCTATATTGTCATGTGAACGATATGCTAAGAACTGAATTGAACGAAGCAAGGAAAATACATTATACATATATATGTATTGGAGAAGAGGGCATCATGCTCCTAGCAGAAAAAAATCAGGGGCAAAGGCCCTACACTTCATTCCTTCTTAGATAAAGAAGATTACATCAAGGGAGATTGAGCATCATACAACATGAAACGAGAAGAAAATATAAGAGCGATAGCAGGGGCTGGAGCTCTCTGCTCCTATCCCTCACCTCTCCTCTCTCTCTTTCTTTCTTGCAAATCACCAAGGGGAGCCTATCTCTTCAGCCAGGGGGGGATTGAACCCGCCGAAGAACCTTAAGCTCCACCGAGGTGGGATTTATATAGGGGCCAGAGCCCCTATTTTCGGAGGGAAACCTCCAACTCATTTTTTTTATCTGTTGTTGCTGCCGCTGCCGTGCTGCTGCTACTGTTACAGACATGGCCGTTGCTGGTTCGCTGCTGCTGCTGCTGCAGACGTGTTGCTGCGGTGTGAGGTTGTTGCCGTTGTTGTGTTCTGCTGTTACTGCTACGCTGGTGTTCCTTTCTTCGCAAAGCCGTGGTAGTGCAAGGAGGAGGTGAGGGAGGACCATCCCTCGCCGTGGTGTTGGCATGGTCGGACTCGCCCACGTGAGGGGAGGGAGCTTCACGCATTGAATGCTTGCTGTGTTGTTAGAGAAGGAAGTCCGCGAGCATTGATTGCTCGCGGGGGAGGGAGGAACACAGGAGGAGAGGGTGTAACACAAGATGAACAGTGCCCCTGATTTTCTTCTTATTTCCATCTTTTGTTTTTGAAAAATCCTTTCTTTTTACATTTGGCCTTCCTCCTTTCTTCTATCGCACATACCCCCCCCCCCCTTGCGCCTTTTTTTCTATTGCATTTGGCCCATGTGTCTCTCATTCCTTTGGCCCATTCGCCTTCTTTCTTTTTTTTTGAGTGCCAACAAATGCCCCCACCCTCGGGTGTCGTCAACGAGGGACGAAGGAGCGGGGCCCGCAGGTGCAACTTCTTGCCCGACAGGCGGTTGATTTCAGAGGAGAACATCCTTTAAACTTCTTTGGTCATTTGTCGGCTTAGATGCCGATGGTTGAAGAACCATCGGCTCAAAGGCCGATGGTTGAAATGCTATCGACTCGGACGCCGATAATTAAAACTTGTCTGTTGTTGGCTCGATCACCAACGGTTGAAGTGCCGTCAGCTTGGACGTCGATAGTTGAAGAGTTGTCTGCTGTTGGCTGGAACGCCAATGGTTAAAGTGTCAGCTTGGATGCCGATGAGTGGAAAGCTGTTAGCTTGAGCACCAATGGTTGAAAAGTTGTTGGCTCAAACACCAATGATTTAAATGTTGTTGGCTCATATGCCGATGAGTGGAAAGCTGTTGGCTCAAGCGCCAATGGTTGAAAAGCTGTTGGCTCAAACGTCAATGGTTAAAATGTTGTCGGCTCAGATGCCGATGATTGGAAAGCTGTTGGATCGAGCGCCAATAGTTGAAAAGCTATTGGCTCAAACACCAATGGTTAAAATGCTGTCGGCTCATATGCCGATGATTGGAAAGTTGTTGGCTTGAGCACCAATGGTTGAAAAGTTGTTGGTTGAAACGCCAATGGTTAAAATGCTGTCGGCTCGGATGTCGATGATTGAAAAGCTGTTAGCTCAAGCGCCAATGGTTAAAATGTTGTCGGCTCGGAAGCCGAGGATTGGAAAGCCGTTGGCTCAAGTGCCAATGGTTGAAAAGTTGTTGGCTCGAGCGCCAATGGTTAAAATGTTGTCGGTTCGAACGCCGATGATTGAAAAGCTGTTGGCTCAAGCGCCAATGGTTAAAATGTTGTCGGCTCGAATGCCGATGATTGAAAAGTTGTTGGTTCAAGCACTAATGGTTAAAATGTTGTCGGTTCGGATATCGATGATCGAATATATTTTTTATTAACATTTTTTTGCATTATTTTTTATCATTATCATTTTGAGCATCATCGTTCATTTTCATCATCATTTTCTTTTTATCATCATTCATTCATTTTTTATTATCATCATTTTTTTCTCTTTTTTTATCATCATCATTTTTCTTTCTTCCCTTTTTTTTATCATCATTATTTTTCTGTCATTATCATTTTGTTATCATCTCCTTTCTTCCCCCCTTTTTTAACCCTCTTTACCTGAGCATGCGAGCACTTATTGATGGCAGGCATAGAGTAGATACATAGGATAGCTTCCCTCTACCGGGGATAGGATAAGAACGACACCCCTAATCCATGGACAGAGTGTGGCCCACGAAGCGCAACTAAGGAAGATGCACATTTGTCAAGAGGATATCATATAGCCCATGCGCATAGTTTACATCACAATCTGCACCCAAGATAGTTTCTTCGTGGTGTGGAAATGCAGGCATATCAGTAGTGAACCCTAGACATAGGGATGAGCAGACATTCGAAGTAACACTAGAGGATTACTCTATTACCTACACATACATTTCAGGCTCTCGACTTTCGGTAGCTTCACATAGCCCCCTTGTTGGTTTGAAATCATGATTTCACCATTCAACGCGAGTTTTCTCATGTGTCTCAATGGGGATTCCCAGCTACTAGGATTCATCTTTATTACACTTTTATTGTGAAATTTGCTTTACCATTTTCGCGCGAGTCTCTTCATTTATTTCAGTGGGGATTCCGGCTACTTGGATTCGCATTTCACCTTTTTCATCATTTTCTTTTTTTGAAGGGGGTAGGTAGCTTTTTCCTCTTGATTACCTTTTGTGTGAGCATAGGAATTGGAGCACCCATAGAGTGTCAGAAAGAAGTTCTGCAATCATTATAATTAGAATTCATTGATCACATTATGTGCGACGTGTGGGAGTTTTATCTCGGGTGTATTTTGTGAGTTACGCTAACAACATAGCTATGACTCTTTCCCCTTAACGTACACACTCGCCACAATTGGCTTTTCTCTCTTAGTGCATGCCATGGCGCACACGTTACATGGATCGGGGCAACATTATTTATTCAAAGAGATATGGTCCTAGGAAATTTGAAGGAAATGTCTTAGATATATTATTGTTGGGTCCCGTGAGGTGTAAACGGATCTAGAAGGGGGGTTGAATAGATCCTATCAAAAGCTTTGGCCTATTTAAAACTCTTAGCTATCGGAAGCATGAACCACTCCTATAAAGTGAATGAATCACTTAGACACAATGCACAACGGAATTAAGTAGAGTGGCACAGAGCATGCAATAGTTTGCAACAACCGTACGTGTGTGTGTGCTATGTTGATCACTCAAAGTTCATATGTGTGTGAATGCAGTGGTGATCAACTAAGGTGCATGCGAGTCTAAGCAAGGACACTTAGCAATACTTTCACCTTGGCGCATGTGTGCAAGGGTGCAGCAGGCCGCCCAGGGATGCAGTCAAAGTGCTAAGCTCAATTAAACCATAGATAAAACCGAAGGTGCAAATCTGAGTGCTTGAGTGTGTAAACAAGATTACCAAGTATGGAACCACACGAACCTGTGAATGGGGGTAGAAGATATAGAGCAATCACACACAATAAACAACCCACAACACAGGGATTTTTAAGGTGATTCGGTTGCAACCCCGCAACCTACGTCCACCCCTCACCAAAACCCGGTGAGACTTTCCTGCTGACTCACAGCTTGACCGGGGACACGCCCCAAACCACAGAACAGAGAAAACCCTCTTTCTGTCTTCCTACACACAAAGCTGGCAGGGACGGCTACACCGCAGATCGGAGAACTCCCGATTGCCTTCCTACTAACCACCGGTAGGGACGATCTTCAATTTCAATAGATTGAATGAAATGAAGATAGAACAAGGTGAAAATGCTCAAACAAGATATGAAGATATGCTAGAATGAACTAGATCTTGTCTGAGATTGTTGGATCTTGAATCTGTTGCTTTGATCTTCCTTTGATACTTTTGAGTTAATGGAGCAGATATAGAATGTAGCTTGATCTTTCCTTTGAATCTCCTTGAGTTGATGAAGAAGAATATTGGATGTAGTTTTGATCTTCCCTTGAGTTGATGAAGAGGTTTGGATGAAGATTTGATCACCTTTGTGAGCTTGCTTGATTCTCTTCTTCCTTGGAGATTGAAGGCTTCAGATGTAGGCTTGAATCCCTTGGATTGGATGTAGAACTTTTGCACGGAGTACTGTTCACGGCTATAGTACCTCTTCTTCCTTGGAGCTCCTCTAGCCTCTCTTCATCTCTCTTTGCTCCAAATGATCAACTAGGGTTTGTAACCCTCTTGTGTTGATTTTATAACCCTTGGAATGGTCCTTGGACACCCCCAGACCAGATCAACAATTTGTGGCAGGTTTGGTGCCTTTTAGATTAAAGAATTCCATGGAAAGGGGCTAGCCACGAGGTGGAATTCGAAGTCAAATATGGCTGCATCGGGGCGGGCGGTCGACCTGTAGCTTATGGCAGTCGACCGCTACTGAGAAATGCTGTAGACGGATGGCCCCTGGGATTTCCGGTCGACCTCTACTGGGCTGGCGGTCGACCTGCACTGAAACTTGTGCAGACTGGGAGTCTCTGGCTGGGGCGGTCGACCGCCCCTATGCTGGCGGTCGACCGCCAGCTGGGTAGACCTCGGTCCATCCCGGGTCGGTCCGTTAGCCGCTTCAGCTCTGTCGCTTCTGTCCATTAGCAGCCTGTTCATGTCTGTAACTTCATCCTTGTTGGTCCTAGAAAGTACCAACTGAATCCTTATCTTTGGACTCTCATCTTGTGCAGTGACCTTGGCTATTTGAATGAAGCTTGTGGAAGAGATTTGCATCAAGGCTTGGACGCGATCATATGGCTTTCACTTTGCCATGAAGCAACCGAATGCATTGACTATGCACATGAATGTATAAATTCTGAGTGCATGGAACACAATGTACAGACTTGGTAAATTGATGCATGAACACAACAGAAAGCAATGTATAGACTTTGCGTTTGAAGCAGCCAGCCAATGTACAGACTTGTGTTGCAGCAGCCAGCCAATGTACAGACTTTGCGTTTGAAGCAGTTAGCTAATGTACAGACTTTGTGTTGCAGCAACCAGCCAATGTACAGACTTGTATTGCAGCAGCCAGCCAACGTACTGACTTTATGTTTGTGCAACTAGCCAATGTACAGACTTCGTGTTGCAGCAACCAGCCAACGTACGGACTTCATGTTTGTGCTAGCAGCTGACGTACATACTTTGAGTTTCTGCTAGCAGCCAACGTACAGACTTTGAGTTTGTGCTAGCAGCCAACGTACAGACTTCGTGTTTGTGCTAGCAGTTGTGCTAGCAGCCAACGTACAGACTTTGAGTTTGTGCTAGCAGCCAACGTACATACTTTATGTTTGTGCAACCAGCCAATGTACAGACTTTATGTTTGTGCAATCAGCCAACGTACAGACTTTGTGTTTATGCAACCAGTCAATGTACAGACTTGCTAGAGCCGAGTGTATAGACTTGCTATAAAGATGCATGGAGAATGTATAGACTTTGAAGAATGTATAAACTCGCTGAATGTATAGACTTGCAATCGGCCAACGTACAGACTTGCTAGAGCCGAGTGTATAGACTTGCTATGAAGATGCATGGAGAATGTATAGACTTTGAAGAATGTATAGACTCGCTGGATGTATAGACTTGCTGATGTATAGACTTGCTGGATGTATAGACTTGCTGGATGTATGTATAGACTTGCTGAACCATGTCTCTTGATCTTGATCGTCTACACTGGAGGTATAATGACCTGAAATGTATGAATATTAACATTATCAAGTGCAGGTATAGCTCATTAATGACTACAGAGGCAGACATCATCAAAACCATAAAAGTAATCATGTTGCACACATGTTCAACATTCTCCCCCTTTTTGATGATGGCAACTATGAGTCATTCTGAACTCACAGAGGAGACTCGCGTCAAACAAGAGGAGACTCGCGTCAATGGAGATTCAGCAAACATTCTCCCCCTTGGGGTCGTCCCTCTTGTAAGAAATGCTGAGAGCAGTATGAACATGTGATAAGTGTGTAATTTTACATATGTATCACTATGCACTTATCACACTTAATCACGATTGTAAATCAAAATGTGTCGTTTCACGAAATTAATCAAAATTTGATAAATAAATTTCTTATTTTGCAGGTACTCGGAAGAGGAAGATGGCAATAAAGAAAGTCTACATCAAATTTGTGCAATAATATGCCAGACTTCATTCCCACATCCAAAGGCCCATGGGACTGTTTTAAAAGAAAAAAAAATAATAACAAAAATTTATTGATCATTCAATAGATATGTATATATACACTCATATGCATTATATATACATATGAGTGTATGATAGGAGAATGGCTCTCCACTTGAGCAGCCAGGCAAAGCACCAAAGGCTTCATTCAACTTCAAAGCAATAAGGCTTCACATCAGGTGAGGGCCACATGATGGCCATGGCAACATGGGTTCAAAAGCCATTCACGTAGATGCATGTTGGGCTTCAAATATTCTCATGCAAGGCTTCTTCACATTGGGCTTTAGGGTGGTGTTCAATCAACAGCAAAAGCTTCACGTAGCAAGCCACCCTTCACACATGGAGGGCTCCACAAGGTAGCTGGCTTCGTACACCAACAAAAGCCATGCTAACAAGTCTTTACAATATGCAATGTGAAAGGCAATGCATGCAACACATGGGCTCCATCTCCACATGCAAAGACAAAAGCATGTAACAGTTAAGGCATCAAACACAACAACAAAAGCTTCAACATGGTGGGCTTCTTCGATGGTCAGAGTACGATGGTCAAGCATGCGGCCAAGTATGCTGCAGCATCTTTTAGCCATTGCGGCTTCAAAGTGGGCAGGTGCACAGCTGCGTCGACGCAGCAAAGGAGGAAAAGAGGGGAGAAAGATGAAAAAAAGTAGAAAGAGAGGAAGAAAATGAAGGATAAAAATTATAAAAAATAGAAATGTGTGCACCACATGTTTGCACATATTTCTAAGTCAAAATAAGCATCTAGACTTGTTCACATTGAGAGTAGGGTTAAGTTTGAGCCCTATAAAAGGGCTCCTATTGTGAAGTGGAAGGGAGTTCTTTCTTGGCTTTGGAGAGTCACGTAGGAGTGTTTTGGAGAGCTTGTGTTTGTGGGTTTTGGGTTGTTGTAGTGTTTTGTATTCATATTATTGTACTCTTAGTCATTTTTAGTCCTTCACAGCCCCTTTGCATGCATGCGTATTCTTTATTTCGAATTATTTTCTTCAGAAACGTTGTCCATCTCCAAATGTTCGTCATTTTCTCTTTCTATCACTTTTCCTTAATCTCCACCATTTTTGAGTTATTCTCCAATTTCCAACTTGTTGTTTTGTGCAATTACTGTTCATCCGAGATGATAGTCGATGCCATTTCTCCATTTTGAAGCCTTTCCAATCCTCTTTTCCTTCTACGTTCTTCATAAACGTTGTTCCTCTCTTGTAGATCTATATTTTATTATTCTACCACTTTCTCTAAATCTTTCTCTTTTTTGAGTTATAATCAATTTTTAAAGGTTCTATCTTTTATGATTTCACTGTTCATCCGCGCAGATAGATCTTGGTATTTCATATTTTTCACCTTCTTCTTCTCGTTTTCTGTCTCTGAGTTCTTCATCAAACTTCTTTCTCTCTTCGCCCTCTACAACGTTCCTTTCTTCCACTTCTTGTAATTCTATCTGTATTCTAAGTTATTTTTCTTCTTTTAAACCCCTATGTTCAATATAATTTCATTAGATTTTTAACTTGGTCTTTTCCCCACTTCTTCTATCTATCTCTCTCCTCCCTACTTCTTCACACACCCCAAGGAGGATCTTCATCTCCTGATTCTCTCAACGTCAGATTCCACGGCAGGGCGATCTTCATCCAAGGCCTGGCACGGAGATGGCGGCGCCATTCTTCATCTCGGCTTGATTTATTTCTAGTTTTCCCTTAATATTATTCATGTTATATTTTTAGTTTTTATAAGATGTTGTAATCTTCATGAGTAATAAGCATGGATTTTGTGCAATTATTTTCCTCCTTCCATCTCTTTCCAAATTCTATTCTCAACCTTCTCATATTCTTTAGTTAGATTTATTTTTAGTTAATTCATGCAATTCATTTTTGCTTAGTTTAAATTCACTCAAAAACTCGCTTTTCAAAACATAAGTTTTTTTTTCAACTTACTTAAAAAAGAAATCTTTCTTTCCCGTGGATTGACCCGTGCTTACCACTTTACTTATAATTCTATACCTTTTTAAGTGAGTGAGTTCGATAAATTTTTGAAATTATGGCACGGCATTTTTAAACGACATTTGTCGGAGCGCATCAACATGCAATTGTCCATTGGGAGGATCTTTGATTCAATTTTTTTATCTGAGCATAGAGCCCTTTTCTTTGTTTCTTTTATTCATATTTTCCTTCATTTTCTTTGTTTATCTTGTTCATTCTCTTTTTTTAAGCAGTTTTCTAGAATTTCATCGATCTTGATGTCTTTCTTTGTCTGTTATACAACAGTGTAAGCTGAACTGCTATTTTTTGTTCAGGTTCTATCCACAGTAACACTGAATTTAGTGGGTCTGCCATTCTTTACGTGTTATCAATCTTCAAATTTCCTGGCAAAAATCCAGTAGCATTTCCCCTAGACTCGGAGGCTTTGGGGGGGGGGGGGTTAATTGGGTACGCATCCACAGAGAAGACTCCGAGATGGCCCCAAAATAAAAGGGTACGCACGGAAGTGGCAACACCCAAGGTTGCACACGAAAGCGGCAACATCCTATAACCTGAATTGGGCATGAAAATCTCGAGGACTAGCCTACAAGGGACCCCAATCACCCACGAACTGCCACGACCACGTTTCCGAGACATGGACTTAAGACTATCACCAGGCTATATGGCCGTCAATGTTCACCCTTTTTAAAATGAGATCTCCCGGGGACCTTGCTATGAGGAAGCAAGCCCCGGGGGTCTGAGAATGATAGAAGAGATTCAGAAGGGAGTTGAGTATTTTGGAATCGATCGGAGGACAGCTCGACGGAGCCCGGACGGAGTAGGCTGGGGAAGTCGACTTGCGCTGGCCCAAGTCAACTTTTCCCCAGGCCAACAGCAGATTCCTGCTGCTGGAGACATGGGCAAGTCGACTTGGGGCCAGCCCAAGTCGACTTGCTCCAAGCCGACAGTAGGCTCGTGAGCAAATCGAATATTTCTCCCTCTTTTAGCATCATGACCATGGGGTTGGTCAAGTCCTAAAAATGGGGTTTTGAGAAGAAAACAAGATCATGGCGAAGCGAAGACGAAGCTCAGTAAATCTCTGGTGGTTGGCAACCCGGAGTTATGTAAGGTTTCGCACAACACTATCGGGCAGCGCAGCGGATAACAAAAATTTATTTTGCCCGATCCCGGTGCTATGGAAAGTTTAATCCGTGCTCTAATCGGTGTTTCTAAGACCCCAACCCGCCTAATTACGGGTTGCGTATTTATACCTTGCGCAGAACGACGTTGTCCGCAAAGCCCGATGTAGAATACCGAATCACACAGATGTACGGCCTCTAGAGCAGATCCACACAGACCCTTGCGCAGCGACGGTACCCCCGGCACGACCTTCCCCGGCCCTTTCACCTTCTGGGGAGAGAGAGAGCAAGAGGGAGGAAGAGGGGAGGAGCTAATCCTCCTCTCTTAAGCTTATGTACTTGCATAAGCCAAAGAGAGGAATCGAATGAGCTCACGTAGGATGTCATATATATAGAATTTTGGTCATTTCTAAAAGGGCTCCAAAAACCAAAATTATATATATATCCTATCTACTATTATACATATGTATTAAGCTCCATTTACACTCCTTTCCAAAAGGAATTAAAGGGAGTTAATACATACACTTGTACAATAATATTCCGTCACCTAAGAATCCATTGTGTGTGATCCTCTAGGCCCTTAGTCACTCTAGTTTAAGGCCCATTAACTTCTAATTCCCAATTAGAAGTAAATTAAACGTATTCTTCGCTTCTACCAGAGCCGAAGAATAGTTTAATTTATTCCAAACCTTTGATCACGTTGGTCAAGCAAATCCGCGTGATCCTAGAGGACGCCGGGTTTAAACCAGCATGTCTGGTACCTGTAAGTCCACAGTTATCGCATCGATATAATCTCTCGCTCCTTCTATGAGTCTGGTACGATCGAGGGTATGGTTTCTGTCAAACCCCATGATCGTGCCATTTGACTATGACCTCCTTAAAGTGTATGACGTCCGTTCTAAACGAACTCACACGACCCTGGTCAGGGATTTAACGGAGCGTCAATGTCATGACCCATTAACTGTCTGATATATACCCGACAGTGAGCGATCCCCTCTTTACCATTGATGATCTTCACACGTATCCTGGAGTGGTTAACGACTCGGAAACTCATGACTTATGGTTAAAGTCACTTAGCCAAGTAATTAAACCATTCCAATCCTCGTGTAAGATCCGATCAATGTCTCAGGTCAAAGGACCAACGATGCTACTGAGACAATTGGATCTTCAGTTGACATTAGGTATAATCAACCATCTGAAGATCCAATAGCGGATCAGTTCAGTGTACATCCTCCAAGGACATACACATACACATATGTGTTGGTGCCCCGCACCAATGACCATGAGACCGGTCACTGACGCATCATGTGTACTGGTTTAATAGGTAATCAAAGTCCCCGAGTGATTACCCTCCAACCAGGAATAGTTTAAGGTATGTGTTCATGTAAAGTCAGTCTCATAATCGAGATCCCATCTCGAGTTGACTTTACAACCACATATCCTAGGGACAACGTAAAGTAACACAATCGCATATTTACGCTCAAATACCACTTTATTAATAATAAAAAAGATCGTACAACTATTGGGCCTACCCGACCAGAAATTGGTCTGTAGCACACCAACACTAACAATCTCCTACTTGAACTACAGTCAATTGCCCACAACTTTGAGGCCCATCTTATCCTGATGACGCTCAAATACAGTCTGCGTCAATGGCTTAGTCAGTGGATCTGCTATGTTGTCTTCTGACGGTACATGCTCTACCGCCACATCTCCACGATCAACAATCTCCCGAATAAGGTGGAAGCCCCTGAGAATATGCTTCGACCTTTGGTGAGATCTTGGTTCCTTCGCTTGGGCGATGGCCCCATTATTATCACAAAATAATGGGATGGGAGCTGATATCTCGGGAACTACGCCAAGTTCCAAGATGAATTTCTTCATCTAGACGGCTTCCTTAACAGCTTCAGCTACAGCAATATATTCTGCCTCAATCGTCGAGTCTGCAGTCGTATCTTGCTTGGAGCTTCTCTAACTGACTGCCCCTCCATTCAACATGAATACAAACCCTGACATGGATTTGTAGTCATCTAGATCTGACTGGAAACTAGAGTGTGTGTAAGTTGTAAGCTCTAAGCTGTAGGTCCTCTCCTCCATAAAGCAGAAAAAGATCCTTAGCCCTTCATAAGTATTTAAGGATACCCTTTACTGCCTTCCAGTGCTCTACGCCTGGATTTGCCTGATATCTACTGACAATGCTTAAAGCATTGGCAACATCAGACCGTGTACATAACATTGCATACATGATTGACCCTATCGCCGAAGCATAGGGTACCTTATTCATGTGTGCCACCTCCTCAGAAGTTTTAGGACTCATCCCCTTGGATAGGCAAATTCCATGTCTCATGGGAATGAGACATCTCTTGGAATTTTCCATCCTAAACCTTTTGAGGATAGTGTCTATGTACATGAATTAGGATAATCCTAGCATCCTTTTAGATTTATCTCGATAGATCCTTATGCCCAGCACATAGGATGCTTCTCCCGAATCCTTCATGAAGAAAGTCTTGGACAACCAAGACTTAGTTGATGTCAACATCTCTACATCATTCCTAATGAGTAAGATGTCATCAACATAAAGGACCAAGAAGGTCACAGATCTCCCACTGACCTTCTTGTAAACACAGGGTTCATCTTCATTTCGAATGAAGTTAAAAGATTTGACAGCCTCGTCAAATTTTAAGTTCCAGCTTCTAGATGCCTGTTTTAATCCATAAATGGACCTTTGAAGTTTGCATACCTTATTAGGATGTAGCTTTGAGGTGAATCCTTCAGGCTGTACCATGTACACCTCTTCTGACAGATTTTGATTAAGAAAAGTTGTCTTCACATCTATTTGCCAGATCTCATAATCCTGGTATGCAGCAATGGCAAGGAGGATTCTGATTGACTTAACCATGGCTACCGGTGAAAAAGTCTCGTCATAGTCAATGCCTTGCCTTTGACGATATCCTTTTGCCACTAGTATAGCTTTGTATGTGTCAACATGTCCATCTGCACCGATTTTCCTTTTGAAAATCTATTTACAGCCGATAGGGACCTTCCCTTCGGGTACATCAACTAAGTTCCAAACTTTGTTAGTGTATATGGACTGGATCTCTGAATCCATTACCTCTTGCCATTTCTCGGAGTCTACACTACGGATCGTCTCCTGGTATGACTGAGGATCATCATCCTCATCGATACATACCTTAGAGGACCCCTCTGAGACATGTCTAACATATCTCTCAGGTTCTCTCGGTAGTCTACCAGATCTCCGTAGTGTCAGTGTTTCACTTTGAATAGGATCAACCGATACAGTCTCATCTAATGAGCTTGTGTCTATGGGTTGTAGTTCTTGGACCTCATCCAATTCTATCTGGCTCCCACTATTTTTCTGGAGTAGATATTCTCTTTCCAGAAATACAGCTCTCTTGGCCACTAAGACCCTTTGCTCAGAAGGGTGATAGAAATAATATCCAAACGTCTCCTTTGGATATCCCACAAACCTACACTTATCGGTTCTCGACTCAAACTTATCACTTTCGTTCTTCTTTACATGAGCAGGACACCCCCAAATTTTAATGTGATTAAAATTTGATTTCCTGCCCTTCCATATCTCATATGATATAGAAGGAACTGATTTACTTGATATCATATTCAATAAATAAGCCGCAGTCTCTAACGCATAGTCCCAGAGAGACAATGGTAGTCCTGACATAGACATCATGGATCGGACCATGTCTAACAAGGTCATGTTTCTCCTTTCGGATACACCATTGTGTTGTGGTGTATACGGTGGAGTCCACTGAGAAACTATTCCATTATCTTTAAGATAAGAAGTGAATTCATGACTCAAGTATTCACCTCCTCGATCCGATCGAAGAGCCTTAATACTTTTGCCAGTCTGTTTCTCTACTTCATTCTTGTATTCCTTAAACTTCTCAAAGGGTTGTGACTTATTTCTCATTAAATACACATAGCCATATCTAGAGAAGTCATCAATAAAAGAAATGAAATATGGGTAACCCCTTTTACTTCCACGGACATGGGTCCACACACATCCGAGTGTATGAGCTCGAGAAGGTCAACAGCCCTCTCACCATGTCCACTAAAGGGAGCCTTGGTCATTTTTCCCATGAGACACGACTCACAGGTATCAAATGGCTTGTATTCGAACGAATTCAAATACCCATTTGAGTGTAAGTGAGAGACTCTTTTCTCACCTACATGACTAAGTCTGCAATGTCATAGATATGCAGAATTCACTTCATCAGCATTGGAAACTTGCATAATATTAGAACGTGTATCTAATACATAAAGACCATTGACTAATGAATCATTGGCTATAACCAAACCATTATTCATTATAAAGCACCCAGTGCTATTAAAAGCCAATGTATATCCAATGTTATACAAACCAGAGATTGAAATAATGTTCTTAATAATATTAGGAACATAATAACAGTCATTCAGCTCCAGAATGACTCCTGAAGGTAAACTGAGGCGTGCAGTCCCGACAGCTTTGGCTGAAACTAAAGCTCCATTTCCCATCCTCAGTTCAATCTCCTTTTTACCCAATCGCCTTCTATTTGCCAGCACCTACACAGAATTGCAGATATGAGATGCACATCCAGTATCCAATACCCATGATGTGGATTCCATATATGACAAATTAAGGTCTATGACAAAAATACCTTCATTTAGAATTACCTTGCAATTCCTTTTGCAATGCTCAGTTTCCCCACATCGAAAACATTTGTCTTCCTTTTCATTCTTCTTGCCCTTCCCTTTGTCAACATTGACAAGTTGCTTACCCGTGGCCTTTTTCCTTCCCTTCCCTTTGTTATTTGTGGTGGATATTTGGGTGGCCTTCCTTTTCTTGTTGGCCCGGTCAACAATCATTACAGACGAAGATGGTTTATCTTTCTGCATGGTTCCTTCAACTCTCTTTAACATATTGAGTAGCTCTGGGAGAGTTGCTTCAATCATGTTCATGTTAAAGTTCATGATGAAGGAAGAAAAGGAATCGGACAATGACTGGAGTATAAGATCAATGCATAGTTGTTTGCGACGTTTTTTTCTATCCGACCGTCTTGTCGCTCTTACCTTATTTCGTGTATATATGTGTATATGTGCATATATACGCGTCTTATTTCACGTATCGATCAGCCATTTGACTAACTGGTAGTCAACTGACCGATTGACGACGCGGGCGTGCCAGTCACATGAGTGACGATTTTATTGTGCGCTCATTCTGACCCATGTCGGGTGAATGTGAGGTTCGGTCAGGACCAGCAGTCCGCCATACCATAAAGGTTATGGCGTTAATTACATCCCCCACGAGGAGGGAACACCTTTGATTAATTACCGAGATAGCGGGCTGTCAAAGCCAGAATAAAGGATACAGAGCATGCGAGTGATCATGCAACATGCTGCGATTGACTACACACGATTTATTGGGGTGGACCCTGGTACATGGCGGAGGACTTAGGCTCGAAGGCTACCTTCACGCGTAACAAGGCTTCCAATTAGGCGTAACCTGACCTTCTGGCAATATTATTTGATATACCAAAGATGCACATATTTAGGCATACATTAATGTGATATGAATGCTTGGACATGCTAATTTTATTCAGTTTATTTGGTCGAGGAGCTTGTGTACTTCTATGATTAGCATAAGAAATCATCCCATGAGTGGGAAAAGGGTTGGAATGACGCGACGACACGATTCGGAACGCAACTGGTGCAGTGCATGCGAAGAAAGGGGTTAAAACGCTTGAAACGGCGCCCTGAGACGTAGGTAAAAGGTTTAAAACGGCGCCAGAAACCGTAGGTAAAATAGAAAAGAGCATGTTAAACCGGCGCGGCCTGATTGGGGCGCGCCGGGAAGGGCGCACCGGTAAGGGTGAGTCGGAAAGGGCGCGCCGGGAAGGGCGCGCCGTTTTAAGGCGTTATCGTGTACGAACTGCACCGATTTAGCCCGATTTCACGGAAATGGGAAGTTCATTGGTTTATTCATGGGTTTATTAAAAATGTTTTGGAAGATTTTGAGAATTTATTGAGTTTATCATTCATCGGATCGGTCCCAAACCATCCAAAGATCAAATTACGGGCTCGCGCGAGGTCCAGACTCGAGCGCGGCGATTGTTCCGAGTTTAAACTCGTTCGAGCCGGAATTTCGGCAGCATCTCCCCATCCCAAAGGATTGTCGGGGAGAAGCGGGGAGTACTCACATAGCGGAGCAACCCCTAAAGGCCGGGTGGCACAACGGCGACCGGCGAACCCCAGGCGGATAGGAAACCCCGAGGGCTAGCCTACGAGGGGCACCATCATTCCGTGGGTTAAAAAATGATCAGACGAGATGACCAATAAGAGAAGGTAACCCCGAGGGCTAGCCTACGAGGGGCACACGACTCATAGCCAAATCATGATCGAAAGGGACAACCAATAGGGAAGGGAAGCCCCGAGGACTAGCCTACGAGAGGTTTCCAACCCGTGGCCACCACGATATCCTTGAGGATAGTGGATTTGATGTTGGGCTAAAGCCCTGTTTATATTCACCAAACAGATTATGAGGATACATACCACAAAGGGGTATGACCCTGTGATCCACTGGTGATTCATGGGGAATGTCCCCTCCCCTGTCGGACAAACTCTTCGGGAAAACCGTCATGAGTAGGACATGACAGGATGCATTCGATAGAAAGGAGTTAATTAGACTATGCACATGATAAACCAGTCGGTTGACTAGCTAGCAAGGGGGATAAGCCTATGTTGATATCGGAGTTAGCCTGTTAGCACAGCGGTTAGCTTGTTAGCTTGTGGTTTTCCACAACCGAGGGAGGGCAAACCACTGAACAATCAGCATAATGAACAGAAAGGTAATAGTACCCACAGACGATGCGTTTTGATTATGGGGATACCCCCATCCCCCTCCATTCATGACTGGGAACGGAAGGAGGGCGATGGGAGAAGGTCCCGGGGGCTCTGACCAGGGGAGCATCGAGGTGCCTTTCTCTGGCCAATGGCCCTCCACGGAGTAGAAGTTGATGCGAGAAGAAACCCCTGGGGAGAGGGTGATATCACTGTTGCCCTTGAAATCATTAGGGCGTATGCATCGGGGAAACCACGGGAAGAAACCTCGATCCAGTATATGGCAACGAATCTTCGGATGTATAGATAGGTATTGGTGATTTTATTCAAATATAGAGAGGGCGAATGCCCAGATGGATCGTTACAAATGCTCCGCATCCCATAGTCAGCATTCAAGCCGGAAATAGGAGGGGTAAACAAAAGTTAGAAGAAGCAGGGCATCGCAGGCTCATATCATCACCCAGGATGCTACAGTATCGCACCCGCGCAGGGGTTTTCTAAGAAAAGGGGAGGAGAAAGAGATGATGAAGGGGGAGAGGGCTCGTATCATCGCCCTTCCCGCTTCATTTACATTACATCAGAAGAGAGAAATCGGAGAGAATCGTCAGAAGAAAATCACGAAACCCACCTAAGCTTCTTCTCCAAAGCAGAGTATCGGATCTAGCTCTTCTTCTCCGACTACGGAGGGCTTCAAGCGAGTGGACAGAGGAGGGTCGCGGCGGCCCTCAGTGGAAACCCTTTCTTCTCCCCCAAGACCTCTCGCTCTCGGACGATTGACTCTCTTCTATTTTCCTTCTGATTTTTCTCCCCTTCTCCTTGTCTCTCTATTTCTCTTTTTTCTTTCTTTTTTTGGGGTCCCCTCATTCTCTGGCCGAAGGCAGGCTATATATATAGCTTCTGTTAATCCGGCGCCCCGGGAAGGGGGGCGCGCCGGATTTGGTGGCGCTGGGAAGAAGTCCCGGATTGGGCTTTTGCGCGCCGGTTTGACGGCGCCGGGGAACACACCCCTGTTGCTCTTACCGTGCCGGTTTGACGGCGCCGTTTCAGCTTGTTCTTGGCGTGCTGGGTCCGGTGGGTCCGGAGATGATTCCAGAAGCCCCCGTTGACTATTCCTCTCGCCCTGGCCCTTGGAAAACCTTGACGAGGTGTTGACACAGCTCTCGGTACGGCGAGTGGCC
This sequence comes from Amorphophallus konjac, assembly GCA_022559845.1. Classification (NCBI taxonomy): domain Eukaryota; kingdom Viridiplantae; phylum Streptophyta; class Magnoliopsida; order Alismatales; family Araceae; genus Amorphophallus; species Amorphophallus konjac. Next base: position 27,411,785 of record CM040123.1, on the reverse strand, counting down.
TTGATCAGACCTTCGCGTGTGTCTGGTCCGAGCACATGGACATCCTGCTGGTACAGCCTTCGGCACTGTGACTTGTGCTCCTGGTTGAGACGGACTCGTGCTCAAAGCTTCTTTGTAGGATGGTGTTGCATCCTGGATAATTCCACCTTGAACGGCGCTCAATCGGCCGCTAATGGGCCCACTATGGCGAGAAGCCGAACCCGTGTCGGGTAATCGGGACCCTCTGTTGGCAGAACCCTTGGCCTCTTGTTGTGGGCGGCCAAGGATGTTTTTCCTCCTTAGGAGAGTCATTGGGTAGACCGTCGTCCTTGGTCGGGCGACGGATGTGGGATAGCAGCATGACGAGGTCGATGCCGGATCATTGGGCAGGCTTGATCGCGTTGCCGGTTGGTTGTGGGTTCGTTCCGACTCTCCTAAGGTGAAGTCCCCGGTGCTCCCTTCAAGGTGGCTCGAGGCTCCGTCAGCTTGAGGGGTTCTCTGATAAGTTGATCTTCATCGGCTTCTGTGCTTCAGTGGGCCGTATCATTCATCTTTGCGGCTTGGTTGCCAAAGGATCATATTTTGAGTGCCAACAAATGCCCCCCAGACGTAGGCGGTGCAAGTGAGACAGGAATGCGGCAATGCCTACGGATGAGCTCCCTTTGGTGACGGAAGTTCGAACGGCACTTAACCCCAGCTTCGGACGTTAATCCGGCGAGGCAGGAGGCCTATACGGCGCCGTTTAAAACGGCGTGATAGTTAAAACGGCGCGGCCAAACCCGGCGCGCCTGAAGCTTTTGCAGGTTAAAACGGCGCGGGGTTCCCGGCGCGCAAACCGCTTAAAACGGCGCGGCCCTGGGCGCCCCGTTTTAACAGGGGTGGAGCCCCCTATAAACATCTCCTCCCTTCATTTTTTCTTCACAAGCTCTCATTTGCAAAAAGATTTTCTCTCTCCTCCCTTTCTCCTCTTCCCGCGGCGCCTAGTGGCGATTGGGTTCGGGCGATTTCGCCGTGTGAGTGAGCGGGTGAGTTGAGCAGTGTTTCATTTGGGTTTTAAACCCGTCTTCCGGGCCCCGGGAGGCTTCTCGTAGGACTTGTCCTCGGAGCTAGATCCCTCGGGTGTCCCATTCGGCCTCGGCTTAGTGCTTATGGCTGCTTTTTTGGGGCTGCTCCCTTTGTGGATGGCTTTCGCTTTCTTTTTGGCAAACCCTCGAGCTGAGGAGATGCTGTCGAAATTTTGTCATAAATATTGTTTTGATCCACTGATTTTTGACTTTTGTTTTGTTCCTTTCTAGGCATTGCTTTGCAGACAATATGGCAGCTGGATCATCTTCCTCTGCATCTCGGGTTGCTGTGACCTGGGGGAATGTGCATTCCCTTGATCGGGGGCTTCGACATGTAGCTGTGGTGGCTGAGTCCTCGGACTCGGAGACTGACACTGTCGACACTAGCCGCCTATTGATTCTTGACGGTAACCAGTTCAGGTATGATCGAGGGGACGACATCAGACGGGACCATCCCAAAGATAGGCACCTGATGACATTCCTGGAGCGCTTCAACCTTGGCGGGAAGCGTGATTTAATTCTGGTCCGCCGAGCTGAAGGAGCCCTATTGGCGGAGGGAGACAGCCTGACTGAGTCAGTCACCTATGGTATGCCCATGTACATCCCCGGGGAGCCCAGGAAATGGGGGGCCGTGCTCGGAGTGCAGGAATTATCTCCCGAGACCGGGATGCTGACGAGAGCGCCGCAGTATACACCAGCTCGCTGGAATGAAACTGCCGGCCGCGTTGACAGGGAGAAGCCCATATATGGTCTATTCCTCGCACCGCTCCATTGGGGATACCGGGACGAGCCTTTTCTTTTGGACTGCTTGGCGGTCCGGTTCAAACATCAGATTTCAGTGGGGTGGTTTGGAGAGCTCAAAGCCACCGATGCTCACGCCTTCAGACTGGGAGCGGTTGAATTTACAGACTTTGTGTTGCGACAATACGCCCCCATCCTGGTGCACGCCGGAGTCTATCAGAGCGTATACGCTTCCCGGTATAAATACCCGATCTCCCGAGGTCTATGTTGCGGGATGATTGAAGTCTTCTGCCCAGAGTACAACACTTTCTACACTGCAGAAGGTGAGACTTCATTGGATCTATGGAGCCTTTCTCAGCTGAGCGGCCTGCCGATAGATGGAGAGCCGTATGAAGAAGTTTGCTTCCCAGACTGGCTGAAGGACCAGACGGATGGTGAAGGCAGATACTTCACGGGCTTCGCCTACCGTTATCTGATGAAGGCGTACCACACCCTGCTGCGCCTGACACTTGACTCGAGGGAAGCGCGAAAACCTGGCGAGAAGAGACGCGTGCGGATGGGCACATGGCTTCAATATTTCTTTGGTGGGGAGCAGCACTATGAGGACTTCCCCACAGTGGTTCCGACAGCGGTGGCGCGGAACAAGAGGGCTCGACGCCAAGCAACATATCCTGCTGTCTCAGGGAGAGGGCGGCAGGCCGGCCCGAATCCCACGGGAGTTGACGCAGTTACACACTGTGCTGCGTACTTGACATATTGGCTTTGTTCATTCGCCCTTCCTCAAGGAGACGAGACAGTGATCAGACCGGAGGCTATTTACCCTGCCTGCTTAATGGCCTGGGGGACGAAGCTATCCCTGTGCCCTGTGGCTCTGTGCCTCATATATAAAATGTTGGGGGATTTGCACAAGTCGCGCATTCCCAAAAATTCGCGGACAGTTGGTCCCATCCACTTTTTTAATGCCTAGGTCAGCACCCTATTTCCTGAAGCAGCTCCCTGGTCAATGCGGTCAGATCGTCCTTTGCCGCGGATGATCGAATTTACCAGTGCCGAACCGTCCTCACTGGCGGATCAGCTTTTCGCCATTCAGGGGAAGTTGACTACAGTTCCAACAGATTCCCCTGGCGTTCTGCACTTTTGGAGCTTGGCTGCCAGCTCTAGCCCTCTTGTCAACAGGATGCGGCGATGCCGATTATTTGAGACAGAGGAATTTATTCATCAGCTGACCGGGTCGAAGAGCACAAGGCCCATCTTGGAGCCGGAGTTGAGTGGGTGCTGTCTATTCATCCCAGTGTTCTTGTCTTCAGGAAGAGCGGCTTACTGTGGCTGGAGCCGTACTATCCCTTTCGTTTCAGCCGGAATTTTGGGTACGACCAGCAAATTCCTTCTTCTTCAGCCCGATTCAATCTGCCGAATAGACATCGGGCTGGTCAAACGGCTATGGATGAAGCCCGTGGATGGTGGGACTACTTCCATCGTCGGGAGGACGTGTCATTCAGGGTGCCAACCCCGGCCCGTCTGCCCCGAGTGACTCCAGACTTCATCAAGTGGTGGAATGCGCGAACGGGCTTCTATCGGAACTTCCGGAAAGACTGCTGGCATAGCGCCGAGCGTCGTTTCCTAGATTCGCAGCGGGAGCCTGTTTTGGATGTTGATCCAGCCTACTTGAAGAGGCTGAAATCCTGGTCCAACACCGAGGTGATGGCATATGTAGAAGCCAGGAAAGCTGCGAAGGGCAAGTCGTCCCGAGCCGACCCGAAGATGCCAGAGATCCAGAGGGATGATTATATCAAGACTCTCTGGGGGCTGTGCCGGGTTAGCAGTGACCGGATTGCTCTTCAGACAATCCCACTTCCGGTGGAAGAACCCCTTCCTAGTGTGGCGAGCTGGCGCCCAGAAATCGACCGTTTTCATCCCTATCGGACCTTCATCGGGAGGGAAGACAGGCAGGCTGACTTATATTCCAACACCCCCTGGATATTCGCCCTGCTTCATTCCATGGGCTTTCAATTTCTGATCCACTAGAAGCCATCGGGACCATCAGCTCCTCATATCTTTTAAGTATGTCGACGGCTGGGGCTTCGACCACTTGAGCTTATATCATCACTTGTCATCCCGTGGCCATGAGGATTTGGCTCAACTGACGGAGAAAAGTGAAACAATCGGTGATGTGTGCTGGCTCATCCACGAGGCGGCTTCTCGGGATAAGACGCCAGCACTGCTTTACTGGCCGCTTAGTCCCCGATACACCGGGCTGCCAGGTAATGCGTGACTTCTTCTTCAGCCCTGCAGCTGCTTCTTCTATATTCAGTGTGCATCTTCTTACTTATGTGTTTTTGCAGCTCGCCTTTCTATGGAAGCGACCCGACACTGTAGGGAGTTGATATCTAAGGCGCAGAAGCCTTCATATTTTAATATTCCAGAGCCGGCTCCGACCACGACACCATTACCCCCTGGGGACTCGCGGAAGCGGACCAGGTCCCAGGTCAGGGAGGCCATCAGTAGGGCCAAGAAAGCCAAGAGGGCAGAGTCCCGTGCTACTCGGGCACGTCGGAGGAAGGCTGCTGAAGAGGAGTCTACGGTTCCCCTTCCTCGGGTTCCGTCATTCTCCGAATTTGAGGTCGCCTGGACGCAAGGGCCCGAGGGCGAAGGTGACTTCTTATTCTTGCATGGCTTGTTTGTTTATTTCCCCCGCCCTGGCTGATCATCCTTCCTTTTAGTGGCTGCTGGCACTACCTCCGCCGCTGTTGGGTTGGAGGCGGCAACCGGAGCTGCTGCTGGGGAGAGAGAGGAGGAAGCCCCCTCGGCCTCGACTGAGGGTGACTTGCCTTCACCGACACCTCATCGAGACATGGAAGGTAATTTGCAGCATGCCTATAGAGCTTAACGGCATGTTGTGGTTTCAGTCGGGTCTTGACTGTTTATTGTCTTTCCATTCCAGTCGATGTTCGACCCACGCTGCTCCCTGAGGTCGGTGCCTCGGCAGGGGTTGTCATCGGAGAGCGAGGGCTTCTGAGGGACCAGCCCTTAGATATTCCCCCAACGGATGCTCCCGAGGCGGAGATCGGTGAGGAGGCTCTGGATAGAGGGCCTCCTCCTAGCAGCCTAGTTCCCGCTCAGGTACTGGAGGTTTGAGAACAAGCAGAAGAGTCATCCTCTTCTGAACAAGTTGATTACGGTGGCGGCTCCGGCGATGACGAGGGGTTCCCGATGGCGGACACCGAGGCTGAGGACGCCGGGGCTTCTTCAGCTTATGAGAGCGACCTGCCAACGTTTAGCCCTCCGAGGCTATTGGGAGCCGAGCACAGGCCATCCTACCTGACTGCAGGAGAAGGGCCAGAATCTTCAGGGGCGACTCTTGGAGGCCTGAATGTAGTGCCGGTTGAGGTAGGAAGCATTTTGATTCCCGCCTGCAACACTTCTTTTTATTTCCAAGCCAACTGGCTGATGTACACATATGCAATGCAGGCTGAGGTGGTACCGCCAGCTATAATGATCTGCATACCCCTTCCTGGCGCGGATGTGGGTCAGTCAGCCTTCCCGCCTGTTGTACGGCCCATTGCCCTGCGGCTTCCACGGACCTATGCTGCTGCAGCGGTCTCAAAGGAGCCTGGCGTGACTGCCGAAGTTAGCGCTCCGACCAAGGTTGCAAGGGTTCAAGCCTTGGCGACCGGTGCAGAACCATTGCTGTTGCCAAGTGGTCTTCCGGATATAGAAGCAGGAGAAATTATTACAGACGAGGCCGATGTCATTCAGACCTTGTCGGTCATAGAGGGCTCTCCTCCTTTGGCGGCCGGTGAGACTACTCAAGAGGAGCAAGCGCCTTCTGTTGCCGATACGGCTGCTGTAGCCTCACCCCAAAGGGCGGGCAAGGAAGTTGCCATTATGGGGGTCCCTGCAGTTGCTGTAGCCGCAATAGTCGGGCCGGGTGTGAGCGTTGTGCAGACTATGCCGTCGACGTCCCTCGGGGTGGCCGACGATATCTGGGCCGATGTAGATAGCAGAGTGGACTTTCAGCTTCCCGAGACTTCGCCATTGGGCCTACAATTCTCTGGAGACATGGTGTGGCAGTCTCTGGATAATCTCCAGCGAGCCATGTCAGCTTCTCCGGATCTGACTTATGTGCAGCTGAGAAGCTTGGTGGACCACCTCTCTCGGTCGCTATTAGCATTTGGTTGCCCCATGGATGATTGGACTCCACGGGTCGTAATGCTGTTAAAGCACGCCAACAGGCGGGAGTTCCTGAGCCGCGAGGTCTCTGATCAGCTGACGGCCGTGAAGCTGGAGAGGGTAGATTGCCACACTGCTGCTTCTTCTTTGAGGGCTACCGCGGAACAGTTGAGAAACGCTGCCGCAGATATTTCAGAACGCCAGCTGCTCCTCAGGGCACGGGAGGCGGAGCTGCGTGCTGAGCTTGCCGAGGTCGAAGCTGAACTTCAGGAAGGCGAACGTCTCGAAACCAGGTCAAGAGAAGAAGCCGATCTGGCCGAAGGACAACTTGCCTCATTGGACGAGAGGTTATCAGAGCTGACAGCTACTGAGGCCCGGCTGTAAGAATTGACCCGACACTCTTCACTGGGCCTCTTGGAGTTGGCAGATATCTTCCGGCGTCCCTTGCCATAACTTCACTTTTGCTTTTTGTTTCCTTTCCTTTTGGAAGTTCTGCTCCTTTTTGTCTTTAGAGCTTGTGTACCCCTGGGGAATGTCCTGGGCAAAAGAATGTGTTCCGCCAATTCTTATTAAATGAAAGCATCTCTTTTCGTCGTCTTGGTCACGACTTCTTTTCCTCCCTTCTCTCTTCTGGCTGATCACCTGAACCTGGGGATGCGTGCTAATGACGCAGGAGAGCACTCACGCCTTCAGGGAAGGGGTGAGGTGTTCGCTCCACCACGGTGCGGTCGTCCCCGGAACAGGACCTTTGCCAGGGTGGGACATAGGTAGCGTAGGCAGACGCACCTAGCGAACCTTGCTGCTGGTGACGAGAGGTGTGTTATAACCATCGACCTGGGTCGAATATCATCGCAAAATCATTTTGCTGCTCGATGAGGGTGGAAAGGCCCAGGTTAGGGGGTAGCGACCGGTCTTGCTGATGATGACAAGGGTCGAAAAGGGTAGACGATCTTGCCGATGATGACAAAAACTGGATAGGGTAGCGACCGATCTTGCCGATGATGACAAGGGTTGAAAAGGTAGACGGTCTTGCCGATGATGACAAAAGCCGGATAGGGTAGCGACCGATCTTGCCGATGATGACAAGGGTCGAAAAGGTAGACGGTCTTGCCGATGGTGACAAAAACCGGAAAGGGTAGCGACCGATCTTGCCGATGATGACAAGGGTCGAAAGGGTAGACGGTCTTGCCGATGATGATAAAAATCGGGTAGGGTAGCGACCGATCTTGTCGATGATGACAAGGGTCGAAAAGGTAGACGGTCTTGCCGATGGTGACAAAAACCGGAAAGGGTAGCGACCGATCTTGCCGATGATGACAAGGGTCGAAAAGGTAGACGGTCTTGCCAATGGTGACAAAAACCGGAAAGGGTAGCGACCGATCTTGCCGATGATGACAAGGGTCGAAAAGGTAGACGGTCTTGTCGATGATGACAAAAACCGGGTAGGGTAGCGACCGATCTTGCCGATGATGACAAGGGTCGAAAAAGGTTAGCGGTCTTGCCGATGGTGACAAAAACCGGATAGGGTAGCGACCGATCTTGCCGATGATGACAAGGGTCGAAAAGGTAGACGGTCTTACCGATGGTGACAAAAACCGGAAAGGGTAGCGACCGATCTTGCCGATGATGACAAGAGTCGAAAAGGTAGACGATCTTGCCGATGATGACAAAAATCGGGTAGGGTAGCGACCGATCTTGCCGATGATGGCAAGGGTCGAAAAGGTTAGCGACCGATCTTGCCGATGATGACAAGGGTCGAAAAGGGTAGACACTAGACCTGTATAAGTGGGATATCGGATGGAGACCCTCGCCCCGACCTCGTAAATGGCCTTCAGGACGGAGGATGGCTCATCACTATTCATCATTCATTTTTATTCACATTACTGACATAAGCGCCCTTTCGGGTTTTCACCGAGGCCAGCCCCCTCTTGCTTTTGCCGCGCGCCCTTTCGGATTTTCACGCGGCGGGGTACCCGATTTTGCCTGCGACGCCCTTCCGGGTTTTCACCACAGCTGGGTTATAGCCATTTTTGCACCTGACCTGATATAGGAACAAGTCCGGCGGGGTATCTCTATTTTTAACCCCATTTTTCTTTTCTTTTCTTTTCTCTTTTTTTTTGAATTCGGGATGCGGAAGAACTAGACCGCGAGAATGTTGGCTGGCCTTGTCGATGATGACAAGGCTCGAATCCTGTTTAAGTTCGTCGACACCGGCTAGATGTCGAAGCAAGGGATATGGTTTATTAACAAGGATGTAAGATCCGAGTTATGGGTAAAGATCGACCGGTCTCGCCGATGATGGCGGGGGTCGAATGTGGGTTTATTTACCGGCATGGGTTACTGCCGAAACAAGGATGGGATTGTCAACAGGGACGTAAGGCCCAAGTTGAGGGTAGAGATCGACTGATCTCGCCGATGGTGACGAGGGTCGAAAAGGATTTGTTTGTCGACATATGTCACTGCCGAAACAAGGATGGGGTTGTCAACATGGACGTAGGGTCCAAGTTGAGGGTAGAGATCGACCGATCTCGCCGATGATGACGAGGGTCGAAGAGGATGTGTTAAAGGATTTTCGGTGGGACTTTGATGATTGTCCCTTTCGGAGTTTTATTGGGTGGAGAATAGGAGAGGAATTTGGAAACTTTACTAAGCGCCCTTTCGGGTTTTCGCCAAAGCCAGCCCCCTCTTGCTTTTGCCCACGCGCCCTTTCGGGTTTTCACGTGGCGGGGTACCCGATTTTGCCCGCAGCGCCCTTCCGGGTTTTCGCCACAGCTGGGTTATAGCCATTTTTGCACTTGACCTGATATAGGAGCAAGTCTGGCGGGGTATCACTATTTTTAACCCCATTTTTCTTTTTCCTTCTTTCTTTTCTTTTTATTCGGAATGCGAGCCGAGAGAGGGTAGCTTGATCAGGGCGAAATGCCGCTAACCAAGGAGAGGTAGCTTGATTAGGGCGGAATGCCGCTAGCCAAGGAAAGGTAGCTCGGTTAGGGCGGAATGCCGCTGGCCAAGGAGAAGGTAGCTCGGTTAGGACGGAATGCCGCTGACCAAGGAAAGGTAGCTCGGTTAGGGCGGAATGCCGCTAACCAAGGAGAAGGTAGCTCGGTTAGGACGGAATGCCGCTGACCAAGGAAAGGTAGCTCGGTTAGGGCGAATGCCGCTAACCAAGGAAAAGGTAGCTTGATTAGGGCGGAGTGCCGCTAACCACGGGAAGGTAGCTTGATTAGGGCAGAGTGCCGTTAACCAAGAAAGGTAGCTCGATTAGGGTGGAATGCCGCTAACCAAGGAAAAGGTAGCTTGATTAGGGCGGAGTGCCGCTAACCAAGGAAAAGGTAGCTTGATTAGGGCGGAATGCCGCTAACCAAGGAGACGGTAGCTTGATTAGGGTGGAATGCCGCTAACCAAGGAAAGGTGGCTTGATTAGGGCGGAATGCTGCTAACCAAGGAAAAGTAGCTCGATTAGGGCAGAATGCCGCTAACCAAGGAGACGGTAGCTTGATTAGGGCGGAATGCCGCTAACCAAGGAAAGGTGGCTTGATTAGGGCGGAATGCCGCTAACCAAGGAAAGTATCCCGACCGATCACTCGGGGATTATTGGTTGTGCTGCATGATACAGCTTCATATGTTTTCCGTTGAGGGGGGAGAACTGGATAACCCCTTTGTGGTCTACCAGGACGTAGGCACCTCCTTCATATACTCGGCGGACAATATACGGCCCGACCCAGTTTTCGACCAGCTTCCCTTTGGGGTTGGAGGCCATCACTTCTTTTCTTTTGACCATTACCAGATCTCCTTTCTTGAATTCTCGACCCTTGACTAGCTTGTCAAAAGCACGGGCCATGCGAGCTTGGTAGAGCTGGATGTTTTGCTGCGCCCGGAGGCGTTTTCCTTCGAGCTCAATGAGCTCTTCCAATCTTCTTTCTGCATTGGTCTGCTCACCATTGACTAGTCCGTGCTGGATGGCAACTCGCAATGAAGGAACCTCAAGCTCGATTGGCACCACAGCTTCTGACCCGTAGACAAGGGAGAAGGGGGAACAGCCAGTTGGGGTCTTGTAGACAGTACGATAGGCCCAAAGTGCTTCGTACATCCTTTCCTCCCAATCTTTTTTATTAGACTTGACAGTCTTTGCCAGCAACGTGCACAGTGTCTTGTTAAAGGCTTCTGCGAGTCCATTGGCCTGAGGGTTGTAGGGGGAAGATGTCCTCCAGTCGATTTTGTATTTGTCGGCCAGCCGATAAATCTTCTGATTTCTAAAATGGCTGCCATTGTCAGAGATGATTCGGCTGGGATCCCGAACCGAAATATTACATTCTGCCGGAAGAATCTTGCAACTAGTTCTCCCGTCACATCTCTTAGTGCTACTGCTTCTGCCCATCTGGAGAAGTAGTCTGTAGCCGCTAAGATGTATTTGCACCCTGATGAAGATGCTGGAAGTGGCCCTACCACGTCCGTGCCCCACTGAGCAAATGGCCAGCTCGGCAGGGTGGGATGCAGTGGCACTGGAGGTCTCCTTGCCACATTAGCATGTTCTTGACATTTCTGACAAGCTTTGGCGAACTTGCAGCAATCATCAAATATAGTGGGCCAATAGTAACCCAGCTTCTTTATCTCAATTTTTATTTTCGGGCCAGCCTGGTGTGCTCCAGCTGATCCTGCATGGACTTCCTGCATCACCTGTCCTGCTTCTGCTGAAGACAAGCAACGGAGTAGGACTTTCCTTCGGGCATCTGCCATAATTCGGAACAAGGTCCCGCTTCTCATCTCGTAAGAATCCTTGATCCTCAGGAGCTTCATTCTCTGTTCCTTTTCTTTTGGAAGTTGCTGGTGTTGAAACCAGCGTAGGAGATGCTCTCGCCAATCGGGCTGCTGAACCCCTTCGATGACTGCTACTTCCATTTCTTGTTCGTCGGTCAGGACCTCTGTCACGCTGGGGACCTGTCGGCGGTTGATCACTGTTACATTCAGGCTTGTGTCTGGCGGGACCGCCAATGAACTAGCCAGCTTAGCGAGGGCATCCGCCTGAGCATTCCGGCCTCGGTTGATGTGCTTGATGCTGATGAAGTAAAATCTTGACATCAGGCGAGTTGCCAACTGGTGATAGGGGAGGAGCTCTTGCTTTCGCACCTCGAACTCTCCTTCCAGCTGTCTTATAACTAGCATGGAGTCTCCGAATGCTTCCAGCATCTGAATTCCCATGGACAGAGCAATTTGCAACCCGATTATCAGGGCTTCATATTCTGCTTCATTGTTTGTGCATTGCTTGTTTATGGAACAGGATGTATATACCACTTCTCCTTCTGGGGATTTCAGGACTATGCCTGCTCCTGCTCTGACCCTGGCTGACCCGGTGGCAGAGGTGTCAATTCTGGAAGCGCCATCAAAGTATAGTTGCCATAAGGAGGGCTGTACTTGCACGGCTTCTAGGGTTTCATCTTCAGGAAGCTCCGGCTCCAACGGGCAATCCCCGGGCACTGGGTGCTCAGCGAAGAAGTCTGCAATAGCTTGGCCCTTGACGGCCTTGCGCGGCACGTAGGAGATAGCAAACTCCATAAGGATTACCGCCCATTTGCCCAGGCGGCCTTTGAGGGCCGGTTGAGACATAATGTACTTCAGGGGATCCTCTTTGGATACCAAGCTGATTTCACGGGACAACATATAGTGTCGGAGCTTTTTAACTGCGAAGACCAGCGCCAGACAGATCTTCTCAATATAAGTATATTTCTCTTCAGTTCTGACCAGTCTCCGACTGAGGTAATAGAGGGCTTGTTCTTTCCCTTCTTCATTATTCTGGGCCAGCATTGCCCCCAGAGAATTATGTGTAGCTGCTATATACAGTATCAATGATCGCCCTTTCACCGGTGCGCCCAACACTGGAGGGGTTTTCAGGTAGTCTTTTAGCTTGTCGAAGGCTGCCTGGCAATCTTCATCCCAATAAAAGGGGACATCTTTCATCATCAACTTGTGAAAAGGCTGGCACCGCCCTGACAAATTGGAAATGAAACGCCGGATATAAGCCAAACGGCCCTGTAGTGATCTCAGCTCGGAGATGTTCCTTGGCGGAGGTAACCCCTGAATCGCCTTGATCTTTGCGGGGTCTATCTCGATTCCCCGATATCGGACGATGAAGCCCAAGAATTTTCCGCTCGACACTCCGAACGCACATTTCATAGGGTTCATTTTTAGCTCGTGCTGCCTCAGCCTCTGAAAAACAATCCGGAGGTCTTGCAGATGATCTTCTTTTCTTCTGGTTTTGACCACCAGGTCATCTATGTAGCACTCTACCTTGTGGTAGAGCAATTCATCAAAGATTTTGGTCATTGCGCGCTGATAGGTTGCGCCAGCATTCTTTAGTCCGAACGGCATTCTCTTGTAATGATAAATGCCTTTAGGGGTTCGGAAAGCAGTATGGACTCGGTCATGCTCCGCAATCCAAATCTGATTGTAGCCGGAAGACCCATCCATGAATGACAGGGCTTCATGGCCGGTTGTAGCATCGATCATGACCTCGGTTATTGGCACCGGGAAGTCATCTTTGGGGCAGGCTTTATTTAGATCTCGGAAGTCGACACATATCCGGATCTGTCCATTCTTCTTTTTCACGGGGACGATATTCGCCAGCCATGTGGTGTACTGGTTTTCTTCAACAAATCCCACGTCAATGAGCTTGTCGACTTCAGCACAAATTTGGGTGATGAGCTCTGGCCTCATGCGCCGCGGTGGTTGCTTCACCGGCTCGGCTTCAGGTTGATTGCCAGCTCATGTTGTGAGACAGCGGGGCTTAGACCTGGCATCTCTTTATAAGTCCAGGCGAAGCAATCCCGGTATTCTAGCAGTAGTTGAATGTACAGCTCCCGTTCTTCTGGGGACAGTTGGGCACTGAGGAAGGTAGGCCTAGGGTCCTTCTCATTTCCCAGGTTGACTTCTATCAGTTCATCGACTGTGGCTTGGCCTCCGTCTTCTATCTCTGGAGGTGCCGGTTGGAGGTCAACGAAGTCTGGAATACCATCTTGAGGGTCGAGTACTTCGACTTCCTCGTCAGACACCGCCAGAGCTTCCTGAGGTTTCTTGATCTCTTGTGCTAGCGGCTGGGTGGATTGTTCTATTAGCAGATCCATTGCCGTTGCAGCTTCCAAGGATGAAAGAGCAGCCTTGGTGTTTGCAGATGAGATTACAGCCATGACAGGCTGGTGACCGTTCACTGCCAGGCCCAGACAGCATGCTGATTTTGCAGCAGAAGTTGAGGAAGTTTCGCCTTCTGGGACAGTTGTATCTTCCGCAGAAGTGGCTTTTTCTTCTCTGGTAGCTGGCTCCCCTTGATTGGAGTTGACCAAGGCCTCCCTGATTGGCAGAAAGGGTGTTGAAGTTGTCATTAGTAGGACCCCTGTAGAGGGAGAGACTCCTACTTCTTGAATGTCTTCGGCTTCGCTGCTGCTAGCCGTATCAAATTCGGCTTGAAAGGCCGCTTCTTCAGGATGAACTTGCTCCCAGCATCGGCAAGGGGCCGAGGTTTCTGCTCCTTGATTTCGGGACTGAGCGAGTTCAAGATATTCGGCTTCCGCCGGATACTCATCAAAGGTTGCCCTCAGAGGGCTATCTTCAGTAGGATAGAAGGCGGAGATAGTATCCACCTCGTACCGCCCACTGTAATAATATTCTTCCAGGGTGAAGCCCAACCCTGGATGTTGAGAGACACGTCTCATTTCCTTATCCAGATTTACAGGATACCACATCTTCTGGAAAACTTCCTTGCGTTTTTGAGACTGATCGGGAGGGATGTGTTGCTTTTGAAACATCCTGGCCGTTCGATCAGTTGTAAATGCCAGGCCCTGAACAGGAACCCGCGGGTTGGCTAGATCCTCAGGGAGGCTGCAGTCTGTGTCTTCCTGAGTGGGATGCTCCTCAGCTGTATAGAACAAGCTGCTGGGCCCATCTTCCTGTGTCACCTCCCAGGCTTTGAAAGGTTCGACAGTGGGATCGTTGAGGCCGGAGACTGGCTTGGTGAGGCCGGCCGGGACTCCGATGCGGTCGTGCTGTCGATCGACCTGTACTTCCTTAGCTTTGGGGTATAATGCTGGGGGTGTCACCCTGCCGACATTTCCAGAAGCCGTGATGTGGGAGACCACCTTCGGCTTGACATATCCGCGCGGCGGTGGTGGATACCAACCGTCACCCGATCTATTCTTCGACGCCCCTACGGGGGCTTCAGGTTCAGAAACCTTCCGGGGAGACCCCGTATATAGGTTGGCGTCCGCCAAGTGACATTCAAACACCTCGAATGGGTGGATATCAGCAAATATCCTCTCCTCCTTCCCCTGGAGGCTGTATTTGATGCATTGGTGGAGCGTGGAGGGCACCACCATATTTTCATGCAGCCATGGGCGGCCGAGCAGTGCTTTGTAGGAGGTGCGAGAGTCAATGACATGAAACTGCACCGTTGTAGTGAAATCTGCCAGGGTCAGTGTGAACTCTGCCACTCCCATAGATACTTCACATTTTTGGTTGAAGCTAGCGATACGAATATCCCTGACTTTCTCGAGATGCACATTAAAGTGGTACCTCTCGTATATTCTATATGGCAGGATGTTGACTGCTGCACCAGGATCGACCAGAATCCTGTTCAGTTCTCTTCCGTTCAGGTGCCCTTTCATATATAGCGGCCTGTTGTGGCTGGCAGTAGGTAGTAGCATGTCTTCTGGAGAGAAGGTCATACTGGCTTCTGGTATAGCCTCAGCTACGCAGGCTTCAAAATGAGCAGGCGTCTGCAGAGCAGTGATGATCGCCTGTCGAGTCTCTTCACTCAAAAAGAGAATTTCTCAGATCGTAAATCGAGCGGGGAGCTTCTTGAGCAACTTCATTATTCGGCTCCCAGCCCGGACATTGGAGAGCTTCATCTCTTCAGCCCATCTGGGCTTGGGGAGGTTTTGATTTGTGGGTCCAGACGGGCCTGCTTCATCTTCCTCGGACTCGGCACCCTCTTGACTGGCACCGGCTGTCGGGTCTTCTTTATTAGCTGCTGTAGGGCAAGCTCCATCTGCATTCGCATCCTCAGTAGATTGTGCTGGCTGCGGGTGAGTGGCCCCGGGTGTAGGGTTAGCATCTTGGCAGGGCTGCTTCCCTTTTGACATCTTCATAAATTCAAGGAATGAAGGGACTGCCTTGCCCCCACTCTTGTTGTATAGGCCTGACGGAGGAGGGATTTGGGCTCCCTTAACTTCCGGCGGAGGCGTCTTGTAGGGTTGCTCCCCTCTGAACATAATGTTGTGATTGGGTGGTGGCTGGCGCCCCATTTTCGGCCTGACCGAGTGGCATGCGCAGCAGTTGTGGCCTCGGCCTTGCCTCCCCCAGCATGGGGTGTGAAGCAAATTTCTTCTTCTTCCTCTTCTCCGGGTAGGTTGAAGAGTGCTGACAGGGTATTGCAGGAGACGACCTGTGTTTTATGGGCCCCAGCGGCCTTTCTTTTCTTCTTCTTTTGCTTTTTCTTCTTTTTGGTTTCTGCAGGTGCTTGCCCCCAGAACAGGTTGCTCTCTTGAGGTGGTGCTGCTTCAGCTTCCTCCCCTTGCTTGAGTGAGAGTTGCTCCAGCTCTTGCCATGGGACGTGGTCCCGTACCAGCAGAGGTTTCAGTTCGGGCTGCACATATTCATCTAGCCCTTCAATTAAGTGTTGCAGTCGAAGGACTCCAGGATTGGTTTCCTTGATTACTGGCAGCGGAGTTTGTCTCCTCCTGTTAGGTGTATGTATTCTGACAGCTGTAGGTGGAGTGACCCATACGGGTGCTACCACTGGCGGAGCAGGCCGGGGTGTAATGCCACGGATATGTGCCCCCTCTTTTGGGCGGGGTGCCCTCTTCTTCTTGTGCTTCACAGGGATCGCTGCCACCCCTGTTGTTCTTTCACGGGCTCCAGGAAATGGATTTCGTAGGTGCTCGTGTGCTTGCTTCAGAGATCTCCTCAGGTAATGCCTGGTAGAGGGAGACCATGTTGATTGCTGCCCTCCTGAAAGGGGCTTCATGTGGCTGAGGAGGGTCTACTTTGTACTCTCCCAGCTCTATCTCATTCTTCTTCACCATCCCTTCGATGACGTCTTTGAAAACGTAACAGTCTTCGATTGGATGTCCCAACATCTGGTGGTAGGGGCAGAATCTTGGACTGTCTTTTCTTTTCAGGTCCTCCGGCCTCCTTGGCTCGGGCAGAGTGACCATGTTGTATTCTGTTACCCAGTCGAACAGGACTCGGGTCTTGTCTTTTGGAAAGGAATAAGCTTTCTTCATTTTGTCCCTCAGCGAAGGACCTTCTTTATCATCTGGAGCTTTCGCAGGTTGCGGGGGAGCCGCTTTCTTGCCTTTCTCCTTTTGTTGTTCGAACGCCTTGATATCAAGCGCATTCGCTTCTTTAGGTGTGGGGCGCCGTTCCGCGGCCTTGCCTTTCTGGGCTGTGCTGACGGTTGACGCCGGGACAGGCTTGGCTAGAAAAGTCTCCACCTCGGCACCCACATTATTCAGCCGGTCGAACGACCGTATTTCCATACCAATCATCTTTTCCAGGACCTCCCTCCTGAGGTTTTGTTTACATATTTGCACAGCGTCCTCCTGATGCGGGGGCCGCTTGCACCTCATTCCGAGGTTCCTCCACCTCTTGATGTAATCAAGGGCTGTCTCATCCGCCCTTTGTTTTGTTGAGTAGAGTTCGGCCACTGTGACCTCCCTCTCTGTGACATGGAATCTTTCTCTGAATTTTCTCTGCATATCCGACCAATCATTAATTGACCCGGCCGAGAGGCTGGAGTACCATTCAAATGCGAGCCCCGTCAGTGAGGACCCGAAGAACTTCAGCAGATATGACTCGTCGGTGGCCAGATCACCCATAACGGTCATATAATATGCAATATGCTCTTTAGGGGACCCCTTCCCGTTGAATTTGTCGAATTTGGGCGGCTTGTTGACCCCTGGGGGAAGCCGTTTAGCCGCATAGTGTTGTAGGTAGGGCACCCGATAGGCATCGAATGCGACGTAGTCGCCTTCACTCTTCTCTGCAAGCTTCAGCTCGATCATCCTTTCCACCATCATCCGGTTCACGACCGTGGGGTCGACTGGCTCCGGATAGAAGTGCGCTGGCTGAAGGTATGGGGTGACCAGGGTGGTCGCCTATGGAGGATGCAGCAGCGGGGGTGTCGGATGCGCCTGGGGGAGCACCGGAGGTAGCAACGGCTGAGGCTGTGGCGGCCGCTGTTGCGCTGTCGCCATGCTTGGCTCTGATGGCTGGGACAGTGTATAGAGCGGTGGAGGGTCGTCACGACGAACCGCTCCCCGGGATGATTCACCCTGGACTTCGGGTGGTTTAGAAGCTGATGAATGCTCAGTCTTTTCTATCAGCTGTTTCTTCAGAGAATCTATCTCCCGTTGATATTTTTGCAGCAGCATCAGAACTGATGGATCTATAGTGGTGGGGATACCCTCTGTCGTTTCCCCGGACGTACCCTCAGGCAGGATGTCGAGGAGGACGTCGTCTTCTTCTTCCGTCGTCACCACATTAGCGGTCAAGACGGGGGCCTTATCATCCCAGCGGGGATAGACTTGGGGTTGTTTCCCTCTCATGGTCGCCAGAAGCTCTCTTGCCGCTTCTGTTCTGCGGGTAGCTGGCCCGGGCCGTACGGCCAATTGAGCCAGTTCTTGGGAGTCTTCAGGAAGCTCCCCATATCGGCTGGATATACCAGCCATGTTGCAAGTAAAGACCTGCATCCTTCTTCTCTGTCGATGGACCCTCCGTCTGGCTTGTTGCGGAAAGGTCAGCCTCTTGAACACAGAAACTCTTCTTTCTTCTTCCCGCTCGGGGAAGGCTTCATCGGCTTCGATCTCGAAACCGTCGTTGTACCCATTGTCGTCGACTGACGACACCATCATTCTATCTTCCATATCTTCTTCATCCGCCACTGACGGGAAGTAGTCTTCGTCAGTGGCGACTGTCTGCATTAGTCGCTGCTGACCCAGCGAGGGGTTGCCCAGCCCTCGAAAGTAGTTCCTGATCAGACAGGTTACCTCCTCTTGACCCCGCTCTTGATAGAGTACGGGGGATAGTTGTCGACCTCCAGCAGGAGGGATATAGGCCAGCCGAGCTCTGTCGGCCGGATGTTGGAATCTTCGTCCCGTGACTGGGACGTTGGCTTGGCGGGCAGCAGCCCGGAAACTTCTGCGGCGCGGAGGATCCGCAACCACTTCTTCTTCATTCTTCGGGGGCAAGCCCCTTTCTCTTCTCACTCCCGCCTCGTCGTTCATAGGACGGCGGCGGATGGGGGTTAGATGGTAGGCAGGTCGGGTCCGCTTGGGAACCCACACCCGTTTGAGCTTTTTCGGCTTGAGTGCCGAGCTTCCTTGGCCATAGGGGCCGGCTTCTTCTCTTTCTGCCCTCCTTCCAGCGAGGGCTTGATAGGTATTGCGGACAGGGATGTTGGGGATGACTCGGTCTGGGGTCACCCGGGCCGTGCGTCCGTCGAGGAAGACGCGCATGCCTCCAACAAGCATAGATTTCCCGGACTGCGATAGGGTTCCGGTGATTGCAGCAGCATTCTGGCGGACCTGGCGACGCTGGCGTCCTCC
Organism: Amorphophallus konjac; assembly: GCA_022559845.1. Lineage (NCBI taxonomy): Eukaryota > Viridiplantae > Streptophyta > Magnoliopsida > Alismatales > Araceae > Amorphophallus > Amorphophallus konjac. The sequence continues at coordinate 27,393,238 of CM040123.1, read as the reverse complement.
AGGGTGCTTGTTGATGACACTGGGGTGGGTCCCACGTATGACGTGGTGCACCAAGCAGCTAGCGGCCGGGGCCGGGCTTTCAGGCAAGTCTTCGCAGCAGAGAACCTTTAGAGGCTCCATCTTCTCCGCGACTTCCTCGGCAGGTTCTGGGGCTTCAACCTCCAGGATATCGACGAAGGCTAACCCCAAAAAGTTGGGGAAGCCTACAGCGGCAGGGAAGCTGCCGAATTCCATGGGTACCGCCAGGTACCCTTGCGCGTGTCCCGCAACGATCGAATGATCGAAATCGACGCCAGTTATCCCGTGGATCGTCATTGATCTGCCTACAAAGACACACAGGGAAATAATCAGTAGCCTTGGAGAGGGCTTCAAAGCCCGAATATCTCGGCAAAGAGATGAAAGGTGACACTAGTCCCACCGGGCGTGCCAGACTTGTTTGCGACATTTTTTTCTATCCGACCGTCTTGTCGCTCTTACCTTATTTCGTGTATATATGTGTATATGTGCATATATACGCGTCTTATTTCACGTATCGATCAGCCATTTGACTAACTGGTAGTCAACTGACCGATTGACGACGCGGGCGTGCCAGTCACATGAGTGACGATTTTATTGTGCGCTCATTCTGACCCATGTCGGGCGAATGTGAGGTTCGGTCGGGACCAGCAGTCCGCCATACCATAAAGGTTATGGCGTTAATTACATCCCCCACGAGGAGGGAACACCTTTGATTAATTGCCGAGATAGCGGGCTGTCAAAGCCAGAATAAAGGATACAGAGCATGCGAGTGATCATGCAAGATGCTGCGATTGACTACACACGATTTATTGGGGTGGACCCTGGTACATGGCGGAGGACTTAGGCTCGAAGGCCACCTTCACGCGTAACAAGGCTTCCAATCAGGCGTAACCTGACCTTCTGGAAATATTATTTGATATACCAAAGATGCACATATTTAGGCATACATTAATGTGATATGAATGCTTGGACATGCTAATTTTATTCAGTTTATTTGGTCGAGGAGCTTGTGTCCTTCTATGATTAGCATAAGAAATCATCCCATGAGTGGGAAAAGGGTTGGAATGACGCGACGACACGATTCGGAATGAAACTGGTGCAGTGCATGCGAAGAAAGGGGTTAAAACGCTTGAAACGGCGCCCTGAGACGTAGGTAAAAGGTTTAAAACGGCGCTAGAAACCGTAGGTAAAATGGAAAAGAGCATGTTAAACCGGCGCGGCCTGATTGGGGCGCGCCGGGAAGGGCGCGCCGGAAAGGGCGCGCCGTTTTAAGGCGTTATCGTGTACGAACTGCACCGATTTAGCCCGATTTCACGGAAATGGGAAGTTCATTGGTTTATTCATGGGTTTATTAAAAATGTTTTGGAAGATTTTGAGAATTTATTGAGTTTATCATTCATCGGATCGGTCCCAAACCATCCAAAGATCAAATCATGGGCTCGCGCAAGGTCCAGACTCGAGCGCGGCGATTGTTCCGAGTTTAAACTCGTTCGAGCCGGAATTTCGGCAGCATCTCTCCATCCCAAAGGATTGTCGGGGAGAAGCGGGGAGTACTCACGTAGCGGAGCAACCCCTAAAGGCCGGGTGGCACAACGGCGGCCGGCGAACCCCAGGCGGATAGAAAACCCCGAGGGCTAGCCTACGAGGGGCACCATCATTCCGTGGGTTAAAAAATGATCAGACTAGATGACCAATAAGAGAAGGTAACCCCGAGGGCTAGCCTACGAGGGGCACACGACTCATAGCCAAATCATGATCGAAAGGGACAACCAATAGGGAAGGGAAGCCCCGAGGACTAGCCTACGAGAGGTTTCCAACCCGTGGCCACCACGATATCCTTGAGGATAGTGGATTTGATGTTGGGCTAAAGCCCTGTTTATATTCACCGAACAGATTATGAGGATACATACCACGAAGGGGTATGACCCTGTGATCCACTGGTGATTCATGGGGAATGTCCCCTCTCCCTGTCGGACAAACTCTTCGGGAAAACCGTCATGAGTAGGACAGGACAGGATGCATTCGATAGAAAGGAGTTAATTAGACTATGCACATGATAAACCAGTCGGTTGACTAGCTAGCAAGGGGGATTAGCCTATGTTGATATCGGAGTTAGCCTGTTAGCACAGCGGTTAGCTTGTTAGCTTGTGGTTTTTCACAACCGAGGGAGGGCAAACCACTGAACAATCAGCATAATGAACAGAAAGATAATAGTACCCATAGACGATGCATTTTGATTATGGGGATACCCCCATCCCCCTCCATTCATGACTGGGAACGAAAGGAGGGCGATGGGAGAAGGTCACGGGGGCTCTGACCAGGGGAGCATCGAGGTGCCTTCCTCTGGCCAATGGCCCTACACGGAGTAAAAGTTGATGCGAGAAGAAACCCCTGGGGAGAGGGTGATATCACTGTTGCCCTTGAAATCATTAGGGCGTATGCATCGGGGAAACCACGGGAAGAAACCTCGATCCAGTATATGTCAACGAATCTTCGGATGTATAGATAGGTATTGGTGATTTTATTCAAATATAGAGAGGGCGAATGCCCAGATGGATCGTTACAAATGCTCCGCATCCCATAGTCAGCATTCAAGTCGGAAATAGGAGGGGTAAACAAAAGTTAGAAGAAGCAGGGCATCGCAGGCTCATATCATCGCCTAGGATGCTACCGTATCGCACCCGCGCAGGGGTTTTCTGAGAAAAGGGGAGGAGAAAGAGATGATGAAGGGGGAGAGGGCTCGTATCATCGCCCTTCCCGCTTCATTTACATTACATCAGAAGAGAGAAATCGGAGAGAATCGTCAGAAGAAAATCACGAAACCCACCTAAGCTTCTTCTCCAAAGCAGAGTATCGGATCTAGCTCTTCTTCTCCGACTACGGAGGGCTTCAAGCGAGTGGACAGAGGAGGGTCGCGGCGGCCCTAAGTGGAAACCCTTTCTTCTCCCCCAAGACCTCTCACTCTCGGACGATTGACTCTCTTCTATTTTCCTTCTGATTTTTCTCCCCTTCTCCTCGTCTCTCTATTTCTCTTTTTTCTTTCTTTTTTTGGGGTCCCCTCATTCTCTGGCCGAAGGCAGGCTATATATATAGCTTCTGTTAATCCGGCGCCCCGGGAAGGGGGGCGCGCCGGATTTGGTGGCGTCGGGAAGAAGTCCCGGATTGGGCTTTTGCGCGCCGGTTTGACGGCGCCGGGAAACACACCCCTGTTGCTCTTGCCGTGCCGGTTTGACGGCGCCGTTTCAGCTTGTTCTTGGCGTGCTGGGTCCGGTGGGTCCGGAGATGATTCCAGAAGCCCCCGTTGACTATTTCTCTCGCCCTGGCCCTTGAAAAACCTTGACGAGGTATTGACACAGCTCGCGGTACGGCGAGTGGCCTTGATCAGACCTTCGCGTGTGTCTGGTCCGAGCACACGGACGTCCCGCTGGTACAGCCTTCGGCACTGTGACTTGTGCTCCTGGTTGAGACGGCTCGTGCTCAAAGCTTCTTTGCAGGATGGTGTTGCATCCTGGATAATTCCGCCTTGAACGGCGCTCAATCGGCCGCTAATGGGCCCACTATGGCGAGAAGCCGAACCCGTGTCGAGTAATCGGGACCCTCTATTGGCAGAACCCTTGGCCTCTTGTTGTGGGTGGCCAAGGATGTTTTTCCTCCTTAGGAGAGTCATTGGGTAGACCGTCGTCCTTGGTCGGGCGACGGATGTGGGATAGCGGCATGACGAGGTCGATGCCGGATCATTGGGCAGGCTTGATCGCGTTGCCAGTTGGTTGTGGGTTCGTTTCGACTCTCCTAAGGTGAAGTCCCCGGTGCTCCCTTCAAGGTGGCTCGAGACTCCGACAGCTTGAGGGGTTCTCTGATAAGTTGATCTTCATCGGCTTCTGTGCTTCAGTGGGCCATATCATTCATCTTTGCGGCTTGGTTGCCAAAGGATCATATTTTGAGTGCCAACAATAGTTCAAGATCCAACTTGAACCCCAATGCATTGAGTCTTTCAATCCACTCCATCATTTTCAGTACATGGGCCTGTACTGATGAACCCTCAGACATCCGTGTCCTGAAAAGTCTTTTGAGATATCATATCTCTAAATCCTACCCTGCTCCCCGAAGAACTGGCGTAGATTGAGAAGTATGCTTCTACAATCAGTCTTTTCAAATTGCCTCTGTAACTCGGGAGCCATAGAGGTCAACATGTAACATTGAGCAAGGGAGGAGTCCTCAGATCACTTGGCAAAGGCTAGTAACTCGCCCTCGTCAGCATCAGGAGTTGGCTCAGAATGAACCGTGTCCAACACGTACGCAATCTTTTCGACGGTCAGGACTATGCGTAGATTACGCAGTCAATCCGAGTAGTTCGGTCCAGTTAATCTATTTGCATCCAAGATGTCGCGGAGGGGGTTGGACGATGACATTGTAATCTGGATAAGGAATAAAAGATAACTTAGCATGTGTTCAATTTCTAACTTAGATGTGATTTTCTATCTTAGTTAGTCCCACTATTTTTCGATCGAACTATATAACCCTCAGTATATAGAACGGGAGATCAGCGAGATCAACCTAGTGGGTCGAAATCCCAACGAGACTGATGTACGACCTTGTGGAAAGCACAACAAGTCGATCATACACCATCTCAAGGGCAGTGAACAGGCACTTGCATCTGATGTAATATCCGATATTCGTCCCCCGAGAAATCATCCCTTTGTGGAAAACACAACAAAGGATATTCTCGGTTTGATCTAACCATCATTACTACATATCAATGAGTTCATGATCCGACCCTTGTGGAAAGCACAACAAGGCCGAGTTCAATTCCTCACCCCATTGAGGCCGAGCCTTACAGTTTAATCCCGCCCCCAAACTCATGGACCTTGTGGAAAGCACAACAAATCCATGAAATGAAGACGTTCATTCGCTCCATAATGATGGAGGGCCACAACGACTCCTAGAGCCACGCTTACCAGATCTAAAATGTAATCGCGAGGGAATGTAATTTTATCTTGATCTCACCTTAGGTGGTAATATAAATATATCCAATATATTTACCGTACCTAATAGTTTGCACAAAATAAATGCATCCAATGTAAAATAAAACTGCAAGTAAATCATGAACTTTATCCCTAATGTAACTAAGGCATCCAGCCCGCTTCCGAAGCAGCTGGATCGTTCTCGTCGGATGTGCTCCGCACTTTCAAACTCTGACGCTGCAGTAATTATAATTTTTACACAACACGCAGGTCGAAAAAATGTAAATTACATATCAATAAAATTTTAGAAGCCCTTAGGGCGAGTACAACAATGGAGGAAGATAGAAGTACATTAAAATTTTAACAGAGAGAGAAAGGAGGTTCGCAGACCCCAATTAATTACATTAATCCAAGTACATGATCACTTGCCAACCCATTCAAATAAAATCAATCAAGGGTTATTTTCTGAAAATAATCCTTACTTTTGAATTTAAAAATGGGATGTGCAAACAAAAACAGGCCAGCTTTGTTTAATTTTAAAAATCGAAGCATGATTAATAAAAAATTATTCAGACAAGCAGGCCAATACAAGGTAAATAAAGTAGAGCACGTAAAGAACCATCATTTTCTACAAGAGCATCTAATTGAGATAATTAATTAAATTTAAATTTAATTATCTAATAATCAAATTTAAAATCAAATTTTAAACCTGTCAATAATTTAAATTTAAATTTAAATTAATTATCCAATAATTTTGTTTGAAAGTAAATTTAAAATAATGTAATTATCCTTAATTAGTAATTTTTTAAAATTCAAAATTTGAATTTAACAATTATCTAATAATTAAAATTTAAATAATTGAATTTTTCACATTTTAACTTCAATAAAATTTAAAGTTTAAAATTTATAATTATTTAATAGTTAAAATTTTAAAAAATTAAAATTTACTGAAGTAACTCCAATTATTACCATTTTATCTCAAGGTAAATAGTAATTATCTCACCTTGGTAAATTCCAATCGATTAAATAAAATTTAACATTTGACATTTCTTTTTGAGATAACACTATTTAACTTACTCGATAAAATTCTATTCAATTTACTGTGCATTTTCATATATATATCCTATATATATATTTATTTATTTGAGCACAATAAATTAAAAATGTTAAAAACAAAATTTTTTTAATAAGATAAAAATCCCGCGGCCTCACGCGGGCGCCCGCGGCCCACCGGCCCCCTCGGGTCAGCGCCCACGGGCGCTGACCACGGGTGCCGCGTGCACCGCCCACGCGGCGGGCGCACTGCGCCCAGGGCGCAGTGCGCCCAAACGGGCCTTAAAATTTTTTTTTTTACAAAAAATTTGCTGCTTGGATGCCCAGCATCCAACAAGAACAGAGATGCCCAGCATCCCATTCTACAAATAATAATTGAAGATTTAAGAATGCCCTTAAAACACGGTTCTATACGGCGATAAAAACACCGGCCAGAGCGCAAACCTGGCTCTGATACCACTGTAAGGTTTCGCACAACACTATCGGGCAACGTAGCGGATAACAAAAATTCATTTTGCCCGATCCCGGTGCTATGGAAAGCTTAATCCGTGCTCTAATCGGTGTTTCTAAGACCCCAACCCGCCTAATTACGGGTTGCGTATTTATACCTTGCGCGGAACGACGTTGTCCGTAAAGCCCGATGCTGAATACCGAACCGTATAGATATATGGCCTCTAGAGCAGATCCACACGGACCCTTGCGCAGCGACGGTACCTCCGGCATGACCTTCCCCGGCCCTTTCACCTTTTGGAGAGAGAGAGAGAGCAAGAGGGAGGAAGAGGGGAGGAGCTAATACTCCTCTCTTAAGCTTATGTGCTTGCTTAAGTCAAAGAGAGGAATCGAATGAGCTCACGTAGGATGCCATATATATAGAATTTTGGTCATTTCTGAAAGGGCTCCAAAAGGCCGAAATTATATATATATCCTATCTACTATTATATATATGTATTAAGCTCCATTTACACTCCTTTCCAAAAGGAATTAAAGGGAATTAATACATACACTTGTACAATAATATTTCGTCACCCAAGAATCCATTGTGTGTGATCCTCTAGGCCCTTAGTCACTCTTGTTTAAGGCTCATTAACTTCTAATTCCCAATTAGAAGTAAATTAAACGTATTCTTCGCTTCTACCAGAGCCGAAGAATAGTTTAATTTATTTTCAACCTTTGATCACGTTGGGTCAAGCAAATCCGCGTGATCCTAGAGGACGCCGAGGTTTAAACCAGCCTATCTGGTACCTGTAAGTCCACAGTTACCGCATCGATATAATCCCTCGCTCCTTCTATGAGTCTGGTACGATCGAGGGTATGGTTTCTGTCAAACCCCATGATCGTGCCATTTGACTATGACCTCCTTAAAGTGTATGACGTCCGTTCTAAATGAACTCACACGACCCTAGGCAGGGATTTAACGGAGCGTCAATGTCATGACCCATTAACTGTCTGATATATACCCGACAGTGAGCGATCCCCTCTTGACCATTGATGATCTTCACACGTATCCTAGAGTGGTTAACGACTCGACAACTCATGACTTATGGATAAAGTCACTTAGCCAAGTAATTAAACCATTCCAATCCTCGTGTAAGATCCGATCAATGCCTCAGGTCAAAGGATCAACGATGCTACTGAGACAATTGGATCTTCAGTTGACATTAGGTATAATCAACCATCTGAAGATCCAATAGCGGATCAGTTCAGTGTACATCCTCCAAGGACATACACCTACACATATGTGTTGGTGCCCCGCACCAATGACCATGAGACCGGTCACTGACACATCATGTGTACTGGTTTAATAGGTAATCAAAGTCCCCGAGTGATTACCCTCCAACCAGGAACAGTTTAAGATATATGTTCATGTAAAGTCAGTCTCATAATCGAGATCCCATCTCGAGTTAACTTTACAACCACATATCCTAGGGACAACGTAAAGTAACACAATCACACATTTACGCTCAAATATCACTTTATTAATAATGAACAAGATCATACAACTATTGGGCCTACCCGACCCGAAATAACCCTGTAGCACACCAACACTAACAAGTTATATCCATTGATATGGATAAACCTCGAGCTGGCTGCCATCCGAATAACATCTATATCATCATGTGAACAATATGCTAAGAACTGAATTGAACGGAGCAAGGAAAATACATTATACATATATATGTATTGGAGAAGAGGGCATCATGCTCGTAGCAGAAAAAAATCTGGGGCAAAGACCATGCACTTCATTCCTTCTAAGATAAAGATTACATCAAGGGAGATTGAGCATCATACAACATGAAACGAGAAGAAAAGAAGAAAATACAAGAGCCATAGTTGGGGCCAGAGCTATCTGCTCCTATCCCTCACCTCTCCTCTCTCTCTTTCTTTCTTGCAAATCACCAAGGGGAGCATATCTCATCAGCCAGGGGGGGATTGTGTAATATCCCGGAACTTTCGGATCCTTCTTCGTGGATCCCGGATCTGGTTTTCGGAGCGTCTGACTCTGTTGTGTCCGAAATTTCGTTTCGGACATCTTTCGTGTTCCGATCGGCGCGATCCGGAGTCGTTTCGGAGGCCCGGAGGCGTTCTGCGGCTTTTCCGCGTGTGTTTTTCGATTTCCGGTGTGTGTTTCGGCTTTTTCTTCAGAAGCTCGCTGCGGGCGAACCGGGCGGTTCACCGGGGCACGAGTGGTACCGTTGCGATCGGTGCGTTCCGAGGATTCCGGAAATATATTTTTCTATTTTTTGATATTTTTCCGAAAATTCGGATTTTCTATATAGCCCTAATTCTTTTTCTTTTTCTTTTCATCTTTCTCTTTCTTCTTCTTCTTTCTCCTTCCTTCCCCAACCGTGACCGCACCCCTCCCTCTCCCTCTCTCCCATTCGGGCGCGGCGGACCCCTCCCCGGCTGTTGACGGCGGTAGGGCGACGGCGCGGACGCGTGGGCGACGGCGAGGCGATCTCGTGGGTGTGCGGCGAGCGTGGGAAGCGTGGGGAGGCGAGGTTTCTAAAAGCGTTCTTCGTGGTTTGTGGGCGATTCAGCGGAGCATTTGCTCTATTGAGGTAGGGTGACGTGCCTTAGGCTCTTGCCGTTCAATTCCCATGATTTGTAGGCCGCGGGGAGGCCGAGAGGGGATCGTTTGAGCATTTTGGGGTTTTTCCATGATTTGGGGAGAGCTCGCCCGATCTATGGATTTGATGCTTGGATTCGTGTTTTGGTGGCCTAGAATCATGCTAGGGGTCCCCAGGGGTCTTCCCCTTTGATTTCTCCCTCTCCTGTGGAGGCATGGGGGCGTGGTTGGAATTTTTGGGCGTTTCTACCGTTTTCGGGCGCGGACTAAGAACGCGCTATACTCCAGTAGCGCGTTCTTGAGTGTCGCGCTGCCCCGATGGGGAGCGTTCATCGGAGAAGATGAACAGTAGGGCGGTTCGTGTCGCGCTATGGGGTCCTAGCGCGATTAGCCTTGTCGCGCTAGGAGGACCTAGCGCGATGGTCCTTGTCGCGCTAGGGTTCCCTAGCGCGATCTTCCCTGTCGCGCTAGGGAGTCCTAGCGCGATCTTCCAAGTCGCGCTAGGGGACCCTAGCGCATTCTTCCTTGTCGCGCTAGGTGTCCCTAGCGCGATCTTTTCCGTTGTCGGGTGTTCCCCTTGGGTCGTGTGTGTGTCCTGGGCACCCCGTGGAGTTTCGTGACCGTGTCTTCGGGCGTCCGGAGATTTCGGTTGCCTTGGTCATGTGTTTGGCCATGGGCAGTGTGTCCGTTTTCTTCCGACTGCGGTCACCGTGCGATGGTGATGGTACGTGGGACGGCCCCCGTACTTCGTCAGGTTCAGACGTCGTTTTCCGTTGGTTTGAGAGTCTACTCCTTCAGTGACCCTCCATTAGTCGTAGCCTACTAGTACGCGTGTGCTAGTCGCACCAGGGAGTGGTGTACGGGCCGACCTTCAGAGACGGTTTGTGGACCAGTTACCGTTGGGCCCCACATCTTGCAGCCAGAGTCCAGCTGAGGGGAAAACCGGTCAGAGGGCCAGACCAGGGATGCGCGGTCTGTGTGTGCACACGTGGTTGGGGGCGGTTGGACCCACGTCGACGGGCGTGACCCCAGCTAGTCACTTGTTGTGGTTGCTTGTACGGTGTTTGCACCTCGGGTAGGACCTACCACGTCAGGCGGCTCACCTGCGGCGCGGTGTAAGACGTCAGGGGACGCTACCGGCTGTGCTTCTAGTGGGTGGTACTCCTGTCGAGTACGGAGTGACAGACTGTCAGTCGTGTGTTTCCGACCTTCGGGTTTTGTCGGGTTGGCCGTTGAGCTTCGGTCTTCTTACCGTGGCACGGGTGTCGGTTTGCGTGCCATGAGACCTTTGTCTTGTAGAGTACAGGGCTTTCCTTTTCGAGGTACTCTTCTACCGCTAGTGTAGTGGTTTCTCGTTTTACGAGGTAGGGTTCGGGTGATCCCTACTGAGTCTTGTTCCGAGACTCATTCCCTGCGTGTTTTCTCCGTGTTTCAGGTGAGGCGCCACCTTCGGGGAGCGCGTCGGGCGTGCAGCGTGGTGCGGGTGCCCAGAGGTAGTGCCAGAGGTTAGAGCCGGGGTATGCCCCGTGTAGCTGTACTTTTCTTTCTCGCCTCTGTACTAGTTGTAGACTACTACTGTTGTTGTTATTTGTTTATTGTGGACCATGAAAAATGTTAATTTATTTCCTGCTTATTATTAACTGTTTAAGTTCTGCAATTATTTGTGATACTTGTGTAGTTTCCACACCATCCTTTTAACCCTTCCGAGTCTTCGGGCTCGTGGGTGGCGGTACGAGTCTCGGGTTATCGGGCCTTCCCGGTAATCGGATTCTCGGGTCGTTACAGCTGGTATCAGAGCGCGGTTGTGGAATTACATGAGAATCATAGGTAATTGTAGTGGTCCACTAGTCCACAACGATGATGTATAGGTGACGCTGGCATTGGGCATCGTGCGTTTTTATTGACCTTTCCATTTTCGTGTTTTCTGTCTTTTACTTCAGGAGCGAGTATGGCGCCGAGGAGGAGTTCTCGCTCTCAGCAAGGGCAGTCGGCTGGAGGTCAGGAGATTCAGCAGGGGGTCCAGAGGGACCAGGAGGAGCATAGCAGAGTTCCGGGAGCTACCGAGGCCGCGGATGCTGCGAGAGCTTCGGGGGCCGAGGATTTCTTCCGTGGCATGTACCAGCTTATGTCTCAACAGTTCGGCGGAGAGGCTGGTGAGGGCTCGTCATCCAGGGGTGGGCCAGGCCGAGCGGTGAGGGACTTCATGCAGTTCCATCCACCTTACTTTAGCGGACAGGCAGACCCTGATGCGGCTCGTGATTGGCTCGATGAGATGGAGCGGGTGTTCAGTTCTGCGAAGAGTGCTGCCGAGGACAGAGTGGTGTTGGCCTACAACCAGTTGCAGGGTACGGCTCGAAGGTGGTGGTCTTCCGAGTGGAAGACGTCCTTTCAGCTTCGTCCACTTGAGCAGATCGAGTGGGATGACTTCGTTAGTGCTTTCGAGCGTACGTACTGTCCAGATATTGTGGCTACGCAGCGGATGCGGGAGTTTCTGGAGCTGGTACAGGGTGACATGTCCGTGTTGCAGTACAGGGCCCGATTTGTCGAGCTGGGTCAGTACGCACCTCACATCAAGGAGCATGAGAGGGTGAGGATCACGCAGTTTGTGCAGGGCTTGAGGCTGGAGCTGAGGCACCATTTGATCACGAACGGGGCCACTGATCTAGAGACAGCGTCTCGTGTTGCGATTTCCCTGGAGATGGATATGCAGAGGACTCGAGGACCGATCAGCCAGGGGCAGTCCTTGTCAGGTCGCAGCCAGCAGTCTGCTACCCAGTAGCAGGGTTTCTTCCAGCATGCGTCGGGTGGTTCAGGAGTACCGGCATCGGCAGCTTCGGTGACAGGATCTGCGTCCTTCGGCTCGAAGGTCAAGAAGTTCTTCAAGAGTGGGTTCGGCAAGAAGAAGTCCAGGGATCAGGGGCAGGCTTCATCGGGCAGTGTACAACAGCCGATTCCTTTGCAGCGTCAGGGATCAGGGGGTGGATCGCGAGGACCTTGTCCACGATGTAGTGGGACCCACCCAGGCAGGCAGTGCACAGCGCCGATTATTTATTTTCGGTGTGACCAGCCAGGGCATATGGCGCGTGACTGTCCTCAGAGGCCGCCGCAGCAGCAGGTTCCCCAGCAGCAGCAGCAGCAGGGACAGTATCCGCCACTACCCAGGTCAGCTAGCGTGGGAATCAGGCAGAGGGCTCGAGGCCAGATCACGCACATGACCAGGGCAGAGGCCGTGGCGTCGCAGCTCGTGGAAGGTACCATTCAGGTTTTGGGTTGTGCGGCTCGGGTTTTATTTGATTCTGGCGCGTCTCATTCGTTTATTTCGGAGGATTTCGCGTCGAGCGTCGAGGAGCCGGTGACCCAGTTGTCCTGTGATTTGGCAGTGGAGTTGCCTTCGGGTGATTTTATGATCACTCCGTATTGCTTCGATCAGGTTCCGGTTTGGATCGATGGGCGGAGTATGCCAGGTAGGTTGCATGCGTTGCAGCTTCGGGATTATGATGTGATTCTAGGCGTGGATTGGCTTGAGACCCATGGAGCGGTGGTGGATTGTGGGATGAAGAGGGTCTACTTCCAGCATCCGAGCAAGAGGACCTTCTATTTCCAAGGTATCCGTTCCGCCTCTTCTCGATTCCTTATCTCTGCTATTCGAGCCCGTCGGTTGCTTGATTCAGGTTGTCAGGGTTTTCTCGCGTCGGTGGTTGTGTCTGACCGGATGGAGCCGGATGTCGAGGACATTGCGGTGGTGTGCGAATTTCTCGACATTTTTCCCGAGGAGTTGCCTGGATTACCTCCCCAGCGGGAGATCGATTTTGTGATCGAGGTTGTGCCTGGTACGGGACCTTTGGCGAAGGCTCCCTACCGTATGGCCCCCGCTGAGTTGAGGGAGTTGAGGGCGCAGTTGCAGGAACTGCTGGCCAAGGGGTATGTTCGTCCTAGCTTTTCCCCTTGGGGTGCGCCCGTGTTGTTTGTGAAGAAGAAGGACGGTAGTCTGCGGTTGTGCATTGACTATCGGCAGCTGAATTAAGTGACCATTAAGAACAAGTATCCGTTGCCGCAGATTGATGATTTATTCGACCAGCTGCAGTCTGCGCGAGTGTTCTCGCGGATTGATTTGCGGTCCGGTTACTATCAGCTGAGAATTCGCGAGTCCGATGTGGAGAAGACTGCGTTCAGTACGAGGTACGGGCATTATGAGTTTCTGGTGATGCCGTTTGGACTCACCAATGCCCCTGCAGCCTTCATGGACTTGATGCAGAAGGTGTTTCATCCGTATTTGGACCAGTTCGTGGTCATCTTCATGGATGACATCCTTGTTTATTCGCAGTCTACGGAGGAGCACGCGTACCATTTGGGTGTGGTGCTGCAGACGCTGCGAGATCACCAGTTGTATGCGAAGCTCAGCAAGTGCGAGTTTTGGCTCAGCGAGGTACACTTTCTCGGGCACGTGATTTCTGGTGATGGCATTTCCGTGGACCCCGCCAAGGTCGAGGCAGTGATGCAGTGGCCGAGGCCGAGGTCGGTGACGGAGATCCGGAGTTTCTTGGGGCTTGCGGGTTATTATCATCGGTTTATCCAGGATTTTTCCCGCATTGCGACCCCGATGACTAGGCTCACGCGGAAGGATGTGCCTTTCGTCTGGTCCGAGGAGTGTGAGCAGAGCTTCAGGGAACTGAAGAGATTGCTCACCTCGGCTCCGGTGTTGGTTTTACCTTCTAGATCGGGAGGTTTCGTGGTGTGTACAGATGCTTCCGGCGTTGGACTGGGTGCTGTTTTGATGCAGCATGGTAGAGTGGTGGCTTATGCATCTCGGCAGCTAAAACCCCACGAGGAGAACTACCCCACCCATGACCTTGAGTTGGCGGCGGTGATCTTCGCGCTGAAGATCTGGAGGCATTATCTGTACCGTGAGAAGTTCGAGGTGTTCACTGACCATCAGAGTTTGAGGTATGTGTTCTCGCAGAGAGATCTGAACCTCAGACAAAGGCGTTGGATGGAGTTCATGAAAGACTATGACTTCACCCTGTCTTATCAGCCGGGCAGGATGAATGTCGTTGCCGATGCCTTGAGTCGAAAGGTTGCGGTCAGTGCCTTGATGTTGAGAAGGTGGAGGCTCTGGGAACAAGTGCCCGAAGTATCTTTCAGGCTCAAGATTCCCCAGAAGCCAGGGTTGGCGGTGCTTGCGAGTCTGACTGTCACTCCTGCTATCCGTCGTCAGGTGACAGAGGCTCAGCACGCGGACCCTGAGTTGCCCCGGATTCTTGCGATGGCTGACGTGGAGCTCGGCGAGGACGGTGCTGCGAGGTTTCGTGGCAGGTTGTACGTCCCAGCCGAGGAGCAGATTCGTCGTGCGGTGCTGCGCGAGGCTCATGGGAGCAGGTACACCGTACACCCGGATGCGACGAAGATGTATCGAAATTTGCGGAGGCAGTTCTGGTGGCCTGGCATGAAGAGAGATGTCGCAGAGTTTGTGGCCAGGTGTCTGATCTGTCAGCAGGTGAAGGCAGAGCATCAGCGACCAGGAGGTACTCTCCAGCCCTTGGATGTTCCTGTTTGGAAGTGGGACCATGTGACCACGGACTTCGTGGTGGGATTACCGAGGACCCCGAGTGGGCAGGATAGTTTTTGGTTGCTGGTGGATCGGCTGACGAAGGTGACTCGGTTGCTACCGGTCAAGGTCAGCTGGAGCGTGCCTAAGTTGGCTCGTCTTTATGTGGAGCGGATCGTGCCGTTGCATGGGATTCCCATTTCGATCGTGTCGGATCGGGATCCGCGCTTCACTTCTGGATTCTGGAGGAGTTTCCAGCGAGCTCTTGGCACGGAGTTGGCGTTTAGCTCGGCGTATCATCCTCAGTCAGATGGTCAGTCTGAGAGGACATTCAGACTTTGGAGGACATGCTGAGATCTTGCTGCCTGGAGTGGCAGGGGAGTTGGATTCATCACCTACCGTTGGTGGAGTTTGCCTATAACAACAGCTATCATTCGAGCATCGGCATGGCTCCATATGAGGCTCTGTATGGGCGTCCGTGTAGGACTCCGCTTGATTGGTTTGAGGTGGGTGAGCGTGTTTTGACGGGACCGGATTTGGTGCAGTAGTGTGTGGATGTTGTGCACCTGGTTCGTCAGAACATGTTGGCGGCCCAGAGTCGGCAGAAGAGATATGCTGACCGTAGGAGGCAGCCCCTCGAGTTCACCGTGGGCGATCGTGTGTTCTTGAGAGTTTCTCCGATGAAGGGGGTGATGCGTTTTGGACGGCGTGGGAAGCTGAGTCCCCACTGCATTGGTCCTTTCACGATTGTGGAGCGCATCGGTGAGGTTGCTTACCGGTTGCAGCTACCTCCTGAGTTGGCGTCGTTGCATGACGTGTTCCACATCTCGATGTTGCGGAAGTATATGCCCGATGACTCTCATGTGCTCGAGTTTTCCGTTTGGCCTGAGGTGACTCTAGATCTTTCTCTCCCAGAGTTTCCGATCCGCGTGGAGGATAGGCGAGAGCAGCGCCTGCGGAACAAGGTTATTCCCTTGGTAAAGGTCGTGTGGCAGCGACACTCTGGTGGTGAGGCTTCGTGGGAACGTGAGGACGAGATGCGTCAGTAATTCCCGTATCTGTTTGAGTGAGTCTTCCTCTTCTTTCCCCTTTGGTTGTCCTCAATTTCGAGGATGAAATTCCTTAAGGGAGGAGGGCTGTAATATCCCGGACCTTTCGGATCCTTCTTCGTGGGTCCCGGATCTGGTTTTCGGAGCGTCCGGCTCTGTTGTGTCTGAAATTTCGTTTCGGATATCTTTCGTGTTCTGATCGACGCGATCCGGAGTCGTTTCGGAGGCCCGGAGGCGTTCCGCGGCTTTTCCGCGTGTGTTTTCCGATTTCCGGTGTGTGTTTCGGCTTTTTCTTCGGAAGCTCGCTGCGGGCGAACCGGGCGGTTCACCCGGGCACGAGTGGTACCGTTGCGATCGGTACGTTCCGAGGATTCCGGAAATGTATTTTTCTATTTTTTGGTATTTTTCTGAAAATTCAGATTTTCTATATAGCCCTAATTCTTTTTCTTTTTCTTTTTCTTTTTCTTTTCCTCTTTCTCTTTCTTCTTCTTCTTTCTCCTTCCTTCCCCAACCGTGACCGCACCCCTCTCTCTCCCTCTCTCCCATTCGGGCGCGGCGGACCCCTCCCCGGCTGTTGACGGCGGTAGGGCGACGGCGCGGACGCGTGGGCGACGGCGAGGCGATCTCGTGGGTGTGCGGCGAGCGTGGGAAGCGTGGGGAGGCGAGGTTTCTAAAAGCGTTCTTCGTGGTTTGTGGGCGATTCGGCGGAGCATTCGCTCCATTGAGGTAGGGTGACGTGCCTTAGCCTCTTGCCGTTCAATTCCCATGATTTGTAGGCCGCGGGGAGGTCGAGAGGGGATCGTTTGAGCATTTTGGGGTTTTTCTATGATTTGGGGAGAGCTCGCCCGATCTATGGATTTGATGCTTGGATTCGTGTTTTGGTGGCCTAGAATCATGCTAGGGGTCCCCAAGGGTCTTCCCCTTTGATTTCCCCCTCTCCTGTGGAGGCATGGGGGCGTGGTTGGAATTTTTGGGCATTTCTACCGTTTTCGGGCGCGGACTGGGAACGCGCTATACTCCAGTAGCGCGTTCTTGAGTGTCGCGCTGCCCCGACGGGGCGCGTTCATCGGAGAAGATGATAAGTACGGCGGTTCGTGTCGCGCTATGGGGTCCTAGCGCGATTAGCCTTGTCGTGCTAGGAGGACCTAGCGCGATGGTCCTTGTCGCGCTAGGGTTCCCTAGCACGATCTTCCCTGTCACGTTAGGGAGTCCTAGCGCGATCTTCCAAGTCGCGCTAGGGGACCCTAGCGCGTTCTTCCTTGTCGCGCTAGGTGTCCCTACCGCGATCTTTTCTGTTGTCGGGTGTTCCCCTTGGGCCGTGTGTGTGTCCTGGGCACCCCGTGGAGTTTCGTGACCGTGTCTTCCGGCGTCCGGAGATTTCGGTTGCCTTGGTCATGTGTTTGGCCATGGGCAGTGTGTCCGTTTTCTTCCGACTGCGGTCACCGTGCGATGGTGATGGTACGTGGGACGGCCCCCGTACTTCGTCAGGTTCGGACGTCGTTTTCCGTTGGTTTGAGAGTCTACTCCTTCAGTGACCCTCCACTAGTCGTAGCCTACTAGTACGCGTGTGCTAGTCGCACCAGGGAGTGATGTACGGGCCGACCTTTAGAGACGGTTTGTGGACCGGTTACCGTTGGGCCCCACGTCTTGCAGCCAGAGTCCGGCTGAGGGGAAAACCGGTCAGAGGGCCAGACCAGGGACGCGCGGTCTGTGTGTGCACACATGGTTGGGGGCGGTTGGACCCACGTCGACGGGCGTGACCCCAGCTAGTCACTTGTTGTGGTTACTTGTACGGTGTTTGCGCCTCGGGTAGGACCTACCACGTCAGGCGGCTCACCTGCGGCGCGGTGTAAGACGTCAGGGGACGCTACCGGCTGTGCTTCTAGTGGGTGGTACTCCTGTCGAGTACGAAGTGACAGACTGTCAGTCGTGTGTTTCCGACCTTCGGGTTTTGTCGGGTTGGCCGTTGAGCTTCGGTCTTCTTACCGTGGCACGGGTGTCGGTTTGCGTGCCATGGGACCTTTGTCTTGTAGAGTACAGGGCTTTCCTTTCCGAGGTACTCTTCTACCACTAGTGTAATGGTTTCTCGTTTTACGAGGTAGGGTTCGGGTGATCCCTACTAAGTCTTGTTCCGAGACTCATTCCCTGCGTGTTTTCTCCATGTTTCAGGTGAGACGCCACCTTCGGGGAGCGCGTCGGGCGTGCAGCGTGGTGCGGGTGCCCAGAGGTAGTGCCAGAGGTCAGAGCCGGGGTATGTCCCGTGTAGCTGCACTTTTCTTTCTCGCCTCGGTACTAGTTGTGGACTACTACTGTTGTTGTTATTTGTTTATTGTGGACCATGAAAAATGTTAATTTATTTCCTACTTATTATTAACTGTTTAAGTTCTACAATTATTTATGATACTTGTGTAGTTTCCACACCATCCTTTTAACCCTTCCGAGTCTTCGGGCTCGTGGGTGGCGGTACGAGTCTCGGGTTATCGGGCCTTCCCGGTAATCGGATTCTCGGGTCGTTACAGATTGAACCAGCCAAAGAGCCTTAAGCTCCACCGAGGTGGGCTTTATATAGGGGCCGGAGCCCCTATTTTCGGAGGGAAACCTCCAACTTGTTTTTTTTATCTGATGCTGCTGCAGACGTGGCCATTACTGGTTCGCTGCTACTGCTATAGATGGGTTGCTGTAGTGTGAGGCTGTTGCCATTGCCGTGTTCTGTTGTTGCTGCTGCGCTGGTGTTCCTTTCTTCGCAAAGCCATGGCAGAGCAGGGAAGAGGTGAGGGAGGGCCATCCCTTGCGGTGGTGCTGGCGCGCTCGGACTCGCCCACGCGAGGGGAAGGAGCTTCACGCATTGAATGCTTGTCGTGTTGTTGGATAAGGAAGTCCGCGAGCATTGAATGCTCGCGGGGGAGGGAGGAACACGGGAGGAGAGAGTGTGACACAAGATGAATAGTGCCCCTGATTTTCTTCCTATTTCCATTTTTAAAAAAAAATCCTTTCTTTTTATATTTGGCCCTCCTTCTTTCTTTTATCGCACATATGCCCCCCCTTGCGCCCTTTTTTCTATTGCATTTGGCCCATGGGCCTCTCATTCCTTTGGCCTATTCGCCTTCTTTCTTCTTCTTTTTTTTGAGTGCCAACAGAACTGTGATCTGGTGCGAGAGGAAGTATGGTCACAGCTTGCCTGCGGCCATAACCAGGGCCAATGCAAACTTCTCTGTCCACGAATACTGGAACTCCGGGCCTTAGGAGTACTCGACTCACGTAGTACACGGGTTTCATCACCCTGTCTTCTTCCCAGGCGAGCACAACACTCAGAGTGCTCAGGGTTACAGACAAGTATAGGAGTAATTGCTCCCTCTTCTGGGGTTTGGAAAGTACGGGGGGAGAGGTCAGATATCGTTTAAGCTCCTCAAATGCCTGCTCGCACTCTTGATCCCAGTCAATCCTCCCCTCCTTTCTGGTGCTTTGTTCGCTTGCTTTATGAGCCGAAAGAAGGACATACATCTTTCCACCGTGCGGGATAGGAATCGGGTAAGGGCAGCGATGCGGCCGATAAGGCATTGCACATCCCTTACCTATGCCGGTCATTTCATCTCTAGCACCGCCAGGATCTGGTCGAGGTTTGCTTCGATTCCCCTATGGGTGACAAGAAATCCAAGGAACTAATCCGGCCTGACCCCGAAAGTGCACTTGCTAGGGTTGAGCTTCATGTTGTACTTTTGGAGCATCGCAAATATTTCTGCCAGGTCTTCGAGGTGCTCGGTCATTTTGAGACTTTTGATGAGCATGTCGTCTATGTAAACCTCCATATTACGGCCGATCTAAGCCATGAACATGTGATTGACCTGGCACTGGTACGTGGCTCCGGCGTTCTTCAATCCAAAGGGCATTCGTGTGTAGCAATATAGCCCATGGTTGGTGACGAAGGCTGTTTTGTCCTGGTCAGGCTCATGCATGCTGATCTGATGGTATCCAGAATAGGTTTCCAAGAAGCTCAGCATCTCGTGCCCAGCCGTGGCATCAACTAGCTAGTCGATCCGTGGCATGGGGAAGCTATCCTTGGGAGTGTCTTTATTAAGGTCGGTGTAGTCCACACACATTCACCATTTCCCGTTGCTCTTGGGGACTAGGACCACGTTGGCGACCCAGTTGGGGTACTGGGTAGGTCACAGGAGTCCCGAGCGTAGCTTATCGCTCACCTGTTCTTTGATGATAGCATGTCGTTTGGGATTGCAACACCTCCTGCGTTATTGTACCGGGCGGCAGCTCGGGTCCAACCTCAGCTGGTTGGTGATGACCTCTAGCGGGATTCCAGAGAGCTCGTCCTCAGACCATGCGAACACGCCCTGGTTGGCTACCAGGAAACTCCTACAGGCCTCCTTCTCTTGCTCGGACATCGGTGCACCAATGCGGGGGGTCCTGCTCGGGTCTTCCCCCACCCGGATGAGGTACAGGTCCTCGGCCAGGGTACTCCCACTAGGCCCTGGGTCCTCTATCCTCGCCTTCTTCTCAGGGGGAGTCTCCTCGGCCTGCCTGTCTCGAGTCGAGATCAAGTTGCATCTCCTTGACTCACCTTGGTCTCCCCGGACCTCTCCCACTCCGCAAGGTGTGGGGAACTTTAACTTCTAGTGGTAGGACAAGGGGACACCCCTTAGGGTGCCGAGGATACCTCATCCTATTATAGCGTTGTATCTGGTCATCCAGCGTACAACCATGATGTCCGCTAGGAACGTCACATCTCTGGGCACAGTCCCAAACGTGATCGGCAATGAAATATGCCGTTTGGAGAGGACGGTCATGCTAGAAAAGCCATATAGAGGTGTGTGCAATGGCGTTATTCGTGATAAATCCACACCCGTAAGTACAAGGCAATCGTAAGAAATCACGTCAAGCCCGCCTCCATTGTCGACAAGAATTCACCGCATAGTACATTGGTTGATGGTCGCTGAGACCACCAAAGCGTCAGAATGGGGTGGTGGTTACACCTTCAAGATCTTCATCTGAAAAGACGATCAAATCTTTAAGGTGATCCCAGGTGATGGATTCGCGGTGACGACTATCGCCGTGATCCATGGTGTTGACTTCTGATGCATACCGGTGGCGTCTCCTGGAGCTGTCTCCGCCTGATGTCGGCCCTCCTGAGATCATCATGATCTCCTTCCCGTTGGGTCGGTTGTCGATGGGCGGAGGGGTTCGCTAGCGTTGTCGCTTCTTTGTGGCCTTGGCCTCGAACTTATCGTGGAGTCCTCGTCGGATGACATCCTCGATGGCATCCTTGAGTTGGATGCAGTCGGCCGTGTCGTGCCCATGGTCGCGGTGGAAGCGGCAGTACCTCCTTTTGGTCCTAGTCCTTGGGTCAGAATTCATTTTCGGAGGCCATTGGAGGAAGGGCTCCTCACGGATTTCCATGAGTATCTACTCGGGCGAGGCCGTTAGGGGTGTATAGCACCAATATTGGGCCCTTTCTCTGGTCTCCGAGGGGTCGCGGTGTTCTCGGTCTCGTCATTCCCGCTTGTTCCACCCCTCCCGTGGGGAGTCAGCTGACCTCTTTCGATCGGGTTGACCAGTCCCGACCGTGCGGCCTAGGGCCGTAGTGTTCTCCTCACAACTGGTGTGTTTTTAGGCCAGGGAAAGGAGGTCCATCAAGGTCACTGGGGCTTCAACTCCGAGCGTTCATCGGAGGATGGAGTCCCAGGTCCCTTGCGTTAGGGCGGTGGTAGCGATGCTGATGTCCGGGCGGGGAAAGCAGAGCGCCTCTGACCGAAAACGGGATACGTAGTCCCAGAGGGTCTCCTCCCGCCCCTGCCTGATGGCGAGCAAGCTCACCATAGATTTGGCCTCCTTCCGGCAGCCTATGAAGTTTTCTTTAAACAACTTCTTCAGCTATTGGAAGGAGGCAATGGTCCCAGGCGGTAGAGACTAGAACCAAGCCTGGGCGCTCTCCCAGACAATGGTGATGAAGGCCAAACACTTTACAGTGTCTGAGTCCCAGTGAAACATCAGGTTGGACTCAAAGCTGTGCATGTGGTCAGCAGGATCGATGGTGCCGTCATAGGGGGTAAAAGACGGTTGTTGGAACTTTGGAGGGATGGGGGCCTCCATGATCTCCCTGGAGAAGGGAGCGCGGAATTGAAGCCTGTGTCATCATCGATGAGGTTGAGGGTCTTTGCAGCGTGCAGGACATCGTCCAAGTATCGGAGTTTACCCTCTATCTCGCGCTCTACCTCTTCATAGCGACGCAGTCACTAGGCCATCTCTGGGTTGGAGTGGAGCGAATTGTGTGGCCTTGGTGCAGGTGAGCTGCGCGGACGTCGGGCCTGTGCGACGGAGGCATGGGAGGTCTCCCGCACTCGGTGAGAGTCTGCTAAGGTAGGACCCCCCCCTCGTTCAGAGGTTGCTCTGTTGGGGTGCACTCCTTCCCTGTTGGCCTGTTAAGTAGGCCTTGGCAGAGATCCATCAAGGCCTAGAGCTAACGGCGCATCTCTGCCAGTTCGTCGATGGTGACATCCCGATGTGGCCACGTAGAAGAAGATGCCTCCTGAGCTCCCCGGTAGGAACAGGGGCCCTGGTAGGACCCTCGGCCTCAGTTGCTGGTGTTGCGGTAGCTCCCACGGGGTGCCATGGATTTCCGATCAGATTCCCACAGACGGTGCCAAAAAGTGTAGAGGCAAGAAAATAGTCTCTCAAACCCCGTACCACACTTTTATTATTTGTTGGTTGGGAAAGATCATCTGGCCACCCATGGAAGTCTGCAAACACCGAAGAAACGGCATCAGAATGAGTCCTGGGCGTTACCCAAGGGGACAACCCTTCTATGCTTAAGTCAGGACCTTGTTGTGAAGGGATCAAGGGAGGATGGAGGAGAGGGAGGGAGATGAGAGCCGATTGATCAAGCTTGGAGTGAGGATCGGGCTTCTGAAGGAGTGCTCTCCGCGCCCAGCGAGTGCTCGGAGAGTGCTCGCTAGACTAGAAGGGTGCTCGGAAGCGGACCGGGGCTCTCCTCCGTAGAAGGTGCTCTCTATAACTGTCAGTATGTCGTAGCGTGCGTCTGAGTCTATATTGTTGTGTGTCTGTTCCCTTTGTCCCTAGCCGAAGGTCTATTTATAAGGGTTATCCTTGTGGTGGAGGCCTGTCCCTTAACAGGGAAGGGCGAGAATCGTGGGATAACGTCTCCCCACGATCGTGGGGAGCATCCCATTGAGCATCCGTTCCTCCGGAGTCGGGCGGCCTTTAGGCGAGTCTTACAGCACGTGTGGGGTATGCTCGCCTTAATTGGAGTCGAGGCCGATGATGGCGGGAGTAATGTTCAGTCTCTAGAGGGTCGTCTAGCATCCGATATGCCCGGGTTGATGCCCTTCATGGGCTGGTTAATCTGATGGCCGGCTCTATTGGGTCGCCTGTCATGGGCCGTGGCTGTCGGGGGCCCGTCATGCGCGTTGCGAACCTTGGGCCACTGCGGGCCTGGCGTCAATAGGCCACGCATGGGCCATGCCGATTTTTACCCTCCTAAGTTTCACATATTCATCATGGTCGAAATTGATTTCAATTCGAGTTGGAAGCTTGCATCTATACTTTTGAATGGAAATAATTATATATTATGGTCTCGAGCAGTTACTTTGTCTCTATGAGGAAAACACAAGTTAGGTTACATCAATGGTACATATATTTGTCTGGAATCAACTGATGCTAAAAAGTATGAACAATGGATTTACAATGATCAACTTGTGAGAACCTGGCTTTTGAATTCTATGAAGACACATATAGCTAAAAACTTTGCATTATCTGATTCGGCCAAATAAATGTGGGATTCTATTACTGATTTGTATGGAAGTCAGAATAATGTGTCACGTATTTTTCAATTGAAACTTGATATTACAGCTATACAACAAGGTGAAAAATCATTTAGTGCACATCTTCGAACTCTGAAAAGGTTGTGGGATGAATTAAATATGTATCGTCTGCATATTGTTGATGCCAGTATTCTTCTCCAAAGAGTTGAAGAAGAGAAGATATTCTCTTTATTAAGTAGCTTGAGGCCAGAGTATGAAAGTCATAGGAGTTAAGGAGGGATAAACTCACCAGGGCCAACAAGGCCCAACAAGAATTGGCCCACACTCCTATAGACACGCCAAAATTGACACTAAGATGAGTAAATCCCATGTCACATCATAACGCCCCGAAGTGGACCTCATTACTGGCTTAATAAGATGTTTTTTCTATTTTTCTGGACATTTTAGAATTCACGTTCATGATTTGGACGCTAATTCTTTTAATCTACGCCTTTGTAGAGAGGCATTAATTAATTAATTTCAGCCTTCCTGACGTGCATTCTTCAAGTTTTATTCAAATTAAAAATTGCATCCTTGACCAAGATGCCAATTCTTTGAATTTGCGCCTTCGCAGAGAGGCGTTGATTAATTAACGGCAGTCTCCTTGACGCGTATTCTTTCTTTTTTTGAGTTTTTAGGTCAAATTAAAATTCATAATTTCATAGAATCTACGTCGCTTTACAGAGGCACATATTAATTAGCGTCCATATCATGGACGCCAATTGTCTTGCTATTTTGGATTTTTCTATGAATTTAAAATTTGTATTTCAAGAAAATTCGCACCTCTTTACGAAGACGTAATTTAATTAACGTCTGGCTCACTGACGCGAATTCTAATTTTTAATTTTTAGAAACCTTTTTTATTTCCTTATTTTGCCTAAGGAGTTGCGTCGGCACTGGACGCCAATTTAGTTAATGTCAGTTTTGTTGATGCCATTTCCATTCCGTGACCAGTTCGATCGCAACCTCCTCTGCATGGCATTCCAAGCAGGATTGGGATCCTTGGCCTTCGAGGGGAAGAGATCCCTGTCATAGGGAGGTTTCCCTATTCTAAAACCTTTTAGAACAAGGATTTTTGCCCTATAAAAACCCCATTGGAGCTCCCAATTGAGAGGTTACTTAGAGAGCAAAAAAGGTTGAATGCTTGGAAGGTCACACGGTTACACAGAGAAGAATAAGAGAATTCGAATGCTTTTGTAGAATTTTGAGCGTTCGAGAGGTCGAAGAGTTTCAAACGCTTGAGAGCTAAAAAAAGAAGAGAGAAAAGGTTTTAAAAGCTTGAAGGTTGTACGAGCTGCACGTTTGAGAATAGTCGAAGGATTTGGATGTTGGAAAGTTGAAGGAGAGGCTCCACGAGCTCCCTCCCTCTCTCTCTGTCCCTGCGTTAGAAGGAGAAGGAGCCTTCACTTCTTCTTACTGCAAAAAGGGAGCCCCCTTCGGAACCTTGGTTTTTGGAGGACCACCTCATGTTCTTCACTTTCTCTCAATTTAATTTTCATAGTTAAATTTGCATAACATTCATCCATCTTTAGCATCCTTTGCTAGGATTTATATTATTTGACATTCATCATCTCTTTCCCTCCCTTAGTCTTTAAGGGGTTTTAAAAGAAAAACACATAAGGTGTGTTCACATCCATGTTCTTTTACTTTCATTACATTGAGGATACTACACCATTGAGTTCTAATCTAATTGTCCTTTTGCTTGTTTGTTTGTTTTTAAGAGTAATCAAGATAAAAACCCTCTTCATCAGTCGGTCGATTGGAAGAGAAGGTCAAACCTCACAATCTCCCCCACTCTTTAAAAGGTATTTATCGCGATCACCTCCTTTTATTTATTTGTTAATATCTTTTGAGGCTCACGTGTCTCTGCCAATCACACTCCATATTAGCATCTACATGCTCCCCTTTCCCCTTTATTCCACACACCTTATAATTCATTATATTTTTTTCTTTTAAAAATCTGTGAATTTTTCCATAATCTACAAAGGTCTCTCCTTCTGTAGTATAAAATGTATTGAACTCAGGGATGAAGACCTCTATCATCTCACAACAAAGCCCCTTTGATATGGGGTACCAGAAGCGGGAAGCACAAACACTGTGATAGACCCCAGCTGTAATTAAAATAGGAGCATAATGGTGCAGCACATAATATGTAAATTCAACTGCACATTCACAAAATGAGTGAGAGTCGAAAGCACTCAAATCTGCGAACCAACCTACCGCCAGCTCGTGCTTGAATTTAACTTCCAAGCAACTAGTAAAAAGGGCTCGTCCTGGTATCCCCATCTCAGCGGAGCCAGAAACAGCCTGAAGTCTTGCTCCTCCCGGTCCACTCGACTTGTGGCACTGTCCCAGTAGCCTGGAACAAACTTTGGGGCCCTGGTTAATTTGTTATCCTCAACTGATAGTCCCGATATAGCTAGGACTACATCCCATCGGCGAGGTTCACCGATGCAATATATAGAGTATGTCCGAGGAGTGCAGCCTGCCAAGCTATCCCACTGCAGCAAAATGGCGTGCTCCAGCTGTCGCGCCATACTAAAATCATGCTTCCCATCCACACTAAGGCTTCTCAAGAACTTGATCAAATGCCGATCTTTCGGATGATCCCCGTGATAATCTCTGGCTCTTTCAAAATACAAATGATCGTTAATCGATGTAATTCTGTCAATCGCCATGGTTTCCGTCTCAGAGTCGGAAGAATCAGCCATGATAGCAATTTCTTCATGCCTCCTGTCCAGGCCGGCAAAGTTGACCCAGGTAACAGCAGGAACCTCAGCCATCAAGTCCAGAAAAGAAGTACACACATGCAGTACATCGAGAGCAGACAGTGAGTAAAAGTACTTGTGCAAAGCGAAATATATACACGTGATGATAAAAAATTTCGGAAGAGTCTCTCCCGCGTCGGGTGAACAAGGCGGAGGTAAACGAGTACTCATCCACGCCCACGGCGAGACGGCCTCAGAAATTTAGGTGCACACAAAAGCGGCGACACCGTCAGGAAGCTCTAAAGATCTCAGACTCTCAAGAGCCACCCTATGAAAGTGTGGGGTACCCGGTTAGGGTGCATGGGAAAGGGAAAAGATTTAACCGGTAGCCTGGAAAGGCCTATAATCGACAGTCTGGTAAGGCCTATAACCGGAAGCCTCCCCTTGGGTTCTTTAACCGGCAGCCCGTCTGCCGTAATCGTCAGCCCATCTGCCTTAAGCGGCAGCTCCGAGCGAGGTTAACTGGCAGCACTGGCACAAAAAAATAAGAAGCAAAAGAAGAAGAAAAGAGAAAGAAGGAGAAGGGGCACCATGTCCGGCAGCCCCGACATTGACCTCAGAGTGAGGGAAAGAAGCAGCAGAGAAGAAGAAACGTGAGAGAAGGAAGGCGAAGAGAGGAAAGGACACTGGAGTGCCCTGCAAAGCCACCGTGGCCATGGGCGGAGCCCTAGTCGAGGGGGAGCCGCCGCAGGGGGGAAAAGGATGGGAAAAGAGGAGAACGAAGTTGAAAATGAGAGGGAAAGGGGGAAGAAATAGTCGTCCCACCCCAGAAGCGACAATGGCGGCAGCAGATGCGTGAAGAAGGCGCTCTCTGGCGACGAAAGAGGAGGAGGAGGACGCCGGTAGGGCTTCTATGGCGTTCAAATAAAAGGAAGAGGAAGTGAAGGGCCAAAAATAAGAAGCCCCTATGGCCTTTCAAAGGGCGTTATCTCCGTTAATCGGTAGCCCCGTTCGATCATATAACCGGCAGGGCTTAGTTCCCTCTTCGGCCCCCTAATAGATGAGCTCTTCAAACTGCGGCCACTCGAGCCCAAATCAGCAGCCCATCTCGGGCATTGAACCGACGGGGCACATTCTTTCTAGTCCGATAGCGCTCGGGCTCCTTAGCTGGCAGGCCTCCAGTCACCCTTATCCGGCAGGCTCCTATGAGCCCTGAAGCGGCAGGGGTCTTTCGAACGGCAACACTTAACCGGCAGGGCATTTTCCTCATTAACCGGCAGCTCTCGTTCAAGCCTTTAACCGGCAGAGCTATTGAGAAGCCTTAACCGGCAGGCCCTCACGGCCCTCATCCGGCAAGCCTTTCGGGCATTGAACATGCATGTGTACACCCACGTGCCCCGCTTGGTTCGTACCTTGCTCGCACCACCCGTGGGTGGGGGACATTTGTTGACATATAAAATTTGACTCCCACAAATATACCACAATACACCATATGTCGCGAGAAGACAAAGCATCTCTAAAATGCACTATCGTAGGGACGACCCTAATGACCCGACAGTGAAGAAGAACAAGAAGAGGGCCCGAATGATCAAACTCCAAAGGATACCCCTCCGTGCAACGTTAACTCGAGTCCAAGTGGACGAATTAGAAATTGCAGGAAGCCGAGGCGCTCCTGAACAAACACTGCTACGGACTCGGCCACGAGTGCTTAGCAGCGAAGAGCGTAAGGGCGAGCTCGAGACGCTCGAGTCCCCGGAAAAGACTAGCAACATTTCTATAAAGAATTAAACGGTGTACGACGCACCATGAATTTGCGTCCCAACGGATGAATTGAGTCTAAAACAAGAGGAGTGCGAGGCCCCTGCCAAAGACAAATGGCCACGGGTCGGGTTGCGGAAGTCCGAGTAATGAAAGGCATTAAACAACAGCCCCCTTTTGGGTTCTATCACCGGCAGCTCCCCTGGGCCGTTAACCGGCAGCACCAGGCCCGTGAACGGTAGCCCCGTGGGGCCTTTAACCGACAGCCCCAGCCCCAGGACTTTAACCGGCAGCCTTTTGGGGTCATTAAACGGCAACCCCCCTTTGGGTGATAAACGGCAGCCCCCTAGCTGTTAATCGGTAGCCCCTTGGGGTTTATAACTGGCAGCACGTCGAGCTTCAAATGACAGATCGCCAAGCCCCTTTAAATGGCAGCTCCCTCGATGGCCTTTAAACGGTAGCTCCAACAGGGGCTTTGAGCGGCAGCACCGACAGCAGCACCTCACGTCTACCCCTATCAAAGGGCCACGAGGCCCAGAAAAAAAAGGAGAGAAGAAGTAGCGAAGGAGATAGAGAGACTGAAAGAATGAAGAGGGAGACACTACATGAAAAATCATAATTTTCGACGGAATCATTCTGTCAGAATAATTAGGTCGCTAATTTCTGACATAACATATTTTCGTCAAAAATTCATCGAAAATTATCGACAAACAAATTCCGTCGATATTTTCATCAGTATTTATGTCGGTAATTAATATTTTTTATAATAAAAAATTAATTAATATTTTCGACGGAATAAAAGTTCCGTCGAAAAATATATAGGTAATAATTATTTTAATTAATATTGCAATTAAAAATTATTTTCAACGGATATTTTTTATGTCAGAAATACGTCGGAAACATTTCCGACGAAAACTTATTTCATCGGTATTTCGTTGGTAATATATAAATTTAATTAATAAAAATTAAAAAAATCGACAGAAAACTGTTTCTGTCGGAAAATACGTCAGAAAGTTTTCCGATAGAAATATATAACGTCGATAAAATGTCGGTAATACATAATAGTAAAATTAAAAATATTTCGACAGATGTATTTTACGTCGGAAATACGTCGAAAAAATTTCTGACGAAAACTTATTGTGTCGATATTTGGTCGATAATATATATATTTAATTAATGAAAATTTAAAAAAAAATTCGGCCAAAAAATGTAATACATATTAAAATATTTTTGATAAATATTTTTCTATCAAAAAAAACGTCGATAATTTCCGACAGATTTTCGACAGAATGTCAGAATTCCATCAAAAATTTCTCTCCATTTTTTTATATATTTAAAAATTTTAAAAACATGTTTAAAATTATAATTATACAACACACAACCTACACAACTCAACATAAAACACGCAATAAACAACATATATAACACACAATAAACAACATCCACACAACATACAATAAACAACATCCACAACACATAACTCAATGAATAAAAAAAGTTACAGTTACATTAATTCAAAAGTGTCATCATTAAAAAAAATCAAGAGATATCCACTGGATCATCCTCATTCATAGCATCTCCACCATCACCAGCTGTAGGAGGATCCTACATCACAGAAAAATAATATTAAATAGATTTAAATAAAAATAATTAATAATAAATTTAATTAAATATCTTTTTGATTTTCTAAATTCGAAAGTAGATAATATGAAGATGAATTCTTTAAATTAGTTTTGATTTGAGCGTTGAGGTCAGACCGGGTATTCATTTTACATTCCGTCAACTCTCTCAAGTAACACTCCCCACCCATGTCATGTTGGAACAATCGGCACATCGATCACATCGATATTTCACATTTTGGACCCTGAAAATCTCACGCCTTAGATTTATTTTAAACTAAAATAGTTTGGAAAGAAATGGCTAGTTTGAGCGCTGAGCCCAAACCAGGTATCCATTTTGGATTCCGTCAACTCCCTCAAGTCACACTCCCCACCCAGGTCGTGTTTGAATAATCGACATGTCGATCAGATCGATATTTCATATATTAGACCCCCGAAACCCCTAACCTTGGATTTATTTCAAACTAAATCAGTTTGGAAAGAAATTGATAGTTTGAGCGCCGAGCCCAAATCAGATATCACTACAAGAAAATTGGCCTTTACCTACGTTTAAAAAATGTAGGTATATGTCTAAAAAAACGTAGGTAAAGCCTTTAGTCACGTTTGCTTGCCACGCTTTCAAAGCATGGCGCTTGCTCGTGTGACTATAGGTTATACCTACGTTGAAACGTAGGTATAGTTCGACCTATCCTTACGCTTTCAAAGCGTAGGAATAGTCCATCAAAAAGCGTAGGTAGATATCAACCTATACCTACGCTTAGAAAGCATAGGAATAGTCCAGCAAAAGCGTAGGTTAAAAATATATATACACACGCATATAAGAGGTTGTACTTACGTTTCTAAAAACGTAAGTATTACTTTTAGCCACGTAGTAAAAGAAACATATGAATAAGAATTAACATCACTTTTTAAAAAATGTAGGAAAATAATTTAACGTTGGGTATTAAAAAACGTAAGAAAATGTTTTCTTTTTTAAAAAAAAATCCTATTAGTATTTGTGTTCTCATCACCTATAATAGTGCATCCATTCATATCTTCATATTCATTGATTTAGTGTGAAGCAATTAGCACCATTTACTACACCTAACTAAAGACAATGCCATTAACCATGTGGAGGAAAACAAAAGAAACAAACAGAAGAAAATATACTCAAAGTAAATCAGATTAATTTATTGAAGAATCTGAAATTTTTAGATCGTGTACACTTATTGACTTCATAAGCATCACCTGGCTCTAATTTCAGAAAATTCAAAATGAAATACATAAACAATTAGACATATATATTTAATCTTTTGTCAGCCATTAAGAAAAAGAACTTAGCTTATAAAGGAAGACGTCAACAAATGGAAGACTAGCATTTCACCTCCATTTAATCTCTAATCTCTAATGACAATAAGTGGCCTAATTGACATTGACAACATTTCACCTCCATTTAACAGGTAAATAAAAGAAACATTTCACCTCCGTTTAATAGGTAAAGAAAAGAAAGTCTATCATAAATGTAAATTCATAGTATCAATTTATTCAAATATACCATTTCAAGCCAATGCAGGTCAAAAATCTAAGTAGCATCCTTGACTGAATTCATTTCACCCTTTCATATCCTTTCTTCCACAATCTTCCTTAGTAACTTCAAAATTTTCTCCTTCGCCTGCATTGGTTATAAAAAAGTTCTTTTTTAGCTGCATGATTTATAAGAAGTATTGTTCAAACATACAAAGGACAACTATATCAGGGAATGAGATATCAAAGCATTAGTGGTTTTAAACAAGACAATTTCCAAACCTGAGAGAAGAGAGGACCAATTTGGCCCGAACATATTTAGCCCAAAATGTAAATTAGAGAATTATAGGTGGAAATTTATTAGTTTCTATCATCATAATATGAACCTAGAGTAAACAAATAAAACAAACTCAGTCTATCATTGGCATGTGATCAAGCCGATAGGTGGCTAGCTAGAGTGGTTTTAAACAAGCCAATTTCCAAACCTGAGAGGAGAGATGACCAATTTGGCCCGAACATATTTAGTCCAAAATGTAAATTAGAGTGGACTAGGGTTGGACTGTGAGCTCACCAGCTCAACCGGGTGGAAGTTGGAAACAACGGGGACAAATCAATCATATAGAATCTGAACTACTGGACCATGATTATCATAATTCATTTCAGGAATCTGAAACATTAATAGACCAGGATACAAAATATATACTATGAATTATACAAAAACTTCTAACGTGATCCATGAACTTTAGTTGCTCCAAGATTAGTGTCACTAAACACCTAAAAACTCACAAGTCTAAAGCCAAACAGGTTTTGTAGCGACCCGGATTCCGGATACCCGGCATACCCGGTAGGACTACCAGATACACGTGATACCGCATGGAACCCGCGAGGCCTCCCAAGAGTGGGAAAGCTCCGAAGGGATAAGGGCACGTGTAGAGTACATTGAAGCCACAGAGATATAACATAAGTAATTAAATTTCATTAGATGGGTTTGCTAAAGTAGCAGAAATAAAATTACTTTTTAATTAAAAGTTTCAAAATATCAATTATAACCCAGAGTCAGTCCAAAGCTAAAGACAACAAGTCTAGCACAATACAGTCGACAGAAAGGAAAGACGTACCAAGAAGTCGGGGGAAGCCCGACGCAGGTACCAGCTGGCAGCAATGGCACGCAACGAGCACGCACACCAGGAACCACGCGGAAGCAGACCAACAACGCCACCCCACCTGAAAAGTAGGGGTGAGCCACGTGTCACTGGCTCAGTAGGGGTCACGCGGATCCCCACTGAAAAACGCGCAGTAACACGTAACAAAAACAACAACAAAAACAGCAGGTGTAGTAAAGCATGAAACTACACTACAAAGCTATAAAACTACACTACAAGTAGTAGTAAGCAGACGGGAAGTAGAAGTAGGGAACAAGTAAGGAAGGGGAAGAACCTGCGCCAGACAAGCGGCGGTCGAACTACCCTCGGCACCCCAAACTACTCCAAGCAATGACAGAAGGGCGACTCTGATCTAACAAAGTCAGAAGTTACCGATCTGCCGACCCAACACCAGGTCTAAGACAAAGACCTGCAAGAACAGACAAAAAGGTCTAGAAAAGACCACACAGACGATCGACAGACTCGATCACACAAATACGACTAGAACGTCGTGCACAGTCTCCCACGCACGACCAGAACATCATGCATGTGACAGAAACACTGACCTCGGGCACAGCCACGGAAAGGCCAACCCAGACAGGTCACGACCCACAAGAAACGCCGAGAGTCACCAGTCAAGTGATAGGAACACCCTCCCATTAGAAGAACAGCTAGATGCGTCCACCGACGTCTTACTCTGCGCCATAAGTGTCTCGTCCGCCCGACCGTGTGGAGCACGGTGGAGACTAGACATACAAGAACGGAATCCAAGGAGCAACGAAGTCCCAAGGAAGAACGGTACCCACGGACACAAGGAACCGTAGAACCACAACTGCGAGTGACTAGTCAGGGTCACGCCCGTTGACGCGTGTCCTCAGCCCCTGATCACGTGTGCACACACTGACTCCTGCCTAAGCCAAGCCTCTAGCTAGTATTCCCCCCCGTAGGACGCTACGGTTAAGCGGGGCCCACGGAACTAGATTACAAACCGTGAAACTGGGAAGAACCCCTCCACCCTCCTAAGGTGGGTCGGCAACTCAAGGCCTCAGGGCTACGATCAGTGGAGGCTCACAAGACACAGACTCCAAAATGCAAGTGCTAAAGTACAGACAGTCTAAGGAAGCCCTGTCACACGTACTACGAAGCACCACTGGCAGTACAACCACTGCCAACAGACTCAGGACCAGGCAACTAGACCTACCACGTAATGATCCCGAGTCGAACGACTTAAAGGCAAGATTGTCACAGATAGCGGAACAAGCCGCCAATCGGTCTAATCCTAAGCCACAAGAAACGACACTCCGCAGAAAATAACTCACGGAGACCTGAGGGAACACCGAAAACCCTCAGACACGCCTGGACACGTAAACCAAGGTAACGCAATACCTCGAGGCATCCAGAACCAGTGTCTCAGGCTGGATAAAATTGCCAAGACACCCACAAACAAGGTCACCCGTCAACCCCTGGGTCACCCCGGGTTGACCGGAACCCGACCAAAGACACACACAAAAGTAGGATAGAGAATCCTACCACAAGCAAGAAGACTCCTGGCCACCTTACAACGTAGTCTTTAGCCCTCATATGATGTCAAGAGACATCCGCGGGACAACGGGCAGGCTACAAGGACAAGCCAAGGCAAGCAGAAACTGAAACAACGTAAATCGGGGCAGAAAGGCTGTAACGCACCACCCCTAGACCGTTACACGAACGTGACGGTCTAGCTCAGGCCGTTACACTCCAACCATGACGGTCCAATGCAGACGCGTCACACACACGTGACGGTCACAGGGGAACCGTCACACACACCGCCCTAACCAACACCTAGAACACAGAAGGCACGTAACGGCCTACACCAGGCGCGTTACACCGCTCTGACGCGCCCGACCCGGGCCGTCAGGGCCAACAGACCGCAAACCAAAACAACACTCGAACCACGTAACGCACGAGACCAAGGGCGTTACACCGGCCTAACGCTCCAAGACAGACGCGTCAAGGCCAACAGGCTCAAGTCAAGAAAACACTGGCCGACAGGCACGTAACGGTCCATCTCGAGCGCGTTACAGACACCTAACGCACAAGGGCAGGGCCGTTAGAACCAACGACACAACATCCACTCAGCCAGAACAGCATGTAACAGTCTGGGGCAGGCGCGTTACGACGCTGTGACGCACGGGGACACCACCGTTACACAAACCGACTCACGGTCAAACATAAAGTCAAACAGAACGTAATGGCCTACACCAGGCGCGTTACAACCACCTGACGCACTGTAACGACCCGAGAATCAGATTATCGGGAAGGCCCGATAACCCGAGACTCGCACCGCCACCCACGAGTCCGAAGACTCGGAAGGGTTAGAAGGATGGTGTGGAAGCTACACAAGTATCACAAGTAATTACAGAAATTAAATAGTTATAATATTAAGCAGGAAATAAATTAACATTTTACATGGTCCACAATAGAAATTAACAACACTAACAATAGTCCACGACTAGTACAGAGACGAGGAAGAAAAGTACAGCTACACGGGGCATACCCCGGCTCTGACCTCTGGCACTACCTCTGGGCACCCGCTCCACGCTGCACTCCCGACGCGCTCCCCGAATGTGGCGCCTCACCTGAAACACGGTGAAAACACGCAGGGAATGAGTCTCGGAACAAGACTCAGTAGGGATCACTCGAACCCTACCTCGTAAAATTAGAAACCACTACACTAGGGGTAGAAGAGTACCTCGGAAAGGGAAGCCATGTACTCTACACAACAAAGACCCTACGGCACGTAAACCGGCACACGTGCCACGGTGAGACAACCGAAGCTCAACGGTCGACCCGACAAAACCCGAAGGTCGGAAACACACGACTGACAGTCCGACACTCCGTACTCGACAGGAGTACCACCCACTAGAAGCACAGCCGGTAGCGTCCCCTGACGTCTTACATCGCACCGCAGGTGAACCGCCTGACGTGGTAGGTCCTACCCGAGGCGCAGACACCGAACAAGTAACCACAAACAAGTGACTAGCTGGGGTCACACCCGTCGACGTGGGTCCAACCGCCCCCAACCACGTGTGCACACACAGACCACGCATCCTAGGTCTGGCCCTCTGACCGATTTTTCCCTCAGCCGGACTCTGGCTGCAAGACGTGGGGCCCAACGGTAACCGGTCCACAAACCGTCTCTAAAGGTCGGCCCGTACACCACTCCCTGGTGCGACCAGCACACGCGTACTGGTAGGCTACGACTAGTGGAGGGTCACTAAAGGAGTAGACTCTCAAGACAACGGAAAACAACGTCCGAACCTGACGAAGTACGGGGGGCCGTCCCACGTACCAGCACCATCGCACGGTGACCACGGTCAGAGAAGAAACGGACGCACCGCCCATGGCCAAACACATGACCCAAAAGGAACACCAGACGATAGGACAGATCACGCTAGGGACCCCTAGCGCGATAGGGAAGAATGCGCTAGGACCCCCTAGCGCGACAGGGAAGATCGCGCTAGGACCTCCTAGCGCGACAAGACAGGTCGCGCTAGGGACCCCTAGCGCGACAAGGACGATCGCGCTAGGAACCCCTAGCGCGACAAGGCAGATCGCGCTAGGACCCCATAGTGCGACCGGAACCGCCCTACTGTTCATCTTCTCCGATGAACGCGCCCCATCGGGACAGCGCGACCATCAAGAACGCGCTACTGGAGTATAGCGCGTTCTCAGTCCGCGCCCGAAAAGCGGCAGAAACGCCCAAAAACTCCAACCACGCCCCCATGCCTCCACCGGAGAGGGGGAAAACAAGGGGAATGACCCCTAAGGACCCCTAGCATGCTTCTAAGCCATCAAAACATGAAATAGCGGGCTAAAACCATAGATCGGGCGAGCTCTCCCCAAATCATGGAAAACCCCAAACCCGCTCAAACAAGCCTCTCTTGGCCTCCCCGCGGCCTACAAATCACGGAAACGAATGGCAAGAGGCTAAGGAATGTCACCCTACCTCAATGGAGCGAATGCTCCGCCGAATCACCCGCGAATCGCGAAGAACGCTTGAAGCTTCACGAACTCCCCACGCTTCCCACGCTTGTCGCACGCCCACACGATCGTCTCGACGTCACCCATGTCCTCGCCGCGTCGCACCGCCGCCGTCTGCAGCCGAAACGGTGGTCGCCGCGCTCGAACGGGAGAGAGGGAGAGAGAGGAGGGCGGCCACGGTTGGGGAAGGAAGGAGGAAGAAGAAGAAGAAAGAGAAGGAAGAAAAGAAAAAAGAAAAGAAATGGGATTATATAGAAAATCCGAATTTTCAGAAAAATACTGAAAAATAGAAAAATATATTTTCGGAATCCTCGGAACGCACCGATCGCAACGGTACCACTCGTGCCTGGGGGAACCGCCCGGTTCGCCCGCAGCGAGCTTCCGAAGAAAAAGCCGAAACACACACCAGGAATCAGAAAACACACGCGGAAAAGTCGCGGAACGCCTCCGGGCCTCCGAAACAACTCCGGATCGCGCCGATCCGAACACGAAAGATGTCCGAAACGAAATTTCGGACACAACGGAGCCGGACAGTCCGAAAACCAGATCCGGGACTCACGAAGAAAGGATCCGAAAGGTCCGGGATATTACAACCCTCCCCCCTTAAGGAATTTCGTCCTCGAAATTGAGAAAAACCCAAGGGGAAAGAAGAGGAAGACTCACTCAAACAGATACGGGAACTGCTGACGCATCTCGTCCTCATGTACCCACGAAGCCTCACCACCAGAGTGTCGCTGCCACACGACCTTTACCAAGGGAATGACCTTGTTCCGCAGGCGCTGCTCTCGCCTATCCTCCACGCGGATCGGAAACTCTGGGAGAGAAAGATCTGGAGTCACCTCAGGCCAAACAGAAATCTCGAGCACATGAGAGTCATCGGACATATACTTCCGCAACATCGAGACGTAGAACACGTCATGCACCGATGCCAACTCAGGAGGTAACTGCAACCGGTAAGCAACCTCACCGATGCGCTCCACAATTGCGAAAGGACCAATATAGCGGGGACTCAGCTTCCCACGTCGTCCAAAACGCATCACCCCCTTCATCGGAGAAACTCTCAAGAACACATGATCACCCACGGCGAACTCGAGAGGCTGCCTCCTACGGTCAGCATAGCTCTTCTGCCGACTCTGGGCCGCCAACATGTTCTGACGAACCAGGTGTACAACGTCCACACATTGCTGCACCAATTCCAGTCCCGTCAAAACACGCTCACCCACCTCAAACCAATGAAGCGGAGTCCGACAGGGACGCCCATATAATGCCTCATAGGGAGCCATACCGATGCTCGAATGAAAGCTGTTGTTATAGGCAAACTCCACCAACGGTAGGTGATGAATCCAACTCCCCTGCCACTCCAGGCAGCAGGATCTCAGCATGTCCTCCATAGTCTGAATGGTCCTCTCAGACTGACCATCTGACTGAGGATGATACGCCGAGCTAAATGCCAACTCCGTGCCAAGAGCTCGCTGGAAACTCCTCTAGAATCCAGAAGTGAAGCGCGGATCCCGATCCGACACGATCAAAATGGGAACCCCATGCAACGGAACGATCCACTCCACATAAAGACGAGCCAACTTGGACACGCTCCAACTGACCTTGACCGGTAACAACCGCGTCACCTTCGTCAGCCGATCCACCAGCAACCAAATACTGTCCAGCCCACTCGGGGTCCTCGGCAATCCCACCATGAAATCCGTGGTCACATGGTCCACTTCCAAGCAGGAACATCCAAGGGCTGGAGAGTACCTCCTGGTCGCTGATGCTCCGCCTTCACCTGCTGACAGATCAGGCACCTGGCCACAAACTCTGTGACATCTCTCTTCATGCCAGGCCACCAGAACTGCCTCCGCAAGTTCCGATACATCTTCGTCGCACCCGGGTGCACAGTGTACATGCTCCCATGAGCCTCGCGTAACACCGCACGACGAACCTGCTCCTCCGCTGGGACGTACAGCGTACCACAAAACCTCGCAGCACCGTCCTCGCCGAGCTCCACATCAGTCATCACCAGAATCTGGGGCAACTCAGGGTCCGCATGTTGAGCCTCTGTCACCTGACGATGGATAGCAGGAGTGACAGTCAGACTCGCAAGCACTACCAACCCTGGCTCTGGAGAATCTTGAGCCTGAAAGATACTTCGGGCACTTGTTCCCAGAGCCTCCACTTCCTCAACATCAAGGCACTGACCGCAACCTTCCGACTCAAGGCATCGGCGACGACATTCATCCTGCCCGGCTGATAAGACAGGGTGAAGTCATAGTCCTTCATGAACTCCATCCAACGCCTTTGTCTGAGGTTCAGATCTCTCTGCGAGAACACATACCTCAAACTCTGATGGTCAGTAAACACCTCGAACTTCTCGCCGTACAAATAATGCTTCCAGATCTTCAGCGCGAAGATCACCGCCGCCAACTCAAGGTCATGGGTAGGGTAGTTCTCCTCGTGGGGCTTTAGCTGTCGAGATGCATAAGCCACCACTCTACCATGCTGCATCAACACAGCTCCCAATCCAACGCCGGAAGCATCTGTACACACCACGAAACCTCCCGATCCAGAAGGTAAAACCAACACCGGAGCCGAGGTGAGCAATCTCTTCAGTTCCCTGAAGCTCTGCTCACACTCCTCAGACCAGACGAAAGGCACATCCTTCCGCGTGAGTCTAGTCATCGGGGTCGCAATGCGAGAAAAATCCTGCATAAACCGGTGATAATAACCCGCAAGCCCCAAGAAACTCCGGATCTCCGTCACCGACCTCGGCCTCGGCCACTGTATCACTGCCTCGACCTTGGCGGGGTCCACGGAAATGCCATCACCAGAAATCACGTGCCCCAGAAAGTGCACCTCGCTGAGCCAAAACTCGCACTTGCTGAGCTTCGCATACAACTGGTGATCTCGCAACGTCTGTAGCACCACACCCAAATGGTACGCATGCTCCTCAGCAGACTGCGAATAAACAAGGATGTCGTCCACGAAGATGACCACGAACTGGTCCAAATACGGATGAAACACCCTCTGCATCAAGTCCATGAAGGCTGCAGGGGCATTGGTGAGCCCAAACGGCATCACCAAAAACTCATAATGCCCGTACCTCGTACTGAATGCAATCTTCTCCACATCGGACTCGCGAATTCTCAGCTGATAGTAACCGGACCGCAAATCAATCCGTGAGAACACTCGCGCGGACTGCAGCTGGTCGAACAAATCATCAATCCGCGGCAACGGATACTTGTTCTTAATGGTTACTTCATTCAGCTGCCGATAGTCAATGCACAACCGCAGACTACCCTCCTTCTTCTTCACAAACAACACGGGCGCACCCCAAGGGGAAAAGCTAGGACGAATGTACCCCTTGACCAACAGTTCCTGCAACTGCGCCCTCAACTCCCTCAACTCAGCGGGGGCCATACGGTAGGGAGCCTTCGCCAAAGGTCCCGTACCAGGCACAACCTCGATCACAAAATCGATCTCCCGCTGGGAAGGTAATCCAGGCAACTCCTCGGGAAAAACGTCAGGAAACTCGCACACCACCGTAATGTCCTCGACATCCGGCTCCATCCGGTCAGACACAACCACGGACGCGAGAAAACCCTGACAACCAGAATCAAGCAATCGACGGGCTCGAATAGCAGAGATAAGGAATCGAGAAGAGGTGGAACGGATACCTTGGAAATAGAAGGTCCTCTTGCTCGGATGCTGGAAGTAGACCCTCTTCATTCCACAATCCACCACCGCTCCATGGGTCTCGAGCCAATCCATGCCTAAAATCACATCGTAATCCCGAAGCTGCAACGCATACAACCTGCCTGGCATACTCCGCCCATCGATCCAAACCGGAACCTGATCGAAGCAATACGGAGTGATCATAAAATCACCCGAAGGCAACTCCACTGTCAAATCACAGGACAACTAGGTCACCGGCTCCTCGACGCTCGACGCAAAATCCTCCGAAATAAACGAATGAGACGCGCCAGAATCAAATAAAACCTGAGCCGCACAACCCAAAATCTGAACGGTACCTTCCACGAGCTGCGATGCCACTGCCTCTGCCGTGGTCATGTGCGTGATCTGGCCTCGAGCCCTCTGCCTGCCTCCCACACTAGCTGACCTGGGTAGCGGCGGATACTGTCCCTGCTGCTGATGCTGCCTCTGCTGCTGAGGAACCTGCTGCTGCGGCGGCCTCTGAGGACAGTCGTGCGCCATATGCCCTGACTGGTCACACCGAAAACAGATGATCGGAGCCGTGCACTGCCTGCCTGGGTGAGTCCCACCACACCGTGGACAAAGTCCTCGCGATCCACCCCCTGATCCCTGACGCTGCAAAGGAACTGGCTGCTGTACACTGCCCGATGAAGCTTGCCCTTGGTCCCTGGACTTCTTCTTGCCGAACCCTTTCTTGAAGAACTTCTTGACCTTCGAGCCGAAGGACGCAGATCTTGTCACCGAAGCTGCCGATGCTGGTACTCCTGAACCACCCGACGCATACTGGAAGAAACCCTGCTGCTGGGTAGCCGACTGCTGGCTGCGACCTGACAAGGACTACCCCTGGCTGATCGGTCCTCGAGTCCTCTGCATATCCATCTCCAAAGAAACCGCAACACGAGATGCTGTCTCTAGATCAGTGGCCCCATTCGCGATCAAATGGTGCCTCAGCTCCAGTCTCAAGCCCTGCACAAACTGCGTGGTCCTCACCCTCTCATGCTCCATGATGTGAGGTGCGTACCGACCCAGCTCGACAAATCGGGCCCTGTACTGCAACACGGACATGTCACCCTGCACCAGCTCTAGAAACTCCCGCATCCGCTGCGTGGCAACAATATCTGGACAGTACGTATGCTCGAATGCACTGACAAATTCATCCCACTCGATCTGCTCAAGTGGACGAAGCAGAAAGGACGTCTTCCACTCGGAAGACCACCACCTCCAAGCCGTACCCTGCAACTAGTTGTAGGCCAACACCACTCTGTCCTCGGCAGCACTCTTCGCGGAACTGAACACCCGCTCCATCTCATCAAGCCAATCACGAGCCGCATCAGGGTCTGCCTGACCTCTAAAGTAAGGCGGATGGAACTGCATGAAGTCCCTCACTGCTCGGCCTGGCCCACCCTTGACAGACGAGCCCTCACCAGCCTCTCCGCCGAACTGCTGAGACATAAGCTGGTACATGCCACGGAAGAAATCCTCGGCCCCCGGAACTCTCGCAGTATTCGCGGCCTCGGTAGCCCCCAGTGGCGCTCTACTAAGCTCCTCCTGGTCCCTCTGGACCCCCTGATGGATCTCCTGACCTCCAGCCGACTGCCCCTGCTGAGAGCGAGAGCTCCTCCTCCGCGCCATGCTCGCTCCTGAAGCAAAAGACAGAGATCACGAAAAACGGCAAGGTCAAAACAAACACACGGTGCCCAATGCCAGCGTCACCTGTACATCATCGTTGTGGACTAGTGGACCACTACAATTACCTATGATTCTCATGCAATTCCACAACCGCGCTCTGATACCAGTTGTAACGACCCGAGAATCCGATTACCGAGAAGGCCCGATAACCCGAGACTCGCACCGCCACCCACGAGTCCGAAGACTCGGAAGGGTTAGAAGGATGGTGTGGAAGCTACACAAGTATCACAAGTAATTGCAGAAATTAAATAGTTATAATATTAAGTAGGAAATAAATTAACATTTTACATGGTCCACAATAGAAATTAACAACAATAACAATAGTCCACGACTAGTACAGAGACAAGGAAGAAAAGTACAACTACACGGGGCATACCCTGGCTCTGACCTCTGGCACTACCTCTGGGCACCAGCTCCACGCTGCACTCCCGACACGCTCCCCGAAGGTGGCGCCTCACCTGAAACACGGTGAAAACACGCAGGGAATGAGTCTCGGAACAAGACTCAGTAGGGATCACTCGAACCCTACCTCGTAAAACGAGAAACCACTACACTAGCGGTAGAAGAGTTCCTCAGATAGGGAAGCCCTGTACTCTACACAACAAAGACCCTACGGCACGTAAACCGGCAAACGTGCCACGGTGAGACAACCGAAGCTCAATGGTCGACCCGACAAAACCCGAAGGTCGGAAACACACGACTGACTGTCTGACACTCCGTACTCGACAGGAGTACCACCCACTAGAAGCACAGTCTGTAGCCTCCCCTGACGTCTTACACCGCACCGCAGGTGAACCGCATGACGTGGTAGGTCCTACCCGAGGCGTAGACACCGAACAAGTAACCACAAACAAGTGACTAGCTGGGGTCACGCCCGTCGACGTGGGTCCAACCACCTCCAACCACGTGTGCACACACAGACCACGCGTCCTAGGTCTGGCCCTCTGACCGGTTTTCCCCTCAGCCAGACTCTGGCTGCAAGACGTGGGGTCCAACGGTAACCGGTCCACAAACTGTCTCTAAAGGTCGGCCCGTACACCACTCCCTGGTGCGACCAGCACACGCGTACTGGTAGGCTACGACTAGTGGAGGGTCACTGAAGGAGTAGACTCTCAAGACAACGGAAAACAACGTCCGAACCTGACGAAGTACGGGGGGCCGTCCAACGTACCAGCACCATCGCACGGTGACCACGGTCGGAGAAGAAACGGACGCACCGCCCATGGCCAAACACATGACCCAAAAGGAACACCAGACGATAGGACAGATCGCGCTAGGGACCCCTAGCGCGATAGGGAAGAACGCGCTAAGACCCCCTAGCGCGACAGGGAAGATCGCGCTAGGACCTCCTAGCGCGACAAGACAGGTCGCGCTAGGGACCCCTAGCGCGACAAGGACGATCGCGCTAGGAACCCCTAGCGCGACAAGGCAGATCGCGCTAGGACCCCATAGTGTGACCGGAACCGCCCTACTGTTCATCTTCTCCGATGAACGCGCCCCATCGGGGCAGCGCGACCATCAAGAACGCGCTACTGGAGTATAGCGCGTTCTCAGTCCGCGCCCGACAAGCGGCGGAAACGCCCAAAAACTCCAACCACGCCCCCATGCCTCCACCGGAGAGGGGGAAAACAAGGGGAATGACCCCTAAGGACCCCTAGCATGCTTCTAAGCCATCAAAACATGAAATAGCGGGCTAAAACCATAGATCGGGCGAGCTCTCCCCAAATCATGGAAAATCCCAAACCTGCTCAAACAAGCCTCTCTCGGCCTCCCCGCGGCCTACAAATCACGGAAACGAATGGCAAGAGGCTAAGGAACGTCACCCTACCTCAATGGAGCGAATGCTCCGCCGAATCACCCACGAATCGCGAAGAACGCTTGAAGCTTCACGAACTCCCCACGCTTGCCGCACGCCCACACGATCGTCTCGACGTCACCCACGTCCTCGCCGCGTCGCACCGCAGCCGTCTGCAGCCGAAACGGTGGTCGCCGCGCTCGAACGGGAGAGAGGGAGAGAGAGGAGGGCGGCCACGGTTGGGGAAGGAAGGATGAAGAAGAAGAAGAAAGAGAAGGAAGAAAAGAAAAAAGAAAAAAATGGGATTATATAGAAAATTCAAATTTTCGAAAAAATACCGAAAATAGAAAAATACATTTCCGGAATCCTCGGAATGCACCGATCGCAACGGT
Source organism: Amorphophallus konjac (assembly GCA_022559845.1). NCBI lineage: Eukaryota > Viridiplantae > Streptophyta > Magnoliopsida > Alismatales > Araceae > Amorphophallus > Amorphophallus konjac. Next base: position 27,349,385 of record CM040123.1, on the reverse strand, counting down.
ACCACTCGTGCCTGGGGGAACCGCCCGGTTCGCCCGCAGCGAGCTTCCGAAGAAAAATCTGAAACACACACCGGGAATCAGAAAATACACGCGGAAAAGCCGCGGAACGCCTCCGGGCCTCCGAAACAACTCCGGATCGCGCCGATCCGAACACGAAAGATGTCCGAAATGAAATTTTGGACACAACGTAGCCGGACACTCCGAAAACCAGATCCGGGACCCACGAAGAAAGGATCTGAAAGGTCCGGGATATTACACGCACAGGGGCAGGCGCGTCAGGGGAACCGACTTAACCAAAGCACTAAACGACAAGATAGGCGTAACACGTCTCACGGGACGCGTCAGAAGACTGTGATGCGCCACCCCTGGCCCGTCACACCCTCAAAACCACCAAGAACTAAAAATCGCCCAGACGCTGTGACGGTCTGTCGTGGGGCCTTCAGGGCATGTGACGGTCCCTGGAATGACCGCCACACCAGTCACGGCGGGAAAATAGAGGGTTGGCCAAATCGGCCCGTTCCACGCCCCATTCACGCCGAAGCGCAGGGGAAACAACCCTCGACGATGAAAAACTACATAAGGAGGGTAAAAAGCCCACATGCATGGGTTAAAATACTAGATCGGGGCGATTTTAACAAATCGACCCTAAAAGAGTCAACGAGGTTCCCGGACTCCTACCGGCCTCGAATGACCACCGATCGGCACGAAACAAGCATGGATGGGATCCTAACGTCCCAACGGTCAGTTCAACACTAACCGAGCTACAAATGGTTGTCGTTTTCCGGCGAACCCTACAAAACCCGAAAATCACGGTTTAGGCTAAACAAGCCCAAACTCGGCCGTTTCCGCGCCAAACAACGTGCAATGGCAGGGAAAACGGAGAGGAGGAAGTGAGGAACCATCACCCTACCTCCACCGAAGAAACCGTGCCCCGAGGGGACTAAATTGCGCCGAAAACTACGCCGCGAGCTCAAACGTTGACTTTGAATCCACCGTTCGGGATCGCGCCAAAACCACTCCATCTTCGCTCCGTCGCGCACCCAGCCAGCTCCACAGCATCCCCAACACGTGCCCCTAGGCCCTCCATCTGCAGCTGGAGCCGAGGAAGCTCGAGAGGAGAGAAAACGGGAGAGAGAGACGGCGGCGGCGAAATGAGAAGGAGGAGAGAGGAAAAGGAAAAGAAATTAAGAATTTTCCTAATTTTTGAAAAATCCGATTTCTGGCCCTATCTCCGAAAAATACGTAAAAATAGTCGAAACGACCGGCTCGAAGCGTACATCGTCGCTGCAGCATTCACGGGTCGAGGAACTGACAAGTAAACTCACCGTAGAGTTCCGTAGCTAGTACGAGGGAAAAACCTACACGGATCGTAAAGCTCAACTTGGAAGCCACAAAAGCGAACCGAAACTCACCGAAACAAATCCGAAAGATCCAATGAAGATCCAGCAAGACCTACCAAGGATCCAGGGCATTACAGATTTTTTGTCCAAGGAATCATCTTTAGTGTTGGATATAGCACTACCCTGGGGGTCATTACCCCACCATATTTCAAGATTTTTTCCATCACTCATGAGACTTCAAAACAAGGGACAGTTCGGTTTGAACACGAGACTTCAAAACAAAGGACAGTTCAGTGAGAACACTTCCACTTACTACGAACAGGAATTCATATATTAGCAATTCTGATTAGTAACCATATTAAATTTAACCCATTGACAACAAAACAAGTACCTGCATATCAGTAATGAACACATGCAAGCTATCTACAAATCCACAACGAATCAAATGCAAGATTTAGGGTATACCTCAGGTTCATTTTCATAGAAATAATCACAATACTTCTGACAACTAAGAACACATACATCATACTCAGAGAGACAAGAAACCTTTGGCAGATTTTTTTTAAATTTAAATTTACTAAACCTACCTGACTATCTATCTGCATTGGGTACTGTAGGGGCCAACCCAGAGCTTGGTCCAGCATCAGGAGCATAAAAAATAATAGAAGATCATTTCTCACATGCATACAAAAAAAAACCTTTTTTAAAGAAAAAGGTAAAAGAGTGAATAGATAACTTAAGCTTGTATCCAAGCTAGTATCATGATCCACTTACAACATCCTGTGCAGGTTCACTAGCAATCTGAGATTGTTGATACTTCAATATTATCCAATCAAACACATAGTCAAACTGAAAACCTGAGAGGAATTTAAGATTTCTGATAATTTGACCTCCACACAATCAAACATTATTGGATACAGACATGTTTTCAGACTTTTAGAATGTATATCTTTAATCATAATATCTATCCGATTTGATAACATACCTTCTCAGATAAATAGATCACGAAATATTCTTTTAAGATAAGCATAATCTGGCTTGTCATCAAAGCAAAACGAACGATAGTACTGAAAACACGAAGCAAATTCTGTAGGATATCCATGACACAAGGACTGCACGCAAAAAAAAGAGCCAGATAGAGTCAAAAGAAGCATGAAAATGTGAGAGAGAAATTTTTGGTCATGCTTAAGCACTACCTCAATTGATGTGGAAACCTTCCTTTCACTAATCTTTTCATACTTTTACTTTTTAGTCCCTGCTTTTAGCCCCTGCCAGGGTAAACTGAAGAGCTTATCATTAAACAGTTTGTGCATTAAATATGCCTCATAACATTGTGCTTAGAAAAAAAGTTCAAGACGAAATCATAGCATCAAACATACACCACATACCAATGCCAAGATGGGTGTTTACGCTCTCATATCTTACTGTCCCAGTCAAGTTCTTGTTCTCTCTGCAATAGTTCAGAACACATTAGAAATCAAATAAGTATGTTAGTGCTAACCTTCAATTGTATGTAAAAGGAACAAAGGTAGCAAATGCGGATGGAGGGGCTTGAAAGAGTGGCATAGAGCTATCACTTCAAATGATATTCAATAACAAAAGAAAGCAAATTACGATAATCAAAGGATTTTAAATGATGATGAATCCCAGCCAATCTTAACAAGCATGCAACTAAAACATATTACTCAACATAAATGTCAGCAGAATAAGTTCCCACTTAATTTTTCTGAGCATAGCAGAATTTCTCGATTATCAAGTAGGGCACACATCACAATATGCATGGCTTTAGTTCAAAGTGGGGCAATGTGTTTGTAATGTCCCGGATCGGCGCGATCCGGAGTCGTTTCGGAGGCCCGGAGTGTGTCCGCGGCTTTTCCGTGCGCGTTTTCCGATTTCCGCGTATGGGTTTCGACGAGTCCTTCGGAACCCTGTAGCGGGTGAACCGGGTCGTTCACCAGGCCGCGAGTGGTACCGTTGCGATCAACGCGTCGAGACGGTCGAGGACGTGTATTTTTCTATTTTTCGATATTTTTGGTATTTTTCAGATTTTCTATTTAAAGCCTTTTCTTTTTCTTTTTCTTCCCTTTTTCTTCTTCCTTCTTTCCCCTCCCGTGAGCGCGCAACGGTCACCTCCCCTTTTTCCCCTCCTTGCCCGTTGGAACCTCGCGGCGGCCCCTTCCCCTCCGGCGACGGGTGGTGGACCTTGGCGGCAGCGCGGTGACGGCGGTGGCGGCGAGAGGATCGCGGCGGTGCCCCCATTGGCGCGTGGATGTGGAGTTCGTGGTTGAGCTAGATTTGAAGATCGGCGGCGATTCGGTGGATTTCGAGCTTCCTTGAGGTAGGGGGACGAATCCTTACCCTCTTTCTAGCATTCCCCGTGATTTCTAGGCCGTGGAGAGGCCGAGAGGGGCTAGATTCATGCCGGGAGGGTTATTTCCATGTTTGGGGTTTGAGCGACGGATCCGTCGATTCATGGGGTTTTTGATCGATTTGGGGGCTCTAGATGCATGCTAGGTCGTTGTGGGGTGATTCCCCATTATTTTCCCTTCACCAAAGGGGGTGAATGGGCGTGGTTTTGTGATTTCCGGTCGTAGTTCGCGAACCGGGCTCGGCCCGATGTCGCGCTATAGTCCAGTGGCGCGTTCTTGATGAACGCGCTGTGTCGTCCAAGCGTGTCCGTCGGAGAAGACGAACAGTAAGGCGGTGGGGGAACGCGCCTGGTTCGGGTAGCGCGATCTCCAGATTGCGCTATCCAAGACTAGCGCATTCAGATTGAACGCGCTAGCCTTGGGCAGCGCGACATGGAAGATCGCGCTAGCCAAAGCTAGCGCGTTCTTCGGTGTCACGCTAGGGATACCTAGCGCGACCTTTTCCCTTCCCCGAACCGCGTTTTGCGGGTAGCGTGACCTCCGGTTGGATGAGTTATGGACCCGGTTGTGGCGTGTGGCCCTAGGGATGCCGTGGGCACCCAGTGAGAGCCACAGGGGTGCCCGGGGTTCCTCGGAGAATCAGTTACCTCGGTAGGAGTGCCGCGTGACTAGAGGGACGGTCGGACCTCATGTGTGTCCCCGGCTTCCGTACCTACCGTAGGATCATCGAGAGTCTGTGCTAGGGTTTGGTCGGCGGTTTCCGTGGATTAGTCCTTACTTCCAGTGACCTGTCCACTAGTCGTAGCTTCTTGCGTACGCGGGTGTGGACCCACCTGGGAGTGGTGGAGAGCGAGACCCAGTGTGACGCGGTTTTTAGGCTGGTTATCGTAGGGCCCCTTGCCTTTGCCACCAGAGTCCGGTGGGGGGGAAAACCAGCTAGAGGACCCGACCTAGAGCAGATGGTCTGTGTGTGCACACGTAGTTGGGGGCTTGGGACACGCACTGACGAGTGCGACCCCAGCTAGTCCTTGTTGTGTGGTACTTGTTGCGTGTCTGAGTCTCACGCCCGGGGCGTTGTAGCTAGACACTTGTGACGCGGTGTAAGACGTCAGGGGACGCATCCGGTCGTTCTTCTTGTGGATGGTGCTCCTGATCACTGGCAGGCGTGGACTCGTGTTTTGTTGGACCGAGGTTCCGTACTACGGTACTGTTAGAGTAGACGACTTTTTCCGTTTATTTACTTTAGCTTGTCGGTTCTACCGTACTCTCGGTTGGTAGGGTTGTCTTCTTCTTCCTCATTTTTCATGCGAGGTGGGGATTCGCGGGATCCCTACTGGGCCAATGAGATGAGGCTCACCCCTGCTCTTCAGGTGAGGCGGGGTCGGCGGGAGGCGCGGCCGAGTTTCAGCGTGGGTCTTCCAGCCTTGGTTAGTTGCCAGTCTGCCAGAGCCGGGGGATGCCCCGCGTAGTTGTACTCCGGGGGATGCCCCGTGTTGTTGTACGCCGGGGGATGCCCCGTGTAGTTGTACTTTCTTTCCTGTTGACTGTACTTTCTTTTGGACATGAGACACTGTGGACCTTGTAGCAGTTTATTTATTTATATTATTATGTGCATTTTATTTTAGATTATTGTGCTATCTCTGTGGTCGTTGCAGCTTCTCTTGTACCCCCACACCACTCCTTTCTACCCTTCCGAGTCTACGGACTCGTGGGTTGGCGGACCGAGATTCGAGACGCGCCGGTTCCTTTCCGGTACTCGGATCCTCGGGTCGTCACAGTGTTCGTCTATGCTATTATCCCACGAAGCAATATATAACACATTGCTCTCTTGTTTTGTGGACAAATGTTTAATATCTTTCTGGGATCCATTTTTTCTCTCTACATTTTTCCCCCAATGGTGAGTCCACAGTTTTAATGTGTCTGGACTCTGAAATAGAATAGAGGCAGCCAGTCAGTAATGTATCAGGAAGAAACAATGCATTCCTATGCAAATGCTACGCCTTCCCTTCTTTATGTGATGCCACACCGATGGAGGTTGGCCACCATGCAAAGCCTGTTCATTACTGAAAAGATATTTCATTTTTCAATTAAGATGGGATGATTCAAAAAGAAAGATCATCATTTCTTTGAAATCTAAAATGCAAAACATGGCAAAGATTACAGTAGTCTCGCTCTAAGAAACAAAAAGAACATTCTCCTTTCACCTATCAAGAGAATCCATGGCCAACCTTAATGAGAAGATACAAGTAAAACACAAATCCAATTATCCAATGTAGCTCTATTATTGTGATGCAAACAAGAAACCTGCACTAAATCAGCCATAGCATTGGATAGGACTCCAAATGGAGCCAGTTGTTATTGGGACCTTTTTTCTCTCCTTTTAGATATCAGTGGGACCTTTTCCTCTTCTTTTTTCGGGGGCATTGGGGATGGGGGGTGTTGGTGTTCGTTCACACTGGCCAACTGGGCAAAGTTCTGTACAGTGAGCGGTAGTGAGGTTAGGGTTATGGTTGAGCAGCTGCTCAATCCAACTAAACCTGGGTAGACTTGGGATCACCCCCCAAGCCAGGCTCATTCAATCAAACCCAAGCTTATTAGCAGTAAGTGACCAAACAACAACCTATTATCAGTAAGTGACCCAACAACAATTGACTTTAAATATTATAATATGATGAACTCATTTGGTTTAGAAGGTTCTTAAAAGATCTAAAGATATGGCCGAATTTGTCATGCTTCTTCTAGCTTGCATGTCTCCAAGCACAAGGCATTCCATGCCCTCCTCACTCTCCTCGTTACATGCCTCTTGCACCCCTTCTCCCTAAATCCCAATCTGCACCTCCTTTTCTTCCCCCAAACACAGTGCCCGTGGCCTGTGCATCTTAAAGGTGGCCATGCTTGGGCCCTGCTCAGAGAGGCAGAAGCCAAGGTGGATACATGTACAACATATATGGCTCGGCTACTGCTGCCCTATGCTATCAAAGGCGCTTGAGGTGCTAGCCTAGGCAATGAGGGGGTGTCGGTCTACTGGCCAAATCATTATCACATATTTATACTGAAGATTAGTCCAAAAAGGAGAAGCAACAACAATTCATTCAAGAAAATCACAAAGTAGTATGCGATTAAACCTAAAATCATATATTTAGTTTTAATACCAGAAAAATGTGAAAATGTTAACAACAAGAATTAAAAGAAAATAGTTTATGAATGAAGATTATAATCATCTACTTGCCTATATGGAACGTGCTCATGGGTGGAGCTATCTCTATATTTCTTTGCCAGGCCAAAGTCGATAATATACACCTGAATTGAAGTAATAAAACACATACTAGCAAACCATGCTTAACAAGAAAGAAACTCTCTAAGTGAGTATTAGTAAAATAAAACATAAGACCTGATTTGCACGTCTTCCCAAGCCCATGAGAAAATTATCGAGCTTTATATCTCGATGCAGAAAAGATTTAAAATGAACATACTCTATTCGATTGATCTGATCGAGATGGCAAAGAGAAAAGTATAAAAAGGAACTGGTGCGGACACCTGAGCGATTGAGAAGCACGATACGCCAAGCCACCGGTACCGTACGAGGAGCATCACCCGAGCCACTTCGACATCCATCTGGCTCGGAGACAGTATGGAGACTCCCCCTTGAGTCTTGACATTTATCATATTTATTTGGACTTTATTTGTGTGTCATGTGTGTTTATGTAATTTTATTCGGTTTGTAATTTGGTTTGTAAGAGGGGTTTATTTATAATATGGGACCACCTGGGTCCCGCGGGCCCCCCAGTCCTCCTCCCATTGATCCACCTCAACTCTAGGGCCCATGTAGGGTCAGTCAACATTCCAATGGTGGGCTTCTAGAATGGTGGGCCAAGTGGGGGACAAAGGACTTAAAAAGTCCAACATGGATGCCATATGGTCCAAGGGGCGCCCCCCTTTTGGAATAAAATGGATAAATGTTGTAATTTCTTTAATTTGGTCCAACACACATGGAGAATTAAAAATGTGAACTTCCCTTTGTACCCCCCAAACCCTAGATCTCGGGTTAATTTGAGTCTTTTGGCATTTCATATAAATGCCTTGTATTTTCCATTTTTGAAGAATTAATGCATTCAATTGGAAGAAATTCTTGGAGTAAGGCTGGTGCGCCCCCCTCTCTCTCTCTTCTCTCTTCTTCTTACAGCTGGGAAGGTTGCCTTCTGAGGTGGGAAGCCTCACATATCGGTTCCGGTGATCGCCGCCGCCGCCATCGTGCCGCCACGCTTGCCGTCGGAGTTTTGTCTACTCAAGACAGCCAGCCCTTCCACGAATTTTAACTCTCAGCTCCAAGATCTTCTTGAGCTCATGTTTTCAAGGCGTGTTCTAGATGTTCTCTCCATGTGCTAGAAAAATTGGTTTGGCCTCTAGTTCCCGATTTCCATTTTTACATTTTCGTCCATCTTTCCCTTCCAGTTCTGCCAGGTTTCTGTCTACAGTGACAGCAACCCCAAGTTTCTAATTTTCGGACCTCTTTTATATTTTTCATGGAGCTCTCAAATTTACTAGAAGTTCTATCCACCAATCCCTAAATCCACGAATTTTCGTGGAATTTCTAAAGGCCATCTCATATTTTCTAAAAAATCTCTTTCAGATCCCATTAAGTTCTATCTACCCCAGTCCAGATCCGACCAGCCGCCAGTCTAAAATACTTTTCCCCACCCAAATCTCAACAAACCCTTTCACAAAAATTATTGTCGTCTTCCTCTCTCTCCCCTTTACAACGTTCATGAAGAGCTCAAGGTCTGAATCTGAGGTCTACCCCGCGGTCAAAGGCAGTTCTCAGGAAACTTCTCCGCTGCCCTGAGATTTCGGGCACTGTCCAATAGCAACTTCAAAAATCAACAAAGGCCAGATCCGTGTAGATCCAGTTAATCTCTCTAGCCCTAGATTGAATTACTTCGAAAGAGATTTCCAACGGTATCTTCTGTGGTTCGATCCGACATCAGGATTGATCGCAGCAGTCGATCTCGCCGGAGTGCGCGCTGAAAAATAGAAGCACCCGTCCGTGGGCAGCAACTCCAAAGCTTGAAGATCGGGGCCGATCGGTCTCCGACCGGTGTTTTCGGCTGACCGCCGTCCAGGGAGGCGCACCACCAGGGGTCCCCACCACAGCGGGACCCACCCCATTAGACTCGGAGGACAGAGCGGCTCGTGAGCCCCACAGACCCGTAGATCGCGCCGTCCGGACAGCACCAAAACCCGAGTTCGGCACCGCCAGGACAACGTCAAGATGCTGCCCGTCAACCCAATTGTCGCGACTCCCGGGCCCCACATGTGACCTGTTACCTCCCTGCGTGGAGTGGGTAAAATTATTGTACTACTGTAAAAGTGTTTAACCGGGAGTCCGTGATTGGCCGGGGTTGTCTTCCCCACGCTGGGAGAGTGGAGGTAACGATCGTAACTTCTTGGCATTCATTTGCTAGTTTAGTATGTGGTCGTATGCCGCTGCCGAGTGCGATAGGAACTAGCCCGTGAGTCCATGTCACCGCTGTGAGTGTGAGAGTGACCCGTCCCGTGGCTCGATCCGAGCACGGAAGTGAGTCGGACTACCCTTAACTCTGCCGGTTTCTCAACCGCGCACGATCTGCGTTTCCCTCACTTGCGACGACGAGTGAGCTTGCGTTTCTGTTAGCGACGTATAGCCCATAGGAGCTCTTAGTGTCGGGCCTAGTGTCACTCATGCTCGTGTGTTGCTGGTCGTGTCCGCATTTAGAGTCCGAGGTCCATATCACTTAGAGTCGGTCCCCGTGTCCGTCCCGCATCAGTTTGGTATCAGAGCAAGGTTGAGTCTAGGGTAGTCGTTGCATAAGTCTTGCACGGTCTAAGTCGAGTCTAGTATCATCATTATTTTCAAAACAAAAAAGGTGTTTTAAAATTACATTTCATCCCGATAATTCGATATATTAAAAGGTGTTGTCCGAACGTTAGGCTACGCCTATCGGGAAGGCCGCACACTTGCGAGAGTGATCTTCGGATCGATTAACTCCGCCGCTTACCTGATATTGGTTTAGGTCTAGGTGCATTAGTCGGTGTTTGTATCAGTTTGTGTCTCCTAGTTCGTGTGTCTTTGCATGCCCACCCGTCGAGGTACCCAATACTCGCCACCACCACCTATGGCGGATTCCCGAGCTCGTAGCTCCGATGAGTCCTCAACGGCCGAGATGTTCCGAGCCATTATGGAACGTCTTGACACGCGTATGGATGGCCTTAGTACGCGTCTAGATGGCGTAGGAACGCGTCTAGAAGGGAGAATGAAAGCCCTCGAGGATCGGGCCGAATCTTCGGACCAGTCCATCCAGGGACTTTTAGGGAGGATTGCCGTCCTCGAGAGGGCCCCAACAGCGGCGCAACCCGCGCCGACCAATGGTCAACAAGAGCCGGGCCAGCAACCTACTGTGCCAAGAGCTCAGGCAGTAGATGTTGGGAGGCTACAGGTGCATGAGGTGGCTGACTATGCATCTGATAATGAGCCAGGGGGAAATGGTCGTCGTAATCAACGACAGAACCGTGATGATGATGATGACGACCACATTCTTAGGGGCATGCGTGCGGACCCTCCAACTTTTAGCGGGTCCTTGGACACTAGGGTGTATTTAGATTGGGAGGCCGGTATGGACCGGTACTTCGAGTGGTTTGAGATGACAGACCACCAAAGAGTCCGATACGCGAAGATGAAGCTGCAAGGGCAGCCCAAACTTATTGGACCAATGTGGAGAGCCTGCTCAACCAACGACGTCAACCCCAACTCGGTACTTGGGATGACATGAAAACAAAGCTGAGGGAGAAATACCTTCCAGCCTCATATCGCCAACGTCTCATAGACAAATGGCAAAGCATCTCCCAAGGGAACCGATCCGTGACTGAGTACACCGCTGAGTTTGACGAGTATTACTTACGGTGTGGAGTTACGGAGGAGAGCACCATGACCATATCACGCTTTCGAAGAGGTCTGCGGCCCAACTATCAATATGAACTCTTTCACCGCAACGCGACCACTTTGGAGCATGCGTATTAGGTTGCTCTTGAATTGGAACAATTCGAGGCCGAGTTCGAGTCTCCCCATCGGTTAGGCTCCTTCCCCCTTCGTAGTGTCGAGCCCCGTGGCTCATCTGGCCCGTATCCGAGGGCCCCCATGGCTCAACCTCAGGAGCCCGCTCGCCCCGAGCCCTTTACTCCTAGGCCTCACCCTCCACCCCCGAGGGACCTTCCTCGTCCCCAGCATCTTACGGCACCCACAGCCAGTCCACCGGCATCCGCACCTCCTGCACGTCCTTTGCTACCTACACCTCCTATCCGTCGGGAGGATAAGGGGAAAGGACCCATGATTGGGGAGCCCAGTGGATCACGGTAGCAGTGTTATCGCTGCAATGGGTTTGGCCATTTCGCCAACCAGTGTCCCACCCGCCCATCTCTTATCATTGGGGACACACAGGCCGAGGATACCACCCATGCGGGCCTCGAGTTAGTCACATATGAAGCAGATCAGGAGCTAGCTGACGAATACTATGAGATTGAAGGTGACGGCCAGGATGCCCCACATCCCGATGATGCCCATGTTGGGGTCGGCAGGTGTATTCTTACCCAGCCGCAGGCCAGTGATGACTGGCGTCAGACCACTATTTTTCATACCTTCTGTAGGCTGGGCAAGCATGTGTGTAAAGTGATCATCGATAGCAGGAGTTGCATCAATGCAATCTCCACGGGTGCTGTCTCTCGTCTTGGTCTTACACCCATGGATCACCCTAGCCCCTATCGTGTATCATGGGTGGATTCCACTTCCATCCCGATCAGGTTGCGGTGCTTGGTCCCACTGCAGTTCTATGCCTACCGTGACGAGGTATGGTGTGATGTCCTACCCATGGAGGTGGGCAATATTATTTTGGGTAGGGCGTGGTTATTTGATCGGGATGCCACACTCCATGGCCGGTCGAACGCCTGTACCTTCGACCATGCTAGCCAACGGATTACTCTCCAACCCCATCAGCCCAAGAGCCCATCAGTTAGGGGTCCTACTGGCCCTAGTACTCCGGAGCCTTCCATCCCCGGACCCAGTACCCCATCCCCAACTCGGGCTATGACCGTTACATCTAGCCCAGGTGAGCCCTCGACTAGGAGATTGATGTTGATTAGCTCCCAGGAAATGGAGCGGGAGGCTAGTCGGGGTTGCCCCGTGTTTGCTATTACGGTTCGAGAGGTAGAGAGATGCTCCGAGGGTGAACTCCCACCCGATGTCATTCCTATTCTGCAGGAGTTTGCTGATATTTTTCCTGAGGAGCTTCCCGAGGGACTCTCACCTATGCGGGATATTCAGCATGCCATCGACCTTATTCCGGGCTCTTCATTGCCCAGCCTTCCTCATTATCGCATGAGTCTCACGGAACATGCCGAGCTAAAACGGTAGGTCAATCAGTTGATGCAGAGAGGATCTATTCGGGACAGCATGAGCCCATGTGCTGTACCCGCATTACTCGCCCCAAAGAAGGATGGCACGTGGAGGATGTGCATTGATAGTTGTGCCATCAACAAAATCACAGTGAAGTACATGTTCCATATTCCCCACCTGGATGACATGCTAGACATGATAGATGGCGCCACTATCTCCTCAAAGATTGATCTTAAGAGTGGCTACCATCAGGTGAGGATTAGGCCAAGTGATGAGTGGAAGACCGCATTCAAAACCAAGGATGGTCTATATGAGTGGTTGGCCATGCCTTTTGGTTTGACCAATGCCCCTAGCACATTCATGCGACTCATGACTCAAGTCCTTCGACCGTTTATTGGAGTCTTTGTGGTTGTGTATTTTGATGATATCCTTATCTATAGTCGCACCACGGGGGACCACTTAGACCACCTTCGGCAGGTCTATCTTCTTCTTAGGCAAGAGCAGTTGTAAGCGAACCCACAGAAGTGTGCCTTCATGACACCTCAGCTTACCTTCTTGGGTTTTATTGTGTCTAGTACTGGGGTCTCTGCCGATCCGGAGAAGGTCTGGGCCATTGTTGAGTGGCCGGAACCCCGTACAGTCCATGATGTCCGCAGCTTCCATGGCCTTGCGACGTTCTATCGTCACTTCATCCGCGGATTTAGCTTCGTCACCGCCCCAATCACGGATTGTATCCGGAAGGGCACATTTGTGTGGACGAAGGCCGCAACTGCTGCCTTCAGGGACATCAAGGAGCGCATGACCTAGACACCTGTCCTTCGATTGCCAGATTTCTCGAAGGTGTTTGAGGTCTCTTGTGATGCGTCGGGTGTTGGGATAGGAGGTGTGTTGAGTCAGGAGACCCACCCGGTCGCATATTTCAGCGAGAAGCTGAATGACGCGAAACTGCGATACTCCACTTATGATAAGGAATTTTACGCAGTTGTTCAGGCTCTTAGGCATTGGAGGCACTATCTTTTACATCAGGAGTTTGTCTTATACTCCGATCATGAGGCTTTGAGGTACCTCTATTCCCAAAAGAAGCTTAATTCGCGTCACAGTCGTTCAGTTGAGTATCTCCAGCAGTTCACATTTGTGCTAAAACATAAGGCTGGTGTGGAGAACAAGGTGGCCGATGCCTTGAGTCGGCGAGCGTGTTTTCTTACCACCATGAGTGCCGAGGTCATAGGGTTAGAGAAGATGAAAGAGGCCAATGTTGACTGTCCTGACTACGGTCAGATTTATACCACTCTCCAGGCCGGACCCTCGAGAGACCTTGATGATTATGTGCTTCAGGAGGGCTACCTCTTTTGAGGAGGCATGTTTTGTGTTCCCCGAACTTCGGTTCGAGACTTCTTAGTCTGCGAGCTACATGCGGGAGGTCTAGCCGGCCACTTTGGTCGGAACAAGACTATTGAGGCGGTTGAGCATATATTTTATTGGCCGAGCTTGAAGCGCGATGTTGCTCACATTGTAACTCAGTGCCGTACATGTGCTACGGCCAAGATGAAGAAGCAAAGCTCGGGCCTCTATACGCCTCTTCTCGTGCTTGATGCCCCGTGGCAGGATGTTAGCATGGATTTTATCTTGGGATTGCCACCTACCTCTAGGAAGCATGATTCGGTCTATGTGGTTGTTGACCGATTCTCGAAGATGGCCCTTTTTATTCCCTGCTCGAAGACTTCGGATGCTTCGAGGATAGCCTGCCTTTTTCTTACTCATGTGGTGTGCAAGTTCAGGTTTTTGGAAGACACTGTGGCATATGTTGGGTACTCACCTTAAGTTTTCCACTGCATATCATCCCCAGACAGATGGTCAGATCGAGGTGGTCAATAGGAGTCTGGGTGACCTTTTAATGTGTCTTGTCAGGGACCGTGTAGGGGATTGAGATCTCATACTACCGCTGGCTGAATTTGCATATAATGATTCAATGAATAGGTCTACCGGCATGAGTCCATTTGAGATTGTCACATGTCGTAGGCCTAGGAAGCCAGTGGATCTTATTCCCATGCCCATCCCTGCACGAGTGTCGGAGTCTGCCGAGTCGTTTGCTAGGCATGTTAGGAGTTTGCATGACGACATCCGTCGTCACATTGAGGCCAGCAATGCACGTTACAAAGAGCTAGCCGATGTCCATCGACACCACCGAGAGTTCCAAGAGGGTGAATATGTCATGATCAGGGTAAGACCTGAACGGTTTCCCTCTGGAATCGTTAAGAAATTACAAGCTCGCGGAGCCGGTCCATTTAGAGTGTTGAAACGCGTTGGATCCAATACGTATGTTGTGGACATGCCTGAGAAATATGGTATAAGCTCTACTTTAAATATATCGGATCTAGTTGCATATAGGGACCCAGCGGTGATCCATAGTGAGCCTTTCGAGCCATCCCCTCCCATTGAGAGTGATCCCACATGTAATATCCCGGATCTTTCGGATACTTTCTTCGTGGGTCCTGGATCTGGTTTTCGGAGTGTCCGGCTTCGTTGTGTCCGAAATTTCATTTCGGACATCTTTCGTGTTCGGATCGGCGTGATCCGGAGTTGTTTCAGAGGCCCGGAGGCGTTCCGCGACTTTTCTGTGTGCGTTTTCCGATTTCCGTTGTGTGTTTCGGCTTTTACTTCGGAAGCTCGCTGCGGGAGATTCGGGCGGTTCCCCCAAGCACGAGTGGTACCGTTGCGATCGGTGCGTTCTGAGGATTCCGGAAATGTATTTTTTTATTTTTTGATATTTTTCCGAAAAATTAGATTTTCTATATATTCCCACTTCCTTTTCCTTTTCCTTTTCCTTTTCCTTTTCTTTTCCTTTTCTCTTTCTTCTTCTTCTTCTTCTTCCTCCCTTCTCTCCCGTGTGTTTCCACCGTGACCGCCCCCTCTTCCGGTGCTAGCCCCGGCGCCACCCCCTTCGGCTGCGGTTGCGGCGAGGCGACGGCGTCGTGGCGTAGGCGGCGGTGTGGCGATCACGGTGGTGTTCGGTGCTCGGTCAGAGCGTGGGGAGTTCGTGAAGCTTCAAGCGATTCTTGAGGATCGGTGGCGATCCGCCGCGTTTCGGGCAACCCTGAGGTAGGGTGACGTTCCTTAGCCTCTTGCTGATCTTTTCCGTGACTTATAGGCCGAGGGGAGGCCGAGAGGGGCTTGCTTGAGCATGCTTGGGGTTTTTCCATGTTTTGGGGAGAGTCGCCCGATCTATGGATTTGATGCATGAATTCGCGTTTTGATGGCCTAGAATCATACTAGGGGTCCCCGGGGGCCTTCCCCTTTGATTTCCCCCTCTCCGGTGGAGGTATGGGGGCGTGGATGGTGTTTTTGGCCGTTTCCCGCCGTTCTCGGTTTTTCGAGATGATAGCGGTCTACCAGTGGCCGCGTTCACTGGTAGCGGTCAGGTGGGGACCGCCTTCACCAAGGTTTTCGACCGTTGGGGCTTGTTCTGTCGGCAGGCGGTCGCGGTCTCGCGACTGACCGCGACTGCTGGTGGTGGTCAGGGGGCGACCGCTTTCACCGTGGGGTCTGACACGGTCTTCGAGATGGTTTTTGACCGTTGGAGTCTGGTCGCGGTCTCCTGGAGACCGCTATCAGGTGAAAACGGTCATCAGGCGACCGCATTCACTTTTCACGCACCAGGGTGGTCGCGGTCCAAGGAGGACCGCGACTAGGTGGTAGCGGTCCTGGGTCGACCGCGACCACGGGAGGCGGTCCTCCGGTGACCACGACTCCCTTTCCTCGCCGATTCAAATCCCTGACGAGCTAGTCTTGATCCCTGTGCTGACCCGTGGTCCGACCGATGCGGGGCATCATGTGGGGGCTACACATGGGGGTACCGTGGGGTCCCGGGAGGTGGTGATTTCTGATTGTGTCATCGTGCGTTAGTGTGGGTACAAGGAGCGTTCCTCGTACCTGTGGTTGCGACGTTGTTTTTCGTGACTCGAGAGTCTACTCCTTTGTGACCTTCCACTAGTCGTAACCTATCAGTACGCGTGTGCTGGTCCCACCAGGGAGTGGTGTATGGGCTTACCCTGAGGACGGTTTTAGACTGGTTACCGTCGGGCCCCTCGTCACATCAGAGTCCAGTGCCAGGGGAAAACCGGTCAGAGGGCCAGACCTAGGACGCGTGGTCTGTGTGTGCACACGTGGTTGGGGACAGTGGACGTACGTCGACGGGCGTGACCCCAGCTAGTCACTTGTTGTGGTTACTTGTACGGTGTTCGCGCCTCTAGTAGGAGCTACCACGCCAGGCGGTTCACCTGCGGCGCGGCGTAAGACGTCAGGGGACGCTACCGGCTGTGCTTCTAGTGGGTGGTACTCCTGTCGAGTACGGAGTGGCAGTCTGTCAGTCGTGTGTTTTCGACCTTCGGGTTTTGTCGGGTTGGCCGTTGAGCTTCGGTCTCCTTACCGTGGCACGGGTGTCGGTTTACGTGCCATGGGACCTTTGTTCTGTAGAGTATAGAGCTTTCTTTTCCGAGGTACTCTCCAACCGCTAGTGTAGTGATTTCTCGTTTTACGAGGTAGGGTTCGAGTGATCCCTACTGAGTCTTGTTCTGAGACTCATTCCCTGCGTGTTTTCACCGTGTTTCAGGTGAGGCGCCGCCCCGGGAGAGCGCGCCTGGGGTGCAGCGTGGTGCGGGTGCCCAGAGGTAGTGCCAGAGGTCAGAGCCGGGGTATGTCCCGTGTAGCTGTACTTTTCTGTCTTGTCACTGTACTAGTCATGGACTATTGTTATTGTTGTTAATTTCTATTGTGGACCATGTAAAATGTTAATTTATTTCCTGCTTAATATTATAACTGTTTAATTTTTGTAATTATTTGTGATACTTGTGTAGTCTCCACACCATCCTTTTAACCCTTCCGAGTCTTCAGGCTCGTGGGTGGCGGTGCGAGTCTCGGGTTATCAGGCCTTCCCGATAATCGGATTCTCGGGTCGTTACGGCTGGTATCATAGCGCGGTTGTGGAATTACATGAGAATCATAGGTAATTGTAGTGGTCCACTAGTCCACAGCAATGATGTACAGGTGACGCTGGCATTGGGCACCGCGGGTTGTTTTTGACCTTGCCGTTTTTGTGTTTTCTGTCTTGTGCTTTAGGAGCGAGTATGGCGCCGAGGAGGAGCTCTCGCTCTCAGCAGGGGCAGTCGGCTGGAGGCCAGGAGATCCAGCAGGGGGTCCAGAGGGACCAGGAGGAGCATAGTAGAGCGCCACTGGGGGCAACCGAGGCCGCGGATGCTGCGAGAGTTCCGGGGGCCGAGGATTTCTTCTGTGGCATGTATCAGCTTATGTCTCAGCAGTTCGGCAGAGAGGCTGGTGAGGGCTCGTCAGCTAGGGGTGGGCCAGGCCGAGCAGTGAGGGACTTCATGCAGTTCCATCCGCCTTACTTTAGAGGCCAGGCAGACCCTGATGCGGCTCGTGATTGGCTTGATGAGATGGAGCGGGTGTTCAGTTCCGCGAAGAGTGCTGCCGAGGACAGAGTGGTGTTGGCCTACAACCAGTTGCAGGGTACGGCTCGGAGGTGGTGGTCTTCCGAGTGGAAGACGTCTTTTCAGCTTCGTCCACTTGAGCAGATCGAGTGGGATGACTTCCTTAGTGCTTTCGAGCGTACGTACTGTCCAGATATTGTTGCTACGCAGCGGATGCGGGAGTTTCTGGAGCTGGTGCAGGGTGACATGTCCGTGTTGCAGTACAGGGCCCGATTTGTCGAGCTGGGTCGGTATGCACCTCACATCATGGAGAATGAGAGAGTGAGGACCACGCAGTTTGTACAGGGCTTGAGGCTGGAGCTGAGGCACCATCTGATCGCGAATGGGGCCACTGATCTAGAGACAGCGTCTCGTGATGCGGTTTCTTTGGAGATGGATATGCAGAGGACCCGGGGACCGATCAGTCAGGGACAGTCTTTGTCAGGTCGCAGCCATCGGTCGGTTACCCAGCAGTAGGGTTCCTTTCAGCATGCGCCGGGTGGTTCAGGCGTACCGGCATCGGCAGCTTCGGTGACAGGATCTGCGTCCTTTGGCACGAAGGTCAAGAAGTTCTTCTCGAAGAATTTCTGGAAGAAGAAGTCCAAGGATCAGGGGCAAGCTTCATCAGGCAGTGTACAGCAGCCGATTCCTTTGCAACGTCAGGGATCAGTGGGTGGATCGCGAGGACCTTATCCACGGTGTGGTGGGACCCACCCAGACAGGCAGTGCACGGCGCCGATCATCTATTTTCGATGTGACCAGCCAGGGCATATGGCGCGCGACTGTCCTCGGAGGCTGCCGCAGCAGTAGTTTCCTCAGCAGCAGCAGGTTTCCCAACAGCAGAGGCAGCAGCAGCAGCAGCAGGGACAGTATCCGCCGCTACCCAGGTCAGCTAGTGTGGGAGGCAGGCAGAGGGCTCGGGGCCAGATCACGCACATGACCAGGGCAGAGGCAGTGGCGTCGTAGCTCGTGGAAGGTACCGTTCAGATTTTGGGTTGTGTGGCTCGGGTTTTAATTGATTCTGGCGCGTCTCATTCATTTATTTCGGAGGATTTCGCGTCGAGCGTCGAGGAGCCGGTGACCCAGTTGTCTTGTGATTTGGCAGTGGAGTTGCCTTCGGGTGATTTTATGATCACTCCGTATTGGTTCGATCAGGTTCCGGTTTGGATTGATGGGCGGAGTATGCCAGGCAGGTTGTATGCGTTGCAGCTTCGGGATTATGATGTGATTCTAGGCATGGATTGGCTCGAGACCCATGGAGCGGTGGTGGATTGTGGAATGAAGAGGGTCTACTTCCAGCATCCGAGCAAGAGGACCTTCTATTTCCAAGGTATCCGTTCCGCCTCTTCTCGATTCCTTATCTCTGCTATTCGAGCCCGTCGATTGCTTGATTCAGGTTGTCAGGGTTTTCTCGCGTCCGTGGTTATGTCTGACCGGATGGAGCCGGATGTCGAGGACATTGCGGTGGTGTGCGAGTTTCCCGACGTTTTTCTCGAGGAGTTGCCTGGATTACCTCCCCAGCGGGAGATCGATTTCGTGATCGAGGTTGTGCCTGGTACGGGACCTTTGGCGAAGGCTCCCTACCGTATGGCCCCCACTGAGTTGAGGGAGTTGAGGGCGCAGTTGCAGGAACTGTTGGCCAAGGGGTATATTCGTCCTAGTTTTTCCCCTTGGGGTGCGCCCGTGTTGTTCGTGAAGAAGAAGGATGGTAGTCTACGGTTGTGCATTAACTATCGTCAGCTGAATGAAGTGACCATTAAGAACAAGTATCCGTTACCGCGGATTGATGATTTGTTCGACCAGCTGCAGTCTGCGCGAGTGTTCTCGCGGATTGATTTGCGGTCCGGTTACTATCAGCTGAGAATTCGCGAGTCCGATGTGGAGAAGACTGCATTCAGTACGAGGTACGGGCATTATGAGTTTTTGGTGATGCCGTTCGGGCTCACCAATGCCCCTGCAGCCTTCATGGACTTGATGCAGAGGGTGTTTCATCCGTATTTGGACCAGTTCATGGTCATCTTCGTGGATGACAACCTTATTTATTCGCGGTCTGTCGAGGAGCACGCGTACCATTTGGGTTTGGTGCTGCAGACGTTGCGAGATCACCAGTTGTATGCGAAGCTCAGCAAGTGCGAGTTTTGGCTCAGCGAGGTGCACTTTCTGGGGCACGTGATTTCAGGTGATGGCATTTTCGTGGACCCCGCCAAGGTCGAGGCAGTGATGCAGTGGCCGAGGCCGAGGTCGGTGACGGAGATCCGGAGTTTCTTGGGGCTTGCGGGTTATTATCGCCGGTTCATCCAGGATTTTTCTCGCATTGCGACCCCGATGACTAGACTCACGTGGAAGGATGTGCCTTTCGTCGAGGAGTGTGAGCAGAGCTTCAGGGAACTGAAGAGATTGCTCACCTCGGCTCCGGTGTTAGTCTTGCCTTCTGGATCGGGAGGTTTCGTGGTATGTACATATGCTTCCGGCGTTGGGTTGGGTGCTGTGTTGATGCAGCATGGTAGAGTGGTGGCTTATGCATCTCGGCAGCTGAAGCCCCACGAGGAGAACTACCCTACCCATGACCTTGAGTTGTCGGCGGTGATCTTCGCGCTGAAGATCTAGAGGCATTATCTGTACGGCAAGAAGTTTGAGGTGTTTACTGACCATCAGAGTTTGAGGTATGTGTTCTCGCAGAGAGATTTGAACCTCAAGCAAAGGTGTTGGATGGAGTTCATGAAGGATTATGACTTCACCCTGTCTTATCAGCCGGGCAGGATGAATGTCGTTGCTGATGCCTTGAGTCGGAAGGTGGCGGTCAGTACCTTGATGTTGAGGAAGTGGAGGCT
Organism: Amorphophallus konjac; assembly: GCA_022559845.1. Lineage (NCBI taxonomy): Eukaryota > Viridiplantae > Streptophyta > Magnoliopsida > Alismatales > Araceae > Amorphophallus > Amorphophallus konjac. The sequence continues at coordinate 27,328,940 of CM040123.1, read as the reverse complement.
CTGGGAACAAGTGGCCGAGGTATCTTTTAGGCTCAAGATTCCCCAGGAGCCAGGGTTGGCAGTGCTTGCGAGTCTAACTGTCACTCCTACTATCCGTCGTCAGGTGACAGAGGCTCAGCATGCGGACCCTGAGTTGCCCCGGATTCTGGCGATGGCTGATGTGGAGCTCGGCGAGGACGGTGCTGCGAGGTTTCGCGGCAGGCTGTACGTCCCAGCGAAGGAGCAGGTTCGTCGTGCGGTGTTACGCGAGGCTCATGGGAGCAGGTACACTGTGCACCCGGGTGCGACGAAGATGTATCGGAACTTGCAGAGGCAGTTCTGGTGGCCTGGCATGAAGGGAGATGTGTCACAGTTTGTGGCCAGGTGTCTGATCTGTCAGCAGGTGAAGGCGGAGCATCAGCGACCAGGAGGTACTCTCCAGCCCTTGGATGTTCCTGCTTGGAAGTGGGACCATGTGACCATGGATTTCGTGGTGGGATTGCCGAGGACCCCGAGTGGGCAGGACAGTATTTGGTTGCTAATGGATCGGCTGACGAAGGTGACGCAGTTGTTACCGGTCAAAGTCAGCTGGAGCGTGTCTAAGTTGGCTCGTCTTTATGTGGAGCGGATCGTGCCGTTGCATGGGGTTCCCATTTCGATCGTGTCGGATCGGGATCCGCGCTTCACTTCTGGATTCTGGAGGAGTTTCCAGCGAGCTCTTGGCACGGAGTTGGCATTTAGCTCGGCGTATCATCCTCAGTCAGATGGTATGTCTGAGAGGACCATTCAGACTTTGGAGGACATGCTGAGATCCTGCTGCCTGGAGTGGCAGGGGAGTTGGATTCATCACCTACCATTGGTGGAGTTTGCCTATAACCACAGCTATCATTTGAGCATCGGCATGGCTCCTTATGAGGCATTGTATGGGCGTCCTTGTCGGACTCCACTTGATTGGTTTGAGGTGGGTGAGCGTGTTTTGACGGGACCGGAATTGGTGCAGCAGTGTGTGGATGTTGTGCACCTGGTTCGTCAGAACATGTTGGCGGCCCAGAGTCGGCAGAAGAGTTATGCTGACCGCAGGAGGCAGCCCCTCGAGTTCGCCGTGGGTGATCATGTGTTCTTGAGAGTTTCTCCAATGAAGGGGGTGATGCATTTTGGACGGCGTGGGAAGCTGAGTCCCCGCTATATTGGTCCTTTCGCGATTGTGGAGCGCATCGGTGAGGTTGCTTACCGGTTGCAGTTACCTCCTGAGTTGGCGTCGGTGCATGACGTGTTCCACGTCTCGATGTTACGGAAGTATATGCCCGATGACTCTCATGTGCTCGAGTTTTCCATTTGGTCTGAGGTGACTCCAGATCTTTCTCTCCCAGAGTTTCCGATCCGCGTGGAGGATAGGCGAGAGCAGCGCCTGCGGAACAAGGTCATTCCCTTGGTAAAGGTTGTATGGCAACGACACTCTGGTGGTGAGGCTTCGTGGGAACGTGAGGACGAGATGCATCAGCAGTTTCTGTATCTGTTTGAGTGAGTCTTCCTCTTCTTTCCCCTTTGGTTGTTCTCAATTTCGAGGACAAAATTTCTTAAGGGGGGAGGGCTGTAATATCCCGGACCTTTCGGATCCTTTCTTCGTGATTCCCGGATCTGGTTTTCGGAGTGTCCGGCTCCGTTGTGTCCGAAATTTCATTTCGGACATCTTTTGTGTTCGGATCGGCGTGATCCGGAGTTGTTTCGGAGGCCCGGAGGCGTTCCGCGGCTTTTCCCTGTGTGTTTTCCGATTTCCGGTGTGTGTTTCGGCTTTTACTTTGGAAGCTCGCTGCGGGCGAATCGGGCGGTTCCCCCAGGCACGAGTGGTACCGTTGCGATCGGTGCGTTCCGAGGATTCCGGAAATGTATTTTTCTATTTTTTTGTATTTTTCTGAAAAATTAGATTTTCTATATATTCCCATTTCCTTTTCCTTTTCTTTTCCTTTTCTCTTTCTTCTTCTTCTTCTTCTTCCTCCCTTCTCTCCCGTGCGTTTCCACCGTGACCGCCCCCTCTTCCGGTGCTAGCCCTGGCGCCACCCCCTTCGGCTTCGGCTGCGGTTGCGGCGAGGCGACGGCGTCGTGGCGTAGGCGGCGGTGTGGCGTTCGCGACGGTGTTCGGTGCTCGGTCAGGGCGTGGGGAGTTCGTGAAGCTTCAAGCAATTCTTGAGGATCAGCGGCAATCCGCCGCGTTTCGGGCAACCCCGAGGTAGGGTGACGTTCCTTAGCCTCTTGCCGATCTTTTCCGTGACTTATAGGCCGAGGGGAGGCCGAGAGGGGCTTGTTTGAGCATGCTTGGGGTTTTTCCATGTTTTGGGGAGAGTCGCCCGATCTATGGATTTGATGCATGAATTCACGTTTTGATGGCCTAGAATCATGCTAGGGGTCCCCGGGGGCCTTCCCCTTTGATTTCCCCCTCTCCGGTGAAGGTATGGGGGCGTGGATGGTGTTTTTGGCCGTTTCCCGCCGTTCTCGATTTTTCGAGATGATAGCGGTCTACCAGTGGCCGCGTTCACTGGTAGCGGTCAGGTGGGGACCGCCTTCACCAAGGTTTTCGACTGTTGGGGCTTGGTCTCGCGACTGACCGCGACTGTTGGTGGCGGTCAGGGGGCGACCGCTTTCACCGTGGGGTCCGGCATGATCTTCTAGACGGTTTTTGACCGTTGGAGTCTGGTCGCGGTTTCCTGGAGACCACTATCAGGTGAAAACAGTCATCAGGCGACTGCATTCACTTTTCGCGCACCAGGGTGGTCGCGGTCCAAGGAGGACCACGACTAGGTGGTAGCGGTCCTGGGTCGACCGCGACCACGGGAGGCGGTCCTCCGGTGACCGCGACTCCCTTTCCTCACCGATTCAAATCCCTAACGAGCTAGTCTCGATCCCTGTGCTGACCCGTGGTCCGACCGATGCGGGGCATCATGTGGGGGCTACACATGGGGGTACCGTGGGGTCCCGGGAGGTGGTGATTTCGGATTGTGTCATCGTGCGTTAGTGTGGGTACAAGGAGCGTTCCTCGTACCTGTGGTTGCGACGTTGTTTTCCGTGACTCGAGAGTCTACTCCTTTGTGACCCTCCACTAGTCGTAGCCTATCAGTACGCGTGTCTTGGTCGCACCAGGGAGTGGTGTACGGGCTTACCCTGAGGACGGTTTTAGACTGGTTACCGTCGGGCCCCTCGTCACATCAGAGTCCAGTGCCAGGGGAAAATCAGTCAGAGGGCCAGACCTAGGACGCGTGGTCTGTGTGTGCACACGTGGTTGGGGACAGTGGACGCACGTCGACGGGCGTGACCCCAGCTAGTCACTTGTTGTGGTTACTTGGACGGTGTTCGCCCCTCTGGTAGGAGCTACCACGCCAGGCGGTTCACCTGCGGCGCGGCGTAAGACGTCAGGGGACGCTACCGGCTGTGCTTCTAGTGGGTGGTACTCCTGTCGGGTACGGAGTGGCAGTCTGTCAGTCGTGTGTTTCTGACCTTCAGGTTTTGTCGGGTTGGCCGTTGAGCTTCGGTCTCCTTACCGTGGCACGGGTGTCAGTTTGCGTGCCATGGGACCTTTGTTCTGTAGAGTACATAGCTTTCTTTTCCGAGGTACTCTCCTACCGCTAGTGTAGTGGTTTCTCATTTTACGAGGTAGGGTTCGAGTGATCCCTACTGAGTCTTGTTCCGAGACTCATTCCCTGCGTGTTTTCACCGTGTTTCAGGTGAGGCGCCGCCCCGGGGGAGAGCGCCTGGGGTGCAGCGTGGTGCGGGTGCCCAGAGGTAGTGCCAGAGATCAGAGCCGGGGTATGCCCCGTGTAGCTGTACTTTTCTGTCTTGTCACTGTACTAGTCATGGACTATTGTTATTGTTGTTAATTTCTATTGTGGACCATGTAAAATGTTAATTTATTTCCTACTTAATATTATAACTGTTTAATTTCTGCAATTATTTGTGATACTTGTGTAGTCTCCACACCATCCTTTTAACCCTTCCGAGTCTTCGGGCTCGTGGGTGACGGTGCAAGTCTCGGGTTATCGGGCCTTGTTGACACCTTGAAAATGAGCAAGGGTAGAGACAGAATTGGAAGGAAGATCAGACCAATAGTGAAAGATCAATGACGAAGTTCGTCAAGCATCTACCCGGCTGAAGCCTTTTCCCGGCCAAGCTGATGTCCGATGCCATTGTCAGTCAGACGACGGCACTGATGAAATAGCAGTCACCTGGCTGAAGTCTTTCCAGGCTAAAGCTGATGTCTGGTCTTGTCACCGTTCCGGTGACGATGCCAATGAAATGATGTCCGGTTTTGTCATCATTCAGATGGCAACGCCAATGAAACCTCGGTCTACCGACTGATGAAAAACCTATGAATGATCTCAATAGAAACTATGTCACCAATGGAGGGCCCTTTTGGGTGCTGATGCACTTGAAGGACCAATAAGAGGCCTAGTCTAAAAGGCCTAAGTGGGCCTATAAAGTGGCGCCGGGATCCTCTTGTCGAAGCCCAAAAGCCGCGCCGAGAAGCTGAAGTCATGCGCGCCGGGAAGTCCCTCAGTTGAGGCGCGCCGTGACAGGCCTGCCGAGAAGATACAAAACACAGTTATAAAACCCCCTTCCCCTCGAGCAAGAAAGGAGAGGACCATCACCAGCGGACGAGAGGAAAAAAAGGGAGAAAGAAAAAAAAGAGGGAAGAGAGGCATCTTCGAATAGCCAGATAAAGAGAGAAGAGAAGAAGAGCTGATGTGAGGTTGGAAAGAAGGAGAAGGTGGGGTGCTAGGGGAGGGAGAGGAGTCAATGCTCCGCCCTCCCCTTCCCTTCATTGCCGTCGTCCCTTCCTGCTTTCCTTTCTTTTGATGTATAAGCTTCGATTCCGTTTTCTGCTTTCGAAGTGAAGAGACCTCCCTGTTGTCGAGGAGATAGAGTATTAGTCGATTGTTCTTCCCTCTGTCCCCTTTGTTCTATGAATTATGTAAATGATGAAACAGTGAAATGCAACTCCGCGGTTGTTCCAATGAAATGATGTTGGTTGGCCCTCTTCTTCCTGTGCTCTCTCTCTGAATGTATGTTATTCCCCCACATGCATTAACTGCTCGGATACTTAGAATTTCAGTGATTTCTTGTGCCGATATGCACGATTGTTTCAGATGGAAAGGAGGCAACAGGGCCCCGATCCCTACCATGGATATTTGGGCTCTGTCCCCCTCTCTCTCCTTCGACGACATCGATGATTTAAACGTTGCGAGGTCCATAGTCCTCTCAAGTTTCCTAAGCCATTGGGGCCATTGCAGGGATCAAAGACAGTCATCTCTTGATCTCCTGGATGGTCGGCGATATGAATGGCATAAAGCCTGTTCCAAAGGGTTCGAACGTCTGGTGACTTCAATCCCTCGAATCCCTTCCATCCATGTGACTTCTTGATGTCAATCTGGTGACTTGGTAGAGCCTTCGGCCCCCTCCTTGTTTGCACCCTAAAACCCCCTAGCCGTTACATGAATCCCAGGAAAAATCCCCAAAACAGAGCACCGCAGAAACCCCACAAACCTCTGCAAAACTTTCCGGCGCTATGAACAGCTCCCGGTGCGGCCCGCGTCGGGAACCTCACGCCGAGAGCGCCCTCCTCCTTCCTTAAAACCATGCCGAGAGCCTCATGCCGAGAGCCCACTCCCCCGCACCGGGAACCTCATGCCTAGAACCCATTCCCCCGCGCCGGGAGGCCTGCTTATGCTCGTTATAGCCATGCCGAGAGCCTCTCCTCCTCTACCCAATCCTTGAGCACCCTGCCATACTAACTCGAGGGATATCTGCAGGTCACAGGGTACACCACATGGAATAAATAAACGGGGATTCATCCCCAACATCACATCGTGCCAGGGCCCAGTGCCTTTCTCTTTCGGTTTTCATCCCGGCACTCTGTGGATGATCACCTACTCCTGAGGTCGTGGCCTGTTTCGTCCATCACGAGGCGAAAAGGGGCGCACCCTCTGCTGCTGGAAGAAGGAGGAGATCCGACAGGGGAGCCCGATCTACTGCTGCGGGTCGTCGGATATCCAACTCAGGAAAGACAATGCTGATCGGAGGAATCCGGACGAACCTCAACGGCCGCCCAAGGGAGGTCAACCCAGATGTGGTCGTCCCGAGAGTACCCACCACCAACAGATTCCAAACTCTGGCTACTAGGAGGGCCGACGTCGAGAAAGAGGACTGAAGGCCGTTGGCACCAAAGCCGCCCAAGTTCAGGCAGATCTGGCGGTAGAAGAAGACCCAGAGCTGGGCCCCAGCTCAAGATGAAGAAAACATTGCTGACACCACTGTTGCCCGCTTCAGGGCAGGAAGCAGAAGAGGAAAAGGAAGAGACATAAGAAACGCTGCTACTGTTCACCCCGGGGCTCGGGGTAGGAGAGATGAGGAAGAGAATGAAGGAAGAAATCTGACTACTATTCGCCCCAGGATAAAGGGCAGAAGATATGAGCAGAAGGAAGACCTAACGGTCACCCACCCCATGGCTGGGGGCAAAAGATGGGAAAGAAAGAATTATGCTGCTGCTGCCAACTGCTGCCAGGATGGGAGTAGAAGGTTCAGGGAGGAAGAGGAAATGAGAATAAGCGAACCAGTCGCTGCTGTCACTCTAAGAAGACCAAGAGCCTGCGCGAGACAGGCCGATATACTCAAATACTGCAAAGCCGAGCACCTGACTGCTCAGGTGGGGAGACTGGCTTATCAGCCGAAGAGCCAGGAAAGATTGATGCTCCAACCAAAGCCACGAAGGCACAATCAAGAGGAGATGAAACAAGTGGCTCAAGACTACTTTCACTACCTGGGGAACTCCGCCCTCGGGCAGCAAAGATTATCCCGTGCCTTGGGCACCATGGATGAAGAAAAAGAAGAAACCCTTCAAGAAGTGATGCTCGGAGTCTCCTCCTCCGATTCCAATGATTATGAAGAAGGCCACAGAGCCGGGTATGGAAAAGAAGACCTGCATAGAGAAGAAGCTAGAGAAAGAATATCAGTCTTTGACCGGCTCAAATACACCGATCAGATGAGAAGGAAAGTCTACAGGCAGAGGGAAAAGATGCAGATCTTTGCCTGTAATATGGCCGGGTTTGTCAAAGGGCAGGATATGTTACCGACACAGCCAGATGAACTGCTCAGACTAGCAACCAGACCAGGCCCCGTCACAAGAAGAGGCCAGGCGGCAAAAGATAAGATGAAGACTAATGATGAAGCCTGCAAGATCACCACTATGACAGTTAATGTGGTGACAGCGGAAGAGGAAGACAATCCCTTCGTCGACGATGCTAAAGGGACTTCAGAAGATCTACAGATCCCGTCAACCCTAGATCCCATGATCCAGATGATGTTTAGAAGATATCAACAAGAGATCAATGCTCTCAGAAGATAGCTAAATGAGAGGCATGAAGCTACACCGGTCTCCAAGCAAGCCGAGCATGTGGGGCAGACTGCCAGTTCAACAGAAATGGCTATTCCAGATAATCCTCTTCCGGCTGATAAGGGCAAAGCACCGAGCCAACCCGCTCTGCAGCAGACGGTAGCTCAACCCTCTGCATCTCAGACGCAGCCTGCCGCGCTAGCCTTGTGCGCAACTGTGATGACAACTCCTTATGGTCAGCAACAAGCTCACTTCTTCCCGGAAAACATAGATCCAGCCATAGCCCAAAAGCTGATGATTGAAAAGATTATGGAGATGAAGCTATCTGAAAAGACTGGTGATGATGCTAGTACCTACGATGTGTACAAGGTACCATATCCTCCCCAGTATGCTGCCAAGAGACTACCGCCAGGCGTCAGTAAGCCGCCGAAGTTTGAGAAATTTAATGGCCAGGGCTCTCCCAGGGAGCACATAGCTTACTACACCACAATCATGGGTGACTTGGCAGCTGATGAAGCTTATCTGCTTAAGTTCTTCGGCTCATCCCTCACCGGGATAGCCTTTGAATGGTATTCAAGCCTGCCGGCTAGGTCAGTGACCGATTGGCCTGACATGCAAAGAAAGTTCCGCGACAGATTTCACGTCACGGAAAGAGAAATTACAATAGCAGAACTATATGCAACCAGACAAAAGCAAGATGAAACAGCACTAGACTACATCAAAAGGTGGAGAAACTTAGCTATGAGATGCAGAACACCTCCTCATCAAGAAGATGCAGTGCAAATATGTAAGCAGAGCCTCAGGAGAGAGGTACTGGAAAAGATGATTGGTGCAGATGTCACAACATTTGACCGGCTGAACAATATAGTGGCGGAAGTCAAGACGTTCCTGTCTAAGCGTCCGACGGCCAATGCTCCAACTGTGCCGAAAGGGAAATCTAATGATCGACGACCATCGCACTCTGAGGCTAACACCGTCGATTTCAGAACCTTTGAGCAACAGAACGGGAAGAAGGGGGCAGATGAAGCTCCCCCACCAGCAGACACAGCAGAGAGAAAAGATAAGGTCTCTCTGAGAAACAAAATGAGAAAGCCGTACTCTTTCCCGAAAGATAAGACAGCCGCACTATTCAACTGGGCATACAAGTTCAACAAGGTAACATTGCCTGAACCAAAGAGACCCGAGGACGCGGCAAAGAAAGGTGATCCACTGTTCTGTCCATATCACCGTGCTCTGGGGCACGCAATTGAAGATTGCTACGTCTTCAAAGATATTATGGAAGGCATGGTCAAAAAGGGCGAGCTACAACTGGGAGATTACCAGGTAGAGCCACCTCGTCCACATGAGCCTCCGGCGTTAAAAATGGCCGCCAATATGATTTCAATCTACCAGCAGCTGCCTAAGGAGGCCGTTGAAGAATGTACCAGGCATACTTATGAAGCTTGCTTCCTCACCCCACTGAAGGATCAGGAAGGATTGCAGATGAAACCCATAAAGAACAGAAAGAAGACTCCCGCAGCCAAAACCAATGGAGCAATTATCCGCGGTGTCACACCAAGGCCCAAACCACCTCCAGTAAAGCCAGTATGGCGCACAGCTGAGACAGGGCCGGTCATCCGGATCCCCACTCATAACCGAAGAAGACAAGTCCCCCTACCTGCACATAAGAAAGTAAGTCCTGCAGCCAGGCGTTTACAGCAGTATATTAATGGGCTCGATGAATATGAACAGAAAAAGCCCGGGCACCTGCTGGTGAAAGACTGTATACTCTGGGAACAACTCGAAGAATTGAAAATTAAAGAACAGTCAGAGGCAGAACAAGAAAAGGCTGAGACTAAACCCTTCTGGGGGCAGGGGCCAGTAAAGCCTAATTCCCAGAAAAAGAAGAGGCGGCCCAAGCCCAAGAAGGGAAAGAGGGTCGTGACAGTACAATGTAACACCCTGTCAGCACTCTTTACCTCGTCCGGGGAGGACGATGAGGATGAAACATCAAATGCCCCGCTAGAAGCCAACCATGTCGAGGCCTCAACCTCGGCACATGCAACACGCTCCGGAAGAAGGTGGGGGCGCCCACCACCAGCTAATCATAACATTATGTTCAGAGGGGAACAGCCCTACCAGATTCCCGAACCGGAGGTATGAGGTGTCCAGGTTCCTCCCCCTACCGGCTTGTACCAAGAAAAGAAGAAAGGAGGTCAAACTCCAACATTTCTGGAATTTCTGTCTAGTCTAGAAAATGGGCAGTCGATACAGGCTGGGCCAGATAAAGGCAAGGGACCTCAGCAATCGGCGTTTGTAGCCTACGAGCAGAATGAGAAAGAAGGGGATAACCCTTTGACGGCACCAGGGGCCGTTGCTATAGAAGAAGCCCCCCAAGAAATCAGTCCCGGGGATGAAACCAGCACTGGGCAGCAGAGGCCACGGGCACCACATGAACCTCCAAAACCCCAATGGGCGGAAGAAATGAGACTGTCTAATGTTAGGGTGGGCAGCCGGATCATGAAAATGCTAAAGAAGCTCCCTACCAGATTCTCCATCTGGGAGATTCTCTCTCTAAGTGAAGAGGCTCGCCAAGCAATTGTGGATGCCTTGCAGTCGCCGGCACAACATGAAGCACTCTTGACAGAAGTGAATTCTGGGCCGTCAGTTACATTCACAGAGGATGACATGCTGATTCCAAATTCCTGCCATAACAGACCGCTGTATATGAGGGGCTCTGATGCGGGACGGACACGGGAGACGACACTATTAGGTGCCACCCTCGGACTCTAAATGAAGACGCGACCAGCAGCACACACCAGAGAGACACTAAGCCCGACACTACGAGCTCCTAGTGGCAAAACGTTGCTAACAGAAGTGGAAGCTCACTCGTCGTCCCAAGCGAGGGAAAGCGCGGACCGTGCGCGGTTAAGGAACCGGCGGAGGTCAAGGGTAGTCCGACTCAACTTCCGGACTCGGATCGAGTCACGGGACGGGTCGCTCTCACTCTCACAGCGGTGACATGGACACACGGGCTAGTACCTACACTCTCGGTAGCGGCCTAAGACCGTATACTAGCTAAGCAATGTAATGCCAAGAAGTTCGGACTATTACCTCCACGCACCCGGCGTGGCGAAGACAACCCCGGCCAATCACGGACCCCCGGTTAACACAATTTTACAGCAGTACAATAATTTGACCCACTCCACGCAGGGAGGTAAAAGGTCACATGCGGGGCCCGGGAATCACGCGAATTGGGTTGACGGGCAGCATCTTGATGTCGCCCGGCGGTGCCGAACTCCGCGTTTTCGTGCTTTCCGAACGGCGGGTTCTGCGGGCCCGCGGGGCCCACGGATGGCGCTGTCCTCCGGATCTGCGGGGGTGGGACCCACTATGATGGGGACCCCTGGTGGCGCGCCTCCACGGATGGCGGTCGGCCGGGAACACCGATCGGGGGTCGATCGGTCCCGATCTCCAAGCTTTGAAGTTGCTGTCCACGAGCTGAGGTTGCTGTTTTAGCAGCGCGCGCTCCGGCGAAAACGGCCGCTGCGATCAGCCCCGTCGTCGGAATGCGATGAAACCAGCGCCGTTGGAAAGAGGATTCAAAATCCTTCAACCTAGGGCCAGTGGAATCTTCTGAACCTCTGCGGACCTGGGCTTTAACTATTTTTCAATCCTCTGTTGCACAGCTCCCGAAATATCAGATCAGCATATGAGTTTCCTGTAAATGGCCGTTGCCTGCCTGCTTGCCGTTGGAATCAGGCTTCGAGCTCTTCTTCAAAGTTGTAGGGAATCAAACCATGAAACTGGGACAATTTTCGAATTGGATTTGGAGGTGGTGGCGATTTGATATGATTTTTGGAGTGACTGGTGGTCGGATCTGGGAACAGGTGGACAGAACTGTAGATGGGACTGAGAACGATTTTTAGAAAATATGAAATAGGCGAACCAGAAATTTAGAAAAATTTTGGATGAAGGGGTGGATGGAAGGAAACTCCAGTAAAATTTATGGGACTAACAGAAATCAAAAGACGGACCTAAGACATGAAACATAGGGCGAATATGAATCTGGACAGAACTCTGGCAGAACTGAAATGGAAGGGTGGACGAAAATTAAAAATTATGAAACGGGATCTGAATGACAAACCAAAATTTATGGGATATCCTTGACACCTCTGGAACCTCCAGTAAAATTCCCAGATCTAACTGAGCTCATGGCTGAGACACAAATTTCATGGAAGTTGCTGTGGTACTGCGCGGGCAGAACTCCGATGAAGACGATGGCGGTGCGGTGGCGGCTCGTGGCGGCGGCGGCGATCGTCGGAACTGATAAATGAGGCTTCACACCTCAGAATGGAAGCCTTCACAGCATCCAAGGGGGAGAGGGAGGGGAGAGGAGGGGGGCGCACCAGCCCTTTACTCTTGAATTTGTGTGAATCAAATGGCATTAATTCAAGTAAAATGGAAAATACAAGTTTAAATACCTTACATCTCACATCCATCCACAACCATTGGATCTAGGGGATAGGAATGAAGGGCTGGGATGGCATGTGACACACACACACAAAAAACAATAAAAAAAACAAAGGGGGGGCGGCCCTTGGACCAAGGAGAGAGGGTGGACTAGGTGGTGGGGGTAGGTGGCCTCCCATGTGGACTTTTCTAGTCCATTGTCTCCCATGTGTCCATTTAGCATTCAAACTTCTAGATGCCCCCATGTGGCATGTTGACTGACCCCACGTGGGACCCTAGGCTGAGGTGGCCCAATGGGGTGGGGCCTGGGGGGCCCGTGGGGCCCACGGGGTCCGAATTACACATAAGCCCCTATTACAATCAAAATGGCAAACCGAATGCAACGAAATAAATACAAATTAAACACACATAAAGTCTAACTAAATATAATAAATGGGGAGGCTCAAGGCAGAGTCTCCAGGCTGTCTCCGAGCCAGATGGACGCTGAGGTGGCTCGTGTCGTGCTCCGTGTGCGGTACCGGTGGCTCGGCGTATCGTGCCGATCAACTGCTCGGGTGTCCGCACCAATTCTCCCCGGGTGGGAGAAACTCGACCCTGTCGAGTAAGGGTCTGCATCGCTCCTGTATCGCTCCAAAAGGTCTGGATCAATCCGCTGCAACTCGCCATGTGTGATCCATGTGTCCTCAGTAGCGGGCCGTCCTCTCCATCGCACTAGGTAGCGCGGGTAAGATCCACTCCTGGTAACTGTCACTTGCTCGTCCAGTATACGATCGATATGCTCACGCTGCCGTGAAAAAGGGGCTGGAGGTGGAAGTGGACACTCAGGTGTGGGATCACTCTCAAGGGGAGGAGATGGCTCAAAAGGCTCACTAGGGATCACCGCTGGGTCCCTATATGCAACAAGATCCGATACATTGAAGGTAGAGCTTATACCATATTCCTCGGGCAGGTCCACAACATACGCATTGGATCCAACGCGTTTCAACACTCTAAAGGGACCGGCTCCGCGAGCTTGCAACTTCTTAACGGTTCCAGAGGGAAACCGTTCAGGTCTTACCCTGATCATGACGTACTCGCCCTCATGGAACTCTCGGTGGTGTCGGTGGGCATCGGCTAACTCCTTGTACCGTGCATTGCTGGCCTCAATGTGACGACGGATGTCGTCATGCAAACTCCTAACATGCCTAGCAAACGACTCGGCCGACTCCGACACTCTAGCATGGATAGGCATGGGGACAAGGTCAACGGGTTTCCTAGGCCTACGACCTGTGACAATCTCAAATGGACTCATGCCGGTAGACCTATTCACCGAATCATTGTATGCAAACTCAGCCATAGGTAAAATGAGATCCCAATCCCCAATGCGGTCCTTAACTAGACACCTCAAAAGATCTCCCAGACTCCTATTGACCACCTCGGTCTGACCATCTGTCTGGGGATGATATGCAGTGGAAAACTTGAGGTGAGTACCCATCATATGCCATAGTGTCTTCCAAAAATAGGAAGTGAATCTAACATCACGGTCAGACACTATAGTGCGAGGCAACCCGAACTTGCACACCACATGAGTAAGGAATAGGCGGGCTACCCTAGAAGCATCCGAAGTCTTCGAGCAAGGGATAAAGAGGGCCATCTTCGAGAAACGGTCAACCACCACATAGACCGAATCATGCTTCCTGGAGGTACGTGGCAATCCCAAAACAAAGTCCATACTAACATCCTGCCACGGGGCATCAGGCACGGGAAGAGGCGTATAAAGGCCCGAGCTTTGCTTCTTCATCTTGGCCGTAGCACATGTACGGCACTGAGCCACGATGTTAGCAACATCGCGCTTCAAGCTCGGCCAATAAAATCGATGCTCCACTGCCTCAATAGTCTTGTTCCGACCAAAGTGGCCGGCTAGACCTCCCGCATGTAGTTCCCACACTAAGAAATCTCGAACCGAAGTTCGGGGAACACATAGCCTGCTACCTCGAAAGAGGTAACCCTCCTGAAGCATATACTCATCAAGGTCTCTCGAGGGTCCGGCCTGGAGGGTGGTAAAAATCTGACCGAAGTCAGGACAATCAACATAGGCCTCCTTCATCTTCTCTAACCCTATGACCTCGGCACTCATGGTGGTAAGCAAACATGCTCGCCGACTCAAGGCATCAGCCACCTTGTTCTCCACTCCAGCCTTATGTTTCAGCACAAAGGTGAACTGCTGGAGATACTCGACCCAACGACTATGACGCGAGTTAAGCTTCTTTTGGGAATGGAGGTACCTCAATGCTTCATGATCGGAGTATAGACAAACTCCTGATGTAAAAGATAGTGCCTCCAATGCCTAAGAGCATGAACAACTGCGTAGAATTCTTTATCATACGTGGAATATCGCAGTTTCGCGTCATTCAGCTTCTCGCTGAAATATGCAATCGGGTGGGACTCCTGACTCACAACTCCTCCGATCCCAACACCCGATGCATCACAAGAGACCTCAAACACCTTCGAGAAATCAGATAGTCGAAGGATAGGTGTCTGGGTCATGCGCTCCTTGATGTCCTTGAAGGCGGCAGATGCGGCCTTCGTCCATACAAATGTGCCCTTACGGATGCAATCCGTGATCGGGGCGGTGACGGAGCTAAATCCGCGGATGAAGCGACGATAGAACGTCGCAAGACCATGAAAGCTGCGGACATCATGAACCGTACGGGGTTCCGGCCACTCAACAATGGCCCGGACCTTCTCCGGATCGGCGGAGACCCCAGTACTAGACACAATGAAACCCAAGAAGGTAAGCTGAGGTGTCATGAAGGCACACTTCTGTGGATTCGCAAACAACTGCTCTCGCCGAAGAAGTAGACAGACCTGCCGAAGGTGGTCTAAGTGGTCCCCTGTGGTGCGGCTATAGATAAGGATATCATCAAAATACACCACTACAAAGACTCCAATGAAAGGTCGAAGGACCTGAGTCATGAGCCGCATGAAAGTGCTAGGGGCATTGGTCAACCCAAAAGGCATGACCAACCACTCATATAGACCGTCCTTGGTCTTAAATGCGGTCTTCCACTCATCACCTGGCCTAATCCTCACCTGATGGTAGCCACTCTTAAGATCGATCTTCGAAAAGATAGTGGCACCTGCCATCATGTCTAGCATGTCATCCAGGCGGGGAATAGGGAACCTGTACTTCACGGTGATCTTGTTGATGGCACGACTATCAATACACATTCTCCACGTGCCATCCTTCTTCGGGGCGAGTAATGCAGGTACAGCACATGGACTCATGCTGTCCCGGACAGATCCTCTCTGCACAAGCTCATCGACCTGCCGTTTAAGCTCGGCATGCTCCGTGGGGCTCATTCGATAATGAGGAAGGTTGGGCAAAGAAGAGCCCGGAACAAGGTCGATGGCATGCTGAATATCCCGCATGGGTGGGAGTCCCTCGGGAAGCTCATCGGGAAAAATATCAGCAAACTCCTGCAGAATAGGAACAACCTCGGGTGGGAGCTCACCCTCGGAGTCCCGCTCCACCTCTCGGACCGTAATGGCAAACACCGGACAGCCCTGACTAAGCTCCTGCTCCATTTCCCGGGAGCTAATCATCATCAATCTCCTCGTCGAGGGCTCTCCTGGGCCAGAGGTAACGGTCATAGTCCGAGCTGGGGATGGGGTACTGGGCCCGGGTACGGAAGGCTTTGGAGTACTAGGGCCAGTAGGACCCCTGACTGATGGGCTCCTGGGCCGAACGGGGTGGAGGGTGACCCGCTGGCCATCGTGGTCGAAGGTACAGGTGTTCGACCGACCATGGAGTGTGGCATCTCGGTCGAATAACCACGGCCTACCAAGAATGATACTTCCCACTTCCATGGGGAGAACATCACACCAGATCTCGTCACGGTAGGAGTGGAGCTGCAGCGGGACCAAGCACCGCAGCCTGACCGAAATGGAAGTGGTATCCACCCATGATACCTGATAGGGACAAGGATGGTCTACGGGTGTGAGACCAAGACGAGCGACAGCGTTCGTGGAGATTGCATTGATACAACTCCCGCTATCGATGACCACCTTGCAAATTTGCTTTCCCAGCCTACAGAATACCTGAAGGATAGTGGTCCGACGCCAGTCATCACTGGCCTGTGGCTGGGTGAGGATACATCTGACGACCCCCACGTGGGTATCGCCCGACTGCTGGACATCCTGGGCCTCACCTCCCATCTCATAGTACTCGTCAGCTAACTCTTCATCTGCCTCATAGCTGACTAACTCGAGGCCCGTAGGGGTGGTATCCTCGGCCTGTGTGTCCCCAATGTGAAGAGATGGGCGGGTGGGACACTGGTTGGCGAAATGGCCAAACCCATTGCAGCGATAACACTGCTGCCGTGATCCACTAGGCTCCCCAATCATAGGTCCTTTACCTTTATCCTCCCGACGGATAGGAGGCGTAGGCAACAAAGGACGTGCAGGAGGTGCGGGTGCCGGTGGACGGGCTATGGGTGGGGCTGTAAGATGCTGGGGACGAGGAAGGTCCCTCGGGGGTGGAGGACGAGGCCTAGGAGCAAACGGCTCGGGACGAGCGGGCTCCTGAGGTCGAGCCATGGGGGCCCTCGGATACGTGCCAGAAGAGCCACGGGGCTCGACACTACGAAGGGGAAAAGAGCCCAACCGGTGGGGTGACTCGAACTCGGCCTCGAACTGCTCCAATTCGAGAGCAATCTGATACGCCTGCTCCAAAGTGGTGCAGTTGCGGCGAAAGAGTTCATATTGATAATTGGGCCGCAGACCTCTCCGAAAGCGGGATATCGTCATGGTGCTCTCTTCCGTGACCCCGCACCGCAAGTAATACTCATCGAACTCGGCGGTGTACTCGGTCACGGATCGGTTCCCTTGGGAGATGCTTTGCCACTTGTCTATGAGACGTTGGCGATATGAGGCGGGAAGGTACTTCTCCCTCAACTTGGTTTTCATATCATCCCAAGTACCGATCTGGGGTTGACGTCGCTGGTTGAGCAGGCTCTCCACATTGATCCAATAAGTTTGGGCCTGCCCTTGCAGCTTCATCTTTGCGTATCGGACTCTTCGGTGGTCCGTCATCTCAAACCACTCGAAGTACCGGTCCATGCCGGCCTCCCAATCTAAATACACCCTAGGGTCCAAGGACCCGCTAAAAGTGGGAGGGTCCGCACGCACACCCCTAAGAATGCGATCGTCATCCTCGTCATCACGATTCCGTCGTTGATGACGACGACCGTTACCCCCATGATCATTATCAGATGCATAATCATCCACCACATGCACCTGTTGAACCCCAACATTCTCCGCCTGAGCCCTTGGCACAGCAGGCTGCTGAACCGGCTCCTGTTGGCCGTTCGTCGGCGCGGGTTGCGCCGCTACTGGGCCCCTCTCGAGGATGGCAATCCTCCCAACTAAGCCCTGGATGGACTGATCCGAAGACTCGGCCCGATCCTCGAGGGCTTTCATCCGCCCTTCTAGACGCGTTCCTATGCCATCCATACGCGTACTAAGACCATCCATACGCGTATCTAAACGATCCATGATGGCCCGGAACATCTCGGCCGTGGAAGACTCATCGGAACTACGGGCTCGGGACTCCGCCATAGGTGGTGGTGGCGAGTACTGGGTGCCTCGACGGGTGGGCATGCAAAGACACATGACCTAGAAGACACCGACTAATGCAAACACACACTAAATGATGCACTTAGACCTAAACCAATATCCGGTACGGGGCGGAGTTAATCGATCCGAAGATCACTCCCGCAAGTGTGCGACCTCCCGGTAGGCGTAGCCTAACGTTCGGACAACACCTTTTAACATACCGAATAAAGGGTGCAAATGCAATTTAAAACACACTCTTTTTTTTGTTGTTTTAAAAAATAAGGATGATCCTAGACTCAACTTAGACCATGATGCATGACTTATGCAACGACTACCCTAGACTCGACCTTCTCTGATACCAAACTGATGCGGGACGGACACGGGAGACGACACTATTAGGTGCCACCCTCGGACTCTAAATGAAGACGCGACCAGCAGCACACACCAGAGAGACACTAAGCCCGACACTACGAGCTCCTAGTGGCAAAACGTCGCTAATAGAAGTGGAAGCTCACTCGTCGTCCCAAGCGAGGGAAAGCGCGGACCGTGCGCGGTTAAGGAACCGGCGGAGGTCAAGGGTAGTCCGACTCAACTTCCGGACTCGGATCGAGTCACGGGACGGGTCGCTCTCACTCTCACAGCGGTGACATGGACACACGGGCTAGTACCTACACTCTCGGCAGCGGCCTAAGACCGTATACTAGCTAAGCAATGAACGCCAAGAGGTTCGGACTATTACCTCCACGCACCCGGCGTGGCGAAGACAACCCCGGCCAATCACGGACCCCCGGTTAACACAATTTTACAGCAGTACAATAATTTGACCCACTCCACGCAGGGAGGTAAAAGGTCACATGCGGGGCCCGGGAATCACGCAAATTGGGTTGACGGGCAGCATCTTGATGTCGCCCGGCGGTGCCGAACTCCGCGTTTTCGTGCTTTCCGAACGGCGGGTTCTGCGGGTCCGCGGGGCCCACGGATGGCGCTGTCCTCCGGATCTGCGGGGGTGGGACCCACTATGATGGGGACCCCTGGTGGCGCACCTCCACGGACGGCGGTCGGTCGGGAACACCGATCGGGGGTCGATCGGTCCCGATTCCCAAGCTTTGAAGTTGCTGCCCACGGATTTTTTAGTTATTATTTTCAAGCGCGCGCTCCGGCGAAAACTGCCGCTGCGATCAGCCCCGTCGTCGGAATGCGATGAAACCAGCGCCGTTGGAAATAGGATTCAAAATCCTTCAACCTAGGGCCAGTGGAATCTTCTGAACCTCTGCGGACCTGGGCTTTAACTATTTTTCAATCCTCTGTTGCACAGCTCCCGAAATATCAGATCAGCATATGAGTTTCCTGTAAATGGCCGTTGACTGCCTACTTTCTGTTGGAATTAGGCTTCGAGCTCTTCTTCAAAGTTGTAGGGAACAAAACCACGAAACTGGGACAATTTTTGGAATTGGATTTGGAGGTGGTGGCGATTTGATATGATTTTTGGAGTGACTGGTGGTCGGATCTGGGAACAGGTGGACAAAACTGTAGATGGTACTGAGAATGATTTTTAGAAAATATGAAATGGGCGAACCAGAAATTTAGAAAACTTTTGAATGAAGGGGTGGATGGAAGGAAACTCCAGTAAAATTTATGGGACTAACAGAAATCAAAAGACGGACCTAAGACATGAAACACAGGGCAGATATGAATCTGGACAGAACTCTGGCAGAACTGAAATGGAAGGGTGGACGAAAATCAAAAATTATGAAACGGGATCTGAATGACAAACCAAAATTTATGGGATATCCTTGACACCTATGGAACCGCCAGTAAAATTCCCAGATCTAACTGAGCTCGTGGCTGAGACACAAATTTCGTGGAAGTTGCTGTGGTACTGCGCGGGCAGAACTCCGATGAAGACGATGGCGGTGCGGTGGCGGCTCGTGGCGGCGGTGGCGATCGTCGGAACTGATAAATGAGGCTTCACACCTCAGAATGGAAGCCTTCACAGCATCCAAGGGGGAGAGGGAGGGGAGAGGAGGGGGGCGCACCAGCCCTTTACTCTTGAATTTGTGTGAATCAAATGGCATTAATTCAAGTAAAATGGAAAATACAAGTTTAAATACCTTACATCTCACATCCATCCACAACCATTGGATCTAGGGGATAGGAATGAAGGGTTGGGATGGCATGTGACACACACACACAAAAAACAATAAAAAAACCAAAGGGGGGGGGGGCCCTTGGACCAAGGAGAGAGGGTGGACTAGGTGGTGGGGGTAGGTGGCCTCCCATGTGGACTTTTCTAGTCCATTGTCTCCCATGTGTCCATTTAGCATTCAAACTTCTAGATGCCCCCATGTGGCATGTTGACTGACCCCACGTGGGACCCTAGGCTGAGGTGGCCCAATGGGGTGGGGCCTAGGGGGCCCATGGGGCCCACAGGGTCTGAATTACCCATAAGCCCCTATTACAATCAAAATGGCAAACCGAATGCAACGAAATAAATATAAATTAAACACACATAAAGTCTAACTAAATATAATAAATGGGGAGGCTCAAGGCAGAGTCTCCAGGCTGTCTCCGAGCCAGATGGACGCTGAGGTGGCTCGTGTCGTGCTCCGTGTATGGTACCGGTGGCTCGGCGTATCATGCCGATCAACTGCTCGGGTGTCCGCACCAGGCTCCCTGAACTGTCAGCCACTGAACAGGATACTGATAGATCCCGGGGCTGCCGTGAACATTCTCCCATACCGCATCTACCAAAAATATTACTTTGATCTGCAGCTTACCAAGGTCAGAGACATGAAAATTGTAGGATTCAACCAGAAATGTGAGACGCCCCTTGGGGTGGCTGATTTTAACCTCACATTGGGGGATCTCACTACCGTGGTACGATTCTATGTAATCGACTCCAACACCACATATAAGGCCCTGCTGGGGAGACAGTGGCTGCATGAATATCAGATAGTGCCATCCACACTGCATCAGTGCATTAAATACTGCCATGAAGGAAAAGAAGAGAGGGTGTTTGCGGATCTACATCCCTTCGAAGTATTCGAGTGCCATATGCTCGATGCATCCTACTACACGGAGGTGTCACAAAAGGGTGAAGAGAAAGAGGCTGTGGTCAGCCAGAAAAAGCCGGCGACGAAGGCAAGAAACTGGTCTCCCCCGCCACCAAAGGGCTATATTAAAAAGCATGAGGTATCTCACATCTCTTATGCTGGTGATTTTGCTCGGATCACCCCTCCTAGCATTCACCCGGATGATATCGATGAAGAGATGAAAGAAAAGTACACACAAGTGGAGGTTCTGCAGGGTTTAGTCAAGCCCATCGCCAGCCTAGAGTACCAGACGGTGCTACCACTGAAGACTATGGAAGTCCCTCGCTTCTGCGAGCCTCCTACCATATTCTACACCGGGGAGTCAGTCGAGGAAGATGATCAAGACTGCATGGTCCCTGAAGAGGCTGCAAACCGGATGGTGCCGATTACAGGCTTGGATTATACTACCCAACGGGTTTCGCAGATGTTCTCTAAGATGCAAATGCCGTCATTGCAGCCTGCTGCCCAGAAGAAGGCGTTCAAGGAGCTATGGGATCCGCCTCGGGATAATAAAGAACTGAGGAAGATCACTCAGCACCCGGGATTGGGTTATACCCTTCAAGAATACTATGAAGCTGAGGTGGACGTCATATCTGTCTCCTACCAGCATGAAGACCCTCCTGAGGTAGGATATGACAAGTACCCCTCGGAAGATGAAGAAATCATTTAACAATCCATAATGAACAATGAAGCCCCAGACAGTCGGCCGGAGACGGGGACGTCTGATGAAGCAATGAAAGGTTGGTGCTGGGAAGACCTACCTTGCAAAGAAGAGCTGTTCCATGCTGAAGCAAAGTTTGACACGGGAATCCCGGATGAAGATCAAGTAACCAAAGAGCTCAGGGAATGCCTGGAGTTTGAGCGCATCCTGGAAGAAGTCCAGGCTCTACAGAATGATGATCTCTCAAGGGAGTCTGCATCAGAAGAGCCTCTAAGGGCGGAAGACTCCATTTTTGAGTTTTCTGCTGATCCAGTTACGTCCTCGAAGCATACTGAACAGAATACAACAATATTGGCCGTATATGATGAGCCAACACCCGCTGATGACCAGTATGATGAAATAGAGGGTCATGAAACTGAAGAAGATTACATCCCGGGAGGCTTCATTGACTTACAAGAAGCCCCGCCCGAGGTCGAAGATGGAGGTCAGGCCACCGTCGATGAGCTTGTGGAAATAAATCTGGGGACCGCAGATGAGCCAAGGCCGACATTCCTCAGTGCACTGCTGGAGCCAACTACCAGGGAACAGTATATACAGTTTTTGAAGGAATTCTGAGACTGCTTTGCATGGACATATGATGAAATGCCGGGACTGAGTTCTGATGTGGCACAGCACCGATTGGCAATAAACCCAGAGGCTAGCCCTGTAAAGCAGCCTTCCAGGAGAATGCGCCCTGAATTGATAAATTAGATTAACAAAGAGGTTGACAAGCTGATTGATGTAGGCTTTATCGAAGAGAACCAATATACTACATGGCTAGCCAATATAGTGCCCGTAAAGAAGAAGAATGGGCAGATCAGAATATGTGTTGATTTCCGGGACCTTAATAAGGCTTGCCCGAAAGATGACTTCCCAGTACCAATCACTGAAGTGATGATCGATGTGACTACTGGTCATGAGGCCCTATCATTTATGGATGGGTCATCCGGATACAACCAAATCTGGATTGCTGAGGAAGATAGAGTGCACACTGCATTCCGTACCCCGAAGGGGATATTTCACTACAAAAGGATGTCGTTTGGCCTCAAGAATGCCGGCGCTACCTACCAAAGAGCTATGACCAAGATCTTTGATGATTTACTCTTCAAGAAAGTAGAGTGCTACATTGATGATTTGGTAATAAAAACTAAAAGAAGAGAAGACCATTTGCAAGACCTGAGGGTAGTATTCCAGAGGCTGCGCAAATATGAACTCAAGATGAATCCCATGAAATGCGCCTTCGGCGTGTCCAGTGGAAAATTCCTCGGGTTTATTGTCCGTCATAGGGGCATTGAAATTGACCCATCCAAGATTAAGGCTATCCAGGAGCTCCCTCCGCCAAGGAATCTGTCCGAGCTGAGATCTCTGCAAGGGCGTCTGGCCTATATCCGACGATTTATATCAAATCTGTCGGGAAGATGCCACCCCTTTCACAAGCTCATGATGAAAGATGTGCCGTTCCTCTGGGACGATGGCTGTCAGGAAGCCTTTGAGAAGCTGAAAGAATACCTCAAGACCCCTCCGGTGCTGGGGGCACCAATTAAGGGCAGGCCCTTGATACTGTATATCGCAGCCACATACTGTTCCCTGGGGGCAATACTGGCACAGATAAATGAAGAAGGCAAAGAACAAGCCTTGTACTACCTAAGTAGGAGGCTGATTAGAACTGAAGAAAGCTACAGCTACATAGAAAAGACCTGCTTGGCACTAGTCTTTGCTGTCAAAAAGCTCCGACACTATATGTTGTCACATGAAGTCAGATTGATATCTGCAGTAGATCCGCTCAAATACATATTGACTCAGCCAGTACTGAAGGGCCGATTGGGAAAATGGGCAGTGATCCTGATGGAATTTGATATTACCTATACACCCTAGAGGGCAATAAAAGGACAGGCCGTGGCTGATTTCTTCGCAGAGCATCCTGTGCCAGAAAATGATATGCTAGGGACTGAGTTACCCTATGATGAAACACTCGAGGCCTGCCAGGCTCAGTCAGTTATGTGGCAACTATTCTTTGATGGAGCATCTAGAACAGAGACAGACTCCGATGGAAAGACCAGAATACGGGCTGGAGCCGGTATTGTGCTGAAGTCACCAGAAGGGGAGGTCGTGCATACTTCCTGTTCTATAAACAAGCCCTGCACCAATAATGAGGCCGAGTATGAAGCTCTGATAATCGGGCTATATGTCAGCCTCAACATGGGTATCCAAATGCTTCAAGTATTCGGGATTCGATGCTGATAATAAAACAGATCCAAGGGGAGTTTGAAGTGCGGAAGCCAGAACTGAGTCCCTACCACCAAAAAGTTGTGCGCCTCATGGTGAAATTCTACCATATTGAGCTCAAGCATGTGGGCCGTGGACACAATGCTCAGGCTGATGCACTGGCAAAGCTGGCCAGCTCACTAGCAGTCCGCCAAATAAGACACTGAACATTGTCGTCATGAACCGGCGGCAAGTCCCCAGTATGCTAGAAGGGTGCCCCGAAGAAGACGAAGTTGCCACCATCAGCACAGAACAAGCGTCTGATTGGAGACAGCACCTGCTGCAGTGGTTTCTACACCAACAACTGCCGCAGATAAGAGAAGAAAAGATGAAACTCCTAAGAATCAAAGATTCTTATGAACTCAGGAATGGAATTTTGTTCCGAATAATGGCAGATGCACGCAAGAAGATTCTACTCCGCTGTCTGTCCACTGAGGAAGCCTGGCAAGCGATGAAAGAAACACATGCTGGGACAGCAGGTGCCCACCAGGCTGGTCCCAAGATGAAGATAGAAATCAAGAAGCTGGGCTACTATTGGCCCACCATGTTTGAAGACTGCTGTAAATTTGCAAAATCATGCCAGAAATGCCAGGAGCATGCTACTGTGCCTAGAAGGCCTCCTACGACTCTGCACCCTACAGTTCCCAGTTGGCCGTTTGCACAATGGGGAACTGATGTAGTCGGGCCACTGCCGACTTCCTCGGCCGGACATAAGTACATACTGGCCATAACAGATTACTTCTCCAGATGGGCGGAGGCTATAGCATTAAGAGAAGTGACTGGTGAACTGGTCGCCAGATTCATCAAGCAGAACATTATCTTCCGGTTCGGGATCCCCAGCCGAATAATATCTGACAATGGAAGTCATTTCAGAAATCAGAAGGTCTATCGGCTTGCTGAGAAGTATAAGATCGAATGGAGACCTCCACTCCTTACAATCCACAGGCAAACGGATTGGCAGAAGCTTTTAACAAGACTCTCTGCACCTTGCTGGCCAAGGTCGTCAGTTCTAATAAGAAGGACTGGGAAGAGAAAATGTATGAAGCTCTGTGGGCATACCGCACCAGTCTTCAAGACACCTACAGGGTGCTCACCATACTCGCTGGTATACGGCTCAGAGGCAGTGGTTCCGCTAGAGCTGGAAGTCCCGTCACTCAGAGTGGCAGTCCAATACGGCCTGGCCCGTGGCGAACAGACCAATGCAGAAAGAAGACTAGAAGAACTGGCTGAATTGGAAGGGAAGCGCCTCCGAGCCCAGAAGAGTATCCAAATGTATCAGGCCCGCATGGCCACTGCATTCAACAAACTCGTAAGAGGACGAGAATTCAAGAAAGGTGACCTCGTCATGGTCAAGAAAAAAGAAGTCATGGCGTCCAACCCAAAAGGAAAGCTGAATGCTAACTGGGAAGGTCCTTATGTGATACAGAGGGTCTACGAAGGAGGGGCCTACGTGGTTGTTAACCATCGAGGGGAAATCCAATTCTCCCCACTCAACGGAAGACATCTAAAGCTGTATCATGCGGCACAACCGGCATTCCCCGAGTGATCAGGCAAAGCTACCCCTTTCCCGGTCTAGTGGCACTCCGCCCTAACCGAGCTACCCATTTCTTGGTATAGCGGCACTCCGCCCTAGCCAAGCTACCCTTTCTTCGTCTAGCGGCACTCCGCCCTAGCCGAGCTACCCATTTCTTGGTATAGCGGCACTCCGCCCTAGCCGAGCTACCCTTTCTTCATCTAGCGGCACTCCGCCCTAGCCAAGCTACCCTTTCTTCATCTAGCGGCACTCCGCCCTAGCCGAGCTACCCATTTCTTGGTATAGCGGCACTCCGCCCTAGCCAAGCTACCCTTTCTTCGTCTAGCGGCACTCCGCCCTAGCCAAGCTACCCTTTCTTCGTCTAGCGGCACTCCGCCCTAGCCGAGCTACCCATTTCTTGGTCTAGCGGCACTCCGCCCTAGCCAAGTTGCACCCTTTTCCCGGTTTAGCGGCACTCCGCCCTAGCTGAGCTACACCCTTTTCCCGGTCTAGCGGCACTCCGCCCTAGCCGAGCTACCATTTTCCCGGTCTAGCGGCGCTCCGCCCTAGCCGAGCTACCCATTTCTTGGTATAGCGGCATTCCGCCCTAGCCAAGCTACCCTTTCTTCGTCTAGTGGCACTCCGCCCTAGCCGAGCTACCCATTTCTTGGTATAGCGGCACTCCGTCCTAACCAAGCTGCCCTCATCTTAAGCTGGTGGCATTCCGACCTGTCACCCTCTAAAAAGGAAGGAAGAAGAAAGAACAAAAAAAATGGGGTTAAAAATAGAGATACCCCACCAGACTTGCTCCTATATTAAGGACAAGTGCAAAAATGGCCCAAAACCCAGCTGTGGTGAAAACCCGAGAGGGCACTGCAGGTAAAATCGGGTACCCCGCCACGTGAAAACCCGAAAGGGCGCGTGGGCAAAAGCAAGAGGGGGCTGACTCCGGCGAAAACCCGAAAGGGCGCTTGGGTCGGTAATGTGGTGATTCCAAAGAAAGCCTCACCTCCCACCATAAAACTCCTCGTCGATCGACCGGTGCTTTGCCCGATCAACGATTAAACCCATCCGGAATGGACCTTACGTCTATTCTGTTGAAGCCTTCATGCATTGCTCAAGAAAAATTCCCTCGATAGTAAGCCCACCTCGGGATAGACCTTACGTCTGTTCTGATAAAACACTTCCACTTGTTTCTGTCTAAGACCCACCACGATGAAACCTGCCCGGTTTAGACCTTACGTCTATCCCGATGAAACCTATCCTACGTCTCACCGCGATGAAACCTGTTGTTGATCGATTGGCACACTGCCCGATCAACAATGAAACCCTGTCCGGTTTAGACCTTACGTCTATCCCGATGAAACCTATGAAATCCTTGCATTGGTATAAACCCAATACTAATGATGAAACCTAATACTGATCGATCGGCACTTTGCCCGATCAGCGATGAAACCTTGTCCGATTTAGACCTTACGTCTATTCCGACTAGATCTACAGGTCTCTTTACGTCCCGCCGTTATGAAACCTGCTGTTGATCGATTGGCACACTGCCCGATCTATGATAAAACCTATCCAGTTTAGACCTTCCATCTATCCTGATGAAATCCATGAACTCCTTGCATTGGTATAAATCCAATAACGATGATGAAACCCGCCATTGATCGATTGGCACCTCGCCTAATATCAATGATGAAAGCCCTATCCAGTTTGGACCCTACGTCTATCCTGATGAAACATATGAAATCTTTGCGTTGGTATGAGCCAATACCAATGATGAAACCTGCTATCGATCGGTTGGCACACCGCCCGATTGACGCTAAGACCCAGCCAGGGTGGGCCTTCCGTCCGCTCTGACATAGCATAACACTGCTCTTTGAATCGATTCAGACCCTCCGGCTGGATAGATCATGAAACTCTATTCCTTTGCGTTAATGTTAAACCCCACATTAACGATGAAACTCATATTTTCAGCAAACGGCCTCGTGCCCGAGCTGCTATCTATATCCTCTAAATCAATTCGGACCTTTCGTCTGGATAGATCATGAAACCCTACTTCCCTTTGCATTGATGTTGACACCCACATCAATGATCGTGTGTCCACAATAAACATATAGCGCCATGGTCCATAGGATGAAAGTTCTGATCCCAGAAAAGACAATGAAAAAGAAAAGAGAAAGAAAACGACAAAAAAAATACATATATAGAAATGGGTTAAAAATAGAGATACCCCGCCAGACTTGTTCAGGCATTCTGGACAAGGGCAAAAATGGCTAAAACCCAGCTGTGGTGAAAACCCGAAAGGGCATTGCAGGCAAAATCGGGTACCCCGCCACGTGAAAATCCGAAAGGACGCGTGGGCAAAAGCAAGAGGGGGCTGGCTCCGGCGAAAACCCGAAAGGGTGCTTGGGTCGGTAATGTGGTAATTCAGAAGTTCCATGCCAACCGGCACGTTGCCTTCACCTCCCCTTCACTGATGAGGCCTTCCGTCGGTCATCTGGCTCTATGCCCCGCCGATGATAAAGCCTTTCCGGGGTAGATCTTACGTCTACCCTGATGAAATCTACATACCCCCTTTCACATGTCCCACCGACAATAAAACCCGTCACCATTCTGATAAGGCCTGGCCAGTTCGGACCTTACGTCCGTCCTGATCAAACTCCTGAACCTTCCCCTGATCGATCGGCTCCTTGCCCGGTCAACGATAAAACCCTACCAGGATAGACCCTACGCCTATCCTGATGAAACCTATGTATTTCTTGGCAAAGTCCCACCCACAATAAAACCTGTTGGAATAGACCTTACGTCTATCCTGATGAAACTTGTGAAATTCCTTTGCATCGATATAAACCCAATATCGATGATGAAACCAGCTATTGATCGACCGGCACCTTGCCCGATCAATGATGAAACCCTGTCCAGTTTAGACCTTACGTCTATCCTGATGAAACTTATGAAATTCCTTTGCATCGATATAAACCCAATATCGATGATGAAACCAGCTATTGATCGACCGGCACCTTACCCAATCAATGATGAAACCTTATCCAGTTTAGACCTTACGTCTATCCTGATGAAACTTATGAAATTCCTTCGCATCGATATAAACCCAATATCGATGATGAAACCAGCTATTGATCGACCGGCACCTTGCCCGATCAATGATGAAAACCTACCCAGTTTAGACCTTACGTCTATCCTGATGAAACTTATGAAATCCCTTTGCATCGATATAAACCCCATATCGATGATGAAGCCAACCATTGGTCGATCGGTACATTGCCCGATCAATGATGAAAACTTGTCCAGTTCAGATTTTGCGTCTGTCCTGATGAAAACCACATACCCTTTTCACGTCCCACCTGTGATCAAGTCTACCCAGTTTAGACCTTACGTCTATCCTGATGAAACTTATGAAATTCCTTTGCGTCGATATAAACCCAATATCGATGATAAAATCCGTCACTGGTCGTTTGATACATTGCCCCGACCAGCTTTGAAACCTGTCCGAGATGAACCATCCGTTTGTTCCAAACGATGTTCTAAACCTCTTTTATTCAGCTACCCCCAGGATTGGGTTTAGGCACCCTCCGGATACCGTCGCGCGGTGGAGCGAGTTCCCCATCCTTTCTCTGAAAGGGTGGACGCTCTCCTGCTAGGTACGGGCTATTCCCATAGGGACCGCTGAAACCACTGCCCAATCGCCGTGAAATATTGATGGTGCGATAAGTAAAGGACAAACCACATATGAGACTGGTGTAAAGATTCCTTTCCATTGAATAAAAAGGGAATACAAGAAGGGCCCCTGAGGGGGAATTGTATTACAAAAAGGGGGAAACAGATATTCACGGGCGCCGGAATATGTCTTCGAAGGCCAGAAGCCCTACATGCGGGGCAGCCCCTAGCTCATGAAGTCGAGCCTCCTCCTCCTGCAGCCGAGCAGACTCATCCTGAAAGGACGCCACCTGCCCCTCCAGCAGGGCTACTTCCTCCGCAAGCTGCGGCCGAGAAGTTGTTATCTGCGGCAGTTCAGTCCGGAGGTCAAACAGTTCAGCCTCCAGGATGGTTATCCGGCTGCGCACGAACTGCTCCCGCTGCACCAGAGACTGAAGTTGGCATTGGCGCTCCTGAAGAACCGAGTCCATCTTCTCCAGCTCAGACTTGCACTCCTTCCTTTGCAACTTCAAAGCTGCCAGTCTGTCAGACATAATATGTGCCAAGAAGTCCCGGCGATGTATAAACTTTAACAACAATAGAACCCGCTGGGCCCATATTTCCATGGGACAGCCCATCGCCTGTAGACCGGCGGTGAAACGCTCGGCTATCTCCTTCAGCCGCAGATAAGTCAGTCCAGGCTGGGACTCCACCAGCTGGCGCAGCATGTCAAGATTTTGCCAGACAAAACTCTCAGATGAAGCGAAGCCAGGAGAAGGAACTGGAGCTACCTCGAAAGTCACCTCACTGTCAATATCCGCCCATAGTGCAACATCAGGCTGGGAAGAGGAAGACGGGAGGTCTGCTGAAGGTGCCAACTAAGCTCTCTCTGCAATCCCTGACGAAACCAAGGGGCCTTCCACCCCCATCTCCTCGGGGGTTACTATTTGAATACTCGTAGGGGCAACTTTAATAAGTGCTGGAGCGGCTACTTCCTGGGTCCCCAATGTGATACCCGCATCTTCAGCATCCTCTCCTCAGGGCTCCTCCTCCTCAGATTTCGAGAGCAAGGAGATTGATTCTGGGCCAGTTATGGACAACACTCCGATCTCTGTGGCAGATACCTCCCCTTCTTCCATCCCCGCTTCAGCGGCCAGTTCCTTCAATGTCAAGGCGGCAGGGACTATGGACTGAAGAGGTAAAAGTTCAGTTTCCATAATTACTGTCATGGGAATTGCTAACTCCGGTGCAATGGTCATCACTGCGGCCGGTATAAAGGCAGAACCCCTAGTTGGGTCCGTCTCAGCTCTAAAATCCAAGACCCGGATGAGGGCCGAACTCTCCCCAGAGGTCCTCAAGTCCAGCAATGCTAAGTCTGTAGAAGACTGCACCCTCACTGGCACAGGGCGAATTATCTCAGAAACGCCTGCACAAGTGGCTGATGAAGCAGGAACAATAGCCAAGGTGTCAGATAGAATGGCTTCAAGGGCTGCAGTCGCTACCGGGCTAGCAACAGGGGATTCCTGTGAACAGATCAATGCAACATCAAGCAGCAGATAAAACATATATATATATAATAATGATGAGGAAAAGGAGAGAGACCCACTTCTAATGTGATGTCGATATCCTCAAAGGAGTGCAAGGAAGAGGAAAGCTCCGCTGCCGAAGCAGCAAAGGGAGGAGTTATATCTGCCTCGGTATCCAAGCCAGCAAATTCTTCCTGTAGTTCCTCCTCAGAAGACGGCACCAACAGTTTGGAGGGGGTGAATAGTGGGACAATGGCAGTACAGACAAGTGGGGCCTCTGATTGGGAGATACCCATCGTCTCGCTCTCGCCGAAATCTGCTCCTTCTCCCTCTGCCTCGGAAGCGGTCGCGGAGCTGCTAGAAGAGATTTCCACGCTATCCACGGGCGGGACTTGCGTCCCTAACGTCTGCCTAGATGAAGACCGGGTAACTATGCGCCTCACAGGGACAAGGCCCCGTTTCGTCTGGGTCTTATGGCCCTCCTGTGGCTGAGTTATGTCGCCAGTTGCTCCCATAACTGCAGCCCCCTCACCGGCCGTCACTACAGGGAAAGGTTCGTGAGAGAAACAAAAAACAGATGATCGAAATGTGCAAAAGAAGATTAAAAAAGCACACTTACCCTCCGCCTCACTAGCCGGCGTGGGGGAAGGCAATCTGGTCTCCATCACAGAAGGTGTCACAACTGGCTCTTGGGCTGTACAAAAGGGGGGGGTCAGATTCGAAGATTTCTGTGAAATTCAGCAAAAAAAAATGATGAAAGATACAACTGCAGTCTGTTGATGTTACCCCTGACTGACGTCTGGGCGTCCTCCCTTTGAGATTCAAACTCATCAAAGGAGGGGATATCAGGAAGAGGGGTCCCAGGATCCATCACTGCTGAAGCCGACTGCCGAGCATGGGCCTTCTTAGCCTTCCTGGCCTTCCCAACTGCAGTCTTCACGGTAGAAATCTTTCTCTTCTTGCCCGGAGGCAGGGGAGTGGTCGTCGGTGCTGCTACAGGGACTTCGAAATAAGCAGGCTTCTCAGCTTGCGCAATGATTTTTCTGTAAAGCCCCTGTCGCTTTATATCTGGCCTATCTGTTGAAGACATCAAAGAAGCAATGAGACCAGTAGATGCAGAGTTTGAATAACAAACAGAAAGCACTACAGTCAGAAAGGAAAGACCATACCTGCTGGGCCATCATAAAAGACAGAAAGCGGCCAGTACAGATAAGCTACCTCCTTGGAGCGGAAAGCAGCCTCCTTGATAAGCCAACAGACATCACCAAATGTCTGGCACTTCTCCACTAAAGATGCCAGGTCGCTATGACCATGAAAGTCAAGACATCGAAATAAGTCGAGGTGGTCCATGCCCCAGCCGTCGACATAATGAAAAGAAATAAACAATGGCTTATTCAATATGCCGGCTATCGGACTCTCTGCAGATAACCCATGTACATTCAGCAGAACAAATAGCCAAGACGTGTGCTTGTAGTACGTCTGAGTCCTATCTTCCCTGCGCACAAACGTCCTATAGGGATGAAATCTATCTGTCGGACCTTTCCAGGGGACGACTGTCAGGAGCGGCTCTTCGACAGGGAAGGGGTACTGTTGCGCCTCCAGACGAGCGCCTCCTACATGACACAGATGTTTCAAGTTCTTCATAAAGGTATCTTCGTTAATGGCAGCGAAGACAGGAGCGGGCGGCTCGGAGCCTCCTTCTTTCAGAACCCGACGCTGAGCCAGATAGTTCTCGGCCTCCCTCGGATGTTGTGAATAAATCCTTTTTAGGTGGGCCTCGGGGATGTCAAATACCGGCCCGGGCTGTTGTTTCAGGAAAGAACGCTCGGCCACGTCCCAGAATGCACCCCTGCCATCCCTGTAAAAGCTGGTCCGAATATTCCACCATTTGATATACTCTGATGTGACGCGGGGGACACGGTTGGAAACAGTGGGAACTCTGAAAACTGCGCCATCATGGCGATGATAGAAATCCCACCACAACCGGCCATCGCCGACAATGGCGGATCCGTGCTTGGCCCGGCTATCCAGGGGAAACTGGGCAACTGACGTAGGGATATGCTGGTCATAGCCAAAGTTCCGCCCGAAACGGAATGGATAATACGGTTCCAGAAGAAGCAGACCACCCTTCCTGAAAACTAAAACACTGGGTCGAATGGCCATGGCCCATCTAACCAGCTCCGGCTCCAGAATAGACCTAACAGCATTAGCCCCTGAAACGGGGTGAACATAGGTCTCTACCTCTTCCATCTTACACTCTCTTTGAGAATGAACCAAAGGAGCTGAACCTGCTGCCAAGCTCCAGAAATGAATGCTGCCAGGGGCATCCACTGGTACCCTTATCAGTCGGCCCCTTATTTTGAACAACTGATCAGAGAAAGACCCAGGTTCGGCACTGGCAAATTCAATCATTCTGGGCAGCACTGTATCTGCCTGCAGAGTTCTAGGAGCCAATTCAGGAAATAGACTGCAGACCCAGGCATTGAAGAAGTGAAAAGGGCCCACGGTCCTCAAAGAGCGGGGAGTCCGATGCTTGTACAGATCCCCTAAAGATTTATAGATTAAACACAAGGCCACTGGGCAAAGTGACAGCCTCATTCCCCAGGCCATCTGGCATGCCGGGTATATGGCTTCCGGCCGAATGATTGTCTCGTCCCCTTGAGGGAGAGCAAAAGTGCACAACCAGAATGTGAAGTAAGCCGCGCAATGTGTGATAGGGTCCACCCCTGCTGGGTTTGGACCACCACTGCCTACACGGCGCAATGAAGATGGCAACGCTGACTTATAGCGAGGAGCCCTTATCTGCTTGCTGGCAGTCGGACCCATGGAAGGGAAGTCCGCATATTTTAAGGGACCGTCAAAGAAATACTGAATCCACTGCCCTATCCGGACCCTCAGCTTGCTGCCTTTCTCTCGAGGATGGTAACCCTTGGAGGATCCTCTACTATGCGCCAGACAGATGGAGCGATAGGCCTTCATTAAATACCGGTAGGAGTAGCCAAGTGAATACTTGCCTTCGCCATCTGAGCTATCCTTCTCGGAATCTGCCAAGCAGACCTCTTCATACGGCTCGCCGTCAATAGGCAGACCAGAAAGCTGTGACAAACTCCAGAGGTCGAGAGATGTTTCGCCCTCTGCTGTATAAAATATGTTGAACAAAGGGCAGAATACTTCGAACATTCCACAGCACAACCCTCGGGATATGGGATAGCGGAATCTAGAAGCAAAGACACTGTGATATACCCCGGCTCTGATCAGCAGAGGGGCGTATTCCTTTAAAACAAACTCTGTGAATTCCACCGCTCCCACCCGGAATAGATGGGCGTCAGTGATTTTGGTATCTCCAAACCAACCGGCAGCCAGATGGTACTTGAACTGGACGGCCGAACAATTCAACACAAAGGGCTCTTCGCGGTACCCCCATTTTATCGGTGCCAGGAATAGACCATAGCCAGGCTTCTCCCTATGAACTCGGCCACTAGCATTATCCCACCGGGCAGGTGTAAATTCCGGGGCCCGGGTCAACATTTTCTTCTCCGGCTCCAGCTCTGATATACCGAGGACTGCGTCCCAGTCACGCTTCTCCCCGGGAAGATAGATGGCCTTGTGGCGGTACACCGACTCCTTCAAGCTATCTCGTTCGGCAAGGATGGCAGCTTCGACAGCACGGGCTATCCGATAGTCTCGCATGCCACCCACTGTGAAAGTTCGGATGAACGGCATTAAGTGGCGGTCTTTCGGAAGATCCGGCCGATAGTCGTTGCCCCGTCTGAAGCATGTCTCCATCGCAGTGGAATATACCCTCGATGTTGATACTGTATCCGTCTCAGAATCAGACGATTCGTCAACGGCAGCAACTTTGTCATACCCGAAGTCCAGGCTATGCACGTTCAGCCAATTTACTACAGCCCGTGATATATCTGGCTGCGCTGACGAGCTCGCCCCAACAGCTCCAGAAGATATAGCAGCAGGGCTGGAAGCCATTGCAATGTCTGCAGTCAGAGAAAAGATGTGAATGAAAGTCCTAAAATAAGAAACAGTCTTATAAAGATTATAGTGTGAAGCCATGTGAAAATTTCGGCAGCATCTCCCCTTATTCAGGGCCTGCCCAAAGAAGATAGGGAGTCACCCACCAAGAGGGAGTGATCCCGGAAACAAAAGGGATTTAATCCCAAAAACAGTGCCCTACCGAGAGCAAAGTATACGCCGGGAAGGGAAATGGGACGGCCGAGAGGGGGAGAAGCTCGCGTCGAAGAGAAGAAGATAAAGAGAGAGGAAGCTCGGATGAAAATGAGAAGAAAAACCTCCCAACGCCTCAAATAGTGGAGGCAGAAGGGAGGTTCTCGGCGCGGCCTTTAGCGCGCCGAGAACCCCCCCCCCCAATTCAAAAAGCCCGCCAAAAAAAGGGGCAGGCCGAGAGCCCCCCATATGCCAAAAGGGGCAGGCCGAGAGCCCCCCATATGCCAAAAGGCGCGCCGAGAACCTCTGTGACCGGGCGCGCCAAGAAGCCCTGCCCGAGAACCAATGCGCCGAGAACCAACGCGCCGAGAAGGCTGTGCCTAAAGGCCATGCGTCAAGAAGCTCGCGCCAAGGGCGTTCAAGGCAAAGAAATTGAGAGAAATCAAAAGAAATGCCAAAGTAATGATGTTTCCAAGCTGCAAAATGAAAGAAGACTAGCAATGCCAAGATGATAAATGGGTTTAGATGCTGAATGATATACACACCTGCAGACACCGTGTCACTTATTCTGCACTCTCGCTACCTGCAAGTGGGGGGCATTTGTTGACACCTTGAAAATGAGCAAGGGTAGAGACAGAATTGGAAGGAAGATCAGACCAATAGTGAAAGATCAATGACGAAGTTCGTCAACCATCTACCCGGCTGAAGCCTTTTCCCGGCCAAGCTGATGTCCGATGCCATTGTCAGTCAGACGACGGCACTGATGAAATAGCAGTCACCTGGCTGAAGTCTTTCCAGGCTAAAGCTGATGTCCGGTCTTGTCACCGTTCCGGTGACGATACCAATGAGATGATGTCCGACTTTGTCATCATTCAGATGGCAATGCAGATGAAACCCGGTCTACCGACTGATGAAAAACCTATGAATGACCTCAATAGAAACTATGTCACCAATGGAGGGCCCTTTTGGGTGCTGATGCACTTGAAGGACCAATAAGAGGCCTAGTCTAAAAGGCCTAAGTGGGCCTATAAAGTGGCGTCGGGATCTCTTGTCGAAGCCCAATAGCTGCGCCGAGAAGCTGAAGTCCTGGGCGCCGGGAAGTCCCTCAGTTGAGGCGCGCCGTGACAGGCCTGCCGAGAAGATACAAAACACAGTTATAAAATCCCCTTCCCCTCGAGCAAGAAAGGAGAGGACCATCACCAGCGGACGAGAGGAAAAAAAGGGAGAAAGAAAAAAAAGAGGGAAGAGAGGCATCTTCAAATAGCCAGATAAAGAGAAGAGAAGAAGAGCTGATGTGAGGTCGGAAAGAAGAAGAAGGTGGGGTGCTAAGGGAGGGAGAGGAGTCAATGCTCCGCCCTCCCCTTCCCTTCATTGCCGTCGTCCCTTCCTGCTTTCCTTTCTTTTGATGTATAAGCTTCGATTCAGTTTTCTGCTTTCGAAGTGAAGAGACCTCCCTGTTGTCGAGGAGATAGAGTATTAGTCGATTGTTCTTCCCTCTGTCCCCTTTGTTCTATGAATTATGTAAACGATGAAACAGTGAAATGCAACTCCGCGGTTGTTCCGATGAAATGATGTTGGTTGGCCCTCTTCTTCCTGTGCTCTCTCTCTGAATGTATGTTATTCCCACACATGCATTAACTGCTCGGATACTTAGAATTTCAGTGATTTCTTGTGCCTATATGCACGATTGTTTCAGATGGAAAGGAGGCAACAGGGCCCCGATCCCTACCGTGGATATTTGGGCTCTGTCCCCCTCTCTCTCCTTCGACGACATCGATGATTTAAACGTTGCGAGGTCCATAGTCCTCTCAAGTTTCCTAAGCCATTGGGGCCATTGCAGGGATCAGAGACAGTCATCTCTTGATCTCCTGGATGGTCGGCGATATGAACGGCATAAAGCCTGTTCCAAAGGGTTCGAACGCCTGGTGACTTCAATCCCTCGAATCCCTTCCATCCATGTGACTTCTTGATGTCAATCTGGTGACTTAGTAGAGCCTTCGGCCCCCTCCTTGTTTGCACCCTAAAACCCCCTAGCCGTTACCTGAATCCCAGGAAAAATCCCCAAAACAGAGCACCGCAGAAACCCCACAAACCTCTGCAAAACTTTCTGGCGCTATGAACAGCTCCCGGCGCGGCCCGCGCCAGGAACCTCACGCCGAGAGCGCCCTCCTCCTTCCTTAAAACCATGCCGAGAGCCTCATGCCGAGAGCCCACTCCCCCGCGCCGGGAACCTCATGCCGAGAACCCATTCCCTCGCGCCGGGAGGCCTGCTTATGCTCGTTACAGCCATGCCGAGAGCCTCTCCTCCTCTACCCAATCCTTGAGCACCCTGCCATACTAACTTGAGGGATATCTGCAGGTCACAGGGTACACCACATGGAATAAATAAACGGGGAATCATCCCCAACATCACATCGTGCCAGGGCCCAGTGCCTTTCTCTTTTGGTTTTCATCCCGGCACTCTGTGGATGATCACCTATTTCCCCTTGGGCATGTTCCAAGTTGAGGGGAGGTGCTGCCGAAATCTAGTCCAGTGTCATCAACCCCGATGAGTCAAGGGGGTGTCTCCGATACACTTCCCATCCGGCTTCATCTTCGGGGGAGACGAACCTATTTGGAGCATCCGGTCGAGTGGAAATGTCAAAAGGGAATACCTTAATGATTAGCTGAATTCCGTCCCGCCACTGCGTGGATGGTCTTCTATCCTCACCCGGCATGGCTCAAAGTTAAAGGTTGTGCCGCCCGATTTCGTCCGTTGAACTAAATAAATCTGCTCTCCATTCGTCCTCTTCCTTAAGCATGAAGCCTTTATTTCGCACATTGATATTTTGACTGCCTTCTGAGGCCTCCTATTTTGGCGTTTAATCAAGGGTTGTCCTTCTTAGGAAGGGCGTAATTAACGTCATAGC
Source organism: Amorphophallus konjac (assembly GCA_022559845.1). Classification (NCBI taxonomy): domain Eukaryota; kingdom Viridiplantae; phylum Streptophyta; class Magnoliopsida; order Alismatales; family Araceae; genus Amorphophallus; species Amorphophallus konjac. Next base: position 27,291,698 of record CM040123.1, on the reverse strand, counting down.
CTTTATGATATGGTGGACTTTTGGTCCCGACTCGGACTTCACAATCGACTGACCAAGTCAAGTCAAGCGCACAATGAAATCGTCACATATGTGACTGGCACGCCTAACAAATCAAATAAATAAATGAATAAAACAAATAATAAATAAACAATAATACCAAGCGAGATAAAAATCCCGCGTTCCACAGGTCTTCCCGGTAATCGGATTCTCGGGTCGTTACAGCACACCTGAGTGTCCACCTCCCGCCCCTTTTCCACGGTAGCGAGAGCATATAGATCATATACTGGATGAGCAGGTGACAGTTACCAGGAGTGGATCCTACCCGCGCTACCTAGTGCGATGGAGAGGACGGCCCGCCACCGAGGATACATGGTTCACCCATGGAGAGTTGCAGCGGATTGATCCGGACCTACTGGAGTGGTACCACAGTGATGCAGACCCTTACTCGACAGGGTCGAGTTTCTCCCACCCGGAGAGAATTGGTGCGGACACCCGAGCGAATGAGAAGCACGATACGCCGAGCCACCGGTACCGTACGCGGAGCACCACCCGAGCAACTTCAGCATCCATCTGGCTCGGAGACAGTCTGGAGACTCCCCCTTGAGTCTTGACATTTATTATATTTATTTGGACTTTATTTGTGTGTCATGTGTGTTTATGTAATTTTATTCGGTTTGTAATTTGGTTTGTAAGAGGGGTTTATTTGTAATATGGGACCACCTGGGTCCCGCGAGCCCCCTAGTCCTCCTCCCATTGATCCACCTCAACCCTAGGGCCCATGTGGGGTCAGTAAACATTCCAATGGTGGGCTTCTAGAAGGGTGGGCCAAGTGGGGGACAAAGGACTTAAAAAGTCCAACATGGATGCCATATGGTCTAAGGGGCGCCCCCCTTTTGGAATAAAATAGATAAATGTTGTAATTTCTTTAATTTGGTCCAACACACATGGGGAATTAAAAATGTGAACTTCCCTTTGTACCCCCCAAACCCTAGATCTAGGGTTAATTTAAGTCTTTTGGCATTTCATATAAATGCCTTGAATTTTCCATTTTTGAAGAATTAATGCATTCAATTGGAAGAAATTCTTAGAGCAAGGCTGGTGCGCCCCCCTCTCTCTCTCTTCTCTCTTCTTCTTACAGCTGGGAAGGTTGCCTTCTGAGGTGGGAAGCCTCACATATCGGTTCCGGTGATCGTCGCCGCCGCCGCCACCATCGTGCCGCCACGCTTGCCGTCGGAGTTCTGTCTACTCAAGACAGCCAGCCCTTCCACGAATTTTAACTCTCAGCTCCAAGATCTTCTTGAGCTCATGTTTTCAGGGCGTGTTCTAGAGGTTCCCTCCATGTGCTATAAAAATTGGTTTGGCCTCTAGTTCCCGATTTCCATTTTTACATTTTCGTCCATCTTTCCCTTCCAGTTCTGCCAGGTTTCTATCTACAGTGACAGCAACCCTGAGTTTCCAATCTTCAGACCTCTTTTTGATTTTTCATGGAGCTCCCAAATTTACTAGAAGAGTTTTCCAAACCCCTCCATCCACGAATTTTCGTGGAATTTCTAAAGGCCATCTCATATTTTATAAAAAATCTCTTTCAGATCCCATTAAGTTCTGTCTGCCCCAGTCCAGATCCGACCACCCGCCAGTCTAAAATACTTTTCCCCACCCAAATCTCAACAAAACCTTTCACAAAAATTATTTCCGTCTTTCTCTCTCTCCCCTCTACAACTTTCATGAAGAAATCAAGGTCTGAATCTGAGGTATACCTCGCGGTCAAAGGTAGTTCTCAAGAAACTTCCCTGCTGCCTTGAGATTTTAGGCACTGTCCAACAGCAACTTCAAAAATAAATAAAGGCCAGATCCGTGCAGATCCAGTTAATCTCTCTAGCTCTGGATTAAAGTACTTCGAAAAAGCTTTCCAATGGTACCTTCTGTGCTTCGATCCGACATCAGGATTGATCGCAGCAGCCGATCTCGCCGGAGCGCGCGCTGAAAAATAGAAGCACCAATCCGTGGGCAGCCACTCCAAAGCTTGAAGATCGGGGCCGATCAGTCTCCGACCAGTGTTTCCGGCCGATCGCCGTCCAAGGAGGTGCGCCACCAGGGGTCCCCACCACAGCGGGACCCACCCCATCAGACCCGGAGGACAGAGCGGCTCGTGGGCCCCACGGACCCGTAGATCGCGCCGTCCGGACAGCACCAAAACCCAGGTTCGGCACCGCCGGGACGACGTCAAGATGCTGCCCGTCAACCCAATTGTCGCGACTCCCGGGCCCCACATGTGACATGTTATCTCCCTGGGTGGAGTGGGTAAAATTATTGTAGTACTGTAAAAGTGTTTAACCGGGAGTCCGTGATTGGCCGGGGTTGTCTTCCCCACGCCGGGAGCGTGGAGGTAACGATCGTAACTTCTTGGCATTCATTTGCTAGTTTAGTATGTTGTCGTATGCCGCTGCCGAGTGCGATAGGAACTAGCCCTTGAGTCCATGTCACCACTGTGAGTGTGAGAGTGACCCGTCCCGTGGCTCGATCCAAGCACGGAAGTGAGTCGGACTACCCTTAACTCTGTCGGTTTCTCAACCGCGCACGATCTGCGTTTTCCTTGCTTGGGACGACGAGTGAGCTTGCGTTTCTGTTAGCGACGTATAGCCCATAGGAGCTCTTAGTGTCGGGCCTAGTGTCACTCATGCTCGTGTGTTGTTGGTCGTGTCCGCATTTAGAGTCCGAGGTCCATATCACTTAGAGTCGGTCTCCGTGTCCGTCCCGCATCAGGAATCAAAAGTCAGTATTTAATATAATATAATTCAATTATGTCGAGAATCGCATAAAGGAAAAGGTTATCATTTGATCTGCAAGCATTAGGACAGTCTTCAGAGACAATTTTCTATTGCAGAAGTTAAACATATCTTCAAGACTTGGTCCCAATGGATCCATCACAAGAACATTATAGTCCCCTTCAACACCAAACCATCTTACATTGGGAATTCCAGCTACAGAAAGAAAAAGGAAAGATTATTCCCCACCAAAAAGGAATCAAGACAAAATCTGTCTAATATCACTTGAAATAGTGTTTACTTCCTCCTTGTAGGATTCTGTACAGTTTTGATTCATACAACAGCTGAGGATGCTTGGTCTTGACATTTTCCTAGAACAGAGGGCAAAGAATCAGGAATTGAATGAATGCACATGGTCATGGCACTCTTACATTTTTCAGGAAGTGATCATGGCACTTTCAGATTACACGGGACAATTTGTGTTAAGGTAAGCTTCTACCAAAGAGTTGGCAGGAAGCATTCAATGTTAGGCAAAAACAAGTAAACATATGCAAACTAAATTGTTAAAGTAGTTATATAAAACTGTTCAGCTATTGGCTATGGGTAACGTAAGATGTGTTCCTAATGCATGAACAAGTAATTAATTCAAGGATAAGGCAAGTTAACAAATATCACATTTCTCATTGCCTTTTTGTATGCATTGCCAGTTAACTGTACATTATATCAAATAACATGGAGGAGAAAAGGCCAAACATCTTGGATAAGAACAACAATGAAGTTCCTGAATTCATCATGAAATGAACAAAGGAAGCTAAAGCCCAGAACCCCACATGCTTTGATCCAACGCAGGTCTAGAAATATTCCAACCCATTTGTCCTATGGTTTAATATGCATTTCTTCTGGAATAATGCCAATGTATTGCTTTTCAAATAAGAAATATATGGGACATTTTCTTATGAAGTTTTACACAAGAAGAAGGTAACGATTTTGCCTCAAACTAGTCTTTTTGCCATAGACTAACGTGGACTCCTTTCTGAAGTAACACGGTGACATGCAATTGTTGCTATGGAACTAAGGTATTCCAAGGGGAAAAAAATGAAGCACATTCTGTAAAACATTTGCGTCTACACCTTTATTATAGGCCTGTGAGATATGAAATACATGGAAGGACCTGAACAGGTGGGTGGCTTTGTCTCACTTTGCAGTTATCTGCAATATGGCGGCGTTACCCTGATTGTTGGGCCAGTACCCAAAGGGTCTATTCCCCCTTTATCTGGATAGGGGTGACCAGAAGTTTTGGGGCGACTGCAGATTGCAACTTGATTTGGTTCCAAGACTCCCAAACCTGGCAAGACATGGATCAAGAATCCAAGGACCAATCTTGAGAGCTTCCCTTTTTGACAACACAAGGGGGCAACTTTTTTTCAATCTGGTTTACTCTGTGTTGTCAAAGGCGATGGAGGCGGCCACAAGTCGCCTTGTCTCTACCTCAAGCACCTCCATCCGGCCTCGTGGGCCTGGCCCACCTCTGCATGTCCCGACCCGTTTGATTTTTTTGTTTAAATTTGATTAGATTTGTTGTTGATTTTATTTAAATTTGTTTGATTTTAGGAATGAATGAATTTAGGAAGTTTATCAATTTTATGTATGTATTTTTGTAATATTTAGGCATATTTATATTTCTAAATTATATATATTATTTTAGTAAAATATCGCATCAAATGCCTAGGCCATCATGAAGGCGTTTGAGATATGAGGCAACCCCTTGGTCTCCTCGGTCGCCACTCGTCTCTGACTACATAGGTTTCACTTTTAATTATCTTTGGGTTGAATACTCTAGTGCTTCTCTAAAGTCCCACACTGCCCCTAAGTAATAAATGATAATAAACTGCATCATTTAGAAACAGAACTCATTTCACCTTATATAGAGCCTGAAAGCTGAAATCCCACGTTGCACGACTGTAGGGATTGTCCTTCAGCCCTAAAGTAACAGTAGGATTTCCTTCAACGTTTTCAGATCCTGCAATAGACCAATCCATGTTCCTTGCAAAGCCATGCTGTCAAATAAATAACAAGAGTTCATATTTGAAGTGAAGTGTAAACTCAGAAATGGAATAGAAAGGAAAACGGTTGCAATTTAATTTCCTTTTCTGGGAGGTTTTAACGAAAAGGACACTACCAAAACCATTTAAGAGAAATTGCAATAAAACTTGGGGGCAAGAAGAATGCTGATATATAAAAAATTAAGATTTTTGCATGGAAACTATTGTTAGAGGTGAATTTACAAAAAAATCATTACTAGGAATGCATTAGCAGACATATCACGAGGTTAATTTAAATAGTGCATAAATGCCATTTTAGCATGGTCTTTTCACAAGTTGTTGGTAAAAAGAAGTGATATGCATATAAGTAAATATGGCATTTTTGCATAATTCTGATTTACACAATGATATACATGCTAATGTATTTCTAGGAATGATTTTTTTACAAATTAACCTCTAACAATGGTTTTTATGTAAAAAACCCTAAAAAATCTTAGGGCTAGTGATGAAAACCATTTATGGGTATTACTATTACTTATGCTACCTGGGTATACATAATGAAAAAGAAAGTAGGCTGGATGGTTTGATCTTCTTCTGGAGCTTGGCCTTAATTGAGAGGTTGAATAAGAGAATCCTATACAGGATGAAAATGGAACCTTCCAGTACTGCCTTCTTTGGATGGACATAGATATCACAAGTCAAACTTATGCTATTAGGCAATATCAGGCCAACTTATAAAGAACATGATAAGGAAAAATGCAATGCTTTTTCCTTTTTCCACTTTTATTGGGTCTTGGGTAGAGAAGAGAGCTCTGCACTAGCCACTTTATGTGCAGGCATAAACAAAGGAGTAGCAATATGATGGGCCAATGACCTTAAATGGATGACAAGGAGAAAAAGAAAAAGAAAAGAAAAAACATCACATCCAACTGGTTAGGCATCCTAGGTTGTCCAGGTCCTCATACATCCATGAGCCTCTGGTGGTTGTTGCTCACAGGAGAACAAAAACTAATTTTACATGGATTTGCAGCCATGCTTAGCAAGGTGAATTGTAAGTTGGATCCCCTTCTGATCCTATATTGGTTGAGTAGTAGCTTGAATATCAAAGAGAATGAGCTTTGCTGCATAAGCATGGTGAGCCATCCTCCAAGGACAAGCACAAGATCCATTTATCTCCAATACTATCACCAAAGAACCCGATTCAACTTCATCATTCTGACCTGCAAGTTCTTGCCAATACTGATGCCCATCCAATAAAGGTCTACATTCGGCCTGAGATTGCGCTGGAGGCTGCAGCAGTGAGAAAGCCCACCTCCAGCAAAGCCTGGATATCCCCTCCTCAAGCCATCAGTATTTAGCTTTCAGTGTTGGCCATCTGCTAAGGTTTGGGGGGTGGACGAAGTTGATTGTCATGTGATACAGAATATACAGTGTGGATTGGGAGGGAAAAGAGAAGAGATGATATAAGATAATCCTCAAAGAAAAAACACAACAGGAGTTGTCTCATGTATGCGATTCGTTCTGTAGGTGGCTGAGCTATTTTAGAGTAGCATGAAAACAAGGTTGGTATGGTTAATTAGTACAACTTATTCTGCAAGTGATCTAGGGAAACAGAGGGTGCTTGGTGGAACATTTTTTGGCTTTATAAGCAAAACTACATGGGATAAGGTACATAAATGTTTTATCTAACATCCAAGACTAGGGAGTTGAGAGAAGACATTTTGGGGGATCAGAATGACAAACAGGATGCTGACTCCATATATGTCAGTTAACATAAAAAAAAACCTAAATGAACTTCACAAATGATATGGTGAGTAAAGGAGGACACAATTTTCCTACTATGCTAATGTATAAACTAATAAAACCTAGGCTCAATTGCATAGATCCAGTGGCAACCTTTTAAAATTGGAAAGAAGATAAATTCATAAAAACAAACCTCAGCATGGACAAAACTTTATACATCATTATATTGAGATCTGAAGTGGAATGTGCAATAGTGGTTGTAGGCCTTAAACATGTCTCCATTGAAATGTCCAAGCTAGTCCATAAGGTGAGGTGAGATGTACCAAGGAAATTTACAAAGAAAAGCCCCCAACTGAAAGTAAAAGTATTTGTGAAAGATGATGATACTAATTGAAAGGACCTCATGGACATCTCTACTCACCTGACTTGCCATAGAAAAGAGGTAATCGTGACGGTCTATGACTTGAATGCAAATACAAGACCCTGCCATCGCCTGGCCTGACACCGGTGATTTCGTCACTGGACACCGGCGAACGCGACCTCAGAGCCCCAGCTAACCAGTGCCGAAGCGGAGCCCCTCCCTTCAAAATTAATTTGTGGTTGCAAGAACCCTAGCCGCATGCTCCATCGACAATGAGGGAGAGAGGGGACAGAGGAGAAGGCAGGAGGGGCGACCCTACCATCGCCTGGCCTGACACCGGTGATTTCATCACTGGACGCCGGTGAATGCGACCTCAGAGCCTCAGCTAACCAGTGCCGAAGGGGAGCCCCTCCCCCGCCTCGCCTTCGTCGGCCGTAGACGTCGGATCCACCGCCCCCTTGCACTGCACACCAGAGAACGTGCCGCCGGCGCCACTTGCATCGGACACAGTAGATGGTCGTACCAGAGAACCCACCCTCCTTCGTCTGGTCGAAACCCCCTTCAGCCAGTCCCTGCAGAGCATGTCGTCAGAGGTCGCCTGCGACTATATCGGACACCACAGATGGTGGCGCCAGAGTCCCTGCCGGTCGTGGGACGGATGTCTCGAGCGGCATTCTAGACTCCCAACGGTGAGCCCTCCGATCTTTTTTTTTGGGACACCAACCATTCAGGGAGATCACCGGAGACGGAGAAGAAGGGAGATGCTGGAGACGGAGAAAGAAGGGAACTCATCGGTAGGATGGAGTGGAGGAGGTCGAGACGGGGAAGACATATTTGAGGGTGGGGAGGCTAAAAAGTGGGGGGAGGGAAAATCAAAATCTATCGGGCTCCCCAATTGCATTGTGCATTGGCGCCATCAAGTTAATATGTAATTCCTATGTTTTTAATTTTTTTATTATTTTTTAAAACATCTTATTCCTACATTTTATTAAAAGTGAAACAATATCTAAAGTCTATTCTCACGTTTACATTAAAAACGTCGGAATATATGATCTTTTCCTACATTTTTTTGAAAATCGTCGGAATAAGATGACCATATAGCTACGCTATAATGAAACGTAGTAAATTTACCTACGTAGTTTTTAAAACGTCGTAATATGTCATATATACTTACGTTTTCTGAAAGCGTAGATAAAATTCGTGGCTATAGGCCAGTTTTCTTGTAGTGTATCCATTTTGGATTCCGTCAACTCTCCCAATTCACACTCCCCACCCAGGTCATGTTAGAGCAATCGACATGTCGATCAGATCGATATTTCATATGTTGGACCCCCGAAACCCCTAACCTTGGATTTATTTAAAACTAAATTAGTTTAGAAATTGCTAGTTTGAGCGCCGAGCCCAAACCAGGTATCCATTTTAGATTCCGTCAACTCCCCCAAGTCACACTCCCCACCCAGGTCGTGTTGGAACAATCTGCATGTCAATCAGATTGATATTTCATATATTGGACCCCCGAAAGTCCTAACCTTGGATTTATTTCAAACTAAATTAGTTTGGAAAGAAATGGATAGTTTGAGCGCTGAGCCCAAACCAAGTATCCATTTTGGATTTTGTCAACTCCCCCACGTCACACTCCTCACCTAGGTCGTGTTGGAACAATCGGCATGTTGATCAGATCGATATTTCATATATTAGATCCCCGAAAACCCTAACTTTGAATTTATTTCAAACTAAATTAGTTTGGAAGAAATGGCTAGTTTGAGCGCCGAGCCCACACCAGGTATCCATTTTAGATTCCATCAACTCCCCCAAGTCACATTCCCCAGCCAAGTCGTGTTGGAATAATCGACACACTGATCAGATCAATATTTTACATCTTACACCCCCGAAAACCCAGGTCTTTTGTGTTGGATCAATTTTTAATTTCATGTTTCAAATCTTAGACTCTCAAAGTTGAATTCTTTGAACTAAGTAGTAATATTATAACTCTAAAGTCTACGAAATTAAAAGTTAAATTAAATACTCACATGAGGGGGCTGTGCTATGCTCGAGGGTGCTCCCTGAGTCAAAATCCCCGCCTGGGAGAGGAGGGTAGCAACCGCCCGATAATGCGTGCCTCGATGCGTTTCTCGATGCCGTCTACCTCATCTCGGGTGATGGATCCAATATGGCTCGTAGAAGTGCCGATGGAGGGAGTAGAGAAGGAACTGCTACTGATGTAGGACGAAGCTGAGCCAGAAGATGCTAGAATCGGGCTGGTGTTCAAGCTCTGCCCAAAACCGTATACTCGTCCTTTCTTTGGTGGGTCGATTGCTGCTACCCATGCCTCAAGATCTAACTACGGCCGCTACGTCTCCTCCTCCCCGTACTTTTCAGTCATATACCTGTCATATGACTCCTGCAAATGGAATAAAAAATATTATAAATTTCACATTAATCAATCCTATTTAAAAATGAAATAGAAATGAAATGTGTATGTATATAATCTTACCACTACCGAGCGAGCTCTCTCATTCACATACTAATCGGTCCCCTTCACCTGGTGAACTTCAGCAAATAAATCGCGGTACTCTGTACCACCCCTCTTCTTTTCCTGTTATACATGTTATAGAGAATAAATATTACTTACCAATCTCTCCTTCTGGGTAGTGAAGGAAACAGATCCAGAAGTATGGAGATGCACGTCTGGATGTGACGCACGGGTGGCTTTGGCTTTTTCGGATTTGACTATCCAATTAGGCTCGGCCCATCTATCACAGAGGACCTCCCAGTTCTCCCTCCTCATCCATGCGGGGCCATGTGCCTTCCAAAGGCCAAGGTCCTTGCTCCCCCCGGCTGCAGCCTGGGCACGATCCCAACAGCTGTATAATTGATGCTTATAATTTAGACTTGTTGTGGCCTCCCATGCACGTCGAGCTCGTCTAGCGTCAACTGGCCTCACAAACTTATATCCTCGCTGTGAAGAATTCAAATTTTATAAGTTAGTCTATTGAAATTGCGGAGTTAGGAAATATGTAATTTAAAAGATTAAATTATATACCAAGAACTTGTTGTACAATCGATCGCGGATATCCTGAGGAAACTTTCGAAATGACTTATATGGGCTGGGAACATGTCGCATAATAGTGTTGGTAATAAAACGAGAAGCATCATTGGGCTCTACGTTATCCCTGTAATTACAGATGTTAAAATGATAGCAAACAACTATATAGTTGATGAATAGATAACGAACATAATTCATGAGTTTAAATATTTACCCAGAGACCCAACATGGCTTGCGTCCCTCCTGTAGTAGAAGCTGCTCGCCCCCATGATGGCTAACAGCATCGTCTGCCGATTGTGTGCCCGGGTGGGCGGACGAGCCAACTATCGCAGGTGGTGTGCCCAATGTACCTGTTACAAGTAAAATAGAAGTAGTTAATCAGAATTTAGCTCATTATTAAAAAAATATTTATTCAACAAGTAAATACATAGAATTTTCATCATTTAACTAAGAATTTAAATAAACATATCAATAGAATATGATGGAAGCGATGTACTCTGTAAACATGGTGCAGAGGCACTCGGACCTGTAAACATAAAATATCACGAGCAAAACAAAGTGCATAATCACTAATCATTTATCTAAGAATTTAAATAAACATACCAGCAGCAGGTGGTAGGAGCGGTGTGGAGGCACTCGGATCTGTAAACATAAAATATCGTGAGCAAAATAAAGTGCATATTCACTACTTATTTATCTAAGAATTTAAATAAACATACCAGCAGCGGGTGGTGGGTGCGGTGTGGAGGCACTCGGACCTATAAATATGAAATGTCGTGAGCAAAACAAAGTACATAATCACTACTCATTTATCTAAGAATTTAAATGAACATACCAATAGTAGGTGGTGGGAGGGGTGTGGAGGCACTCGGACATGTAAACATGAAATGTCGTGAGCAAAATAAAGTACATAATCACTACTCATTTATCAATAAACATACCAGCAGTAAGTGGTGAGAGCGGTGTGGAGGCACTCGGACTTGTAAACATGAAATGTCGTGAGTAAAATAAAGTACATAATCACTACTCATTTATTTAAGAATTTAAATAAACATACCAGCAGTAGGTGGTGGGAGCGGTGTGGAGACACTCAATTATTGTGAGCTTTCTGTCTTTTCGTGGATTCTCTTGTTGCATCATGCTGTTTTATAGGGATCAGCCAAAAATTTGCCCCAATCTTACATAGTATCCTTCACCACCCTCCCATCACCCTCCCTTCCCCGCCCCTTTCCCTCTCTCATTTAAAAAAAAATTCTCCCATCCTCCAAATTAAAAAAATATCAGACACACACTCAAATTTAAAAAAAAATTCCCCTCCATCCCACCCTCTCCTTTTGCCACTCAAATTAAAAAAACCATATCAATATGCCATATTAAACTTCTAAAAAAATTTCGACAGCATCTCCCCTAAAAATTGACTATTTTTCACATTTGTACATCTTGTTTGGTCACATATACATTCATATACATCAAATATAATAAACAACACCTACATCAAATAAAATGCCCATCTATGAATATTTGATCATTCGATGTTGTTTATTATATGTGCTTCACAATTATCTTAAAATTTCGACATCATCTCCCCACACTTCTCCAATATACCACCATAATTTACTAATTTTAACATTCCTCTAATGGCCACTCACATAAAATGCAAGTGACCACAAGAGTAGTCAAAATTAGCAGGTATATTAATGGAGAAGAGAGGGAAGATGCTACCGAAATTTTAATATAATCATGAAGCACATATAATAAACAACACCGAACGATCAAATATCCATAGACTATCCAACAGGATAATTCAAGACTTTGTGTTTGATATATGTCATTAGTATCCAAGCATACTAATCACATATATCATAACAAAAGTCTTGAACGGGCAAAAATGAAAAAAAGGGTCATATCCACATTTACGCACATACATTTATATCCACATCCCCCTTCACATCCACATTCACACACATTCACATTGGCATCATCACCTGCAAACAAAAATTCGCATCCACATTCACATACACATTCATATCCACATGCATCCACTTTCATGTCCATATTTGCACACACACATTGACATCAAAATCGTATTTTGGAAAAAAATCATATTCGCATTCACATACACATTCATATCGGCATCCACACCTATCAAAAAAATTAATTCACATGCACATTCCCCTCATCCCCCTCCCCTCCCCTCCCATCACCCTCCCACCCTCCCTTCCCCGCCCCCTTCTCTCTCATTTAAAAAAAAAATCATCCCACCCTCCAAATTAAAAAATATATCACACATACTCAAATTCAAAAAAAAATCCCTCCATCCCACCCTCTCCTTTGGCCACTCCCCTCCGCTCCGCCTCCATATCCCTCCGAGCCCCTATTTCCCATCCCTCCCCTTCCCTAATCCCCCTCCCCTCCCCTCCCATCACCCCCCACCCTCCCTTCCCCGCCCCCTTCCCTCTCATTTAAAAAAAATCCGCCCACCCTCCAAACTAAAAATATCACACACACTCAAATTAAAAAAAAAAATCTCCATCCCACCCTATACTTTGGTCCCTCCCCTCCCCTCCCCTCCACTCGGCCGCCATATCCCGCCGAGCCCCTCTTTCCCCTCCCTACCATTCTCTCATCCCCCTCCCCTCCCCTCCCCTCCCATCACCCACCCTTCCCCGCCGCCATAAAGCACGTCCTATCGCTACTCTGCGATAGCGAAAACATGGGGAACTTCTCCCCTACAATCACATCATCCCATTCACACGTGCGAATAAAATAAACGTTGGGGAACATTTCCCTCCATTCACACCACGAATAAGCGATAAGTAAATTAAATTAACTAAATTAAACTAAACTAAGCATCCCAGCCCTCTAGCATGGAATCTATCCTAAAGCATGCATCAAGCCTGATTCAAGCCCAAATCGACGTAAATAAAACACAGAGAGTTTAGGGTTTCATCCCCCTACCTCCGAGGGTGAGAACCCCCACCAAAACACTGCCACTCGCGGTCGATCCTGTCCACCCACACGATCCTGCATAGCTGATTCCCCGAACTCAACCTCGTTTAACCCGCTGGGACACCACCGTCACTGTCGTGGCTCTCACCTCCCCGGCACACAGACATGGCCACCACTGGCTTATCCTTCACACCGACATCGAGCCGCCGCCACTGCTGTTGCTCTTCCCGACGCCGCAGCTACCACCACGCCCGGTTGGCAATCCCTCGCAGTCGTCGCCGCCCACGACCGCGACAGGCCTCGCCGATGCCGCTACAGCTCCCCTGCGCTCCTCGCCGGCCGTCGCGCTATACCTCCACCGCGTTCACTCCTGCGGCCGCCGTTCGCCACGGTTGGCCACAGCAACAGTGGCCGCCACTGCTACTCCCTATGGCCCCCGTCGCGGTCAGCACGCCCCCGCCGCTGTCATGCCTGCTGCTGCCGTCGGCGGCCGAGTCGCCACCCCGCGCCCAGTCGCCGCCGAACGCGGTCGCCCGCCCCTGCTCAGCTCCCTGCGTCTCCCTACGCCGCTCGCCGCTACGGCTTTGCCCGTCGCCTGCCGTCGCCAGTGGTAGAAGGAAGAAAGGGGTAGAAAGGGAGGAGGGAGAGGGAGATCGAGAGGGGAAGAGGGAGATCGGGGAGGGAAATGAGGAAGAAGAGGGGGAAAAGGGGGTAACGAGGGAAGAAGAAGGAGAGGCGGGGCTAGTGCACGGGGACTCGCCCCCATTTTTTATTTTTTTTTCATTTTTCATTTTTTGTTAATCCCCTTTTCTTTTCTTTTTTTCTTTTCTTCTCTTTTTTCTCACTTCTATTTATCATTTATTATATTTTATGTAAATGAGATAAAATCCCAATTAATCTAATATGTCTCTACCTCTTTTAATATTTATGATTTGGGGATCCAAAGATCTGACATCCATAGATACGAACACGCAGACACCCAATCCAAAATCTCGGATCCATAGATCCGACATCCATAGATCTAACTTTATAACTATTAATGTCTCTAACTTTAATAGTTATAAAGTTATAAAAAATAATTATAATTTAATAATTAATTATATAGTTATTATTAAGTGGCGACTCAGGTGCACCGTACCGGACCAGATAAGGGCACACCTAGTCGGTGAATCTCATATTACGATTAAACATAATTAATTATAGTATACTATTAATTAATTATAAGATATTTTGGGGATTTCCGACGGAATGATTATCAGTCGGAAATACGTCATACATTTTCGACGGAATACATTTCGGTCGGAAATACGTCAAAATTTTCCGACGTATTTCCGACTAAAAAGGATTCCGTCGGAAACAGCTCATATATCCCTATCTATTCTCCTACTTTAGGGATTTTCGATGAAAACTATATCGGTCGGAAATACCTCGGAACTTTTCGACGGAATACAAGTTGGTCGGAAATACGTCGGAAAGTTCCGACGTATTTCCGACCAACTTGTATTCCATCGGAAACAACTAGCATATTTATGTTATTTATTATATATATTTATATATTGTATCGCGCTTTTCCGACTCGATCCGGCTCGGGCGTACCGTTTCGTATATGAGAAAGCTCGATACGGTGCTGCTCACCCGGGATTGCCCGAGTCGGGCAAAGTCACCGTGAGAGAGAGAGAGAGAGAGAGAGAGAGAGAGAGAAAGAAGAAGGAGAAGACATGATCGATGCACGACGAGTCGATGGCGACTCGGGCGTACCGTACCAGACCAGAGAAGGGTCGATCCGGTACAGATCATCTAGTCGACAAACCTCGTAATACAATTAAACATAATTAATTGTAGAAAATTACAGATCTTTGGATCTCTAAATAATAAATATTAAAAAATTAGATGTAATGATATTTTATTATGAAACATAACATGGGACCTACGGAAACGCTCCGAAACCTGCGAATGTTAGAGTGGGAGAGAGCAGCACAGGCGATGGGGAGCTAGGGCTCCTCGCGGGGGCAGTGACGAGGGCTTCGTGGCTCCGACGGTGGTGAGGCCTAGCCTCCTCCCAATAGTGGCGGTCTCTGCCGACCGGTTGGGATAGAGTGGGAGAGAGCGATGGCACCGAATTTTCGGATGGAGTATCCACATATTTTTTATAGCATTTTTGTAAGTCCTAGAACGTGTTCAAGGGTTTAATCAAATATTATATTATATATATGATATATTAATTATAATTAAGTATAATGTATTACTAATTAATTATACTAATATTTTATATAAGTATATTTAATAGTATATAATTTAAGTATAGTTATAAAGTTATAAAAAATAATTATAATTAAATAATTGATTATATAGTTATTGTTCGGTGGTGACTCGAGTGCACCATACCAGATCAGAGAAGGGCGCACCTAGTCGGCGAACCTCGTATTACGATTAAACATAATTAATTATAATATACTATTGATTAATTATAGGAAGGGCACAAAAATATTGCAGTGGTTTCCGCCGGAAAAATAATCGGTTGGAAATATGTCGAAAAGTTTCGACAGAAAATTTTTTGTCGGAAAGAATACGATTCCGTCAGAAACTGTTGATATATAAGACTTTCCGACAGAATAATAATCGGTCGAAAATACGTCGGAGATTTCCGAAGGAACGGTTCGTCGGAACTTTTCGACGTATTTCCGACCGAATTACATTCCATCGGAAACAAATGATATATTTCTATCTATTTCTGTTATTTATTACATATATTTATATATTGTATCGTGCTTTACCGACTCGATCTGGCTCGGGCGTACCGTATCATATCTGAGAAATTCAGATGCGGTACTGCTCATCCCGAGATCTCCTGAGTCGGGCAAAGTCACCGTGAGAGAGAGAGAGGGGGGGAGGAAGGGAGAAAGAAGAAGGAGAAGACATGATCGATGCACACCGAGTCGATAGCGACTCAGGCGTACCGTACCGGACCAGAGAAGGGCCAATCCGGTATAGATCACATAGTCGGCGAACCTCGTATTATGATTAACACAATTAATTATAATATATTAGGGAGAGCGAAAAAATATTGAAGGGGCTTCCGACAGAATAATAATCGGTCGAAAATACGTCAGAAATTTTCGACGGAATGTCTTTTAGTCGAAAATATGTCGGAATTTTCCGACATATTTCCAACCGAATACGATTCCATCGGAAACTACTGATATATTTCTTTCTATTTCTATTATTTAGAGATTTCTGACGAAACAAAAATCTGTCGCAATTACGTCGGAAATTTTCGACGGAAATTCTTAACTTCGAAAATACGTCAGAACTTTCCGACAAATTTCTTACATAATTTTATTCCGTCGGAAATTACTAATATATTCTTATCTATTTCTATTGTTTATTATATATATATTTATGTATTATATCGTGCTTTGCTGACTCGGTCTGACTCGAGAGTACCGTTTCGTATATAAGAAAGCCCGATACGATGCTGCTCATCCCGGGATTGCCCGAGTCGCGCAAAGTCACCGTGAGAGAGAGAGAGAGAGAGAGAGAGAGAGAGAGAGAGAGAAGACATGATCGATGCACGTCAAGTCGGTGGCGACTTGGGCGTACCGTACTGGACCAGAGAAGGCCGATCCGGTACAGATCACCTAGTCGGCGAATCTCATATTATGATTAAACATAATTAATTGTAATATACTATAAATTAATTAATTATAGGAAGGGTGAAAAATTATTTCATTGGTTTCCGACGGAATAAAAGTTCGTCGGAAATACGTCAGAACTTTTCAACGGAATGTATTCAGTCAGAAATACGTCAGAAATTTTGGACGTATTTCTGACCAAATTATGTTATGTCGGAAACTATCGATATATCTCCATCTTTCTTACTTCTTTAGGGATTTTTGACGGAAATGCATTCAGTCGGAAATAGGTCGGAAAGTTTCGACGGAATTCTTTTGGTCGGAAATACGTCAGAAATTTCCGACGTATTTTCGACTGAATATATTCCGTTGGAAACAACTAATTAATTATAAGAAGGGCCAAAAAATATTTCAGGAGTTTCCGATGGATAAATTATTCGTCGAAAATACGTCAAAAATTTTCGACGGAATAAAAATTTGTCAAAAATACGTCAAAACTTTCCGACGTATTTCTGACCATATTTGATTCCGTCGGAAACAGTTGATAAATTTCCACCAACCCTTCCCTTTCTTTAGGACTTTCCGACGAAATTTAATTCGGTTGGAAATACATCGGAAATTTTTAACGTATTTCTGACTAAATTTTATTCTGTCGAAAAATTTTGACATATTTCAAACCAAAATAATATGTCAGAATTAGGTCGGTAATTATTGACTAATTTCATGACAGAATTATTGACAGAATTTCTGACAGACTTGGTTGAAACATCCCCTGCAAGGCCAACGCCTGTAGGAGGCACCGGGGTCGCTGGGGCTCCAGCCATCGGCTCTACAGGAGGGGAGCTTGTCCCCGCCATGGCAGTAACAGGGGCACAGGGGACCTTTGAAGATTCCCCTTCCACTGCGAATTCAGAAGTTGGCTGAGACATGGCAAAGGCAAGGGTGATATGGAGAAAAGTGTACGATGCCTTAGAGCCGTCGACTAACCCTATTATTTATAGGGAGAAAAAGTCCCTTTCGAAAAGGTAATCCTTACCTGCGACAGATGGTTTTCTCCATCGGACTCACGTGTTATGGGGAAGTTTGGACTCATTAACGACAATCGAATCAAAGCAAAGATCAAGCAACCATCACATAAGGAGGAAAGTCATACAAAAGGAAATTTTATTGATAAAGGGGGGAAGAGTTACAAGCGGTTACTCGTCCTCTTTGGGACGGAACAAGTCTGGCTGGAGGCTCAGCACCCCCTTGTTACAGTAGAGGCGATTCACCTTCACCAAGGTGTCCCACCATCCCTACAGGTACTCCTGCTTGTACTCCTCCGAGACTCCTCCGTTGTTACCCTCCCTCGTCGACGGGTCTGGAGCCGGGATTGCCTCCTTACGGAAGCAAAGCCGCTTGTAGGGATTCCCTCCGATGAGGACTCCGACTTCTCAGACGACATCTTCTTGGAAAACGCTTTCGACCAAAAAGGAAACTTATGATGCCCTTAGGGTTCCCCACGGGGTCCCTATTTATAAGGAGGATGACGAGGCCCCCAGAAGGGGCAAAAGGGTCTTTACACCTTCCCGATCTTGCGGGAATCGAAGCTACGGAATCCCGAAGATCGCGCCCCTCTCACACACCTCAACGAGACTTCGGCCGTCGATTCGTATCCAAAGGAAGGTTTAAAGTTGGAAAAACAAGCGTGAAGGCTACGTGGAAAGTACATAAAGCCCCAGACAATCAGAACTTACGAAGGAAAGGTAAATGTTCATTATAAAGCAAAAGGCATACAAGGAAGGGGATACATTTACTTGGACGTACCTCGATGAAAAAAAGGAAAAGAAAAACGGTGAGACATTAATGTCGGCGAGCACGCCCTCAACTGCTCGCCCCCTCAGCAGCACGGGTCGGCCCCGCGTCCTAAGCTTTGGACGCATCTTCGGGAGCGGCCGCGGGGAAAGGAGCATCATCGGTCAAATCGACCAACTCTTTTCCCGCTGAGTACTCGCCCCTAGCAACTTGCTCTACAGTGCTCAGCTCCCCCTCACCAAGCTCCTCCTGGCCCTGGCTGATCGCGAGCTCGAACGGCATCAACGGAGGCTGCAGGGTCGGCACTGGGATGCCCATGTTGTCAGTAGCATCTTGGAGGGTGGCCGCCCATCTCTCCTAGAAGCCGAGGTCCCTCACCGGACCATAAACTTTAACGACGGCCGCATTCAACTCGGCCTGGTATTTTGAGGATGACCGGAAGCGCTCTACGGCTTCCTCGCCGACTGTGGCCACCGCTGCCTCTAGCTCAGCAATCTAGGCCGCCGCTGCCTGGGCCTTCTCCTCGACCTCAGTCACAGAGGCACCCAGCTTGGCCACCTGAGCTTCGGCCACGTCGGCTCGCTTGGCTGTCTCACGCAAGAACCCCTCGAGCGTCTGGACCTTGACCTAGAAGGCATCCCGGTCACACTCGGCCTCCGCCAGGGTGCGCCCTTGTGACTCCAAGAGCTCATGAAGCTTAGTGTGCTTGCTCATTAACCTGTGGAGTTGGGCCTCTAGCTCCGACCACGCCACATTACTGTCGGTTAACTGCCAGGCAATTCCCTAGAAGTGGTACCCCCACAAGCCGAGGGCCCTGGCGACCGAGCACATGTTCCTAGCCGCCAAATTGTACAACTCCCCGTGAGCCTCTGGGGAGAAGACTCCAGTGTGGTCATTCAACTGCACACCCTTGTCCATCAGGATGTAAGCCTTGAACTGGTGGGAGACGACCCCCGGAGTGTCTTCGAGTGGCAGGGAGCTGGTGGTTGAATCAGGGTAGGGCGCCTTGCCTCTGTCAAGTGGCCCCTCAGCAGGGACCGACGGGGCAGCCCCCATCAGCGACGAGCAGACCGGGAGAGATGGAGCTTGAGCTGGCACCTCAACTGGTTCGTGGGTCGGAGGAGGCGCAGATCAAGGGGGAGGTGGCGTCTGGCCACGAGGAGCTTCGACAGTGGCCTTCCTCTTCCCCTGACGGTGTTGGCAATCCAGCGCCGCCACCATAATAAGGTCCACCCGACGGCACTTTTCCACCACCATTGGGGGAATCTCGATAGGTGTGCTCGATGAACTCCCATAAGTGACCCCCTAACTAGCTGCATGGGTGCCCAAACCAGCGCTGGGCACGGACGCAGCAGACGGTGACGCCGGAGTGAGGTACGAGCGCTCC
Organism: Amorphophallus konjac; assembly: GCA_022559845.1. NCBI lineage: Eukaryota > Viridiplantae > Streptophyta > Magnoliopsida > Alismatales > Araceae > Amorphophallus > Amorphophallus konjac. Next base: position 27,271,979 of record CM040123.1, on the reverse strand, counting down.
ACTGGAATCGCCGTCGGGAGAGGATACGGTAAGTGCCTCGGCCCGAAGGCGATTGCCTGCTGGGGAGCTGCGATAGAAACCTGGTTGGCACCAGGCTCTATATGATCGAGCGGGCGAGGAACATTCACCGGTAGCTCGACTGTTTCGAACTGCAGCTCTGACGTCACCGACGCCCCTACAGCATGACACAAGAAGGTCATCACATAAAAAATAAAAAGACCGAGGAAATAACAAAAGATTGTACCATGAGGCAATGGGGGGCTCAACCCCAACTCTCAGAGGACTGTCGGAGTAAGCCTCATATTGGCATCACCGAGGGCGTGGCGAAGGATAGCTTTAATCACCCTTGACTCCTCAGTGGTCGAAGTCAGCAGCCTGTTGGCCCTAGGGGGAAAGATGTTCGCGGCGAAACTCCAGTCACTTGGATGGCCGCTACCCCCTACCTTCGTTAGGAAGACAAAGCGCTCGGACCATCGCTTGATATTGGAGACAAGGGAGGAAACATGGATGATGGACCTGTCCTTCCTAGCCCGAAGGTAAAAGAATGAAAACCTCCCGCCAGGGCAGCATTGGAGGCTATAGAATTGCCGGAAAAGGAAAACGTTGGGTGTAACCGAAGCTTGGTTACATATATATACAAAAGTGCACATGATGCGCCAAGAATTGGGGGAGAGGTCCCCTGGGTACTGGCCATAGTAATGGAGGACTGACTCCATGAAAGGGTGTATAGGGAGGCGAAAATTGGCCCGAAAGGATTCTATAGGGACACTAATATTGCCCGGATAACGACCCCCCAGGTAATCATCAGAAGCTGGGAAGATGATGCCGTAATCAGTAGGGATTTGAAAAGCCTCATGGAGGCCATGGACCACACTATAAGTGACTAGAGGCAGAGAGCGAGGATGACTAGGGCCGGCACCCGAAGTGCTCTGGACGCCGACATGACTAACCTCCTCTTCGGCAGATGACGCAGGGTCAACGTGAAGGATCCTTCTGCGAGGCGCCATGGATCTGGGGACAAAGAAAGGTGGAAGAATCCTCACCAGGACAGAAGACAGATGATGAGGAAGTGCCAGACACCCACGCCGAAGGCAAGAGAAGTAAGTGGAGCTTCTCTAAGGATCCCTGCGTTGATATTTATAAGCTTCGAAGGCAAATCGACCACATCGAGGTGGCACAAGGGGAAAAGGGGCACTCATTATTGCCAAAAGACGATCACCGAGCCCAAACGACCGTTCGCGCTTGCATCCCCAGACAAAAATGGCAGTGTCATGATGACAGGAATGTCACCTGACACCTCAACAATCAATGCCTTACACGCCAAGAAGCCGAGTAGGTGGCAGGGCCCACCTACCCTGTTGATACGAGGATATCCTCCTTGAGACTCCCCCTTGACGGACCCACCGGGACTACCTCTCAGACCCCGAAAGTGCTCGGCATCTGAGAGTGTGGGGCTAATGAGGAGAGTAAAATCAACACGGCCCATGCGCGACCCATTAACGCTAGGCCCATGTCAACCCAAGGTCCGCACAGCACATAGCTGTTCGGGAACCTTTTTTTTCTTCTCTACTCTCGCTCGCGGGTCGACCGACCAACTGACCAACTGGTGGTCGGATGATCAATTGACGACGCGGGCATTCCAGTCACATGAGTGACAATTTTATGATGCGCTCATTCTGACCCGTGTCGGGCGAATGTGAGGTTCGGTCGGGACCAGCAGTCCGCCATACCATAAAGGCTATGGCGTTAATTACATCCCCCACGAGGAGGGAAAACCTTTGATTAATTGCCAAGATGATGGGCTGTCGAGGCCGGAATAAGGGATACAGAGCATGCGAGTGATCATGCGAGATACTATGATTGACTACACACGATTTATTTGGGTGGGCCTCGGTACATGGCGGAGGACTTAGGCCCAAAGGCCACCTTCACGCATAACAAGACCTCCGATCAGGCGTAGCCTAACCTTCCAGTAATGTCATTTGATATACCGAGGATGCGCACACTCAAGCATGCATTGACGCAACACGAATGCCTTGACTAAGGCATAACGGCGAAAACTCGAGACATATCAATTCAAGCTCGAACAAGCTAATTTATTCAGTTCACTGATCAAAGAGTTTGCTTCATTCTATGGTTGACACCAGAAATCATCCCGGGAGCGGGGAAGAGACTGGAACGACACAACGACATGATTCGGCGTGAAACCGGTGCAACGCTTGCGAAGACAGGGGTTAAAATGCTTGAAACGGCGCCCTGAAACGTAGGTAAATGGCTTAATACGGCGCCAAAAATCGTAGGTAAATGGAAAAGATGTGTTAAACCGGCGCGGCCTGATTGGGGCGCGCCGAGAAGGGCGCGCTGTTTTAAGGCGCGCCGTTTAAGGTATGCCATGCATGAACGGCGCCGATTTAGCCCAATTTCTCGGACACCAAGATTTTTTTGGTTTATTTATGGATTTATTAAAATGTTTTGGGAGATTTTGAAAGTTGATTGAGTTGATTATTCGTGGATCGATCCCAAGCCGTCCAAAAAGTCAAGTCACGGGCTCGCGCGAGGTTCAGACTCGAGCGCGGCGATCGTTCCGAGTTTAGACTCGTTCGAGCTGGAATTTCGGCAGCATCTCCCCATCCCGGAGGATTGTCGGGGAGAAGAAGGGAGTGCTCACATGGCGGAGCAACCCCTGAGAGCCGGGTGGCGCAACGGCGACCGGCAAACCCGAACGGAAAGGAAGACCCCGAGGGCAAGCCTGCTAGGGGCACCGAGTCCGTGGGCGACAGTAAGCGAATGAGGCGACTCAATATGGGAGCGAAAACCCCGAGGGCTAGCCTACGAGGAGCATGCGACCTGAGTCACCACAACACTCGAATCGGGACGACCAATAGAGGAAGGAACTCCCGAGGGCTAGCCTACAAGGGAGACACAACCCACGACCACCACGAAATCCATTAAGGACCGTGGATTTGAACTGTAGGGCGTGGGCCCATTGCGGTGCATTCAATAGCCCATGGGGATATTCGTCATCAATGGACGGACCCTCTGCCGGTCGAATGACTGATGTAGAAGATTGGGGGAATGTTCCCCTCCCCGGGCACTGGAGTGATGCTATAGAGCATAATACTGTGAAGATCCGAGCGGGGCGGAAGGAGTAGCGCAAGACGGTGAAACCCGCGGGCTAAGTGAGTTGATGCCGGCATGCTATGAGATTAGTATGAGGGTCCGGGGAGGAGATATACACATATCACGTTCGGAAACAAACCAGCGAGGGCTCGCCGTAGAAGAGGAAAGAAAGACAGAGGTAATCCCCCCCGGTTTGGCCTATGAGAAGAGGCACATCGGCGGTGAGGACGTGCTCCCCGGATAGAGATAGACAGAGATGCGCACAGAGGTGCGTCTCCGATCACAGGATCCATGGCGTATACGGTGCAGAGCCTGGCCATTATGCTAAAAATCAAGAAAGAAAAGCCCCGGGAGGGGAGAATGATTCATATAGCCCAGGAAGCATCCATCGTCGGGGAAAACGATTACGTGGGAGCACATATGCCGGAAAATCATCGAATGCACATTCGAGAAGAGATTAGAGAAGGCATGGAGAAAGGATAGAGCATCAACCACAATAGCATTTCATTCATCCCGTGACAAGCACGGGTATGTACACAGCGTATATATTCCGGCGCCGGCGTTGTCGCTCGGCCACCGTTTACATTAACAGAGGCTCATCACAGGTGAAGCAGACGGGGAAGAAGTAATGGTGAGAGAAGGGGGGAGGAAAGGCTCGTATCATCGCCCCTCCCCCTCTTCCTCACTTACATTGCAGCAGGGGAAACGAAAACAGAAAATCAGAAGGGGGGGAATCGACGGGGAACACGACGGTGACCCACTTACAAGACAAAGAAGTAGTCGATCTTCCTCTCCGACACCGGGAGGTTTGAGCAGAGCAGCACAGGGGACGGCGGCGGCGGCCAACGAACTCTCAAAGAAAGGGCTCTCCACTCACCACGAAGAAAACCCTCTGATTCCCCTTTTTCTTTTGATTCTCTTCCCTTGCTTTTCTCTCCTCTCCCTTTCTTTTGTTTCGAAGGTAGGCCATATATATAGCCTTGTTGATCCGGCGCCCTGGGAAGAGGGCGCGCCGTTTTTGATGACGCCGGGAAGCAGTCCCCCGATGACAATGGGCGCGCCGTTTTTGATGGCACCGGGAAGCAGTCCCCCAATGACAATGGGCGCGCCGTTTTCTGATGGCGCCGTTTTAAGCGGCGCCGGTGACCCTTCACGCGCCGTTTTGACTCGTTTGCTCGGCGCGGGCCGGCCGGTGGGTCCGGGGATGATTCCGGAGACTCCAGTTGACTGTTCCTTTCGCCCTAGACTTTGAAAAACCTTGACGTGGTGTCGAGGAAGCTCTCGATATGACGAACGGCCTTGATCAGACCTCCGCGTGTGTCTGGCCCGAGCATACGGGTAACCTGTTGGCACGGCCTCCGACACTGTGATTTGTGCTTCTGGTCGAGACGGACTCGTGCTCGAGGCTTCTTTGCGGGACGGTGTTGCATCCCGGATGATTCTGCCTTGAATGGCAATCAATTGGCCACTAAAGGGCCCATTATGACGAGGAGCCGAACCCATGTTGGGTGATCGGGGCCCTCTGCTGACAGAACCTTCGGCCCCTTGTTATGGATGGTCGAGGACATTTTTCCCCCTCAGGAGAGCCATTGGGTAGACCGTCGTCCTTGGTCGGGCGACGGATGTGGGGTAGCGGCATGCCGAGGTCGATGCCGGATCATTGGGCAGGCTTGGTCGCGCTACCGGTTGGTTGTGGGTTCATTCCGACTCTCCTAAGGTGAAGTCCCCGGTGTTCCCTTCAAGGTGGCTCGGGGCTCTGGGAGCTTGAAGAGCCTTCAGTAAGCTAGTCTTCATCGGCTTCTGTGCTTCAGTGGGCCGTATCATTCGTCTTCGCGGCTTGGTCACCGAAGGATTATATTTTGAGTGCCAACAAATGCCTCCCAGACGTAGGCGGTGCAAGTGAGGCAGGAATGCAGCAAGGCCTACGGATGAGCTTCGTTTGGTTGACAGAAGCTCGAATGGCACTTAATTCCGGCTTCGGACGCAAATCCGGCGAGGTAGGAGACTTGTACGGCGCCGTTTAAAACGGCGTGGCATTTCTTCATGGTTAAAATGGCGCGGCCAAATCCGGCGCGCCCTGGGCTTTCGAAGTTAAAACGGCACTGCTAAAAGCGGCGCGCAAATGGCTTAAAACGGCGCGCCCCGGGGCGTGCCGTTTTAACAGGGGTGGAGCCCCCCCTATAAATCAAATTCTTCTTCATTTTTTCTTCACAACTTCTCATTTGCAAATCTTCTTTCTCTCTCCTCCCTTTCTCCTCCTCCCGCGGCGCCGAGTGGGCTCTGGGTTTTGAGCGAGCCGGTGAGTTGAGTCGCTATTATGCTTTGGGTTTTGAACCCGCTCTTCGGGCCCCGGGAGGCTCCTCGTAGGACTTGTCCTCGGAGCTAAATCCCTCAGGTGTCCCATTCGGCCTTAGCTTAATGCTTATGGCTACTTCTAGGGGCCGCTCCCTTTGCGGACGGCTTCCGTTTTTCTTTCGGCAAACCCCCGAGCTGGGGAGATGCTGCCGGAATTTTGCCAGAAATATTGCTTTGATCAACTAATTTCTGACTCTGCTTGTTCACCTCTGGGCGTTGTTTTGCAGATAATATGGCATCTGGATCATCTTCTTCCGCATCCCGGGTCGCTGTGACCTGGGGGAATGTGCATTCCCTTGACCGGGGGCCTCGACATGTAGTTGTGGTGGCCGAGTCCTCAGACTCAGAGACCGACACTGTCGACACTGGCCGCCTATTGATTCTTGACGGCAACCAGTTCAGGTATGATCGAGGGGACGGCGTCAGGCTGGACCATCCCAAAGATAAGCACTTGATGGCATTCCTGGAGCGCTTCAACCTTGGCGGGAAGCGCGATATAATCCTTGTCCGTCGAGCGGAAGGAGCTCTACTGGCGGAGCGAGACAGTCTGACTGAGTCAGTTACTCATGGTATGCCTATGTATATCCCGGGCGAGCCCAGGAAATGGGGGGCCGTGCTTGGAGTGCAGGAGTTATCCCCCGAGGCCGGGATGCTGACGAGAGCACCGCAGTATACACCAGCTCGCTGGAATGAAACTACCGGACGTGTTGACAGGGAGAAGCCCGTATACGGTTTATTCCTCACCCCGCTCCACTGGGGATACCGAGATGAGCCTTTCCTTTTAGACTGCTTGGCGGTCCGGTTTAAGCATCAGATTTCAGTGGGGTGGTTTGGAGAACTCAAAGCCACCAATACTCACGCCTTCAGACCGGGGGCAGTTGAATTCACAGACTTTGTGTTACGGCAGTACGCCCCCATCCTAGTGCATGCTGGTGTATACCAGAGTGTATATGCTTCCCGGTACAGGTACCCGATCTCCCGAGGTCTGTGCTGTGGGATGATTGAAGTTTTCTGCCCAGAATACAACACTTTTTACACTGCAGAGGGTGAGACTTCACTAGATCTCTGGAGTCTTTCCCAGCTGAGCGGCTTGCCCATAGACGGGGAGCCGTATGAAGAAGTCTATTTTCCAGACTGGCTGAAAGACCAGACGGATGGCGAAGGTAGATATTTCACGGGCTTCGCCTACCGTTATCTGATGAAGGCGTACCGCACCCTGTTGCGCCTGACGCTTGATCCACGGGAAGCGCGAAAGCCTGGCGAAAAGAGGCGCGTGCGGATGGGCACGTGGCTTCAATATTTCTTTGGTGGGGAGCAGCACTATGAGGACTTCCCCACGGTGGTTCCGACAGTGGTGGCGCGAAAGAAGACGGCTCGACGCCAAGCGACATATCCCGCTGTCTCAGGGAGAGGGCGGCAAGTCGGCCCGAATCCCACAGGAGTTGACGCAGTTACACATTGTGCTGCGTACCTGACTTATTGGCTTTGTTCATTCGCCCTTCCTCAAGGATACGAGACAGTGATCAGGCTGGAAGTGATTTACCCCGCCTGTTTGATGGCCTGGGGGACAAAGTTGTCTCTGTGCCCAGTGGCTCTATGCCTCATATATAAAATGTTGGGGGACTTGCACAAGTCGCGCATCCCCAGGAATTGACGGATAGTTGGTCCCATCCACTTCTTTAACGCCTGGGTCTGCACCCTGTTTCCAGAAGCAGCTCCCCGGTCGATGCAGTCAGATCATCCTTTGCCACGGATGATCGAGTTTGCTAGCGCTGAACCGTCTTCATTGGCGGATCAGCTTTTTGCTATTCGGGGGAAGCTGACTACGGTTCCGACAGATTCCCCAGGAGTTTTGCACTTTTGGAGCTTGGCTGCCAGCTCCAGTCCTCTAGTCAACAGGATGCGACAGTGCCGGTTGTTTGAGACAGAGGAATTCATTCATCAGGTCACCGGGTCCAAGAGCACACGGCCCATCTTGGAGCCAGAACTGGTCGATTGGGCACTGTCTATCCGCCCCAGTGTTCTTGTATTTAGAAAGAGCGGCTTACTGTGGCTGGAGCCGTATTATCTTTTTCGTTTCGGCCGGAATTTTGGATATGACCAGCAAATTCCTTCTTCTTCAGCCCGGTTCAGTCTTCCGAACAGACATCGGGCCGGTCAGACGACTGCGGAGGAAGCCCGCACATGGTGGGACTACTTCCATCGTCGAGAGGACGTATCATTCAGGGTGCCAATCCCGGCCCGTCTGCCCCGAGTGACTCCAGACTTCATCAAGTGGTGGAATGCGCGAACGGGTTTCTATCAAAACTTCCGGAAGGACTGCTGGCATGTTGCCGAACGCCGCTTTTTAGACTCCCAGCGGAAACCCATTCTGGATATTGACCCCTCCTATTTGAAGAAGCTGAAGTCCTGGTCTAACACCGAGGTGATGGCATATATAGAGGCCAGGAAAGCTGTGAAGGGTAGGTCACCCAAGGCCGACCCGAGGATGCCAGAGATCAAGAAGGATGACTATGTGAAGACCCTCTGGGGGTTGTGCCGGGTCAGCAGTGACCGGATTGCTCTTCAGATAATCCCCCTTCCGGTGGAAGAACCCCTTCCTACTGTGGCGGGCTGGCGCCCAGAAATCTATCATTTTCATCCCTACCGGACCTTCATCAGGAGGGAAGACAGGCGGGCTGACTTATATTCCAACACCCCCTGGATATTCGCCCTGCTTCATTCTCATGGACTTTCAATTTTGAGTCCGTTAGAAGCAATCCGGGACCATCAGCTTCTGATATCTTTCAAGTATGTCGATGGCTGGGGATTCGACCACTTGAGCTTATATCATCACTTGTCATCCTGTGGCCATGAAGACTTGGCTCAACTGGCGGAGAAAAGTGAAACAATTGGTGATGTGTGCTGGCTTATCCGCGAGGCGGCTTCCCGGGACAAGGCGCCAGTATTGCTTTACTGGCCGCTTAGTCCTCGATATACGGGGCTGCCGGGTAATGCTTGTTTTCTTCTTCAGTCCTGAAGCTGCTTCTTCTATAGTCAGTGCATCTTCTCACTTATGTGCTTTTGCAGTTCACCTTTCTATGGAGGCGACCCGACACTGTAGGGAGTTGATATCTAAGGCGCAGAAGCCTTCATATTTTAATATTCCAGAGCCAGCTCCGACTACGACACCATTACCCCCTGGGGATTCGCGAAAGCGAACCAGGTCCCAGGTCAGGGAGGCCATCAGTAGGGCCAAGAAAGCCAAGAGGGCAAAGTCCCGCGCTACTCGGGCACGTCAGAGGAAGGCTGCTGAAGAGGAGTCCACAGTTCCCCTTCCTTGGGTTCCGTCATTCTCCGAATTTGAGGCCGCCTGGATGCAAGGGCCTGAGGGCGAAGGTGACTTCTTATTCTTGCCAGGCTTGTTTGTTTATTTCCGCCACCCTGGCTGATCATCCTTCCTTTTAGTAGCTGCTGGCACTACCTCTGCCGTTGTTGGGCTGGAGGCGGCAACCGGAGCTGCTGCTGGGGAGAGAGAGGAGGAAGCCCCCTCGGCCTCCGCTGAGGGTGGCTTGCCTTCACCGACACCCCATCGAGAAATAGAAGGTAATTTGCAGCATGCCGATAGAGCTTGGTGGCATATTGTGGTTTCAGTCGGGTCTTGACTATTTATTGTCTTTCAATTCCAGTCGATGTTCGACCCACGCTGCTCCCTGAGGTCGGTGCCACGGCAGGGGTTGCCATCGGAGAGCAAGGGCTTCCAAGGTACCAGCCCCTGGAAATTCCACCGACGGACGCTCCCGAGGCGGAGACCGCTGAGGAGATTCTGGATAGAGGGCTTCCTCCTAGCAGCACGGTTCCCGTTTAGGTATCGGAGGTCCGAGAACAAGCAGAAGAATCATCCTCCTCTGAACAAGTTGATTATGGTGGCGGCTCCGGCGACGACGAGGGGTTCCCAATGGTCGACACCGAGGCTGAGGACGCCGGGGCTTCTTCAGCTTATGAGAGTGATCTGTTGACGTTTAGCCCTCCGAGGCTATTGGGAGCCGAGCACGGGCCATCATACCCGACTGCAGGAGAAAGGCCAGAATCTTCAGAGGCCACTTTTGGAGGCCTAAATATAGTGCCGGTTGAGGTAGGAAGTATTCTGATTCCCGCCTGCAGCACTTCCTTTTATTTCCAAGCCAACTGGCTGATGTACATATGTGCAATGCAGGCTGAGGCGGTATCACCAGCTGTAATGATCCACATACCCCTTCCTGGCATGGATATTAGTCAATCGGCTCTTCCACCTATTGTGCGGCCCATCGCCCTGCGGCTTCCACGGACCTATGCTGCTGCAGCGGCCTCAGGGGAGCCCGCTGTGACTGCCGAGGTTGGCGGCCTGATCGAGGTTGCGGGGACTCAAGCCCTGGTTGCCAGCGAAGAGCCACTGCTGAAGCCAAGTGCTCTCCCGGAAGTAGAAGCGGGGGAGATTATTGCGGAAGAAGCTGAAGCCTTATCGGTTATAGACAGCTCCCCTCTGTTAACGACCCGTGAGACTGCTCGGGAGGAGCAAGCACCCTCAGCCGCTGAGACGGCCGTCATGACTTCGCCCCAAAGGGCAGGAAAGGAAATTGCCGTCATAGAGGGCCCCTTGGCAGCCGTAACCGCAACTGTTGGGCCAGGAGTCGGCGTCATACAGACCCTGCCATCGACGTCCCTCGGGGTGGCCGATGACATCTGGGCCGATATAGATAGTAGGGTGGATTTTCAGCTCCCTGAGACTTCGCCACTAGGCCTACGATTCTCTGATGACATGGTATGGCAGTCTTTGGACAATCTCCAGCGGGCTATGTCTGACCTATGCGCAGCTGAGGAGCTTGGTAGACCACCTCTCCCGGTCGTTATTAGCATTCGGCTGCCCCATGGATGATTGGACTCTGTGGGTTGTAATGCTATTAAAGCACGCCAACAGGCGGGAGTTCCTGAGCCGAGAGGTTTCTGATCAGCTGACGGCTATGAAGCTGGAGAGGGCAGATTGTCGCGCTGCTGCTTCTTCTTTGAGGGTGACCATGGAACAGCTGAGAAACGCTGCCGGCAATGTCTCAGAACGCCGGCTGCTCCTCACGGCACGGGAGGCAGAGTTGCGCGCTGAGCTTGCCGAGGTCGAAGCCGAACTGCAGGAAGGCGAGCGCCTCGAAACCCAGTCAAGAGAAGAAGCTGATCTGGCCAAAGGACAACTTGCCTCATTGGACGAAAGGTTATCGCAGCTGACAGTTACTGAGGCCCGGCTGTAAGAATTTACCCGACACTCCTCACTGGGCCTCTTGGAGTTGGCAGATATTTTTCGGCGTCCTTTGCCGTGATTTCATTTTATTTTTATTTCTTCCTTGATCGGGCTCCGCTTCCCTCTTTTTTTTTTGGAGCTTATGTACCCCCGGGGGATGTTCCGGGCGTAAATGTATTTCGACAAGTCATATTAATGAAGACATCTCTGTTTGTCGCCTCGATCACGACTTCTTTTCTTTCCTTCTTTTCTTTTTTCTGGCTGATCACCCGAACCTGGGGATACTTGCCGATGGCGCAGGAGAGCGCTCATGCCTTCAGGGAAGGGGTGAGGTGTTCGCTCCACCGCGACGTAGCCGTTCCCGAAACAGGGCCTTTGCCAAGGTGGGACATAGGTAGCGTAGGCAGATGCACCTAGCGAACCTTGCCACTGGTGATGAGAGGTGCGTTATAACCATCGACATGGGTCAAATGTCGACTCAATGACGTTTTGTTGATCAACGAGGGCGGAAGGCCTAGGTTAGGGGGTAGTTGACCGGGCTCATCGATGGTGACGAGGGTCGAAAGGGTAGCGACCGATCTTGCCGATGATGACAATGATCGAAAAGGGTAGCGACCGATCTTGCCGATGATGACAAGGGTCGAAAGGGTAGCGACCGATCTTTCCGATGGTGACAAGGGTCGAAATGGTAGACGGTCTTGCCGATGGTGACAAGAACCGGACAGGGTAGCGACCGATCTTGCCGATGGTGACAAGGGTCGAAAAGGTAGACGGTCTTGCAGATGATGACAAGAACCGGATAGGGGTAGCGACCGATCTTGCCGATGGTGACAAGGGTCGAAAAGGTAGATGGTCTTGCCGATGATGACAAGAACCGGATAGGGGTAGCGACCGATAATGCCGATGGTGACAAGGGTCAAAAAGGGTAGACGGTCTTGCCGATGGTGACAAGAACCAAAAAGAGTAGTGACCGATCTTGCCGATGATGACAAGGGTCGAAATGGTAGACGGCCTTGCCGATGGTGATAAGAACCGGACAGGGGTAGCGACCGATCTTGCCGATGATGACAAGGGTCGAAATGGTAGACGGTCTTGCCGATGGTGACAAGAACCGGACAGGGGTAGCGACCGATCTTGTCGATAGTGACAAGGGTCGAAAAGGGTAGACGGTCTTGCCGATGGTGACAAGAACCGGACAGGGGTAGCGACCGATCTTGCCGATGGTGACAAGGGTCGAAAAGGGTGTATAAGTGGGATATCGGATGAAGGTTCCGCCTCGGCCTTGCAAATGGCCTTCTGGACGGAGGATGGTTCATCACTATTCATCATTCATTTTTTTATTCACATTACTGACCTAAGCGCCCTTTCGAGTTTTCACCGAGGCCAGCCCCCTCTTGCTTTTGCCCGCGCGCCCTTTCGGGTTTTCACGCGGCGGGGTACCCGATTTTGCCTGCGATGCCCTTTCGGGTTTTCACCACAGCTGGGCTGTAGCCATTTTTGCACTTGTCCTGACATAGGAACAAGTCTGGCATGGTATCTCTATTTTTAACCCCATTTTCTTTGCTCCTTTTTTTTCTTTTTTTTTTTGAATTCGGGATGTAGAAGAACTGGACCACGAAAATGTTGGCTGGCCTTGTCGATGATGATAGGGATTGGATCCTGCTTCGGTTCGTCGACACCGGCTAGATGTCGAAGCAAGGGATATGGTCTATTAACAAGGATGTAAGATCCGAGTTAGGGGTAAAGATCGACCGGCCTCGCTGATGATGTCGATGGTCGAATGCGGGTTTATTCATCGGCGTGGGTTACTGTCGAAACAAAGATGGGATTATCAACAGGGATGTAAGATCCGAGTTGAGGGTAGAGATCGACCGATCTCGCCGATGATGATGAGGGTCGACCCGGGTTCGTTAAAGGATTTCCGGCGGTCTTTGATGATTGTCCCTTTCAGAGTTCCATTGGGTGGAGAATAGGAGAGGAATTTGGAAATTACCACTTTACTGACTCAAGCGCCCTTTCAGGTTTTCGCCAGAGCCAGCCCCCTCTTGCTTTTGCCCGCGCGCCCTTTCAGGTTTTCACGCGGCGGGGTACCCGATTTTGCCTGCAGCGCCCCTTCGGGTTTTCGCCACAGCTGGGTTATAGCCATTTTTGCACTTGCCCTAATATAGGAGCAAGTCTAGCGGGGTATCTCTATTTTTAACCCCATTTTCTTTTTTTCTTTTTTTTAATATGTATAGGGTGGTAGGTCGAAGTGTGATGTTCGACTCCTGGTCGACAGTAGATGGCCCGTAGTGGCAACAATGTGAGAATGCCAGCTAGAACACAAAATCTCCAGTCGACCCGGGTTTATTCGTTAGCGGGAAGATAATGCTAACGCAAGGAAGGGCTTTCGTGCCAATCCGAACGTAAGGCTCGTAATGGCGGTGTGGCGTATTCTTTTGGAAGCTTGATCAGGGCGGAATGCCACTAGACCAAGGAGATGGTAGCCTGATCAGGGTAGAATGCCACTGGACCAGAGGAAGGTAGCTCGATTAGGGTAGAATGCCACTAAACCAAGGAAAAGGTAGCTCGATCAGGGCGGAATGCCACTGGACCAAGGAGAGGGTAGCTCGGTTAGAGCGGAGTGCCACTAAACCGAGAGAAAGGTAGCTTGTTTAGGGCAGAGTGCCACTAAACCACGGAAGGTAGCTTGGTTAGGGCGAAGTGCCAGTAAACCAAGGAGAGGGTAGCTCGGTTAAGGCGGAGTGCCCCTAAACCCAGGAAAGGGTAGTTCGGTTAGGGCGGAGTGCCACTAAACTCAGGAAATGGTAGCTTGGTTAGGGCGAAGTGCCGTTAAATCAAGGGGAAAAGTAGTTCGGTTAGGGCGGAGTGCCACTAAACTAAGAAAAGGGTAGCTTGATCAGGGCGAGATGCCACCAAACCAAGAAAAAGGTAGCTCGGTTAGGGCGAGATGCCAATAAACCAAGAAAAGGGTAGCTTGATCAGGGCGAGATGCCATTAAAGTAAGAAAAAGGTAGCTCGGTTAGGGCGAGATGCCATTAAACCAAGAAAAAGGGTAGCTCGGTTAGGGCGGAGTGCCACTAAACCAAGAAAAGGATAGCTCGGTTAGGGCGGAGTGCCACTAACCAAGGAGAAGAGTAGCTCGGTTAGGGCGGAGTGCCACTAAACCAAGGTAAGGGTAGCTCGGTTAGGGCGGAGTGCCACTAAACCAAGGAAAAGTTAGCTCCGACCGATCACTCGGGACATGTCGGCTGCGCTGCATGATACAGCTTAATGTGTTTTCCGTTGAGGGGAGAGAACTGAATGACTCCTTTGTGGTCTACAAGGACGTAGGCACCCCCTTCATATACTCGGCGGACGATATACGGCCCGACCCAGTTTTCGACCAGCTTCCCTTTGGGGTTGGAGGCCATCACTTCTTTTCTTTTGACCATTACCAGGTCTCCTTTCTTGAATTCTCGACCCTTGACTAGCTTGTCAAAAGCACGGGCCATGCGAGCCTGGTAGAGTTGGATGTTTTGCTGTGCCCGGAGGCGTTTTCCTTCGAGTTCAGCGAGCTCCTCCAATCTTCTTTCTACATTGGCTTGTTCACCACCGACTAGTCTGTGCTGGACGGCAACTCGCAATGAAGGAACTTCAAGTTCAATGGGCACTACAGCTTCTGACCCATAAACGAGGGAGAAAGGTGAACAGCCGGTTGGGGTCTTGTAGATAGTACGATAGGCCCAAAGTGCTTCGTACATCCTTTCTTCCCAATCCTTTTTATTAGACTTGACAGTCTTCGCCAGCAGCGTGCATAAGGTCTTGTTAAAGGCTTCTGCGAGTCCATTGGCTTGAGGGTTGTAGGGGGACGATGTCCTCCAGTCGATTTTGTATTTGTCGGCCAGCCGATAAACCTTCTGGTTCCTAAAGTGACTGCCATTATCAGAGATGATTCGGCTGGGGATCCCGAACCGAAATATTACATTCTGCCGGAAGAATCTTGCAACTAGTTCTCCCGTCACATCTCTTAGTGCTACTGCCTCCGCCCATCTGGAGAAGTAGTCCGTAGCTGCTAAGATGTATCTGCACCCTGATGAAGATGCTGGTAGCGGCCCTACTACGTCCGTGCCCCACTGAGCAAACGGCCAGCTTGGTAGGGTGGGATGCAATGGCACTGGAGGTCTCCTTGCCACATTAGCATGTTCTTGACACTTCTGACAAGCTTTGGCAAACTGCAGCAATCGTCAAATATAGTGGGCCAATAGTAACCCAGTTTCTTTATCTCAATTTTCATCTTCGGGCCAGCCTGGTGTGCTCCAGCTGATCCGGCATGGACCTCCTGCATCACCTGTCTTGCTTCTGCTGAAGACAAGCAACGGAGTAGGACTTTCCTTCGGGCATCTGCCATAATTCGGAACAAGGTCCCGCTTCTCATCTCGTAAGAATCCTTGATCCTCAGGAGCTTCATTCTTTGTTCCTTTTCTTTTGGAAGTTGCTGGTGTCGAAACCAACGTAGGAGATGCTCTCGCCAATCGGGCTGCTGAACCCCTTCGATGACTGCTACTTCCATCTCTTGTTCGTCGACCAGGACCTCTGTTACGCTGGGGACCTGTCGGCGGTTGATCACTGTTATATTCAGGCTTGTGTCTGGCGGGACCGCCAATGAACTGGCCAGCTTAGCGAGGGCGTCTGCCTGAGCATTCCGGCCTCGATTGATGTGCTTGATGCTGATGAAGTAAAATCTTGATATCAGGCGAGTTGCCAACTGGTGATAGGGGAGGAGCTCTTGCTTTCGCACATCGAACTCTCCCTCCAGCTATTTTATAACTAGCATGGAGTCTCCGAATGCTTCCAGCATCTGAATTCCCATGGACAGAGCAATTTGCAACCCGATAATCAGGGCTTCATATTCTGCTTCATTGTTTGTGCATTGTTTGTTTATGGAGCAGGATGTATGCACCACTTCTCCTTCTGGGGATTTCAGGACTATGCCTGCTCCTGCCCTGACTCTGGCTGATCCAGTGGTAGAGGTGTCAATTCTGGAAGCGCCATCAAAATATAGCTGCCATAAGGCGGGTTGTACTTGAACGGCTTCTAGAGTTTCATCTTCAGGAAGCTCCGACTCCAACGGGCAATCCGCGGGCACTGGGTGCTCAGCGAAGAAGTCTGCAATAGCTTGGCCCTTGACAGCCTTGCGCGGCACGTAGGAGATATCAAACTCCATAAGGATTACCGCCCATTTGCCCAGGCGGCCTTTGAGTGCCGGTTGAGACATGATGTACTTCAGGGGATCCTCTTTGGACACCAAGCTGATTTCATGCGACAACATATAGTGTCGGAGCTTCTTAACTGCGAAGACCAGCGCCAGATAGATCTTCTCAATATAAGTATATTTCTCTTCAGTTCTGACCAGTCTCCGACTGAGGTAATAGAGGGCTTGCTCTTTCCCTTCTTCATTATTCTGGGCCAGCATTGCCCCCAGAGAATTATGTGTAGCTGCTATATACAGTATCAATGGTCGTCCCTTCACCGGTGCGCCCAGCACTGGAGGAGTTTTCAGGTAGTCTTTTAGCTTGTCAAAGGCTGCCTGGCAATCTTCATCCCAATAAAAGGGAACCTCTTTCATCATCAACTTGTGAAAAGGCTGACATCGCCCTGACAAATTGGAAATGAACCGCCGGATATAAGCTAAGCGGCCCTGTAGTGATCTCAGCTCGGAGATGTTCCTTGGCGGAGGTAACTCCTGAATTGCTTTGATCTTTGCAGGGTCTATCTCGATTCCCCGATATCGGACAATGAAGCCCAAGAATTTTCCGCTCGACACTCCGAACGCACATTTCATAGGGTTCATCTTCAGCTCATGCTGCCTCAGCCTCTGAAAAATAATCCAGAGGTCTTGCAGATGATCTTCTTTTCTTTTGGTCTTGACCACCAGGTCATCTATGTAGCATTCGACCTTGTGGTAGAGCAGCTCGTCAAAGATTTTGGTCATTACGCACTGATAGGTTGCGCCAGCATTCTTCAGTCCGAACGGCATTCTCTTGTAATGATAAATGCCTTTAGGAGTTCGGAAAGCAGTATGGACTCGGTCATGCTCCGCAATCCAAATCTGATTGTAGCCGGATGATCCATCCATGAATGATAGGGCCTCATGGCCGGTTGTAGCATCAATCATGACCTCGGTTATTGGCACCGGGAAGTCATCTTTGGGGCAGGCTTTATTTAGATCCCGGAAGTCGACACATATCCGGATCTGTCCATTCTTCTTTTTCACGGGGACGATATTCGCCAGCCACGTGGTGTACTAGTTTTCTTCAACAAATCCCACATCAATGAGCTTGTCGACTTCAGCACAAATTTGGGTGATGAGCTCTGGCCTCATGCGCCGCGGTGGTTGCTTCACCGATTCGGCCTCAGGGCTGATTGTTAGCTCATGTCGTGAGACAGCGAGGCTTAGACCTGGCATCTCTTTGTAAGTCCAGGCGAAGCAATCCCGGTATTCTAGCAGCAGCTGAATGTACAGCTCCCGTTCTTCTGGGGATAGTTGGGCGCTGAGGAAGGTAGGCCTAGGGTCCTCATCATCTCCCAAGTTGACTTCTATCAGTTCATCGACTGTGGCTTGGCCTCCGTCTTCTATCTCCGGAGGTGCCGGTTGGAGGTCAACGAAGTCTGGAATACCATCTTGAGGGTCGAGTACTTCGACTTCCTCGTCAGACACTACCAGAGCTTCTTGAGGTTTCTTTGTTTCTTGTGCCAGCGGCTGGGTGGATTGTTCTATTAATAAATCCATTGCCGTTGCAGCTCCCAAGGGAGAGAGAGCAGCCTTAGTATTTGCAGATGAGATTGCAGCCATGACGGGCTGGTAACTGTTTACTGCCAGGCTCGGACAGCATGCTGATTTTACAGCAAAAGTTGAGGAAGTTTCACCTTCTGGGACAGTTGTATCTTCCGCAGAAGTGGCTTTTTCTTTCCTGGTAGCTGGCTCCCCTTGATTGGAGTTGACCAAGGCTTCCCTGATTGGCAGAAAGGGTGTTGAAGTTGTTATTTGTAGGACCCCTGTGGAGGGAGAGACTCCTACTTCTTGAATGTCTTCGGCTTCACTGCTGCTAGCCGTATCAAATTTGGCTTGAAAGGCCGCTTCTTCAGGATGAACTTGCTCCCAGCATTGGCAAGGGGCCGAGGTTTCCGCTTCTCGATTCCCGGACCGAGCCAGTTCAAGATATTCGGCTTCCACCGGATACTCATCAAAGGTTGCCCCCAGAGGGCTATCTTCAGTAGGATAGAGGGCGGAGATAGTATCCACCTCGTACCGCCCACTGTAATAATATTCCTCCAGGGTGAAGCCCAACCCTGGATGTCGAGAGACACGTCTCATTTCCTTATCCAGATTTGCAAGATGCCACATCTTCTGGAAAGCTTCTTTGCGCTTTTGAGACTGATCGGGAGGAATGTATTACTTCTGAAACATCTTGGCCATCCGATCAGTTGTAAATGCCAAGCCTTGAACAGGAACCCGCGGGTTGGCTAGATCTTCAGGGAGGCTGCAGTCTGTGTCTTCCCGAGTGGGATGCTCCTCAGCTGTATAGAACCAGCTGCTGGGCCCATCTTCCTGTGTCACCTCCCAAGCTTTGAAAGGTTCGACAGTGGGGTCGTTGAGGCCGGAGACTGGCTTGGTGAGGCCGGCCGGGACTCCTATGTGGGCGTGCTGTCGATTGACCTGCACTTCCTCAGCTTTGGGGTATAATGCTGGGGGTGTCACCCTACCGACATCTCCAGAAGCGGTGATGTGGGAGACCACCTTCGGCTTGACATATCCGCGTGGCGGTGGTGGATACCAACCGTCACCCGATCTATTCTTCGAGGCCCCTATGGGGGTCTTAGTTTCAGAAACCTTCCGGGGAGGCCCCGTATATAAGTTGGCGTCTGCCAAGTGACATTCAAACACCTCGAATGGGTGGAGATCATCAAATATCCTCTCCTCCTTCCCCTGGAGGCTGTATTTGATGCATTGGTGGAGCGTGGAGGGCACCACCTATTTTCATGCAGCCATGGGCGGCCGAGCAGCGCTTTGTAGGAGGTGCGAGAGTCAATGACATGAAACTGCACCGTTGTAGTGAAATCTACCAGGGTCAACGTGAACTCTGCCACTCCCATAGATACTTCACATTTTTGGTTGAAGCCAGCGATACGCATATCCCTGACTTTCTCGAGATGCACATTAAAGTGGTACCTCTCGTATATTCTGTATGGCAGGATGTTGACTGCTGCACCAGGATCCGGTTCAGTTCTCTCCCATTCAGGTGCCCTTTCATATATAGCGATATGTTGTGGCTGGCAGTAGGTAGTAGCATGTCTTCTGGAGAGAAGGTCATACTGGCTTCTGGTATAGCCTCAGCTATGCAGGCTTCAAAATGAGTAGGCGTCTGCAGAGCAGTGATGATCGCCTGTCGAGTTTCTTCACCCAAAGAGAGAATTTCCCAGATCGTAAATCGAGCGGGGAGCTTTTTGAGCAACTTCATTATTCGGCTCCTAGCCCGGACATTGGAGAGCTTCATCTCTTCAGCCCATCTGGGCTTGGGGAGGTTTTGATTTGTGGGTCCAGACGGACCTGCTTCATCTTCCTCGGACTCGGCATCCTCTCGGCTGGCACCGGCTGTCGGGTCTTCTTTATTAGCTGCTGTAGGGCAAGCTCCATCTGCATTTGCATTCTCAGTAGATTGCGTTGTCTGCGGGTGAATGGCCCCGGGTGTAGGGTTAGCCTCTTGATAGGGTTGTTTCCCCTTTGACATTTTCATAAATTCAAGGAATGAAGGGGCTGCTTTGCCCCCACTCTTGTTGTATAGGTCTGATGGAGGAGGGATTTGGACTCCCTTAACTTCCGGCGGAGGTGTCTTGTAGGGTTGCTCCCCTCTGAACATGATGTTGTGATTGGGTGGTGGCTGGCGCCCCCATTTTCGGCCCGACCGAGTGGCATGCACAGCAGTTGCGGCCTCGGCTTTGCCTCCCCCAGCATGGGGTGTGAAGCAAATTTCTTCTTCTTCCTCTTCTCCGGGTAGGTTGAAGAGTGCTGACAGGGTATTGCAGGAGACAACCTGTGTTTTATTGGCCCCAGCGGCCTTTCTTTTCTTCTTCTTTTGCTTTCTCTTCTTTTTGGTTTCTGCGGGTGCCTGCCCCCAGAACAGGCTGCCCTCTTCAGGGGGTGCTGTTTCGGCTTCCTCCACATGTTTGAGTGAGAGTTGCTCCAGCTCTTGCCATGGGACGTGGTCCCATACCAGCAGAGGTTTCAATTCGGGCTGCACATATTCATCTAGCCCTTCAATCAGGTGCTGCAGTCGAAGGACTCCAGGATTGGTTTCCTTGATTACTGGCAGCGGAGTTTGTCTCCTCCTGTTAGGTGTATGTATTCTGACAGCTATAGGTGGAGTGACCCATACGGGTGCTACCACTGGCGGAGCAGGCCGGGGTGTAATGCCACGGATATGTGCCCCCTCTTTCGGGCGGGGTGCCCTCTTCTTCTTGTGCTTCACAGGGATCTGCTGCCACCCCTGTTATTCTTTCACGGGCTCCAGGAAATGGATTTCGTAGGTGCTCCGTGTGCTTGCTTCAGAGATCTCCTCATGTAATGCCTGGTAGAGGGAGATCATGTTGACTGCTGCTCTCCTGAGAGGGGCTTCATGTGGCTGAGGAGGATCTACTTTGTACTCTCCCAGCTCTATTTCATTCTTCTTTACCATTCCTTCGATGACGTCTTTGAAAACATAACAGTCTTCGATTGGATGTCCCAACATCTGGTGGTAAGGGCAGAATCTTGGACTGTCTTTTCTTTTCAGGTCCTCCGGTCTCCTTGGCTCAGGCAAAGTGACCATGCTGTATTCTGTTACCCAGTCGAACAGGACTCGGGTCTTGTCTTTTGGAAAGGAATAGGCTTTCTTCATTTTGTCCCTCAGCGAAGGACCTTCTTTATCATCTAGAGCTTTCGCAGGTGGCGGGGAAGCCGCCTTCTTGCCTTTCTCTTTCTGCTGTTCGAATGCCTTGATATCGAGCGCATTCGCTTCTTTAGGTGTGGGGCGCCGTTCCGCAGCCTTGCCTTTCTGGGCTGTGCTGGCAGCTGACGCCGGGACAGGCTTGGCTAGGAAAGCCTCCACTTCGGCCACTACATTATTCAGCCGGTCAAACGACCGTATTTCCATTCCAATCATCTTCTCCAGGACCTCCCTCCTGAGGCTTTGTTTGCATATTTGTACCGCGTCATCCTGATGCGGGGGCCGCTTGCATCTCATTCCGATGTTCCTCCACCTCTTGATGTAATCAAGGGCTGTCTCATCTGCCCTTTGTTTTGTTGAGTAGAGTTCGGCCACTGTGACCTCCCTCTCTGTGACATGAAATCTTTCTCTGAACTTTCTCTGCATATCCGACCAATCGTTGATTGACCCGGTCGAGAGGCTAGAGTACCATTCAAATGCGAGCCCTGTCAGCGAGGACCCGAAGAACTTCAGCAAATATGACTCGTCGGTGGCCAGATCACCCATAACGGTCATATAATATGCAATATGCTCTTTAGGGGACCCTTTCCCGTTGAACTTGTCAAACTTAGGTGGCTTGTTGACCCCCGAGGGAAGTCGTTTAGCCGCATGGTGTTGCGGGTAGGGCACCCGATAGGCATCAAATGCGACGTAGTCGCCTTCACTTTTCTCTGTGAGCTTCAGCTCGATCATTCTCTCCACCATCATCCGGTTCACGACCGTGGGGTCAACCGGTTCTGGATAGAAGTGCGCTGGCTGCAGGTACGGGGTGACCAGGGTGGTCGCCTGTTGAGGGCGCAGCAGCAGGGGTGTCGGGTGCACCTGAGGGAGCACCGGAGGTAGCAGCGGCTGAGACTGTGGCGGCCGCTGTTGTGCTGTCGCCATGCTTGGCTCTGACGGCCAGGACAGTGTACAAAGCGGTGGAGGGTCGTCACGACGAGCCGCTCCCCGAGATGACTCACCCTGGACTTCGGGTGGTTTAGAAGCTGATGAATGTTCAGTTTTTTCCATCAGCTGCTTCTTCAGAGAGTCTATCTCCCGTTGATATTTTTGTAGCAGCATCAGAACTGATGGGTCTATAGTGGTGGGGATACCCTCTGTTATCTCCCCGGACGTACCCTCAGGCAGGATGTCGAGGAGGACGTCGTCTTCTTCTTCCGCCGTTACCACATTAGCGGTCAAGACGGGCGCCTTGTCATCCCAGCGGGGATAGACCTGGGGCTGTTTCCCTTTAACCATCATCAGAAGCTCTCTTGCTGCTTCTGTTCTGCGGGTAGTTGGCCCCGGCCGTGCGGCCAATTGAGCCAATTCTTGGGGGTCTTCAGGAAGCTCCCCATATCGGCTGGATATACCAGCCATGTTACAGGTGAGAACCTGCATCCTTCTCTTTCGTTGATAGACCCTCCTTCTGGCTTGCTGCGGAAAGGTCAGCCTTTCGATCACAGAAACTCTTCTTCTTTCTTCCCGCTTGGGGAAGGCTTCATCGGCTTCGACCTCGAAGCCGTCATTATATCCATTGTCATCAACTGACGACACCATCATTCTATCTCCCATATTTCCTTCCTCTGTCGCTGATGGGTAGTAATCTTCCTCAGTGGCGACTGTCTGCATCAGTCGCTGTTGTCCGAGTGAGGGATTTCCTAAGCCTCGGAAATAATTTCTGACCAAGCAGGTCATCTCTTCTCGACCCCGTTCTCGATGTAGGATGGGGGGTGATTGTCGACCTCCAGCAGGAGGGATATAGGCCAGCCGAGCTCTATCAGCAGGCTGTTGGAATCTTCGTCCCGCAGCAGGGACGTTGGCTTGACGAGCCACATCCCGGAGACTTCTGTGGCGCGGAGGATCCGCGACCACCTCTTCTTCCTTCTTCGGGGGCAGGCCCCTTTCTCTTCTCACTTCCGCCTCGTCGTTCACAAAATGATGGCGGATGGGTGTTAGCTGGTGGGCAGGTCGGGTCCGCTTGGGAACCCACACCTGTTTAAACTTCCTCGGCCTGGGTGCCGGGCTTCCCTGGCCATAATGACCGGTTTCTTCTATTTCTGCCCTCCTTCCAGCGAGAGCTTGATAGGCATTGTAAACAGGAATGTTGGGGATGACTCGGTCTGGGGTCACCCGTGCAGTGCGTCCGTCGAGGAAGACGCGCATACCCCCGACTAGCATAGATTTCCCGGACTGAGACAGAGTTCCGGTGACTACAGCAGCATTCTTGCGGGCCTGGCGACGCTGGCGTCCTCCAGGGTGTTTGTTGATGACATTGGGGTGGGTCCCACGTATGACGTACTGCACCAGACAGCTAGCGGCCGGGGCCGGACTTTCAGACAAGTCTTTGCAGCAGGGAACCCCCAGAGGCTCCATTTTCTCCACAGCTTCCTTGACAGGTTCTGGGGCTTCGACCTCCAGCATATCTACAAAGGCTAACCCTAAAAAGTTGGGGAAGCCCACAGCGGCAGGGAAGCTGCCGAATTCCATGGGTACCGCCAGGTACCCTTGCGCGTGTCCAGCGACTATCGAAAGATCGAAGTCGACGCCAGTTATCCCATTGGTTGTCATTGTCCGCCTGTAAGAAATAAACAAGCCAAACATCAGTAGCCTCTGGGAGGGCCTCGAAGCCCGAGTATCTCGGCAAAGAGATGAAAGGTGACACTGGTCCCACCGGGCGTGCCAGACTTGTTCGCGAACCTTTTTTTTCTTCTCTACTCTCGCTCGCGGGTCGACCGACCAACTGACCAACTGGTGGTCGGATGATCAATTGACGACGCGGGCGTTCCAGTCACATGAGTGACAATTTTATGATGCGCTCATTCTGACCCGTGTCGGGCGAATGTGAGGTTCGGTCGGGACCAGCAGTCCGCCATACCATAAAGGCTATGGCGTTAATTACATCCCCCACGAGGAGGGAAAACCTTTGATTAATTGCCGAGATGATGGACTGTCGAGGCCAGAATAAGGGATACAGAGCATGCGAGTGATCATGCGAGATGCTATGATTGACTACACACGATTTATTTAGGTGGGCCTCGGTACATGGCGGAGGACTTAGGCCCGAAGGCCACCTTCACGCGTAACAAGACCTCCGATCAGGCGTAGCCTGACCTTCCGGCAATGTCATTTGATATACCAAGGATGCGCACACTCAAGCATGCATTGACGCGACACGAATGCCTTGACTAAGGCATAACGGCGAAAACTCGAGACATATCAATTCAAGCTCGAACAAGCTAATTTATTCAGTTCACTGATCAAAGAGTTTGCTTCATTCTATGGTTGACACCAGAAATCATCCCGGGAGCGGGGAAGAGACTGGAACGACACAACGACATGATTCGGCGTGAAACCGGTGCAACGCTTGCGAAGATAGGGGTTAAAATGCTTGAAACGGCGCCCTGAAACGTAGGTAAATGGCTTAATACGGCGCCGGAAACCGTTGGTAAATGGAAAAGATGTGTTAAACCGGCGCGGCCTGATTGGGGCGCGCCGGGAAGGGCGCGCCGTTTTAAGGCGCGCCGTTTAAGGTATGCCATGCATGAACGGCGCCGATTTAGCCCAATTTCTCGGACACCAAGATTTTGTTGGTTTATTTATGGATTTATTAAAATGTTTTGGGAGATTTTAAAAGTTGATTGAGTTGATTATTCTTGGATCGGTCCCAAGCCGTCCAAAAAGTCAAGTCACGGGCTCGCGCGAGGTTCAGACTCGAGCGCGGCGATCGTTCCGAGTTTAGACTCGTTCGAGCCGGAATTTCGGCAGCATCTCCCCATCCCGGAGGATTGTCGGGGAGAAGCGGGGAGTGCTCACGTGGCGGAGCAACCCCTGAGAGCCGGGTGGCGCAACGGCGACCGGAAAACCCGAACGGAAAGGAAGACCCCGAGGGCAAGCCTGCTAGGTGCACCGAGTCCGTGGGCGACAGTAAGCGAATGAGGCGACTCAATATGGGAGCGAAAACCCCGAGGGCTAGCCTACGAGGGGCACGCGACCTGAGTCACCACAACACTCGAATCTGGACGACCAATAGAGGAAGGAACTCCCGAGGGCTAGACTACAAGGGAGACACAACCCACGGCCACCACGAGATCCATTAAGGACCGTGGATTTGAACTGTAGGGCGTGGGCCCATTGCTGTGCATTCAATAGCCCGTGGGGATATTCGTCATCAATGGACGAACCCTCTGCCGGTCGAATGACTGATGTAGAAGATTGGGGGAATGTTCCCCTCCCCGGGCACTGGAGTGATGCTACAGAGCATAATACTGTGAAGATCCGAGCGGGGCGGAAAGAGTAGCGCAAGACGGTGAAACCCGCGGGCTAAGTGAGTTGATGCCGGCATCCTATGAGATTAGCATGAGGGTCCGGGGAGGAGATATACACATATCACGTTCGGAAACAAACCAGCGAGGGCTCGTTACAGAAGAGGAAAGAAAGACAGAGGTAATCCCCCCCCCCCCCCGGTTTGGCCTATGAGAAGAGGCACATCGGCGGTGAGGACGTGCTCCCCGGATAGAGATAGACAGAGATGCGCACAGAGGTGCGTCTCCGATCACAGGATCCATGGCGTATACGGTGCAGAGCCTGGCCATTATGCTAAAAATCAAGAAAGAAAAGCCCCGAGAGGGGAGAATGATTCATATAGCCCAGGAAGCATCCATCGTCGGGGAAAATGATTACATGGGAGCACATATGCCGGAAAATCATCGAATGCACATTCGAGAAGAGATTAGAGAAGGCATGGAGAAAGGATAGAGCATCAACCACAATAGCATTTCATTCATCCCGTGAACAGCACGGGTATGTACACAGCGTATATATTCCGGCGCCGGCGTTGTCGCTCGGCCACCGTTTACATTAACAGAGGCTCATCACAGGTGAAGCAGACGGGGAAGAAGTAATGGTGAGAGAAGGGGGGAGGAAAGGCTCGTATCATCGCCCCTCCCCCTCTTCCTCACTTACATTGCAGCAGGGGAAACGAAAATAGAAAATCAGAAGGGGGGAATCGACGGGGAACACGACGGTGACCCACCTACAAGACAAAGAAGTAGTCGATCTTCCTCTCCGACACCGGGAGGTTTGAGCAGAGCAGCACAGGGGACGGCGGCGGCGGCCAACGAACTCTCAGAGAAAGGGCTCTCCACTCGCCACGAAGAAAACCCTCTGATTCCCCTTTTTCTTTTGATTCTCTTCCCTTGCTTTTCTCTCCTCTCCCTTTCTTTTGTTTCGAAGGCAGGCCATATATATAGCCTTGTTGATCTGGCGCCCTGGGAAGAGGGCGCGCCGTTTTTGATGGCGTCGGGAAGCAGTCCCCCGATGACAATGGGCGCGCCGTTTTCTGATGGCGCCGTTTTAAGCGGCGCCGGTGACCCTTCACGTGCCGTTTTGACTCGTTTGCTCGGCGCGGGCCGGCCGGTGGGTCCGGGGATGATTCCGGAGACTCCAGTTGACTGTTCCTTTCGCCCTGGCCTTTGAAAAACCTTGACGTGGTGTCGAATAAGCTCTCAATATGACGAACGGCCTTGATCAGACCTCCGCATGTGTCTGGCCCGAGCATACGAGTAACCTGTTGGCACGGCCTCCGACACTGTGATTTGTGCTTCTGGTCGAGACGGACTCGTGCTCGAGGCTTCTTTGCGGGACGGTGTTGCATCCCGGATGATTCTGCCTTGAATGGCGATCGATTGGCCACTAAAGGGCCCATTATGACGAGGAGCCGAACCCATGTTGGGTGATCGGGGCCCTCTGCTGACAGAACCTTCGGCCCCTTGTTATGGACGACCGAGGACGTTTTTCCCCCTCAGGAGAGCCATTGGGTAGACCGTCGTCCTTGGTCGGGCGACGGATGTGGGGTAGCGGCATGCCGAGGTCGATGCCGGATCATTGGGCAGGCTTGGTCGCGCTGCCGGTTGGTTGTGGGTTCATTCCGACTCTCCTAAGGTGAAGTCCCCGGTGTTCCCTTCAAGGTGGCTCGGGGCTCTGGGAGCTTGAAGAGCCTTCAGTAAGCTAGTCTTCATCGGCTTCTGTGCTTCAGTGGGCCGTATCATTCATCTTCGCGGCTTGGTCGCCGAAGGATTATATTTTGAGTGCCAACAATAGCGGATCCCCAATAGTAGGCAGCCCACACTAGGCAGCCCAATAAAGATGAGCATAGGATTCGCCAACTCACAAAGGGCATCGACCCAGGCATATCGGAGGCCGGATGACCCTCTAACGATCGAATGTTACTCCCGCCATCATCGACCTCCACTCCAGTAAAGGCAAGCATGCTCCAAGGGTGCCATAAGACTCGCCTGAAGACCGCCCAGCCCAGATAAACGGGTGCACAGCGGAAAACTCCTCACAATCGCGGGGAGACGTTACGCCACGACTCACGCCCTTCCCTGTTAAGGGATGGGTCTTTACCACCAGGACAACGGCTATAAATGGACCTCCGATCAGGACGGCAAGGAGACACATAGACAGACAAGGAGAGGGATACATGCACGCATACGGTCACACGACATTAAGAGATAGAGAGAGCCACCTACAGATAAGGGTACGGATCTGCTTCTGAGCACGCCACTAGCCCTGCGAGCACTCTCTGAGTACCTACTGGACACAGCGAGCATCTCCGGAAGTCCCATCCTAACTCCAGGCTTGATCACTCCATTCTCATCCACCTCTCTCTCCTTCATCTTCTGTGGAACCCCATGTAGCACGGTCCTTACATAAGTATCGGTGGGTTGTCCCCTGGCATAATGCCTATGGCTCCTTCTGATGCCGCTTTCCTAGTGTTTGCAGGCTGTCACAGGTGGCTGGACGTTCTTCTCCAACAAATAAATCTTTAGGCCCTGTTTGTTTCTCGGGCGGGATACCGTGTTCGACCCTCCGAGGTCGAACACCGTATCTGGGGTCGGTTAATGGGCATGTGTGTAAGGGGAGAGTGTGGGCCCCACCCCCAATTCTCTCTCATCGTTTAACAAACCCCCCGACAATTCGTATATCAAACCGGCCCTAAAATTATAATACGAGGTTCGGGAGACCAGTTTTCCGTCTCTACACATAGCAGAGCCTTTGTTTTTTGCAAAGGCTCAGAAGTGCTCACACACTTATAGAAATCACCCCCTTCGGGTAAACAGAAAATATAGAATACCCCCTCCTTACAGTGTAGCGCTCCTCCCCTCCCTTTCTTTTCTTCTACTTCTTCTTTGTTCTCTCCTCTGGCTCCTCTTCTCTTTTTTTCTTTCTTTTCACCCTCGGCTCTGCTTCTTCTCACCCTCTCTTCTTTCTTGCAGCGCACTTGTTTATATAGGGGCACAAGTGGGTAAATCGGCACCGGGATTAAACCAATAGCACAGGAGCGAGTTCAGGGCTTGGGGGAGGCACCGGATGGGGCGTTTAGGGTATGCCGATTGAAGGCTCCGTGGGGCTTGCCGGTTCAGAGTGTCGTATAAGGGGCCTGTCAGATGAGGGGCCAAAGGCTGCCGGTTGAGCTCCGCAAGGGGGCTGCCGGTTCGAAGGGCTTGGACTGCTGCTGGATGAGGCTCGCAGGGGCTCTGTCAGTTCAGGGCTTGGAGTGCCACCGGGCAAGCTTCGCAGGGGAACTACCAGATGAAGGCTTTGTGATGGCCTACCGCTTTAGGGGCTCAAAGGAGCTGTCGATTTAAAGTCCAGGTAATGCTATCAGACGAGGCTCGCGGGGGCTATGTCAGTTTAGGGCTTCGAGATGGCTTGTTGCCGGTTCAGGGCCTACGCAGGGGCTATCGGATGGGGGCCATAGAGTGGCCTTGTCGGTTGAGACTTGAGCAGGGGGTGCCGGATGAGGGCTCAAGGCCCGCCGGTTCAGGGTAGACTATTCTCCTTTTATAAGGGTGTTTGAGAATTTCTTTGTGAGCCCTTTTATCCCAAGCCTCGCCTTTTGACTTTGCGCACCACAGAGCATTCACAGTTGAGTCTGTACTAGTGTGTATTCAGGAGCGCCTTGGCTTCTTGCCTTTCTGGGTTTAAATCATCCATCGGGACGTCAATTCATAGTGAACCTGCACCACTTGAGTGTTACGGCACCATGGTTGATCTTTCTGGAGTTCGCCTGTTGCGGGCTCATCCTTGTGCTTTTTGCTACCGAGTCCTCGTGGTCAAGTATGCAGTAGTGCATTTTCAGGGGCATCTCGTCCTCCCGCAATTCTTGATGTATCATGGTGCATATTTTTAGGTGTCAATAGAAGTTTTATTGCAAATGTAAATTCTATTGGTGCACATGAACTTAATATAAATTCGGAAAAAGATGTGGGTTCCATATCATTTTTTCCCCACTCTCAAATCATATGGGTCTCATGTGGACTAACATGACATGAGTTTATAATATTTGTTCTCAACCCAAAGTTACAACAAATATTACTTAACTTAAAGTTATCATGGAAAGTCTACCATCAAGGGCCCGTAGGGTGAGAGGTTCACGAGTGATACTTGCTACACATTTATGGTATGCAACACAACTATAAACTTGGACTCCAGTTGAGTCTGAGTGAGGCACATATATGGGCGTCAAGTGTCAATGTAGATACGAGTGTTAGACGCAACAAATTTTAAAAAATATGATATACCAAATAATATAATTTAAATCATTTAAATTATGCAATTTACTTATCAATATATGAAAAAACTAAAATAAATTAGTAATTAAGCTATTATGTTTCAACTTAAATACCAACTTCATGATTTATAGTAAAACTTGTTAAAGTATAAAAATATTTAACATCAAAATTCGAAGAATGTTTGAGAGTTTTTTTTATAAATGTAATATGAATAAGTACTTCTTACACGAATTGGTCAAAATAAGGCTTATATATAATGTCTTATCTATCCCACTCACACACGTCGTCTCCAAGGAAACACACAACCGGGACGAGAAGACAAGAAGGAATACGCCACACGATTGAACTTGGGCCAACGAAGGACAGCCAGTCTTTCTAGCGGGTCCGGGGACTGGACTTGGGCTGAAAGTGGCTTGATTTAAGCCCGGCCCATTAAGGCCCAACCCTTAAAATGAAGTGGACGTCGGCCTTTACTACCTGATATCTGTAGTTTTGTCTATAATTATCTTACCCTCTCTCTCTCTCTCTCTCTCTCTCTCTCTCTCTCTCTCTCTCTCTCTCTCTCTCTCTGTGTAAGACCTCAAACTTCTGAATCTCTCCGAGGTTGAACGTGTCTATTTCTTCCCCTCTGTCCTTGTCTTTTAACGTCCACTAGCTCTCCACAGAAGGTGAGGCATGAGAATTGATTCTTATTTCCAATCATGTGACATTCGAATGGAGTGGGCATCGTAGCATGCATGCATCTTAAAGACATAAAGAGTGGGGACGTCTACGTTGCCCAACAAAAAATTAGCCGGCCTGCCTGTTCAATGAGACCCAAGTTCTAATCGTTTAATGAGGAAAAAAAATATGGAAGGGAATCCATGAGTAGAACCTCTGACCTTTCGATGCGAATAAGCAACAGCAGATCAACGGTTGATACGGGACATCACATTCTTCCGAATCCTGAGATACCAGCATCGATCTGCTGCTACTTGGATACGGCGTGTTATAACGCATCAGGGGCCATATCCCATATGTAGTAGTTGGAGCATCGAGTGCCAGGTGCTCCGCTACCTGAGGCCCCAAGATTGACAACATGACATGTATGTGCAGCGACATGAGCATCTATGTTCAATGGATCATCAAACAGTGCAGAGTTTTTTCTGTAGTTCTTCGCTGCAGGTTATGGAATCCAGCACATTGCAATTGCTTGCAAATTGTAATTGCTTGTGATAGGGTAGTATGTTGGGATTACCCAAGAATGAAGAGGGGAAAGTTCACTTTCTGGAAAAAAAATTTTAAATTAGGGTTAAAAGATTGAGGAAAACAAGAGGTCACAGTTCTTATTTTGTTCCATAGGTTGGAAAATTACTTCAACGTTTTCCTCTCTAGACCTAAGTTTTTTTTGCACTTTTTCTCAAAAAACAAAAAGAGAGAGTCTCCCTGTGTGTGTATGTGTGTGTTTGTTAGAGAGAGAGAGAGAGAGAGAGTGGGCAACAACTTAGATTGAATTTTAAGCCATTCAAGACTCGTCTTTTCCTAACAAAGCTGACTTAGTTTGCTCTTCTTGAAATATTATTTTAGTCATAAAATAATAAAAAAAATCCATTGCTGTATAGTGGATGCATTGAAAGCAAGTGGACCAATCCGTCACAAGGACTAAAGAGGCATCAGACTTAAAAAGGCAAAAACCCAACCCATCTTGACAGGACAGCATTAATAAATTAGCCCACATCCACTTTCCCGGCCGAGAGGTTTTTGTGAATAACATGTCATCATCTAGGCCCCGGTCTAGAACCTCCTGAGAATGCAAAACCAGGGCGCTTTCAAAGAGGAACAATTCCTGCATTTGGCCTCCCCGCCCCCCGTGGCGGCACTAGAATTAAGAGGAAGTGGAGTGCCCATTACACAGATAACGTTCAGAAACACAGGTGGCCAGATTAAGCAAAGATTTTAAAAAAAAAGATTTTTTTTTGTATACATATAAACTATCCTTACATGAAAAGGTATAAAAATATCATTCTTAAAAATATATTTAAACATATATGATTACTTTTGTCAAAATATTGTAAAAATGTCACTCTTGTTAACTTCTTCCTATAAATAGATGAATATTTTTATAAATTCTATTACACCCGTCAGTTAAATTTTTATGACAAAAATACCCTTCACCAATCCCGACCTATGGAGAGAGGAGGGTGGGGGAGTATTGGAGAGAGGGTTTTCTTTCTGGCATCAGCAAGGGGGTGCGTGCAGAGAGAGGGAAAGAGAGAGAGAACGCCAGAGGGGGAAACCCTGTCTGGCACCGCACCCCCACCCGGTGGGAGAGAGGAGAGAGAGAGAGGGGGGTTTAATTAATTGAGGATATTTTGTCATTATATAACTATGGTTAAATATATAATCATAATTAAATAGACCGGTGATAACGATGATAAGTGCTCAAATAGATTTTTAGGTACGACAGTTTCGTAATTTCATTACATAAAGGTAGTTTACATGAAAACAGGAGAACCCACGATGCAATGCGACATGAAAAAGAGAAATGGTGAAGTGGAATCCCCACTTCTGACGATGGTACGTAGGGTGCTCCCCACGTCTTGTTTGCCCGGTCACTGAGTGCGCAGCTCCCACTCCAAACAGAGCCCTTCCCAGGTGTCGTCTTTTTCCCATGCACACTGGCTCAGGGTTTCTGCGGCTGTCTGGGCTGCGCAAGGAATCGCCACTCCTGGATAAATTCCAGAGGGGGGCTCCCTTAATTTGGAGGATCTCCATGCCAACACACATCAAATTGCAACACTAGCTAGTGGTCTTCTTGGGTCCCCCACACATACCCCCTTCTCTCTCTCTCTCTCTCTCTCTCTCTCTCTCTCTCTCTATAAATGAAGCAGCTTGGAGACCCTTACATGTATGGTTCATCCAGAGATCGGTGGGAGTTTGTGCCCACAAGGGAAGTTTGAGAGCAGTAATGGCAGTGCAAACATGGCCGGGCGGAGAAATATTGTGGAAACGGTTCAGGCCACACGTCCTCATGGTGCTCGTTCAGCTGGGGTACACGTTTCTGTATTTCATCACAGAGGCGTCCTTCAACCATGGGATGAATCCTCATGTCTACGTTACGTACCGGCACATCGTTGCGAGCTTGGTCGTGTGGCCTTTCGCTTATTTCCTTGAGAGGTATATATGTTTTTGCTCAGAAGCCATAACCTAACGTATACGTCTCAAGCCATGATCATGAACTGCTAGAGATCTACGTACAGTTGCTTGGAAATGCTTATCAAAACCTTGGCAACGTTCTTAGTTAGTGTTTCGATCAGCCGACTAGTTACTGATGTGATATTTTTTACAAACCGTCTGCAGAAAAATAAGACCAAAGATGACATGGGCATTATTTCTAGAGATAAACGTGCTCTCTCTTCTGGGGTGAGCTGCGCATGCATATCTTACTTACGTTAACTCTGCAGCTAGCATATATACATATGAACAAGCTGGATCTCATCAATTATGGGGTTAAGCTGACAGCTATTCCTTTTTTGATGTTCAACAGGGTCAGCCTAACCCTAAATATGTACTTCGCAAGTCTGAAATATACGTCTCCAACTTTTGTCGCCTCCATGGTCAATACCATCGCTTCCTTGACATTTGTCATTGCCATTTTGCTCAGGTAAAAATATATATACGGAGCTTCAAAGGCTTCCTTATTATCTTACTTATGATTAACGATTGAAGTTAGAAACATTAATGGATATACGAAAATTTTAGATATTCAGTTGTAACATGCTAGGTAATTGGAAATATATATATATATGCACTATTCACGACCATTCAGATAATTGATCCCCAATATTCGAGGAATCTTAATTTTCCTTTGAGGAAAAAGGAATTCGGCCAATAGAAATTCAAGAATTAATTACTCGTGAAAAACTATTCCATCATTCTGATCGATGTTGCTCTTCTTCTTTTTTTTGGTTTTATAATTCTTCACTTTTAGAATGGAAAGCTTTGACATCAAAAGCCTTCGTGGGGTGGCAAAGGTTGTTGGCACAGTTGTGTCCTTGGCCGGTGTTACGACCATGACGTTATATAAAGGTCCGGCAATCAGAGGTTTGTGGGGAGCTCTAATTCGCCCACAGGGAAGTGCCATCCATGAGAGCTGGGTGAAAGGATCAATCCTTACAGTGGCAAGCTGCATAACGTGGTCTATATGGTACATCATGCAGGTATATGCTGCAACCTACCACAGAACAAATCCAACCAACGCCATCTTAATTTGGATCTGACACCTCTTTCAACCAGTATCTGTTTCGAAAATGTTATTGAGACATAAATGAGGTACAATGTTCTAGTTGCACCCAAGGGTAGATTTGTAATCATCGCGTACTCATTCAAGAAATTAAATAAGGGAAAATTAGCCCTTTTGTTTCTTGATCCATCCAAGATTAAGGTAAGCAAACAGCAGGATGCCAGTGAGATGAGAGTGACAAAAAAACATGATACGAAGAACAACATTTCCTATATTTATTTAGTAGTGTTAGCATTTCGATCGGCTGACTCCCTTATCACTGCAGGCAATCACATTAAAGAAGTATCCAGCACAACTCTCACTCACCACATGGATGAATGTCATCGGGAGCATACAATCTGCAGCTTTCACAGTAATCGTAGAGCATAAACCACAAGCATGGATTATTGGGCTCAACATTGACTTGTGGAGCATTGTGTATGGCGTAAGTAACAGATTGGAACCCCGTAGCCTCCCTGGCAAACAAACAACAGTCTCTGATACCAGAAAATCTCAAAATTATGCTGCAGGGGGTCGTCTGTTCCGGCTTAATAATCTTCATCCAACTGTGGTGTACTGAAGCAAAAGGACCTGTCTTTGTAACAATGTTCAATCCCCTCTCGACTGTCTTGGTGGCACTTTTAGCATACTTTGTTCTTGGGGAAAGGCTATACATGGGAAGGTAAATAAGTCCTCTTATGTCAAGAAATTTAGGGTTAATTTCCATGACCTAGATGACACAATACATGCAAGAAAACAATAATCCCCCTCAACTCCTCAATGTGTGTATGCCCTACAACCTTTTCTTGAAGTTCTAATTCATTCCCTTGGAACTTGCTCAGCATCATAGGAGCCATCGTTGTAATTATCGGTCTCTATTTGGTGCTGTGGGGCAAAGAAGAGGAGCAGGCGATCGACATCAAGGCTCAAGAGCTCCCTTATTTCAGTTATGGAGAAAATGGAGAACACCTAGGTACGCACACATGTAATGTCGCGGAGAAAGAAAACATGAAGGAATCTCTAGAA
Organism: Amorphophallus konjac; assembly: GCA_022559845.1. NCBI lineage: Eukaryota > Viridiplantae > Streptophyta > Magnoliopsida > Alismatales > Araceae > Amorphophallus > Amorphophallus konjac. Next base: position 27,237,407 of record CM040123.1, on the reverse strand, counting down.
CTTCAAGACCGCAGTAGCACTGTCTGACAAGACCAAAGAAAAAAACAGTGGGCGCTTCAAGCCAACTCCACCACAGATGCTCGTAAATGTGCGTGTCACAAGCATCGGCTCACAATTTTTAGTTCTATTTATGAAATTATGCCAATTAGTTTGGAACCCATGCAAGAAGGCACTATCAAATGAAACGCCAGTGTGCCAGGCATTTTTATGCGATTCTAACAACGTTGTAAAGGATCCTCCAAGACCAGGAAACAATGAGGAAATCAAGCGGATTTCATGCACCACACCCTATCCTGCTATCCCCACCTGTGTAATCCAAAGCAACAAGGAAAGAAGGGAAAAAAAAAGACTTCAACGAATTGAGTATAATATTAATAGTACATCCTTTATTGACATTATCAAGGTGGAATGGACTTTTATAAATGATCCTGTGACCTTCATGAGAAAATGATCATACGTACAGGTGGCCACCCATGTCAACAAAACCTTGCGTTCTCTATGAAAGGACTAACCTTCCCAAACTCTTGGAAGGGCAGGTTGTGCGCTTGAGCCATTGTTAGCAACAGTACTAAAAGGTCATGCTCCAGCAGCATTTTCGATTACAAGACGTGCGCCTCATTTTTAAGCTTGTCAAGAAGCTCATCAACACAGGAAAGAATAAGACCAGCCTTTCTCTTGGGGGGTTCCGTCACTTGAACAATTTCCAAGTCTGACTTGATTTCCACCTGCAACTCCTCTGGAGTAACTTTCTTAATTGTCTTTGATTTTGCTTTCATGATGTTGGGAAGTGTTGCATATCTCGGCTGATTTAGCCTCAAATCCGTACTGCAGCAAACAAAATCATGATTCAGATAAATCAAGAGACATAATCGCTGACAGCATGACAGGAGGATGTGTTAATTCAAAGAAATCAACTAAGGTGCATCCTGTGGCTCAAAGAAAAAAGAATTTTATATGCAATAAATTTCAGTTGAAACGTTGTCCGGTCCAATGTTTTAAAAATGCCTAGGCGGAGCAAGTCAGCTGACCCCCTTAACGTCTATAGGCTGACTGCCTAGGTGGTGACATGGGCGCCTCAATTCTGAGGCACTTAATTTTGTAGTTCTTATTTCATATATCCAATGATAATCTATTAACTATAGACATCATCATCATCAGAGCCTTATCTCAATTATTTGGGGTCGGCTACATGAATCATGGTCCGCCAAAGATTTCTATCAAGTGCAATATTCATATTTAAACCCAAGAAACTAATGTCCTTCCTAATAACATCGCACCATCTCATTTTAAGCCTTCCTCGAGCTCTTTTACTAACATCCACTAAGATTCGGTCACATCTTTTAACCGACGCTGAGTTAGGGCGACGAAACACATATCCAAATCACCTGAGTCTATTTTCTCTCATTTTATTATCAATTGGGACTATCCCTAAGTCCTTACGAATGCGCTCATTCCTAATCTTGTCTTTCTTAGTCTTGTCACGCATCCATCTCAACATCCTCATCTCTACTACACACATTTTGTGGATGTGTTCCTTCCGTACTGCCCAACACTCAGTACCATATAACAAAGCAGGTCTCACAGCCGTTCTATAAAACCTCCCTTTGAATTTCACAGACATACGATGATCACAAAGGACTCCTGATGCACTTCTCCACCTTAACCAGCCTGCCTTAATCCTATGTGTAGCGTCATCATAAATCTCCCCATTCTCTTGTATGATAGACCCTAAGTATCGAAAACTACTATTCGGAATGTTATGTCTGTCAATTAGAACCATGTCTTCCTGAACCACTCTCCCATTACTAAAACTACAATGCATAAACTCTAACTTACTCCTACTAATTTTAAAACCTTTAGACTCCAAGGCAAGTCTCCAACGCTCTAACTTAGCATTTAGAGCATCAATACTCTCATCAATTAAAATAATATCATCTGCAAATAGCATACACCAAGAGATATCCCCATGCAATTATTTAGTTACTTCATCCATAACTAAGGCAAAGAGATACGGACTTAGTGCAGAACCTTGATGCAAACCTATAGAAACGGGAAATTCACCAGTCTCCCCAGCAATAGTGCGAACACTAGTAATAGCACCGTCGTACATATCCTTAATCAAATCAACATATCCTTGAGAGATTCATTTCTTTCTTAATATCCACCAAATCAATTCTCTCGGTACTCGATCATACGACTTCTCTAAATCAAGAAAAACTATATACAAATCTTTTCTCATCTCTCTATACTTTTCCATTAGCTGCCGTAGTAAGAAAATAGCTTCTGTAGTAGATCTATTCAACATAAAACCAAACTGATTTTCCGATACAGTAGTCATACAGCGGAGGCGTTTTTCAATTACTCTTTCCCAAAGTTTCATAGTATGACTCATAAGCTTAATTCCACAATAATTATTACAACTTTGAATATCTCCTTTGTTTTTATAGAAAGGAGCTACAACACTTTTTCTCCAAACTTCTGGCATTCTCCGTTCCTTTAAAATTTTATTGAAAAATTTAGTTAGCCACTGAATACCAATATCTCCTAGGCCTTTCCATACTTCAATAGGTAAGCCATCTAGTCTTAAGGCCTTGCCCACTTTCATTTTCCTTAAAGCATCCTCCACTTCTGACATCTTAATACGCCTGAAATATTGATATTTATCAAATATTGTGGACTCTTGGGTACCTTCTAAAAATAAATCATCGACGCAATCTCCGTTAAGTAACTTCTGAAAATAGCTATGCCACCTCCATTTAATCTCAAGATCTTTACCTTTGATCTTCACCTTTAATGCACCGAACATGATCTAAATCTCTAGTTTTCCCTTCTCTTAATTTAGCAAGTTTAAATACGTCCTTTTCACCCTCTCGGGTTCCTAATTTATTATATAAATCTTCAAATGCCTTTGATTTATCTTCGCTAACTATTTTCTTAGCTCTCTTTTTAGCGATTTTATAGGTTTCTAAGGTTTGATCATTTTTGTTAGTTTGCCAAACTTTAAAGCATTCCTTTTTTACTCTAATGGTATTTTGGATTTCCTCACTCTACCACCAAATCTCTTTTTCTAAATTCTTTTTACCTTTAGATTCGCCTAAGAGTTGTTTTGCAACCCTCGTTATACAATTTGTAACATAATTCCACATTACATTAGTTTCTTGTTCTAAATTCCAAATATTTTCCTTTAATAGATGTTTTTTAAATGTTTCTAAACTTTTACCTTTTAAATTCCACCATTTAATCTTGGAATTTTTATTTATAATGATCTTTCTTTTGAATTTAGGGATAGTGACATCCATTACTAACAACCTATGTTGAGGGGCTAGACTCTTTTTTTTTAATCAAACCGACCAACAGAATTAGCAAACTGGTCGAGTGCACCCTCCCTCAAAGAGGGAGAATGTTTTCACTCCCCCAGGCTAAGACTGAGGCCCTCAATTTTATTGGTATAAAAGAATGGATACAATGGCAACGGGGCAATCCCCTAAGAAACCAAAGAATGTAGTATATGGTCGTCAGTAGGGCTTTGACCCTGTGTACACAAAAGAAGAAAAAAAACGAACAAGAGAAAGAGACTAGAACAAAGCAGCCTCAAGGTTGGGAGAAGCGAATGGATGGCAGACCAGCTAAATCCATCCTAAACGCCCCCCTAGCCATCCGCGGGAAGTCCCTCACATGAGAGAAGATATGATTGTCTTGGACACCACATGCAAAGGAAGCCAAAGAGTCAGCCACTTGATTTCCCTCTCTATATTCATGGTACACCAAACAGCCACAATCTTGGAGAAGGTCCAAAATTCTCCTCCACCAAGGGAGAACTGTCCAGCTAGGGGCCACTCCGGTTCGAATAGCTTCAACAAGGAGAGCACAGTCGGAGAAAACAACTGCCAGGTTTAGGCCTCCTTGCAAGGCAATAGATAGCCCATCATGCAGTGCTCTTGTTTATGCTAGAAGGCTACTACCACAGCCATAATGAAAGACAAATCCAATAATCATCCTGCCAGAAGAGTCACGAACACAGCCGCCTCCACCACATCTGCCCGGATTTCCTTTAGAAACCCCGTCAACATGAAGTGTAAACCTATGGGTTGCCAGTCTACAGAACACCAGCGAAGGCCGTTTGAGCTCCACCCTCGGTTTAAGATGAAAGGGAGCCAATCTGCTAGCATGGATAGCAGACAGAGGCATGTGGAAGCTCAGCTTATCCAGCGCAAATGAAATTTGGGCAAGGATCCGTCTCTTGATGCAGCCAATACTGCGAACTTCATTTTCAAATTTAGCAGCACATCTGAATTTCTAGATTTCCCAAAGCATGAGAATAATGGCATAAAACCCAATAAAGCTAAAAGCAGATTTCAAGTTGGTGACAGTCAAAAACTCCAACTTCGGATGGTAATCTGATCACTGAGAATGACCTTGTTACTTATCAAAGGTAGTAACCAGGTCCAAAGGCTAGATGCCACCTCTCCAGTGATGAACAAGTGGTTGAGATCCTCCTGGGCAGGGGAGTTACAGCAGTAGCATTTAGATACCATCGGGATCCCACAGTCAGCCACCCTGCTATCCACCGGCACTGCTCTATGAATAATCTTCCAGACAAAGGTGGCAGCCCTGGGAGCTATGGCAAAGTGCCATAACTTAGCCCAGGATCTCCGAATAGCCCCCCTGGGCCGAAGTAGCTCACATGTCGACTTGACAGAAAAGTTCCCTCTTGAGGTACCAGTCCAGACACAAATATCAGCCTCCCTGCTAAAATGAGTGATGGGGATATGGAAGTCAGAGCAAATCAGATCTCTGGCTGGATGGTGGGGATCCTGGATGACCTCCCTCACTGAGGCCAGGGGGAGCCCCCGTAGCCCACTGTTGTCATAATTAGGGGCTAAGCTTAAGAGTGAGCCATTCCCTGTCCAATTGTCCCTAAGGAAATCAATGCTATCCCCATTCCCAACTATCCATCGGCAATTAGAGGTAATGAGATCCTTCGCCTGTTTAAAGACAGCAGTTGGCATGCCTGCAGGGAATGGTTGGGTGCAGTCAGCAAAATGAGATTTGATGAACCTTCGCCGAGCATAGTTGGACCAAAGGGAGGACCCATGGATAATGTTCCAGAGGGCTTTAGGTGCCAAGGAAAACTGGACCCTGTGCAGATCTCTGATGCCAAGACCTCCTTCCATACGGGGCTTTTGAAGTTCCTGCTAGGCAACCCAGTGACGACGCTTGATTCCCTCGTTGCCTTGCCAGAAGAAGTTTGCACACAGCCTATCTATTGAATTAATAACCATCTTAGGGATGAAGCAGGCAGAGGCAAGATAGACTGGCATACTTCGAAGGACAGAGTTAATCAATATCACTCTACCAGCCTGAGATAGGAGCTTAGACTGCCAACCTTCAAGCTTAAGATGCACTCTGTCAATTAGGAACTTAAAGTCAAAGCATATATACCTCCCACACTTAACTGGGATTCCCAGGTAACAGAAACCCTCCGACTGATGTCTATAGCCAATGAGGGAGTGAATGGATTGTGTAAGAGTAGGGGGAGCCTTAGCAGAGACAATGAAGCTGCTTTTACTAGTGTTGATTTTTTGCCTAGAGCTCTGCTCATATTTGATGATGAACTGCTGGAGGGAAACAATATACTGCTTGCTGGCATTCATGAAGATTAGAGTATCATCCGCATACAATAAGTGTGTGATCTGCAATGCCTGTCTAGGCCCACAATATTTCTTTAGGATCCCAGACTGAAATAAGGCAAAGAGACCCCTGCTCAAAACTTCAGATGCAATGATAAACAGATAGGGTGCAAGAGGGTCTCCTTGTCTAATTCCTCTGCTTGATCTAAAGAAACCTGTCATTGAACCATTGAAGTTAACAGAAAACCAACAGTTTGACAGGAGCATACCAATATATGAAGTGAATCGAGTACAGAAACCAAATTTCCTCAGGACCGCTAGGATGAAATCCCATTCCATTCTATCATAGGCTTTGGCCATATCAAGTTTGAAGATGGCATTGTGGCCTCTGACCTTCCTGTTGATTTCTGTCATTAGTTGTCGAGCTAAAGCCACATCGTCTAAAATGAAACGGCCTTTCACAAAGGCTCCCTGCTCCACTGAGATGATGCTGGGAATGAGGAGGGCCAGCCGATCTGAAATAATCCTAGAGATGATTTTAAATGAGAAGTTACATAGGCTGATCGGCCTGAAATCACTAAAAGACCGAGGCTCTTGCACTTTGGGCACCAAAGTAAGGATAGATGAAGAGATGCCTCGAGGGATAGGAAAGCCAATAAAGAATGCCTGGATTGCATCAATAACATCCTGCCCAACAATATCCCAAGTACTTGTGAAGAATTCACCAGAAAATCCATCTGGCCCAGGGGAGCTAGAGCCCTTTAGAGCCCAGAGTGCTTTCCAGATCTCCTCTCCATCTGGAACCACACAGAGAATGGAGTTTTGAGCCTCCGAGATGGATTGTGGAATACATTCCAATAGGGAGTGGTCGACTAGGTGCTCCTCGGAGGTAAACAGACTTTTAAAAAAAGTCTCAGCCTGGGTTTTAAGAAGGCCCTGATCAGAACACCAATTATCAGAGGTGCCGACCTTAAGCCTCCTGATGAAGCTTCTCCGTCTATTGCACTGTGCCACAGCATGATAAAATGAGGTGTTTCTGTCTCCACTTTCTATCCATTCAACACGAGCCTTTTGGTTCCAGAAGATCTCTTCATGGTGTGAAGCTTGGCGGAGGGTAGCATTAGCAGCATTGAGCTTTTCTCTGTTACCTGTAGAGGGGTTAGAATCATATATCTCTTGCAAGTGTTCCACCTCAGCTTCAGCCAGCTTGACATTTTGTGTCACATCCCCAAAAACCTCCTTATTCCATCCGCGAAGGGAATTTTTAACAGCCTTCAGCTTGACACAGAGTCTAACCATAGCATTAGGGTGGGTAATCTGAACCTGCTGCCAAACTTCTGAGACCAAATTTAAGAAGGAAGAGTGAGAACACCACATTTTCTGGAAGATAAAACGAGCTGGTCCCGAAATGTGTCTGTCAATGGACAATAATAGAGGGGCATGATCCGATGGGCCTCTAGGGAGATGCTTTACGATAACATGAGGCATATCAAGCTGGCTACAATTGTTAGAGAGGACTCTATCCAATCTAGCTCGGATGTTGGCAGACCCTGTTCTATTGTTAGTCCAGGTCATAGCAGGCCCTGTAAAACCAGCGTCCAAAAGACTAGCTGAACAAAGAAATGCATTGAATTCCGACATGGAGGCAAGAGCCGGAAGGCTACCGCCAACCTTCTCTGAGGGCCGCAGAACACAATTAAAATCTCCTCCCACAATCCACGGAACCGAGACGGAAGCAGCAAATTGGAGAAGATCATTGAATAAGGACTGTCTAAGATAAGGGTCACAGGAAGCATACACAAAAGAATAGTATATACAGAAATTATTGTCCACCCTCTGCCCAAGTGTGATGAATTGAGGAGGAATTGATTACCTCCAGGTTGCAATTGGCATGCCAAAAGACCCAGATCTTGGAGTTAGAAGAATTATTGCCGACGTACCTCTCAAACTTGAGATATCTACCCAGCTGAGAAGCTTTATTGAGAGCCAACATTAGTTCACTAATAGCTACCAGGTTAATCTTGTTATGCTGTACAATATGTTTCAAACATCTGCGGGAACCAGGATTTCCAACCCCTCTAATGTTCCAGATAAGAATAGGAAAAACCATTGATTAGTCCTCTTGTTGTTATCTGCCGATCTCGCACGAGATCTAGTAATGACTCCCTCATTATATTGCCTACGCGAGGCTTTGACATCTCTGCCCAACTCTGTAGATTGAATAATTTCGTTGTCGAGACTAGCCTTTACCGCCACTCGCTTACTTGTCAACAGCAGCTCCTGAGACATCACATTAATACTGTTCTGAGCAGCTTCAACCACCAAGAGTTCCTCTTGCCTAGCCGTCTTTACCGTTTGGCTACTTGCCAGCGAAAGTTCCTGAGACTGAAAATTGTTACTACTCCGAGCATCTGACAGATAGTTCTCTTCAACCATATTACTCATAGGATTCTCAGAATTAAGTGGAGGGGCGTCTCCCGCCCCATCTAAAAGAAGATGAGCATTGCTTCCCTGCCGGACATCCGAAGGAAAGGTAGTATCCAGCAGATCATCGGATTGACTTTTGCCATCATCCTTTGCAGACACTTTTTGGAATGAAGGGATCTCCTTGCCATCCGACAGCTGAGTACTAGAAGAAGGTGCACATTCTTGAGAGGAATTAGTAACTTGGGCAGAGTTAGAAGTTGGCAGGTCCCCCATAAGCCCAGCAGGCTGAACCTCTGCACTGGAAGCCAAACCTCCATCAGAAACAACATTGGTGTTTAGAAGTCCTTGATCCGACACCAAGTCATCAACCTCCTGCTGCAGAGCCGTGAACATGTTTTCTTGAGCCACATTTTGTCGAATACAGGACGGGGCCGAAAGACATGCTTGAAGGTCCTAGGCTTAGGATCTTGAGCAGGTGGAGGACGGACAATTTTTCCAAACTTCTTCTTGCAGCTCTCTTCAGAATGACCAAGCTTGTGGCAATAGGAGCAGAGATCTGGAACTCGATGGTAATTAACTGCCTGCCAAAAACCTACTCCATCCAGATCAATCCAGAGTCGCTCCTTGCGCTGAGCAGAGAGGTCCAGCTCTATACACACCAGCGCCTCCGACGTATCTGTCATAGCCAGGGTCCTTTCATGGACACGAAGCACAGTCCCAAAGTTACCAGCAATTGAACGCATACAATCCTCATGGAACAAATTTGCTGGCAAAGATGGAAAACCAATCCAAGCCGGCACCGTAGGGGTATCAGCATCAAAATCAAAGTCAGGAGTCCAACGGAAGAACCGGAACAAAAAACCTTTGATATATAGGTTCTTCTGTAACAGCAGCTTCAGAAAATCCGCTTCGCAATCAAACCGCAGGAGGATGTGCCGCGGGTTGAGCCTGCTGATGATGAAATCTGAGCTCAGCGCCAAGCGCTGCATCAAGCAGCTTTTGATTTCCGGAAATCCTGGCCGGCCATAGGCACACTTGGCAACAATGGCATAAGAGAGAGGTTGTAGAGAAATCTGGATATCGGACTTTGAGAAGTAAACTGTAGGCTCTCCCCGATCGGTGAATCTAGGGTTCTTGATCGGGATTGAGACTTTAGGCCTCTGCTTTGATTCTATTAGAACTTGCGCGAAGGACCTTCGAGCACCAACCGAGGGAGAAGAGAAAGGGATCACCGGAGAGGGAACAGGGGGAGGGGGTGGTGGTTCCCCCTCAACGCCGGCCATGGCCGGCGGCAGAAGCAAGCTCCAAGGCGGCAGAAACCGATCTTAGCATACTCGAAACAACTCAAACGAAATTCGGGTTCTGATTCACATGACAACCATTTTCTTTAGATTGTTCATAAGGGGCTAGACTCTCACCAGGAATAACTTTGCAATCTTTACATAAAACTCTATCGACCTTCCTAATGAGAAAATAGTCAATTTGACTTATATGTGTTCCACTCTTGTATGTTATTAAGTGTTTGTCCCTCTTCTTAAAGAAGGTATTAGTAATTGCTAGATCATATGCCATAGCAAAATCAAGAATAGTGTAACCCATATCATTTCTATTGCCAAAATCAAGCCCCCCATGAATCCTCTCATAGCCTCTATTATCTTTACCCACATGACCATTAAGATCCCCTCCAATAAAAATTCTCTCTTCACTAGGGATATTTTGGATCAAACTATCAATAGTCTCTCAAAATTACTTTTTAATGCTCTCTTCTAATCCTACTTGAGGTGCATATGCACTAATTATATTCAAAATATCCTCACCTAAGATAAGTTTAATTAACATTAGTCTATCCCCCAATCTATTTACTTCCACAACTCTATCGTTTAAGTTTTTATCTATTATTATAGCAACACCATTTCTAGAGTTATTATTACCCATATACCAAATTTTATATCCATCAATGTCTTTAGCTTTATGTCCTTTCCACCTAGTTTCTTGTAGATAAGCTATGTTAACCCTCGTGTCCTTCATTAACTTAACTAATTCTAAACCCTTACCCGTTAAAGTTCCTATATTCCAAGTAGCTAGACGGATCCTATATTTTTGGACTTGTTTCTTTACCCGTGTGCGTCCAACCCCAAACGAGAACCCTTGCCTATTTGACACCGCAATCGGGCGCCATTGCGGCGCGTCGCTTACGGGGAACGCCCTAACTAGCCCTTGCTCACTTGTCATTCCATCCGGGTTCCGATGTAACGCGTCGCTTACGGGGAACGCCCTAGCTAGCCTTTGCTCACTTGTCATTCCATCCGGATTCCGATGTAACGCGTCGCTTCCGGGGAACGCCCTAGCATTGGCACAAAATGTATTTAGATCAGAATTCATGTTGGAGATGTGACAAAATTTTACTACTGGCTGTCGACCTAACGCAAACCCTCCTCTTTTCTCATCCGGACTTGAGACCGGCCATGGCAGAGTTCTATTAACTATAGACATCTCTCATTTAATTATATAAACATCATAATCTGATTAGTGAATTATAAATCTTAATTTGATGCATCTATGTTTTAAAGAATCATATCATTTGTATTTAAAACAAACAAACATATGATGAAAAAGTGTACATAGACCTATAGTTCAAATTATAGAGCATTGGTCTCATTAGTCATAATATGGTCTACATGCCGCATTCTTCTTCTAGAGGAACCAATATCCATCAAGCATGGGTGACAAAAGGGGGATCAAAAATGACAAAAAGTGACAAGACTACATTTTTATTGAGGAAGAAGTGTCAATTTGAGTTACTTACGGTGACAGCAAACTAAGGAACCCATTGGGTTCACAACATGTAAAAGATAGGGGAAAAAAGGAAAAAGAAAAGAAGACAACTGTAGAGGTGACAAGGGAGTGCAGGAGGGACAAACTTGTAAATAGAAGTTGTAATTTCCAAGGCCATACAAACTAATTAACAAGGGGTATAAAGGTCATCTGTGAACAAAAAACTTGTGAAACACGAGGCAGAAACTGCCTAGGCGAGAAAGGGCTGTGAGTCCTCTAGGTGGCCTGATGATTAATAGTCTAGACAACCAATTTTTAAAACACTGGCTCAGTCCATACATTAGCAATAATCTAAGTAAATATGCACAGCTTTTGAGGACAAGTTTGAGACGCATACAAAGATTTCACACCTTGCAGGTGAATTAGAAGGCTTTCAATGTTGTACCTCTGTTGCGTTGATTCTTAACAGTTCTAAAATACAAATTATTTTGCCTGGAAATTTGGAATGCACAAACTTCCTCTGTTGTTTTTCTAACCTTTAGTATGTGTCTGAGGCGTCCCGACTCCCATCATGTGTCCCCTTTTCTTGAAAATGGACCATACTGCATAGTTATAAATGTCAAAGGGAAGGTATGTACAAGTACAGTGTCAATGATCTTTAGAGAAATCCTTGTCGATAGCAAGAGCTTCAGCCCACCAAGGTGGTGGCTCCCCAAAAGATCTTAAATGACACGACTGAAAGAGGAAACTAAAGAGGTCCCATCTTCCTCAAATACAGAAAAAGAGATGTTGATTCGTCCACCTTTCTACAAAACTTCTAGATCACTTGAGTACCCCGTCATGTACAAAGCTTATCAACTAGAAGTTCATCCTTCTCCTGTTAAAGATTCTGTTGTCTCCCATCCCAAATAACCCATTGTGTTGCATGCAGGCCCAACCAACAAACTAACCTATGATGGATATAGAAGTGCCCATCATATGCTACCTTGTTGCAACCTGAGTTTGACTTTTGATCCGTGTCCACTTGCTAATGAGCTCAATCCTATATTGGCGAAACCTCTCTGATTATGTAAAAGTCTTTCATGAAACCTTCTCTACAATGTTTTCCACTAAAGAAATGCAAATAATAATAGCCCTAAAAATTCAAAAACACAAGAATGATTTATATGCAACCTAACAAAAATAATTCAAGAATAATGATTCAATCAAAAATTTTCCACATTCTTTCTCTAACAAGGGTGGAAAAAGAAAGTCTAAAACATCAGAAAGAAAAATGAACCAAAATGTCACCCACCACACATTGGACAAAGGTAAGGATCATCTGAAGAGGAATTAGAAATGTTGATCATGTTTGCATGAGAACATATCAACGCACGCATGCATTGCAAGTATTCTCTCTTATGACCCAACAAGAAAGCTAAAGAAGCAGAAAAGAAGAGCAGTGTGTTAGCCTCTATGGATCTGTTCCACATCAAAGAAAATGCATTAACTTGCATCTTTATGGATAAACTACAATGTATCTTATTTTTAGTTTTTTCTGAAAGTTACAATGTATCTTATTTTGCTACTCAGTCTCATCATATGCAAGTCAAAGTTGCACCATATTTTATATGTTAGCCTGATCACATGCATATCAGGTTGGATTTCATGCAGTTTGTATCCTGCTATCCTTTCTCTATTTTGATGTGGTTATGTCCTATTTGATGAATTACACTCCTACGAAGGAAAAATGGACAAAAGAGAAAGATGATGCATAACAGGATCACCAATCAAGTAATAAGATCCTATTTTGGCTTTAAATGAAACGTCAAGAGCCAATGAAGGATGTTTTAACCCCAAGTGGGAGCCATATTGGTACGCAGGGAAGAGGGTAGACATAAGAGTCTTCATAAAATATGCTGATGCATGTGCTGTGGTGTATAGAGCCTACAAGAGTTCAGTAGCCACAATAGCCATAATCCATACAAGGCTTCTTGCAAGCATAATAGCCGTGCCACGATGATGACTGGGAGGATTCTGCAGGCATGCCATCCATGACAAATGAAAGCAGAGGCAGCACAGCTGTTGAGAGAAAAAGCCAACAGGCTGTTCGCTCTCAATTTACAGTATAGTTGACATGCAATACAACTTGGCAAAAAAATGGAAGAGCGAAGGAGGAGATGGAGATGAACCATGACAGGTCTCACACAGGCCCCTTCCAAAGAGGCGTCTTTTTACTTTTTTAATAAGGATAGATTAAAGTGGGCAAACAGTACCATGAGACCTATATTCATCCTACAAATGAAATTTTCTTTAATAAGCACAACCAAGAAGATGAAATTGGTGTCAAGATGAAGAAAATAATAAGTTAATTGGTTACATGGTTTTCAATACCACCCGGTACGTACCGTACCAGGGCCGGTATGTACCGTGGTACGCACCAGGGCCGGTACATACCGTACCGGCCTCGGCTGGTCCGGTTCTACCTATTTTCTAACGGAACCAGCCGGTACAGTTTCAAAAAGAAAAAGAAAAACCTGATGAACCGAGTTGTACCGTCCGGTTCATCCATTGGGACTGCCGGATATGAGAGCGGGGAGGCTCTCATGGGCTGCACTGCACAGTGCAGCCCGTGAGAAGCCCCTCCCTCATTTTCCACCTGCAGCTGCCCTCCTCTACCGGCCGCCAGCCGACCACCGTCCCGCCGGCGACCAAGTGACTGCCGGAGCTCACCGCCGCTGATCGCTGCCGCTGCTGCAAGCCTGTAGCTCTCCATCTCCCTCTCACAGTCGCACAGGCCAGAGCAACCGCACGAGACCGCCCGCCCGCCCCACCGGCCAGTTCGACACTGGAGATCGCTGTCATCCACCAACCGAAGCTGCCGCCACTGACCAGATCTGGCCATTTCTTAGCCGGAAAATCCCGTTTTCAAATTTAAAAGGTATTTTTAACTCAAAATATTAGTAGTGTTCAAATAAATTCTAAATAGCCTAATTAAGGTTCAATGAGTGTTTAATAACTTCAATTGCACAACAATTGAATTGAAATCGGAAAAACCCCAAATTGAGCCCTAATTAGGGTTCTAAAATTGGGACTCTTATTAAATTTACTTAATTTACATGCAATTGAAGATCAATTTAGCATCATGTGACCAAATTAAGTTGAATGAGTGCTGAATTGCACTCCAATTGAAATTTAAATCAAGAAAACCCCAAATTGAGCCCTAATTAGGGTTCTAAAATTGGGGCGTTTATTAAATTTACTAAATTTACATGCAATTGAAGATCAATTTACCGTCATGTGACCTAATTAAATTGAATGAGTGCTGAATTACACTTTAATTGTAAATAAATAAAATCCCAAATTGACCCCTAATTAGGGTTAGAAAATTGGGACTTTTATTAAATTTACTTAATTTTCTACCAATTGAGGATCAATTTAGCGTCATGTGACCTAATTAAGTTGAATGAGTGTTGTGTTGCACTTTAATTGAACTGTAAATCAAGAAAATACCAAATTGAGCCATAATTAGGGTTTTTAAATTAGAGTTTTTATTTAATTTACATGCAATTAAAGATCAATTTACCGTTATGTGACCTAATTAAGTTGAATGAGTGTTGAATTGTACTTCAATTGAAATGTAAATCAAGAAAACCCCAAATTGAGCCCTAATTAGGGTTCTAACATTGGGGCTTTTATTAAATTTACCAATTTACATGCAATTGAAGATCAATTATCTAACGTATTGTTAATTTGTTATTATGTATGAATTTTCTACAGATATGGCACCCCGTGCAGAGGATATAGGGTGGCAATATGCCACGTTAGTTAATGCAGAGACAAAAAGAGTGAGATGCAACCTTTGTGAGAAGGAAACTGGTGAAGGGAGAACAAGAATAAAGGAGCACATAGCAGGAAAAAGGGGATATGTTGCTGCATGCACTAAAATATCTCCTGAGATCAGGCAAATGTTCAAAGATCTTCTGAAAGGGAAGCAAAAGGAGAAGGAATTGAAGGCACAATATGATGCTCAGCAAGGTATACAAATTATAGCACTAGGGAAACGTCTTCATAGAGAAGATGATGACAGTAACAGTGACAATGGTGAGGATGCAGAATATAGAGCAGTTCGTGACAATTTGAGGCAAGTACATGAAGATGAGATACGTAGATTTGGGCATGGCACTTCAGGTTTAGCATCTGAATTGCAACGTTCCAAGAGCACAGTAGGAGTAAGACAGTCAACATTTAGTAGAACAAACACTAAGTCTGCTACTCAGAAATCTTCATTACTTGGCTATGGGGGAGATTTAACATCTCCTTTAGATCGATCTGAGATCACTATTTGTACAGAAAAGATGATGTTAGCAACAAAACATCAAGACAAATTTGAAGGGATGAAAACAAGTCAAGAAGGTTGCATCACAACAATAGAAGCATATCTCCAAATGATTCTTTTATGCAAATATTCCCCCCAATGCTGCTGCTAATCCTTACTTCCAAACCATGGTCGACTCCATTGCACAAGGTGGCTTAGGTATTCCTACACCTAAGCCAAGGGACATCTATGGAATTTACTTGATGAGGTCTGTGAGTTATAACAATGGATAAAATCATTTGAAAGGGTGTGGGATGAGAGAGAATGCACCTTAATGTGCGATGGATGGACAGGGACAACTAGAAACAAATGATTAATTTTCTTGTTTATTGTCCACATGGCACAGTATTTTTGAAGTCTTTTGATGTTTCTGATAATCTTAAAAATGCTGAATTTTTGTGCAACCTAATGGATCATATTGTTGAGCAGATTGGAGAGGAGAGAGTGGTCCAAGTAGTCGTTGATAATGCAGCCAACTATAGGAGAGCTGGGCATATGTTGATGGAGAGACGGAGACACCTCTATTAGGTTCCATGTGCAGCACATAGTTTGGATCGGATACTAGAAGATATTGGGAGCCAATCAGAGATTGAGAGTGTTATTCATGATGCACAGGTGATCAACTCTTTTACTTATGGCCACCATCACATTTTTGCTATTTTCAGACAAAAGACAGGTGACCATAAAGTCATTAGACCAAGTACAACCAGATTTGCTACAGAGTTCCTGATTTTGGAGAGCTTGTACAAGTATAGGGTGGCAATCAGGGACCTCATCAAAGATAAAGAATATGTGAAGCATGTGAAGACCCTTGGTGCTAATGCAAGAAAAAGAGCAAAAATTGTGGAGAGACTTGTAGAGAAGGACACATTCTAGGAAAGTGTTCAATGGTATCTCAGGTTAGTTGAGCCTATTGTTCAGGTTTTGAGGATGGTAGATGGAGATGATAAAAATGACATGAGATACCTCTATGAAACAATGGATAGGGCAAAGGAAAGAGTCCAAAAAAGGTTCTCAACC
Source organism: Amorphophallus konjac (assembly GCA_022559845.1). Lineage (NCBI taxonomy): Eukaryota > Viridiplantae > Streptophyta > Magnoliopsida > Alismatales > Araceae > Amorphophallus > Amorphophallus konjac. The sequence continues at coordinate 27,221,198 of CM040123.1, read as the reverse complement.
TCTTATCAGAGGTGGTGGGACATCATTGATTCTAGATGGGAAGGCACACTTCACCATGAGTTGCATGCTGCTGGTAAGATGTCACTTATTATATTTTTCAATAACTTATCAATTTTATATCTTTAATTCCTACTAAGATAATTTCGATATCTTTATTCGAAGGATATTTCTTAAACCTCCGTTATCAATATAGTGTAAGATTTCACGGTGATGATGAGGTGATGCAGGGATTATTAACTGTCATAGCAAGAATGTCAAAAAATGAGAATATGAGATTTGAAGTTGAAAATCAAATTGATGAGTTCAAGTTGAAGATGGCTGAATTTGGGCTATCAGAGCTTCAATCTATTGTTATGAAGTATAGTGCAGATATAAAAAATAAAAAATATGATGTGATAACCTTCAGTGCCTTATTAGCTAATAATGCATGCTAACTTTGTTTTTTTCTTCTTTTGTAACAGCTGATTGGTGGACAATCGTATAAAGAAGTATGGGTGTAAATGCTTTAGCAAATATTGCTATCCGTGTTCTAAGTCAGACTACAGCTGCAAGTGAATGTGAAAGAAATTAGAGCACCTTCAGTCTTGTGCATACAAAATTGAGGAATAGGTTGAAAGCTCAGAAATTAGAGAAATTGTAACCTATCACTACAACAGGAGACTCAAAATGAAAAATCAACAAAGACACCAAAGTTTGTTGGAAAAGAAGCTGAGTCTGAGGGGATAGGGGCAGAAGAAGGCCCAGCAACAAGTGAAGGGCAAATTGATTTAGATCAACTATTTGAAGAAGAGCATCCACTAAGTGCATGGGTTGAGGTAAGAAGTCCTTTAGATGAACCATTATTTAACCCCTCAAATCGTGATTGGGCAGAGGGAGAGTTGGATGATGTCCAACTTGATAAAGAATTTCAAGAGGAGGGGGGTCCACCTGCTTCTCAGCCTGACCATGAGGTTCAACCTCGCATCCCACATCGGCATTCTGTGTCTATTCCCCATAGAAGAGAGCATGATGAGCTTGATATTCAGCCACCAAGGATTTCTGAGTCTACTATTGCATTCAGATCTACAGATAAGAGAAAGTAGAGCCAGGTACACAAAAGAAAATCAAGCACAAGATAACAAGATGAGGGCCACCCCAAATCACCTCGTCCTCGGGTTCAAAGAGATGATAATGATGATGATAATAGATGCAAAGGACCAATACAATATGGAGGAGGTGGTCCAACTTTTTGAGAATTACGGGCTGCTAAACAACATAAAGAGGAACAAAGTTATGGTACTTATGGAGGTGCATCTCATTGGGAAAGTTGGTCCCACCAAGACACTACATCACAATATCATGATTGGCAACCTGGGGGGCAGCAACAACATGATCATGGAGGTAAGGACTAAGGTCTCAATTTGGGGATTTTCAGGTACTTCTCAACTGGCATGAGATGATGAGACAACACCCTAATGAGAGTTCTTATTTTTTTCAAGTAACTCACACTCTACTTGGGAGCCATGGTCAGAAAATTATAGTACACAACCGCAAGACCCTTGGGCACAGCTTGGACAAGAGCAACCTCATGTAGGGGGCTCTTATTCATCTCATTGGGAGTCTTGGGGTGAGCACAGAGGATGCCAACTTGGAGAATCCAGTATTGCCAACACAAGGAGCACTAATGATGCACAATTCTTGGGACAATGGAATGAAATGGTGGATATATTGTTCAGTTATGGATATGCATCAAGGGACCAACATGAAGATAGATCTTCAAATTATCCACCAAATTCATGTGGCCCTTATTGAGTATATATTTTTATGTTTCAAGCTTTCAAATATCCAATGTATTATTGTGAAGAAATGATGTTCTTTTTTGTTTTAAACTTTGAAATCTGTGTTAAATTATTTATTGTGTCCATTCACATATGATTTTGCATTCTATTATATTTTTCTATTTTTCTGATTTTTTTAACATTTTCTCTGATTTTTAAATCGATATATAAATATATAATTATATATACTTATATAAGGGGGGATAGGGAGGGACCGGTACTCAACTCTACCATGGCCGGTCCCAAGCCATCAGGAGTCCTTTGTGATCGTCGTATGCCTGTGAAACTCAAAGGGAGATTTTATAGAACGGCTGTTAGACCTGCTTTGTTATATGGTACCGAGTGTTGGGCAGTACGAAAGGAACACATCCACAAAATGTGTGTAGCAGAGATGAGGATGTTGAGATGGATGTGTGGCAAGACTAAAAAGGACAAGATTAGGAATGAGTGCATCCGTAAGGACTTAGGGATAACCCCAATTGATAGTAAATTGAGAGAAAATAGACTCAGGTGGTTTAGATATGTGTTTCGTCGTCCTAACTCAGCGCCGGTTAAAAGATGTGACCGAATCGTAGTGGATGCTAGTAAAAGAGCTCGAGGAAGGCCTAAAATGAGATGGTGCGATGTTATTAGGAAGGACATTAGTTTCTTGGGTTTAAATATGAATATTGCACTTGATAGAAATCTTTGGCGGAACATGATTCATGTAGCCGACCCCAAATAATTGGGATAAGGCTCTGATGATGATGATGATGAGGGAGGGACCGGTACTATACCGGCCAGTACCAGTTTGTACCAGTACCGGTACCGGCCCTGCCCGGTACCAAAACTGATACCAGAATTGAAAACCTTGATTGGTAATGACTCTCTCTCTCCCCACTTTTCTGAGCAACTGTCATAATATTCTCCTTCTTGGAAGTGGTCATTTTCTGGTTGTTTCCAAGATTTATTTACCTTGAAATCATATCATCCGTTTCAGTTTTAAAATTACAACACCTGGAGAAGACTTTGGATGAAAGAATGTGAACATTTCTACCTCCAGAAGTGAACTTTTAGAGAGAAACAGAGATACCCAACAGATAAGAAAAGCAAAGAAAGCACATTACGTAATCACTGCAGGGAGATCTAGACACAAAGTCTCGAGTCCACCATCCACCTCCCTTTCAACCGTTGCTACCTGTTTTTCTTTGTCCAACAAAACCTAATAAAATAGACAATATCATATAGTAAGATGAAAGAAATCATTCCAATGAGGATGCCTTCCCAATAGATGACAAGATATCACAATACAAAGTAGCTACAGATACTAAGTGAACTCCTTTCTTGCATAAGAATGTTGGCTGAATGATGATACTATGAAAAACTAATCGTAGTATTAATTTATAGAAAATATAGTCGTTCTAATAGTGAGAAAAACATATCCAAGTATATATATATATATATCCTTACCAGCTGCGTACTTCCAAGAAGAGGAGGAAGATGTGAGCACCAAGCAGATAAAAGCATCAATTTGAACTCACGCGAAAATGAATCATATTACATGTCAGTGACATATGGCTAAGACAACTCATTGGCTATCCCTAACTTTGTTAGAGGTCACATGGTTAGAATTTACTTAGACCTTTGATTTAATCTGAAGAATGCTACAGAAGTGTTTCATATGATAAAACCTTCTGCAAATCAGCTTTAATGCATGTTTTCAACCTTTTTAATCATGAAAACCAACTAATAACTAATGATGGAAGAAAGCCAGCCTTTTTCTTCAAGAACCAAACGCATAGAGCTGACCTTGGAGGCAAAAGTTCCCTGAGGCCACCTAAGAAGCCCCGCCACCATCTGCCCTGTTTGGTTGCAGTCATCATCAATGGCCTGAAGAATCAAAAAATAAATATATAAATAGCGAAGGGACGAAACCAAATGGCACTGTGAGAGGTGAGACCAGAATATGGCGATGATTCCCAACCCACCTGCTTACCCAAGATCAGTAGCCCAGGCTTCTCCTCATCCGCGAGGGCCCGGAGGACCTTGGCCACGGAGAGCGGGTACACCGGCACCCCGGCGTCGACGGCGACGTGGATCGCCCGGTCAGCGCCCATGGCAAGGGCGGTCCGCAGGGTCTCGACGCTCTGGGGCGGGCCCACGGAGACGGCGACGACCTCGGAGGCGGCGCCGGACTCCCGGAGGCGGAGGGCCTCCTCGAGGGCGATCTCGCAGAAGGGGTTCATCGACATCTTCACGTTGCTCGTCTCCACCCCACTCTGCTCTCACGCACACGCACAACGGAGCACCATGAGAGATGGCCACAGAAGATATGATTTGGGCTAATGTTGGTCTCTCACCTTGTCGGGCTTTACCCGGACTTTGACGGCGTAGTCGACCACGCGCTTCACGGCCACCATGACCTTCATCGCTCCTCCCCCGGCTCTCTCTCTCTCTCTCTCTCTCTCTCTTCACAGGGCAGAGCCGGCGAGGGTGTAGAAGAAGGCAGCGTACAGACGCTTCTGCCTAGTGCCTACCCAGAGCGGTATCGGCAGGAAGTTTCCATATAAATCCTCGAAGACTATTGAATAACCTTCTCTACGCATTGAAGAGGATGTTGTCACAAATATTTCATACCTTAGGTTTTATTTGCAAACTTTACAAAATAAAGTTAAATTTAAGGTTCAAAAATAAATTGATCTATAATAACTAGAGTTATGAAGAGAAATAAAGTCGTAAAATCATAATTTTTTTTTGGAAGCAATAAAATCATAATTTTAGTGTTGCTAGAAGACAGCGTTGCATACTAGGGTTTGGCAGACTAGTGGTACTAGTCATGTTGATCATTTGTCGGTTTGATACGATATAGTATTATTACGTACAGACATAAAAAAGGATATTTGATATATCTATTATAAGTAAAATAATATATATTATTTATTAACTTAGTTGGTTAAGATATTTACTATTTAATTAGATGATCTCCGGTTCAAATCTGAGAAGTGTGCATATTTTTTAAAATTCTTTTGACTATGATTCTTTAAAAAAAGAGAGAAACATGTTCTTGAACGGCACGATACGCATTGATAACATTGTGTACCAAAATAAAAGAAGATATTTAATATATTACAAAATAAAGTTATTTAAATTATTTCTTAACTCATTTGGTTAGTTGACGTTTCAACGTAAGATTTTCAACCAACTAATTTATGAGGTCAACTTTGTTATAAAGTAAAATATATAATATTTAAAATAATACGAGTAGTGTACCGATTATATACGACGCACTGGTCAATCGGTACGATTCGATACATGTAGTACTGACCGTATCGTATTGCTTTGTCAAACTTTGCTCCCGAACATGAGATGTCTGGTAAACTAAACTGCTTCTAACTAACTTACCTATTAAGATAAACTTGATATAAAATAAAATATATGATATTTAAAAAGATACGAATAACATATCGCTTGCGTACTACGCACTGGCCGTACCAATCATCGGTTGGTACGATCCAATACGTTCAGTGAAAAAATTCAAGACCTTTTTTAGTTTGAATATTGAAATATAATAATTTTTAAGTGTGCACGAAACTTTGGCCAAACATATGTCTGACACTGCCTAAACAAAAATGGTGGAAAGAACACTCCTTTTTTCTTTCGGGCTTGTAGTCCACGTATGACTAATTAAAATGTTAGTTTTAAGCGATCGAAAATAGAGTTTCTAACATTGAATTCTTCTTTTTCTACCAAACTAGAAAATAAATAAACAAATGTCAATTTATCTCTTAGAATTCTAAAAAGTAACGAAGATGTTTGATCTCGTATCCTATCGCAGATCGTCGGATGCTGGGGGAAAACTGACGATGTGATCATGCCAAAGACTCTAGAAGAGCGGGTCTGCAAGGAAGACCAAAGATCAGTGAGCCTCGGATGGAGATCTTAGAGAAAATCATCTGATGCTTAAGTCAATTACGAACAAGAGCTAATGAACAAGAGGGAGCGAGGGATTTGTGGATACGGGATCACTCTTCATCAATTAAGAGTTACAGGTAGGTAATACCTGATGATCTTTGAGGAGGGAGGTCTCTAGGATTAAATAGCCACGAACTCCCTTTCTAGTTCAGCATAGGATGGAGGGAGAGAATGTATTCCTTAGATAATGACTCTTATCGGTGTGGGACTCGCCCCCTATCTTTATCCCTCCACGTCCTTGGGTCTAATCTGCTCACTGGAAATTTGCCAGCAACTATATCAAATAGGATCCCGATCTAGATAGGTCTCCTTTGGGGGGCTAGAGGGGGTCTTGGGCATGGGGTTGCCCACCTCTGGATAAAAATGGCCCCTTTAGAGAGCCGAGGTTACCGAGCGTTGCACCTATCACAACACGTTCCCGAGGGAGCTCCCTAGGCAGGTTTCCAGTCACTTGGGACTATGGCGCAGTGAAGCCCGTGGGGTCCCTAAGTGCAACGACAATCAAGAAGGGGGGTTGAATTGATTGCTATGATTTTTTAATTAAAAATATATTGTATGAAATATTAAAAATATATTCAAGAGTTAAACAATTCACTCAGACATTATCGGATCACACTCGATTTGCTAAGGAAAATCAAATAGACAATTCACACTATAAGGCAAGCCACATGAGACAGATTATTTTTTAGGTGTTTCGGGACCGCAAGCGGACTCCCTACGTCCACCCCTCACCTAGTGAGGATTCCAAATCCACTATGCAAGTAGGTTTCACACACACGCTGACACGGACGGCGTCGGGGGAAGGATCGACGGCAACTCTGATATCACGAACAGAACTGGATAGGTTGCTATCTCGTGCAGCTCGGCCTCACGCCGGACGGTCTCACACCGGGCGACACACTCACACTCACAAAGAGAATGAGGGAAGGGGGAAAACACAAAGGTAAAGCACCTTCACTTAACTCTTTCATTCATTTAACATGTTACAATCCTTCGTAAGCCCCCCTTTATATAGGGAAAGCCTATTACATCCTTACCTTTAAACCTCTCATATTTGCATATATATCTTAGCCTAATAAAACAAAGCCCACCAACCCACCTTTTGACTTGTGGGTTTAATAAAAATAAATATAACAACTTTTGACTTATAACTAGCCTAATAAGACGAAAGTAAATATACATGTAGTAATACATGTATTTTACTTACATACACACAAATACATATACTCAATACACACAAATACGTATACTCAATACACACAAATGAAATACAGACGTAATATACTACCGTAGCCACAAGCCGAGTATTCAGGAAGTCGGATCTCTGAGCCATAAGCTCGGTGTGGTCGGAGCGGTGCGGCGTCGGCTCCGAGTAGTGGGCCCGGTAGTGGGCCCGGTGGTGTCCCCACCAACCCTCCCGGGGCGGCTGTAACTCAACTCCGTCGAGTAAGGGGGGACACTACTGTGGTAGTGCTCCAGCAGATCTGGATCGAGGCGCTGGAGATCTTCCCGGCTGATCCAGGAATCATTGGAAGGTGGACGGTCCCGCCAGCGGATAAGGTAGCGCTGGTACACCCTGCTCCGTGTAGTGGTCACCTGCTCATCCAGTATCCTCTCAATGTGCTCGCGCGGTATTCTCGAGACTGTGGGACGCACAGGGGTGGGCTCACTCTCAATGGGAGGAGAAGGCTCGAAAGGGTCACTAGGAATCGATGTGAGTTCCTTGTAGGCCACTAGGTTTGCCACATTAAAGGTCGAGCTAATCCCGTATTCAGGAGGTAAGTCCACAACATATGCATTGGAGCCAATCTTCCGCAGGATTGGGAAGGGACCATCACTACGGACTTGCAACTTTTTAATGGCTCCCGAGGGGAGTCGTTCGGGTCGGACCCGTACCATAACCAAGTCACCTTCTTGAAATTCATGGTGACGTCTATGCGAATCAGCCAATTTTTTGTAAGTCTCATTACTGAGGTTGATTTGCTTGCTAATGGACTCATGCAGACTTTTGACATGCTGTGCAAACTCCTCAACTGACTTAGATGTCCTAGACTCGAGGAGAAGGGGAATGAGATCCATAGGTTTCCTAGGTTTGTATCCATGCACGACCTCAAATGGACTCATACCTATGGACCTATTGACAGAGCTGTTGTATGTAAACTCGGCTCTGGGAAAGAGAAGATCCCAGGTGCCCGAATGATCCCCTACGAGACACCTCAAGAGATTCCCTAAACTCCTATTGACGACCTCTGTTTGCCCATCGATTTGTGGGTGATAGGCAGTGGAGAATTTGAGTTTGGTGCCAACTAGGTGCCAAAGTATTTTCCAGAAGTAACTAGTGAACCGGACATCTCGGTCAGACACGATGGTTTGGGGGAGACCATGCAGACGCACGACTTCATCAAAGAATAAGTGGGCTACTCTAGATGCATCAGATGTTTTGGAACATACAATGAAGTTGGCCATCTTAGAGAACCTATCAACGACAACAAGGATGGAATCATGCTTGTGAGTAGTGCGAGATAAACCAAGGATAAAATCTATGCTCACATCAACCCATGGTCGATCAGGAACGGGGAGAGGAGTGTAGAGACCAGTGTTCTGTTTGACCTGTTTGGCCATTGTGCATGTCCTACACTGGGCTACAATCTTGGCCACATCTTTCTTCAGGTCAGGCCAATAAAAATACTCCTCCACAGAATGGATGGTCTTGCTGCGGCCAAAGTGATCAGCAAGACCTCCAGCATGCATTTCCCAGAGCCGAAAGTCCCGAACAGAAGTCATCGGGACATAGAGTTACTATCTTCGAAACAGAAAACCATCCTGGAGTAGATAGTCAGCAAATGCTGTCGAGGATCCAGCAGACAGAGCAGAATAGGCAGGGCCAAAATCTGGACACTCTACATAGAGTTCCTTCATGCGGTCAAACCCGGTGACCTCTACCCAAACAGTGGAAAGAAGGGAGACCCTTTAACTCAAGGCGTCGGTCACTTTATGCTCTTTTCCAGCCTTATGTTTTAGGACGAATGTGAAAGACTAGAGGAATTCTACCCATCGACCGTGCCTAGGGTTTAAGCCCTTCTGAGAGCTAAGGAATTTCAAAGCCTCGTGGTCCGAGTATAAGACAAACTCTTGTGGTAAGAGATAGTGTCTCCAGTGTTTGAGGGCTTGGACCACGGCATAAAACTCCTTATCATATGTGGAGTATCGAAGCCTTGCATCAGAAAGCTTCTCACCGAAATAAGCCACAGGGTGGCTCTCCTGGCTAAGCACTCCACCTATACCTATGCCAGATGCATCACAGGAAACCTCAAAGACTTTGAAAAAGTCTGGCAGGCGGAGGACATGGGCTTTAGTCATAAGCTCCTTTATGGCAATAAAAGCCTTGGTCCACTCAAAGTTTCCCTTACAGATGCAATCCGTAATGGGTGCCATAATAGTGCTAAAATCCTGAATGAAGCGTCTATAGAAAGTGGCTAGCCCATGAAAACTTCTAACGTCGTGGACGTTCTGGGGCTCAGGCCAGTCTACTAAGGCTTGGACCTTGGATTGGTCCACAGACACTCCTTGGCTAGAAACCATAAACCCGAGGAAAGCGACCCGGTCTATCATGAATTCACATTTCTTGAGATTGGCATATAGGGTTTCTCTCCTCAAAGTCTCGCAGAATTTCCTCAAATGATGGATGTGGTCCTGAGGGTTGTGGCTATAGATGAGAATGTCGTCAAAGTAGACGACAACAAAGCGACCAATGAGGGGGCGAAGGGCTTCCGTCATAAGCCGCATGAATGTGTTAGGGGCATTGGATAGCCCAAACGGCATGACAAGTCACTCATATAGACCTTCTTTTGTTTTGAAGGTTGTCTTCCACTCATCCCCTGGTCGAATCCGAACCTGGTGGTAGCCACTTTTCAAGTCAATCTTGGAAAAGATGGTGGCTCCACTCATTATGTCAAGTATGTCATCAAGACGAGGATTGGGAAACCTATACTTGACAGTGATCTTATTGATGGCGCGGCTGTCAACACACATCCGCCAGGTGCCATCCTTCTTGGGTGTAAGCAAGGCAGGGATAGCATATGGACTTTTGATCACCCTAAGGAAACCTTTGTGGATAAGGTCCTCGACAATCCTTTGGAGCTCAGCATGCTCCTTGGGGTTCAGTCTGTAATGGGGAAGGTTGGGTAGGGTGGACCCAGGGACAAGATCAATGGCGTGTTGTACACCATGCATGCGAGGGAGTTGTGAGGGTAAGTCCTCAGGGAAGATGTCTTAGAAGTCCTGCAGGATTGTCTGGACTTCAGGAGGGACAGAGACTCGGGACTCCTTGGGGGTGATGGTGACAACAACAGCCCAGACAGGGGCACCTTCGACAACCTCCTTATTCAGCTCACGGATACCTATGAAGTTAAGGCGCCTAACCGGGTCATAACCAACCTTAGGGGCCTTAGGAACGGGTGTGATAGGTGCAGGAGGAGAGGGAATGAGAAGTCTCCCTTCGGTGGGAGTCAAACTCTCTTGAACCTTGGGGGTTCTAGTGGGGTTGGAGGTGGAACTCTTTCCCGGGGTCACCTTTGGAGGTGCCGGGTACAATTGTATCTTCTTCCCATTGTGTGAGAAGGAACACTGATTAGACCAACCGAATATAGTAAGGTCCACGTCATAGATCCACGGTCGTCCTAGGATGATGCTATCGACCTTCATTGGCACTACATCGTATAATGTTTATCCTTGGTAGGACTGGAATTGGATGGGAATGACATATGTAGTTGTGACTGGGATAGACGTGTCGTCAACCCAAGCCACGTTGTATGGCCTCGGATGAGGATGGGTAGGTAGACCTAGACGGGAGACAAAGTCTGACGAGACTGTATTGATACATCTCCCGTTGTCAAAAATCACCTTACAGGGTTGGGATTTCACCATAATGTATGTTTGGAAGATGGAGGTTCGACGCCAGTCGTCCTCCTGTGGGTGTGTTAGGATGCAGCGAACTACACCTAGTCTTCCCTGGTTTGAACTCTCGGTAATATCTCCCACTTGCATGTACTCGACATGCGTTCCATCATACCCTGCATCCATCTCCTCAAACTGGGCGATGAGGTCAGGATCGGCCTCATACCTCTTAATGGCTTCTCCTTCCTGAGATGGAAGCTCTACAGACTAGGGGTTGGTGATGACTAAGGCTCGGGTGGGACAGTTAGAGGTAATATGCCCTAGGTTATGGCACCTAAAGCAACGAACTCCCGAGATAGGGACTGATTGGGAGGTGCTAGGGATGACTCCCTTTCCTTTGTCATCTCTCCTATCAGTTGGCGGAGTGTACTCCAGCCTGGGCACAGCAGTGGGTGCAGGTAAGGGGTTCCATGAGAAAGGAGCAGTGGGGGCAACGGCCCTAAGTGGGGTAGCAGTAGGGACATAGGAGGTGGAGGGGCCAGGCCTCTCAAAATAGCGGACCACGGGATTTCGGGATTTAGGTTGGCGGTAAGTGGGGACCCAAGGTGGGACCACTCTTTGAAACCGCTCGACGTCCCGAGCTGAGCAACCTGATAGGCATGCTCGAGAGTGTTAACTTCCCGTAGGAACAGTTCCCGTTGTATGCTCTCGTGTAGGCCAGCCCTGAATCATAAGAGGGTGACAGAGGCATCCTTCATGACTCGACTCCGAAGGAAGAAGTCATCAAATTTGGTGATGTACTAGTCCACGGACTTTCCATCTTGGGTGAGTTTCTATCATTGGTCTAAAAGACGCTGATGGTAGAAGGGTGGCAGATACTTCTCCCTCAGTTTCTCCTTCATTTCCTCCCACGTGCGTATGGGTTCCTCTCGTCTCCTTGCTAGGAGATTCTCAACGTTACACCAGTAGGTTTTGGCTTGACCCAGGAGTTTCATTTTGGCAAACCTCACCCTTGTGGCAGGGCTCATACGGCGATGCCAGTCAAAATATTGATCAATCCCGGTCTCCCAATCAAGGTATGTGGCGGGGTTTAGGGACCCATCAAAACTCGGAGCGTCAATTTTGACGTTCCGGAGGATGATATCCTCATCATCGTGGTCTCTCTCTCGAGGCGCACGGGCCTCTTGCTCTCTACCTTGGGGAGCCTGATTCGGCCGAGCTTGCTCTCTCTCCTCCCTAGAATTGGCTACGGGATCGCCGTGGCCATTCACTCGTCCTTCTTCTCCCTTCAGTCGATCCTCTAAGGCTCGGATCCTCTCATCTAGTTCCGCTCGTAGTTGGCCTATAAATTCTTCAAAGTGGGCAATGAGATTGTGCTCGAGCTGGACTAGCATAGCAGTCACGCTCTTTTGATCCATGGGTAGTGTTGAGGGGCGCTCTAGAAGGCCTGATGAATTCCTAGACCAGCGTGGCATGCACGAACTTGAACCTAAATGATGCAATCCTGGGACTGAAAATTAGCAAGCTATAGACCCGACTTTTACTGGCTAATAGGCAAAGGGTCAATTTGAAGGGACCGGTCAGGGAGAGTTGCTCGCCCGTAGGCGGAGTAGTTGTGGAACTACCTCCTGACAATTTAGGGTGCCCTAATGTGATAATTCTGGGGCTTAAAGGATGGGTACATACAAGCTCTCGCTTTTCGTCCACAGCGATGCACTCAGGAGACTGGCTGCATGGATCGGGCTCTCTCTCACTTTGTCGCGCGACAATTGAAAAGATACTAAATGAGCAAATGATTGGAGCACGTACCTAGCTAGAATGAAAAGTCTAACTCCGACCGGAGACAAAGACGAGCGGGGACGTGCGTGCCCGCACGGCGTCGACGAAGCTTCACGGTTATAATGAATTCACTCCACGCAGGAAGGATTTAATTATTACAAACCGCTTAAAATTTCCCGCGCAGGGGAACAAATCAATCTAAAATCTGCTCCGTGCAGGGAGACTCTCGGACACTCACACTCCGTAAATTACGGACTGTGTGTCAGCGACCGGGTGACTCGGCCATCGGTCGGGCCGCATTTGTGGACTCGGGTGCCACGAACAATAAGTTGAGCAAATGATATAGCTATATATATATATATTATATATATCCTGGATATATATATTATATATATTTAACACCCTTTTGTCAACTTTCAAATTTTTTCTTCAAATCTCTTTTCAAACCTGTCTTTTTTTTTCTTTTCAAACCTTCTTTTGACTGTTTTTTCTTTTTTTTTTAATTTTGACTGCTCCCACATATATAATATTATATATATATATATATAATTTTGTGTGAAACACGCGGCTGGCGTCGACGCACGCGGGCGCACGAGGAAGAGGGCGCACGCGGCAGAGGGGCGGGCAGCGCAGGGGGGCGCGGGGCGCTGGCATGGTGGGCGTAGGTGGTCGCGCGCACGGGCGCGGGCCAGCGGGCGCGAAGCGCGGGAGGGCACGGAACTCGGGCGCGGGGGCGCCGGTGCGGGCAGGCGCGGCTGCGCCGGTGGGCACGGGGCCGGGCGCGCGACGAGCCAGGGCTGGGCGCGCAGGGGTCGGACGGTGACTAGGCGCACGGTCTGGACGCGGGGGCGTGGCGGCGGGGCGCTGCGGCGAACGCGCGTCGGGGGTGGCTATCCGCGACGGCGAGGGTGCTGGGGGGTTGGCCGTTGCGGCCAACCTTTTACTTTTGAAATGGGCACGGGCGACGAGGCCCGTGCTGTTGCGAACAGAGAAGAAATTTTTTTTTCTTTTATCTTTTCTCTCTCGCAACTGCTTTTCTGTGTGTTTTTTTCTTTTCTTTTCTTTTCTTTTTTTTTCAAAACTCCTCTCTCTTCTCTTTTAACCACAAGGGGTGCTCTCTCTCTCTCTCTCTCTCTCTCTCTCTCTCTCTCTCTTTCTTTCACTAACAGAAATTAGAGAGGGGAGGTGACGGGGACGTCGGGGTCGAGGGAGGCGCCGTGTTGGGCTCTGATACCAAATCTGACGCGGACGGCGTCGGGGGAAGGATCGACGACAACTCTGATATCACGAACAGGACTGGATATGTTGCTACCTCGCGCAGCTCAGCCTCACGCCAGACGGTCTCACACTGGGCGACACACTCACACTCACAAAGAGAATGAGGGAAGGGGGAAAACACAAAGGTAAAGCACCTTCACTTAACTCTTTCATTCATATAACATGTTACAACCCTTCGTAAGTCCCCCTTTATATAGGGAAAGCCTATTACATCCTTACCTTTAAACCTCTCATATTTGCATATATATCACAGCCTAATAAAACAAAGCCCACCAACTCACCTTTTGACTTGTGGGTTTAATAAAAATAAAATACAACAACTTTTGACTTATAACTAGCCTAATAAGACGAAAGTAAATATACATGTAGTAATACATGTATTTTACTTACATACACACAAATACGTATACTCAATACACACAAATGAAATACAGACGTAATATACTACCGTAGCCACAAGCCGAGTCTTCAGGAAGTCAGATCTCCGAGCCATAAGCTCGGTGTAGTCGGGGCGGTGCGGCGTCGACTCCGAGTAGTGGGCCCGGTAGTGGACCCGGTGGTGTCCCCACCACACGCTGCAAGATGCAACAACAACCACACACACATGTTGCAGAACCGTAGCCCACACACACACACACACACGTTGCTGAAACGCAACCCCCCCCCCCCCACACACACTGTAAATCGCAGCAAACCAGACACACTCAGATGTATACACCGCACAATCCGACCACACACTTCAAGTATCTCAGTCAATACAAGTATATTCTATCAAACCAATAACAAATTACACGTAAATCTCAGATCAAACAGTAGATAATTCAGCAAGGTAGAATTTCCCCTTCAAGATGATTTTTCCCGATGCTCAAATAGCCACGAGGATGAGCAGATGATGATCTTTGATGGAGATTGAGCCTTGAATGCAATCCGAAATAGATGAAGATGCTTGAAATCGATGTAGATCACCTTTTGGTAATGGGGGGGGGGGGCGCTCCTCCTCTTCTTCCTCTTCTCCAAGGTTCTTCTCTATATTCTCTTTGGATAAATCTCCCCCAAATTCACAATAAAAAGGTTATATAGAAGATTTAGGGGCCAAATGACCTCTATACCCCTTCTAGAACCATCATTTAACCGTCTCACATGTTAGGGAATGAGTTGTGGACATTTTAGACATTTTACCTAGCCTAGAAGACATCCCACGTGAGTGCCACGTTGGATTCGATTTAATTCACGCGAAGGCCCTGCCTCCATCGGTCAACCGGTAAATGAGTTCGGTCGACCGGACCGTTTGGTCGACCAGCTTCAGGCATTGGTCGACCGATCTCTGTAAAGAAACTGGTCCTTGGGTTCTAGGATATTTAGTCGACCGGAACTGCTCCGTCGATCGACCGGCCAGACCTTGGTTCTTGAATTCAGCAGTTCTGTTACTCCTGGCCAGTTCAAGTTGACCGACCCTTTGCTCAGGTCGACTGGTTCACCTGAAAAACACAAAATTGAACCCAATTTAGCATGTATTTAATCCATTAAGTCCAACATACCTTAGATTGATCTCCTTGACATTTTTGGGCTCTTTTTGGCCATGATAAACACTTGGAGGATTGTCAATCATGAATTTAATCAATGAATTAAAAGTATAAGATGATAATGCATTCATTTCTTATTTGGGCCAACATTTACATGAACATAGGAACCATGGCCTCAAACGAAGAGGGGAATTAAAGTACAAATCATTCAAAATGTCATGAAAATAAGAGTTTAAAAACCATTAAATATTTCATCATGATCTAAGAATATAAGCATGAGACTCTATGAAATGAAATCTTCACACTCAAGAATATCTTGAATCACATTCACACTACATCAAGGCATGTGCATCCATACACAACAATTCTCACCAGTTTTTATCCAATCATTGCAAAGCACATTTCCACAAGAAGTTTCCAAACCAAGAACAATCAATTTACGACCTATTGAAGATCTCATCGAAAACACATCAACAGAATAATAATGAATCATAGTGAGATCATTATATAAATCATCAAACCACACAATGAATCATAGTTGGATCATTATCAAAATCACAATAATGAATCATAGCTAGACATCATCAAAACCACACATGCACAACATTCTCCCCCTTTTTGATGATAGCAACAATGAGTTATTATGGCAACTATGAGTTCAAGTTCAACTAAGAGTCACTAAACTTTCAATTCAGTCAAAATAACATGAATAGAAACTCTCCCTCTTTGCAGGCTCTCCCCCTAGACTCAACTACAAACTCTCCCTTGACTTATCAAGAAATGACAACTAAACAAATCTCTCCCCCTTTGATTCAACACTCTCTCCTCCTAATGATCACAAATAATGGCTCACTTAATCTCTCTCACTTTGATATCATCAAAACAAAATGCATGGAGAGAATATGTGGAGGAAGTGTGAAATCAATTGTGAAGGTGGAGATCAAGGGAATCAAGTGTTCAGGGTTATAGAAAGCATTCATGAAGAGTGTATGGTCAGGTGCATGGAAGCAAGTGTTATCAAGTGGAATTGTGAAATGGTGAGGTTAACCAGATATGGAATCATATGAAGCAACAACAAGTAGAAAGTAGCGGAGATCATGAAATCATCAAATTTAGGATTAGCTTGTGAGCCCATATCATCATCTAAGGTGAGGTAGTTAAAAATGTAGGAGCAAGATGTATTATGAGACTTTATTCAATTCCTTTATTCTGGAAAGTTATCAGTCAAATTTTTAGATTTTTGTTTTTGTTTTTTTTTTTTGCAATGCACATGATCTAACTTAATGATGATTGGATGAGAAAGATACCAATTGGTGAAACTTTGACACCATGAGAGTTTTATGTACAAAAGCCAGTTGGTGGACTGATACCAATTGGTGAACCAATGGACACTTAGATGCCAATTGTTGGGATAGGAATGATTACAAAAGGACATGTATGGAGGTGTATGACTTTAGGAAACCTTAATGCCTGACACCAATTGTTCAGTATGATGCATTATAAACCATGCAGACATTCAGTTAATTAACAAAATGGACTTACAGAATGCAAAAGGATGAGCATGTCGGTCGACCAATATGATGGTTCGATCGACCGGATCCCAATACGACTAATCCACAAGTAATTCCCAGAGCAGATATATACATATAAATGCAACATATCTCCCCCTTTCTTATTAAGAGGATGAGATGGGTATATGAAAATACAAATGAGTCAATGCAACCAGAATGCTCATATTATTATCACTAAGAGAGTGTGCAAATATTTAGAAGAAATCATGCGACAACCCACGCAACCGATCAAATTTACAGGATACAAAGCAGATCAAATTCCCATTTGAGTACATGAATGAACATGAAAAATGAATTTTCAGCATATGGATATATGGATTTTCAAATTAACACAAAGAGACACTCTCCGTGATTGCACTTCCTTTTCAAATTTGAGTTTATTGGTGCCTCAGACTATCTCACTTCATTTTCTTACTTCAATTTCTATTTTTCTAAAAATTTCTCAATCGAGAGTGGTCAGGTTCAAATCAAACCTTTTCACGTGAAGAGACACATGGGTCACATGCCAGACTCTCCGATTACTCAGTAGGTTAACTATTCTACCAAATTCTAAACAGAGATTATTCAGTGCAACACTTTTTAATATGAACCATATCACGTCTCAAGTGATATGCATCCGATCTACTTAGTGTGACTGAACATTGCTTTGCCTTCAATTTTCTTCTCATTTTTCATTTCAGAATTTTTCCTTCTTATGAGGCAGGCAGCTTATTCAACTTTCCTCTTCAAATTCCATGCAGAATGATTAGTTTTCTTATAGTGTTAACATGAAATTCCCATATATTTATATTTAACATTCATTTTTACATTGGAGTGCAAGATAGTGTGCAGATCTTGATTTAAAATGTATGTTGAAAAATTAGTTGAGAACATGACTGTGCAGCTCCCCCTAAATAAATACACTTATCGAAAGATTCCTCCTCCTGAGTGTGTGACATAGGACACACCAGTTATGAATCAGATACAACATTATTTAACAAGGGAGTATATGGTCTTAGAAACGTCAAGGATGGGGACACTACATATAATATCATGCAAGCACAATGTGGGAACATGCAATATATAGAACATACTTCATGACATGCACACATAAAACCACATATCTTATGCAACATGAGTGCAACATGCATACTCCAATCTATACATAGAATGCAATATGCGTGAATGTGCTACCTGCACCTAAATCATGGATTCTAATACAATCATAAATGCATGATAGGAATGCAATGCTAATGATGAGACAATGAATAGATTTTATTGGTGCATGACTAGACCAGATAAATTATTGGAACCTCCCCCTAAGAAGATGCGTTCAAAGGAATGATTAGAGATTAGGGCAAATATGGCTGCTGTAAATAGATAGAGATATCAGTCAGTGATCAAGTCGACAAATCGGCTGAGTCTGTTGATCAAGAATGAAGATGGCTATCCTAAACAGACAGAATCTGGTTGATAGGACACAGGATCAGGTCGACTGATCTGTGCAAGCATAAGCACAAACATAAGTCGAAACTGAATTCGGTCAACAGATACTCCAAATAACCCATCAACTCTCCCTCAATGCAATACCTATGAACTCTAGGACACACTGACAACAGAACATGTGTCCACATGATTGATGAATTTAGATTTTAATATAGCCAAGATAGACATCATCAATAGCAATTAATAATGATAATCCAAAAGTAGATAAGGCAATTGAAAGTGAGACAAGATCAAAATTAATCATGATTCATTGCAGATCATTAGAAATAAGCTCATTATCAGATTAATTCCATTCAAGATGAAAATTCCCTCATGAACCAAACATTTGAATACATTGATTTCTAGTACGAGGCAGAGTGTAATCTCATGCATAGTGATAGTTTTCAGATAGATTTAATCTATCATTTCACAAATCACCATTTGATATACCAGAAAATCATATACACATCGACGTATGATCATTCATCATTCACAGTAGATTCTATGACAAACATAGAGCAAATTTTAAATAGGAGCATTAGAACAGTAATCCAAGTCTATGTTTGTCAATGAGTGTACATGTTTAAGCACTACAGAGATCAAGAGAAAGATAGTGCCTGAGCTTTCTTGAATTGGAATATTTACCTTTCAAAGTCGGATCTTCAAGTTTCATCACATGATTCTTAGAGACTTATGTGTGCCTTGATAGTCTTTTTACTGAGTTATTATTTTGTCCTTCTTATTTCCAAGGTACACCTGTAAAGCAGACTTCTTTTTTGACATTTTTAGGTGCCCAAGCCTTCTTGGGTCATTGAGGGTTAGTGCCACTTCTAACAGGCATGTTCCATCTTTTCATTGTATTCATTTCATCATTTTTCATCCAAAAATAATCACACATCTCATGCTCAAACTCACCATAATAATAACAACACACAGAAAGTTTCATGTTCTTTTTATACATGAGATTAGTGAATTTTTGTTTGTGAACAGAAAAATTCACATTTTTTCAATAAGAGTTGTTTCTCTTTTTTACTAACTAACAGTCTAATATGATATGACACGGTTTTCCACAATGATAGCAGCAATAGGAATGTTTTCCTTTGACTGAATTTTTACTAACTGAATGAAAATTTTAAGATATGTTTCTGTTATTTGAAAATCTTCCTGGATTATCAAAAACAGTTCTACCCCTTACATGTACTCAAGTTATTATTTCTCATCACACTACAATCATTCATAACATGTCCATACCGTCCACAGTAAAAATAAGGAACATTTCTTCTTTTTGGTGGAAAAGAGTGTCTAATAGAAGAGTTCTCAACATGCACACTAGAGCAAGTGAAATTATTTTTCTATTTTTGCAGTAGATTTATTTTATTTTTTCTGATTTTTGTTATGTTTGTTATCTTTTTAACCAACAAGCTGATTTGAGGGTGATTTAGAAGTCCTGACTACATCTGAACTAGGAGCAAAAGAAGTGTACAATTTATTCTTAAATGTTTTTTATTTACAGGAGTGTAGCCAAGCCCTTCTCTCTTAAAATTGATTTTAATCTCCAAGATTTTGTCCAATTTTTTTTCCTTTAACAAATTTTGATAGATAGTCATTTAAATCTCGAATCTGATTTTCCAAAGACGAAATATGCAACTCAGAGGCAGCAATCTCTTCGTCACACTCAACTATCTTGTCATACAACATTCCATTAATAGTTTTATAACTTTCAATTTCTTGCAAGAAAGCATGCACTTCTTCAGAGCTATCATCAACAATACATTTTTCTTTTTGATAGACAGAGAGCTTATCATTCAATACTTTAATTTGTTCATTCAATTTTTCATTTTTCTTAATGAGTTTATTATTATGGATCAATTCATCAAAAAGTTCTTGATCATCTGACATTGATTTTAGTTTATCTCTAAGTTCTCCTTCAATTTCTTCAAATTGATTGATCTTGTCAAGTAGGGTGTCGTTTTCTTTTCTTAAAGAAATAATTTGTTCCTTATGTATGTCAATATCAATCACGAGTCATTCATTTAAGTTTTCAAGTTCTGAACATTTTTCACAAGAGGAGTTATCATGAAGATTATTTTCAAGTTTCTATTTCTATTTCTTACTTTTAGATTTTATTTGCTTGTACTTTCTTAACAATTCATCATAAGCATCCATTAAATCTTCAAAAAAAATTTCCTCATGATCAGCATTTGCCTCTATGTTTTCCTCATTGATCGAGCTAATCACTCCTATTTGTCATCAAACATGTATCCTTCATCTTCCCTTCATAAAGCTTGATCAGACTATCCCATATCTCCTTGGTTGTGCTGCAGGCAAAAACAAATGGAAATGTATTAGCATTAACTGCGGCCTTTAAAATATTCAAAACTATCAGATTATCATTACTCTTCAACCTATCCTCATCAGACCATTTAGTCTCACCTAGAGGCAATTGATTAGGACTATGAGAAATCTGTCCCCAGAGTTTCAGATCAATAGAATTGATAAACCTACACATTCTACCTAACCAAAGAGCATAATTAGAACCATTAAAAACTGGTGGAGAATTTATTAAAAACTGTTTAGCAGATGGACACATGGCTAAAGTTGTACTAGGATCTACTCTTAGATCTTTAGATCTAGGTAAAATAGAGCCTAAGCTCTGATACCAATTGTTGGGTCCCTAAATGCAACGACAATCAAGGAGGGTTGAATTGATTGCTATGAAATTTTTTCACAATTAAAAATCTATTGCATGCAATATTACATTCAAAATCTATTCAAGAGTTAAATAATTCATTCAGACCTTATCGGATCACACTCGATTTGCCAAGGAAGATCAAATAGACAATTCACACCATAAGACAAGCCACAGGAGACAAGATTTTTTTGATGATTCGGAATCACAATCGGACTCCCTACGTCCAGCCCTCACCTAGTGAAGATTCGAAATCCACTATACAAGTAGATGTCACACACACGCTGCAAGATGCAGCAACAACCACACACACACACTGTCGAACCGCAGTCCACACACTTACACACACTGCTGAAACATAGCCCACACACACACACACACTGCAAATTGCAGTAAATCGGACACACTCGAATGTGTACACCGCATAATCCGACCACACACTTCAAGTATCTCAATCAATACAAGTATATTCTATCAAACCAAGAACAAATAACACCTAAATCTCATATCAAATAGTAGATAATTCAGCAAGGTAGAATTTCCCCTTCAAGATGATTATTCTTGATGCTCAAATTGCCGCGAGGATGATCGAATGACGATCCTTGATGGAGATTGAGCCTTGAACGCGATCCGAAACAGATGAAGATGCTTGAAATCGATGTAGATCACCTCTTGGCAGTGGGGGGGGGACACTCCTCCTCTTCTTCCTCTTCTCCTTCTTCCTCTCCAAGGTTCTTCTCTATATTCTCTTTGGATAAATCTCCCAAAATTTGCAATAAGAGGTTATATAGGAGATTTAGGGGCCAAATGACCTCTATAGCCCTTCTAGAACCATGATTTAACCTTCTCACATGTTAGGGAATGAGTTGGGGATATTTTGGACAATTTACCTAGCCTAGAAGACATCCCACGTGAGCTCCATGTCGAATTTGATTTAATTTGCACGAA
Source organism: Amorphophallus konjac (assembly GCA_022559845.1). NCBI lineage: Eukaryota > Viridiplantae > Streptophyta > Magnoliopsida > Alismatales > Araceae > Amorphophallus > Amorphophallus konjac. The sequence goes on along the minus strand of CM040123.1, from coordinate 27,199,282 downwards.
GGCCCTACCGGCATTGGTCAACCAGTCAATGAGTTCGGTCGACTGGACCATTCGATATACTGGCTTCAGGCGGTCCGGTCGACCGGCTTCAGGCGTCTGTTGACCAGTCTCTGTTAAGAAACTGGTCCTTGGGTTCTTGAAAATTTGGTCGACCGGAACCGCTCCGTCGATCGACCAGCCAGACCCTACTTCTTGAATTCAATAGTTTTGTTGTTCCTGGCTAGTTCAAGTCAACTGGCCCTTTGCTCAGGTCGACCGTGTAGACATACCATTTTTGACATTATATTGAGTAAATCTCATATCACACTATGATACCCCAAAGTGGCTCTCACCTTTGAGTTATTTGAGTAATTTTCCTTATTTTTTTGATTAATTATCAATTTAGAATTTTTAGGGAATGATCTTAAACGCGGCGGCCTTGGTGGATGCCTTCTTCAATACATGGCGGCTAAACCAGACTCTTTCTTGTCTAATTAAAATATTAAGCCATTTTGTGATGCGTCTTCCAAAGAAGATGCATATTTTTAACGTGTCTACTTCAGAAGACGCCCTCTTTAGTCAAAATTCAGTGCCAACCCCGCTGTTTTCTTTGAAAATTTACAAAGAAGACGTCTTGCTGGCAAGACGTGTCTCTGAAGTCAATGTTAGGCACCGAAATCCCCCATTTTCAACGCGTGCATCGTCAAAGTCGCCGGTCGGCACTGTGATTGGCGCTGAGAGGGAGTGGGCACGTCCACCATGGGGGACGCGTCTCAATACTATGTCCTGAAAGTGGACGCGTGTGATATAAAATATTATTTCGGTAATGAGTGACACGTCTGGTGATGGAGACGCGTACATATGAACGTGTCCCCTATACAGGATGTTGTCTTTGTAATTTTTCCTATAAATAGAGGACCCCCTAACTTCGAAACCTTGGCTTCGAAATCCTTGAAGAGGAGGGGGAAATGATGTCCAAATCCTTTCCGAGTTCGTGAGAAATCAAGGGGAGGTTCTGCCAAATTTTCGAGTGCCTGAGTGCATTGTCCTCGCGCTGCCGAAGCCCTCCTCGAAGCCCGCCATTGGCGTCGCAAAAAACTTTTCTTCCCCTTGTTCTTCTTTGTTTTATTTACGTTAATTGCATGCATCCATCTTGCACTTTCATTTGTTCCATATCTCTCTTCTTAAGAGAGCTCTACGTTTGTGCACTTCTATACGAAATTTCATTTCATCATAACATTTCCCTACCCTTTGCCTCCTAAAGGGGTTTAAACAACACCAACCAGGTGTGTATTTATTCATGATTTTATCATTTTCATCACAAGGGATTGATACTACACTGCTTTTATTCTGATCCATATTTGGTGTTGTTCTATTTTTGCAAGGGTAATCAAAAAGAAAACTCTCTCCATCAGTCGGCCCAAGGAAGAGAAAGAAGGAATCCACACAAATCATGCAACACACACGCACTCACGTGTGATTTGATTTCTTTCGGTTATTTCCATTAAAACGCGCGGAGAGCAACTCTCGTGGTCGTCTTTTCCTTTTCTCGTTCTGTGACGTCGTTTTCCACAGACCGATTCACCTGAAAAACAAAAAATTGAACCCAATTTAACATGTATTTAATCTATTAAGTCCAACATACCTTAGATTGATCTCCTTGACATTTTTGGGCTCTTTTTAGACTTGAGAAACACTTGGAGGATTGTCAATCATGAATTTAATCAATGAATCGAAGGTATAAAATGATAATACATTCATTTCTTATTTGGGCCAACATTTACATGAACATAGGAACCATGACCTCAAACGAAGAGGGGAATTAAAATACAAATCATTCAAAATGTTTTGAAAAATAGAGTTTAAAAACCATTAAAGATTTCATCATGATCCAAGAATAAAAACATGAGACTCCATGAAATAAAATCTTCACACTCAAGAATATCGTGAATTTCACACTACATCAAGGCATGTGCATCCATACACAACAATTCTCACCAATTTTTATCCAATCATTGCAAAGCACATTTCCACGACAAGTTTCCAAACCATGAACAATCAATTTACGATCCATTGAAGATCTCATCGAAAACACGTCAGCATAATAATAATGAATCATAGTGAGATCATTATATAAATCATCAAGTCACATAATGAATAATAGTTGGATCATTATAAAAACCACAATAATGAATCATAGTTAGACATCATCAAAATCACACAAGCACAACAAAGCCTTCTCCTGAGCTTAGGGAGTCCTCTGCATGGGTGACCGCTCTAGGGCTAGGCAACGCTTCTTGAGGTAGATGGGCTCTGAGTGTGTTAATGGCCCATCACCTTCTGGGCCAGATAAGGTTTACAGGCTGTTGATCAGAAGAATTAGTGGGCTGAGATTTTTCCCCTCTCTAGTTGCCCCCTCCCCCTACTCCCGAGCTCAACACATGGCTTAGTGAGTAAGATTTACTCAGGTTATTAGCAAGGGTGGGTACTTTTATTTCGCGTGCCTTTTGACAACTGGCTATTGATGCCTTGTATTTCATCTGTTGCGGGTGCTCCTGACGCGTCCATTGAGCTCATTTGCATTTGCCTAGGCACAATTAGGCGGCAAGAGTAATGATCACGCCCTTAGCACCAGAGCCAACGTCGGTTCACACCACCACCCTAGATGTTTCAACTTCCGAGGAGGCGCGAGGTATTCAGGCGGGATTCATCGACCACTTGCGATTATAAATACCGCATTTTTGGTCATCAGACCACCTTTTTATCTTCACCGCCAAGCTCTCCGCCTCTAGACCCCTCGCCCTCTAGGTACCAGCCTCCGTCTTTGGCCTTCTCAGGAAGTTCCCCTTATGTCCCAAGAGGAACGTAGAAGGGAGCCAGGGGCTGTCGCCGCTTTCACAGACCTCGCTATGGTTACAGCTGAGGCCATCTGCTTGCTTCCTTCGATGGCTTCCTGCTTTCTCTCTTCTTGCCTTTCCTTTTGCTACCGGCGAGGGGATGGAGCCTACCGGCGAGGATGAGGTGCGGATGCTTTATGGCCGCCGAGGCCCACATCAGCGTAGTGGAACGAGACATAGAAAATAGGGTGGCATAATGAAATGGGAGATAGAAGACGGAGGGCTTCTTTCTAGACCGTTATGTTGTCCCCCGAAGAGGGAAGGTAGGACTCGAGATGGAGCGACTCTACGGCAACAAGACGAGCTGGTGGGTGGCTTGGGCGATGAGGTATAACCTCACCCCCCCTCAGACCTACCCCCACACCCTTTCAAGTCCACCTTCCTCCTCTCTCCCCGCCTCCTGCCAGGAGAGATTTGGTTTTCCTTTCTCTCTTCTAGTATAGGGTCACAAAGGTGATCTAGCCCCTTATTTTTCTTTTTGACTCCGATTTGTACCTTTCACCTCTCGTGCTAGATCTGGGTTTCCTTCTTATAGCGGGCTAGTTAGATCAGCTCTTTGTAAGATTTGCAAACTCAGCAACATGGCTAGTTTTCACTCAGGTGAAGTCAGTGCCTCAGTGAGAGGTTATCGGTCTTGTGCGAGCCAATCTACCTCTCACCTCACATCAATCTCTATTTTTTACATGTACCAAAGATTGCATGAGTTGTCGAGAAATGTATGAGAAAGTTACAAGATGTATGCCAATATATTCTCTTGCACAAAAATTTACATGAATTTGTTTTAATGATAAAACTTTCTCAATGATTCGGCATTCTACGTGTGCATGATGGGTTCACCTTTAAGTGTTGCCAATTCATACGCTCTTTTGCCGAAGACCTCGACTACTCGGTAGGGGCCTTCGTAGTTGGGTGCCAGCTTCCCTACCACCTCGAGTGGCCAAGAGGCTTCGGGCTTCCTCAAGACCAGATCCCCAGGGAGGAACTATCGGCCCTTAACTCGAGCATTATAATACCGAGCCATATGCCTTTGGTACTCAATCATGCGGATTCTAGCAACCTCATGCACCTCGTCTTCCAAATCAAGATTTTCTAGCAGTCTCTGATCGTTAAGACCGGGCTAGAAACAAATGACTCGGAGGGAAGGGCTTCCAATTTCAAGTGGCATGGCTGCCTCGGTACTGTAGACCAATTGGAATAGAGTTTCACCCATGGTAGCCCTGGGAGTCGTCCGGTAGGACCAGAGTACGCTCAGTAACTCCTCGAGCCAATTACCCTTTGCCTTTTGAAGTCTAGTCTTCAATCCCTTGTGGAGGGTCTTGTTTGCATTTTCGACCAGGCCATTGGCTTGCAGGTGGGTTACCGAGGTGAAGTGATTGCAGATTTTTCAGTCAGCACAATTCTCCTTAAATTAAGATTAATTAAACTACCGACCATTATCACTAACTATCACTTGGGGGATGCCAAAACGACATATAATCGACTGCCAAACGAAACTCCATATGACTCTCTGGGTTATCCTGGTGGTTGCTTCTACCTCGATCCACTTTGTGAAGTAATCGATTGCCATGATCATAAACTTTTTCTGTCCTTGGGCGGCTGGGAAGGGGCCCACAATATCTATCCCCCACCGAGCAAAGGGATATGGCTCGGAGAGGGAAACCAGAGTGGAAGCTGGCTGGTGGATAGGCCGTACCTTTGGCAATGGTCGCACTTTTGGACGTAATCCGAGCAATCTTGTTGAAGTGTCGGCCACCAATACTCCTGTCGCAATAGGATCCTGGCTACTGACCTCCCTCCTTGATGTGCCCTACAGATAGGGGTGAGCACAGTTTGGTTTGGTTTGGTTTGAAGAGAATTTTTCTCAAACCAAACCAAACCGAATAAGGGTTTCAACCCGAACTAAACCAAACTAAACTACTTTGAAACCGAACCAAATCAAACTGAATTAATTCGATTTAGTTCAGTTTGGTTCGGTTTGAACCATATTCATCTCCCCTTTTAAAAATTAAATTGGATTCAAACAATGGTAGAGAAATGTAGGGTAGAAAAATTTCTACTAAATAAAGTAAATATTAAAAATATAACATAAAAACTTGTAACTTGTAAGAGCAAGCTCTATAATATTTTCACATAAAAATTAAGAACTTCAGTTATAGTAAAATGGAAGGTGATTTTAAACATATTTCATAGAGTCAGAAACCCCGTCAGGATGGCGGAGATTGGACCTTTTGAATTAGGGTTTAGTTACATATACACTTATATTAACTTGACAAAAATATCTTTAAATTCAGGTTATTCGGTTCCGTTCAGTTTCCTAAACTTCAAAACCAAACCAAACCAAAATTTTTAATACGGTTTGGTTTGAACCCAAACCGAAATTTTTAAAATTTCAACCCAAACCAAACTGAACCAAATCTATCGGTTCGGTTTAGTTTTCGGATTGAACCCAAATAATGATCACCCCTACCTACAGATGCCTTCATGAACTTCCTCAATGGCTTGCCGACCCTCCTGAGATCTGAGGCACTTTAGCAGTAGCCCTGCAAAGGACCTTCGATAGAGTTGGCTATCAAGCAAGATGAACCTTCAGGCTTGATATTTGATCTATCTCGTCTCTTGGGGATCGAGCGGTACCAGTCCATCTTTCAACCAATGGATATAGGGCGCTCTCCAATCGTCAGGTGATTCTTCGATTATGCCGACATGCTCAGAATTGGTGCTAAGGTGCTCCAATTCCTCCCAGAGGATGGATCGGGAACCATATGGGCTGGAGGAGGAGGGCAGGTGAGAGAGCACATCCACTCGAAGTTTGATTCCCAAGCAATTCGGATCACATGGAAGCTCTCAAATCGCCGAGCCATCTCCTTGGCCAGCTAGAGGTATTTGACCATCTATGGTTTCCAGGCTTCATAGTCCCTGTTGAACTAGCTAGAAACCAGTTGCAAATCGGCAAAGATCTTGACCTTTCTGCTCTTAGGTGCTTAGCCATGCGGGCCCCTGAGATCAGAGCCTCATACTAAGCAACATTGTTAGACGTCGCAAACTTGAACTTGAGGGCATACTGTAGTTCTACTCCTTCAGGGGAGCTTAAGATAACTCCCACACCACTATCGGCCGAACACAAGGACCCGTCGATGTAAAGGTCCCACGTAGGACCCTCAGGAATTGGTGAAGGATCCTCATGTGGGGATGTATATTTTGCAATGACGTCGATAAGCGCCTGACCTTTGATGGCGGCATGGGGGTGGAAGGAGATATCGAATGCTTGTAGCGAGGCAACCGAAAACCTCGGGGTTGGCCAAAATCCACTTCAGGGGCTTGTCAGTAAGAACTACGATGTTGTGCCCCTGGAAGTATGGGCAGAGTCGTTTGGTCGAGGTGACCAACAGTAGCATAAGTTTCTTAGTTACGGGGTACCTTTTCTCGACGTCCAGGAGCACTTTGCTAATGTAGTAGATCAGTCTGTGGACCCCCTGCTCCTCTCAGACTAACACCGAGCTAATTGTGAAAGGGGTTATCAAGAGGTAGAGATAGAGGGTCTCTCCCTGAGACGAGCTTTGAGAGTACAGGTGGCTTCATTAAGAATTCCTTTAGCTTGGTGAAGGCTTTCTCACACTCCTCGTCCCAGGAGAAGGTCAGGGGCCCCCTTGGGCCCTCTTAGCGATTTAAAAAATGGTAAGCACCACTCTACGGCTCGGGACATGAAGCAGTTGAGTGCGACCACATGCCTTGTTAGACATTGTACCTCTTTGACGCTCTGAGGCCGCTGGATATCAAAGATGGCTTGCCTTTTATCAAGGTTTTCCTTGATACCTCGGTGGGTAACCAGGAAGCCCAAAAACTTTCCCGACCTAACTCCTAAAGCACACTTGGCGGGATTGAGTTTCATGTTATACCTCTGGAGGGTTTCAAAGGTCTCCGTCAAATTGGCAAAGTGGTCTTCAGCCTTCGGGGATTTTACTAGCATGTCATCAATGTAAACTTCTACGTTTCTACCAATATAATCCTCGAACATCTGATTCACCAGGTTGCTCCGACATTCTTGAGCCCAAAAGGCATCCGAGTGTAGCAATACACGCTGAAGTCTGAGGTAAAAGTTGTCTTTTCCACGACCTCAGATGCATTCGGATCTGATGATACATGGAATAAGCATCGAGGAAGCTGAGCAGCTCATTACTTGACGTTGAATCAACTAGTTGGTCGATGCTTGGGAGTAGGTAGCAATCCTTCGGAGTAGCTTTGTTTAGGTCGGTGAAGTCGACGCACATCCACTATTTGTCGGAAGCTTTGGGTAGCAAGATGACATTAGCCAGCTAGGTCGGGTAGAGGACAGGGCGAAACAGCCCAATTCCCCTTCCTTTAGTGATTTGTTCCTTGATTATCACTTGCTTGGCCAGAGCATGCCCCTTTTTCTGCTACTAGATCGGCTTGACGGAAGGATCTAAGTTGAGCCGGTGCACCACTTTGTCCTTGGGAATCCCGGGAGATCATCATCAGACTATGCAAAGATATGGATGTACTCCAAAATAAAATTCTTATATTGACTTTGAACTTTTGGTGACAAATCAGCCCTGATTTTCACCTTAAGGGTAGGGTCATCACACAAAACGATAGGCAACAACTCCCCTCTAGGTTTGCCTCTCGCTACCTTCTCTTCTATGACCTCCTTCCTTCTTCTTTCAACTTCTGGCTTTGTAGCCTCGATAGAGATTATATAGCACCTTCTAGCCACTGCCTAATTACCCCTGTTGGGTCTCGTAGTGTAGGAACACGGATCTAGAGGGGGGGGGTGAATAGATCCTTCTACTAAAAATTATGTCCAATTAAAAAAACACAAACTAGCGCACATCGGAATTAACAAGATTGATAAGATAGAGGAATTTAATGCTACACATGTTAACTAGATTCTCTCACTCTCTCCGTTCACACATGATCACACAAATAAGTATAACAAGCTAACCATACAATCACGCAATTCAAACCACAGGAGACGAGAATTTTTAAGGTGGTTCGGGACCACGACGGGCTCCCTAGTCCACCCCTTACCAAACCGGTAAGGCTTTCTCCACACGCTGTAAATGCAGCAAATACGGGGATTTCTCCCCACACACACGGGATAAAAACCCCAACACAAACACGCTACAAAAGTAGCACACACACATGGAGATTTCTCCCAACACACACGAGGCAAAAATCCCAACACACATGCGGATATGCTCCGCACCAAACGACGCACAAGCGTTAACTCAAACCACTAGGAGAAACCGTTCTCCGAACCCACACATAGAAAATCATTTATAGGTTTGTAACAAGCTAACAAATGAATGCTCTAAGACCAAAACATGTGCTAAAGACTAAAACAAGAAAGATTCAACAAGCACAAGGCTCCCCCTTCAATTGAATCTCTGGCTCTTCTTGGTTTGATGTCGGATGATGGCGATTTCGGCGTCATCGCGTTCCTCTCTTCGAGATGCTTCTTTTCTTCTTCTACCACGAGCTCCAAATCTCCATGGAAGTAGATGAAAATCACCTTGCAAGAGCACCACCACGTTTTCCCCCTTTTCTTCACCTACAAGAATCAACGAATGAGCATTAGGGTTAATCCTCTCACAAAATTGTAACTCTTATAAATGCAACTCAAGGGGTGGGGAAAAGACTCAAAAAACCTTCCCAATACATGTTAGAAACACCTTAATAACAATGGGAACTAATGGGGGGTAGTATGGTAATGTTTAGAGAGGTTTTCATAAGGTTTTAAACTCTTTCGGAAATTATGGTAATGTTTAGAGAGGTTTTCATAAGGTTTTAAACTCTTTCGAAAATCCCGTTCTAGAAGGGTCGACCCTTGGGGTCGACCCTCGGGCTACAAGGTGCTGGCAGACTGAAATAAAAACCCAAACTTATAGGGGTCGACCCTTGGGGTCGACCCATGCAGGGGGGTCGACCCCGGGGGTCGACCCTTGCAGGCAAGGTGCTGAAAACATGTTCTGTTTTGAATAGAATCTAAGAGGGTCGACCCGAACATGTTTTGAATAGAATCTAAGAGGGTCGACCCCATGGGTCGACCCCTTCTTGTTTGGGTCTGAAAAATAGCTAAAACCTCCATCAAATCAATGAGAAACAATTGATTAAGTATTACCATAATTCCATGAAGATCAACCATGATTTTTCATCCTGAAAAATATGATGAAGCAAGAGGTTAGTTGAGAATCAAAATCCTTGCATCAAGCATTAACATTCTGAACATGTTCACAATAAAATCCATCATTGAACCTATTGAAACATGCATTTTGCTTCTCATATCAATTGACAAAAATATATTTGACCAAATGATAAGGTTTTGAAATGATAAGCATGAATCTATCATTCAATCAAATATATTGACATGGGAGCTCAAACATTCAACTAGCATTCTTGTATCTACCAAATGCTCAACATCAAATAGCGTCAATTGAGGGATATTCATTTACACATACAAGAAGCAAATATATAGCTCAACACAAAAGACATGATCGGACGATGTGCAACCACACAGGTATGAGGAACCATACTATATCACAAATGCATCCACACATTGAAACCACGATGACCTCATGAATGATATCAATCTAATAGAAAGGTGTGTTCAATGAACACAATCTCATTGATTGAGACCTAATTGAAGTCATCTTCATAAGAGCCAAGTTCATGCAATTCTTTCACACATCAGGTCAATAAATTAAGCTTTTAGTGCATAGTTTACAGGACCAAGCATTCATGCAATGAATGAGCAATATAGAACCAAATCTCATGAAGTCTTGTATGAATATTTCAAGCACAATACAAGCTTAAAAGTTTCAAATAGAAAATGCATGAACCACATTCATGTCATTAGCAACTTAGAAGATTATGCATGAAAGCCTAAGGCATCTCAACCAAAAGTCAACAACATAATACTTCATCACACAAGTGTTAACAGTTATGCCAAATGCAAAGCATGCATAATATCATAGAACCACAGTCATTCAAATGGCATTCTTGCTGATTAAAAGCTAACATTCATGAAGCATTATCTCAAGAGGAGCATTGATATAAACTTCCCAAATTAAATTACCATGAGTCCAAGAAACGAGCAAGCATCATTAAAATCACATCCATCAAATTCCAAGTTATAAGGTTGAGGATATTTCAAGTCCAAAAATCTTATGAGGAAAACGCATGAAAATACCCAACCAAGACTTTGAAAAACTATTTGATGAAATGCATGAAATATAGAAGAGTCAACGCAATGCAATGAGTGAGTCAACTCCCTTTTTCAATAAGATCTTCATTGATGCACTCATTTGAGTTCTAAATATGAATCATAGATTTTTATCCTGCAAATCAAAATATTCAAAGCATGAGATCCTTAAATACAAATCATTCATATGACTTTCAAATATGAACAGAGTTAACCCCCTTTTAGAAGAAGAGCTTCATTGATGGACTCCTTTAGATTCCAAGTATGAGCCATGAATTTGTGTTCCTATAAACCAACATAAATATAACATTAGTTCCTTAAACACCAAGGGTTCACATGACTTTCAAGAGTGAACATTGACTCCATCTTTCAACTCATAAAATCAAGATATAAAACATGTTGCTCAATGAAACACATACACACACAAACACAATCGTTTTGATATCATTGAAATCAAAAACGAACTAGGGGATGCAATAATCTCCTCCTTTTTGATGATGACAAAACGATGTGTGTGATAATACAGATTTTACAAACATTGAGCATACACCAATTCTTCCATTCTCCCCAAGATAACATCATTCATAAAGCATTGAGTACACACCAAACATTCTCCCCCTTTTTGTCATCTACAAAAAGACAGGAGGTTATGTGACATGAAATGAACATGTTAGGCCAAAGGATATGATTCCAATTTAAATACCAATGGATGCTAAGTAGGGGCTCAAAGATATGATACCAAATGTTGATCAAGATAGAGGCACAAACATAGGCAATTTTAATTCCCGAAGAGAGAGCCTCGAAGATAGGATACCATTTGTTGGTTGAACTCATTTTGGCATTTATGCAACATGAAGTGTTCAGAATATGCATTTCAAAATGAACTATGCCAATTGTTGGAAAGTATGGATTTGTTCAAGATGATATCATGAATGAACTATATGCATGCTGAAAATGTCAAATATGCAAATATGCACACGATGAGCGTCATCTTTCAAATGCAATGAATATGCACTATGTGAATACTAATCATGCAAGATATGAAGCTATGCACATGATGACTTCTATCCTTCAAAAGTAAAGTTTATGCTCAGAATTAGACTCAAGGGGAATGCATGAACATGCAAGCACACAAGCACAATCGTCATGCACACATATAGTACATATAGTAACTCCCCCTATATGAGGCACGGGTTAACAAAAGAGCATGTGATTGAAATTTAAGAATGTAAGGCATGAAGCATAACTAAGAGATTTGTGCTTACACAACTAGAAGTACTACATAAATCATGAGTGTAGGCAAATTCATAAAATACATACATCATAAAAATGCCCATGTGAAATGTGAGGCAATAACTAATGAGCTTCAAAACATATGGATTTTCGGATTTTCTGAAGAACACTAGAAGGTAATTTCCTCTCTACACTTTCACTTTAGATTCTCGACTATCGGTAGCTTCGCACAACCCCTATTTTGTTTCTTTTAATAGACTTTACGTTTCGGCGCGAATTTCCTCATATGTCTCAATGGGGATTCCCGGCTACTTGGATTCGTCACACATATGGATAGTTGTTTCTCCTTTCGACACGAGTTTTCTCCTTTGTTTCAAGGGGGATTCCCGGTTACTCGGATCCACATACCACTTATTGAATTTTTGTGGGGTAGGCAGTATTTTCCTCACAATTACTCTTTAATGTCCATGTAGAGATTCAAGTTCCCTTTAAAGTGTTAGAATGAATTTCTTAAATCCTTATGCATTAAAATCATTAAATTCATTGTGTGCAAGAGTGTGAGGGTAAAATTTTATTTTGCATATATAAAATGAATTCGACAAGACACGGTTGTAGCGACCCAGATTCCGGATACCCGGCATACCCGGTAGGACTACCGGATACGCGTGATACCGCATGGAACCCGCGAGGCCTCCCAAGAGCGGGAAAGCTCCGAAGGGAAAAAGGCACGTGTAGAGTACATTGAAGCCACAGAGATAGTACAATAAGCAATTAAATTTCATTAGATAGGTTTGCTAAAGTAGCAGAAATAAAATTACTTTTTAATTAACTGTTCAAATTAACAATTATATCCCAGAGTCAGTCCAAAGCTAAAGACAACAAGTCTAGCACAGTACAGTCGACAGAAAGGAAAGGCGTACCAAGAAGTCGGGGGAAGCCCGACGCAGGTATCAGCTGGCAGTAACGGCACGCAACGAGCACGCACTCCAGGAACCACGCGAAAGCAGAACGAACAACGCCACCCCACCTGAAAAGCAGGGGTGAGCCACATGTCACTGGCTCAGTAGGGGTCATGCGGATCCCCACTGAAAAACACGCAGTAACACGGAACAACAACGACAAAAACAACAGGTGTAGTAAAGCAGGAACTACACTACAAAGCTGTAAAACTACGCTACAGGCAGTAGTAAGCAGACGGGAAGTAGGAGTAGGGAACAAGTACGGAAGGGGAAGAACCCGCGCCAGACAAGCAGCGGCCGAACTAACCTCGGCACCCCAAACTACTCCAAGCAACAACAGAAGGGCGACTCTGACCCAGCAAAGTCAGAAGTTACCGATCTGTCGACCCGACACCAGGTCCAAAACGAAGACCTGCAAGGACGGATAAAACAACCACAACGGCCTACACGATTGGAACATCGTGTACGCAACCCCAGGCACATCTTGGACACAGCCAAGAATAGACCACACAGCCAGGGAAGCAAATCTTGGGCAAGGCCAAGACTAGCCGACACGGAAAGGAGAACACCGGCTCCGAGAAACGCGAGAGTCACCAGTCAAGTGATAGGAGTACCCTCACACTAGAAGAACAGCCAGATGCGTCCACTGACGTCTTACACTGCGCCACGAGTGTCACGTCTACCAGACCGTGTGCAGCAAGGAGGAGACTAGACACACCAAGAACCAGGTCCAAGGAACAACGACGTTCCAAGGAAAAATGGCACCTCACGGACACAAGACCGCAGTACCACGCTGCGAGTAACTAGTCAGGGTCACGCCCGTCGACGTAAGTCCTCAGTCCCTGACCACGTGTGCACACACTGACCACTACCTAGGTCAGGCCTCTAGCTAGTATTCCCCTCGGTAGGACGCTACCGTTGGCCGGGGCCCACGGAACTAGCTTAAAAACCGTGTAACGGAAAACTGCCCGTCCACCACTCCCGGTGGGTGACGTATTAAAAAAGGCCTACGTCATAGGCTACGACTAGTGGAGGTTCACAAGGCACGGACTCCAAAACACAAGTGCTAGAGTACAGACAGTCTACGGAAGCCCTGTCACACGTACTACGAAGCACCACTGGCAGTACAACCACTGCCAACCGACTCAGGACCAGGCAACTAGACCTACCACGTAACGATCCCGAGTCGAATGACTCAAAGGCAAGATCGCCACAAACAGCGGAACAAGCCGCCAATCGGTCTAATCCTAAGCCACAAGAAACGACACTCCGTAGAAAACAACTCACGGAGACCTGAGGGAACACTAAAGACCCTCAGCACACGTCTGGACATGCAAACCGAGGTAAGATGATACCTCGAGGCATCCAGAACCAGTGTCTCGGGCTGGACAAAAACCGCCAAGACACCCACACGCAAGGTCGCCCGTCAACCGCTGGGTCACCCCGGGTTGACCGGAACCCAACCAAAGACACACACAAGAGTAGGATAGAGAATCCTACCACAAGCAAGAAGACTCTTGACTACCTTACAACGTAGTCCTAGCCCTCATAGGACGTCAGGAGACATCCACGGGACAACGGGCAGACCACAAGGCCAAGCCAAGATAAGCAGAAACCAAAAGAACGGAAATCGGAGCACAAGGCATGTAACGCACCACCCTTAGACCGCTACATGAACCTGACGGTCTAAGCCTAGGCCGTTACACCCAATGTGACGGTCGGAGAACAGGCCGTCACACACACCGCCCTAACCAACTCCAGAAACACAAAGGCATGTAACGGCCAGCACCGGGCGCGTTACACCAGCCTGACGCGCCCGACCCGGGCCGTCAGGGCCAACAGACCTCAAACCAAAACAACACTCGAACCACGTAACGCGCGGGACCAAGCGTGTTACAGCCACCTAACGCGGCAGGACAGACGCGTTAGGGCCAACCTGACGCAAGACAAGAAAACGACTGGCTGAGAGGCATGTAATGGTCCCGACCGGATGCGTTACAATCACCTAACGCACGGGGATGAGGCCGTTAGAAACAACGACACAACCACCCCAACTCAGCCAAAACAGCATGTAACGGCCTGGGGCAGGCGCGTTACACACACCTAACGCACGGGAGCACGGCCGTTAGGCGAACCGACTCACTCGGTCAAACACGGTCAAACAGAACGTAACGGCCTGGGGCAGGCGCGTTACGCACACCTGACACACAGGGGCAAGCGCGTCAGAGGAACCGACTTAACCCAAACATAAAACGACAAAATAGGAGTAACGCGCCTCACGGGACGCGTCAGAGAGATGTGACGCGCCACCCTTGGGCCGTCACACCCTCAAAACCACGAAGAACTCGAATCAACCCAGACGCTGTAACGGTCAGTCGTGGGGCCGTCAGGGCATGTGACGGTCCCTGGAACGACCACCACACCAGTTACGGCGGGAAAACGGAGGGTTGGCCAAATCGGCCCATTCCACGCCCCATTCACGTCGAAACGCAGGGGAAACAACCCTCGACGATGAAAAACAACATAAGAAGGCTAAAAAGCCCACATGCAAGCACAAAAATACAAGATCGGGGCGATTCCAACGAATCCACCCTAAATGGGTCAACGAGATTCCCGGACTCCTACCGGCCTCGAATGACCACCGATCAACACAAAACTAGCATGGATGGGATCCTAACATCCCAATGGTCAGTTCAACACTAACCGAGCTACAAATGGTTGCCGTTCTCCGGTGAACCCTACAAAACCCGAAAATCACGGTTTAAGCTAAACAAGCCCAAACTCGGCCTTTTCCGCGCCAAACGATGTGCAAGGGCAGGGAAAACGAGCAGGAGGAAGTGAGGAACCATCACCCTACCTCCACCGAAGAAACAGTACCCCGAAGGGACTAAACCGCGCCAAAAACCACGCCGCGAGCTCAAACGTCGGCTTTGAATCCACCGTTCGGGATCGCATCAAAACCATTCCGATCCTCGCTCCATCACGCACCTCGACAGCTTCCCGACGTCGCCACCCCACCAACGGACCCCTCCGTCTGCAGTCGGAGGCGAGAAGGTGGGAGAACGAGAGAGAACATGAGAGAGAGAGAGAGGCAAACGTGCGAATGAGGAGAGAGAAAGAGGAAAGGAAAAGAAAAAGAAAAGAAATTAGGAAATTTTTCTAATTTCTGAAAATTCTGAAAATGCCCCGAGAATGCACAAATTCAGAAAAATACACAAAAATAGTCGAAACGACCGGCTCGAAGAGTACATCGTCGCTGTAGCATCCGTGAGTTGATGAACTGACAGACAAACTCACCGTAGGATTCCGTAACTAGTACGAGAGAAAAACCCACACGGCTCGTAAAGCTCAACTCGGAAGCCACAAAAGCGAACCGAAACTCACCGAAACCAATCCAAAAGATCCAATGAAGATCCAGCAAGACCTACCAAGGATCCAGGGCATTACATCCTCCCCTCCTTTAAGGAATTTCACCCTCGAAATTAAGGACTAACAAAGGAGAAGCAGGGAAGAACAACCCAACAACACAAAACAACACAAATCTCGAGAGAACACAATTCAGAGGAACACTGTCAGACCACAACCACGAGCACAGGCTCTGGGTCGAGCACGACACAAGTGGACACAAGTCCGACACCTCCGAAACAAGGCAACGTCGTTTACGTCTCACCAGAGAAGGAGACACGACTGCCACGACAACAGACAACCAACCGAGAAACACAACGACAGGCACGACGAGTATCAGCCTAACCAAGGGAACACAATCTCCACAGCTGACAGCTCGACGACATCATCGGCTCCAGTGCCAAAGGCGACAGGGAACACCTGGCACATAGGACGCCAACGACAACAGCAGCACCGGACCACAAACACAATCAAGTCAGTCCTCACTCAGATATTACATCTGATCGAGTCGCAAACTAACTCTAGGAAAAGAGCACAGCAAGGCTAACCGACAAGACTTGGTCCACACAGAGACACAAAATCATAGAGAAACAGCACTTACAGAAACAACACAACGGCAGCACCTGTAGGATTCCGGCTCCGCACAACACGCAGGGCCACAGAATACCACTGCAAGCATGGTCATAACAAGGCACAAGAACAGCTGAGCACACGACCACAAGAAACGGGTCACGCATCAGGCTGCTCACCAAGAGAAGACCCACAATAACAAGAAATGACAACAATCTCGGGGAACACAACTCAAGGACCACCAACACACCTCGAGAGCACAACACCCAAGAAAGAAATACATAGCAAAGGGTACTCAATCAGCAGGAATGCTGACAAATTCCCCAATACTCGCAAATGCCAATGCCAACACCAGAAAACCACCAACAATGGCACGGCAACAGACGACATCAAGGCACAAGAAGCCAAGATAAAGTCACATCGAGAAGAAACAGATCTCTCGACCCGTGGGTAGCCAACCCACACGCTTCCGCTACACTCTCAACAACGCGCATAGGCACCAGAACAACCTCGGTAGTCGCACCTCAGCACACACCAGCGCCATCGCAATCGACAAAGATCGCAAATCACACGCCATGAGTATCGATCTCGCGAACAACCAATCACAAGGAGCCTAAGTGCAATAGGAGAAGAGCACCAACTTCAGGACAAAGCACAAGGAAAGCATCAATCTCAGCTTACCTTCACATCCCGAAAACGATAAATGAGCCTTCACGATACATCGGCCGCTAGACACGGCACGACAATACGGTATACAACAACTCTTAACACCATCATGGAGTCCAAAGCCAAGCAACCGTATAACAGAGAGCAGATCAGGCTCAAAACAAAACTGTTCACACTTAAGCAGACACAGGACAAAGGCATCACTAAGACAACAATTCCAAGACAAACCTCGAAAAGATTCCTTCAGAAGGGACGAGAAGCAAGAAGCTCAATCACAAAAGCTCACCAGGAAGGAAAAATCCTAGCTTGCCTGAGCAACTTCTCAAACACGGAATCTAATCGACCACTTCTACAGAAGCGAAACGCATCAGGAGCTGAACAGACTTAAGCTGGGACGACCAAAACAACGTGAGAACGTGTACGGTCATCAAACCAAGGCTAAAGGTCAACAGCAACCTGAACAACTTACAAGAAAATCCTCGAACAACGTACTACAGATTCAAGCCTTCCGGCGAACACTGCCAAGTACAACATGCTCGAAACAAACACAACGACAAAAAAGAAACACCTCGTCACATCCTAACGAGAGCAGAACCATCTCGTACAGTGCCTGAACAGCACGCACAAGACAACATACTAAGAAAACAACGCGATAAACCATCGCAACACCAAAGCCAGCTGAAGACTGTACTGGACTTTCACGACTCTGGAAACTGTATGTCTCAGATTCCCATGTACTTCACACGACAATGCTCTGATAGCTCAGAAAAGAACTCCGAACATCTCAGAACACTGCTCTGATACCAAGCTGTAGCGACCTGGATTCCGGATACCCGACAGGACTACCGGATACGCGTGATACCGCATGGAACCCGCGAGGCCTCCCAAGAGCGAGAAAGCTCCGAAGGGAAAAAGGCACGTGTAGAGTACATTGAAGCCACAGAGATAGTACAGTAAGCAATTAAATTTCATTAGATAGGTTTGCTAAAGTAGCAGAAATAAAATTATTTTTAATTAACTGTTCAAATTAACAATTATATCCCAGAGTCAGTCCAAAGCTAAAGACAACAAGTCTAGCACAGTACAGTCGACAGAAAGGAAAGGCGTACCAAGAAGTCGGGGGAAGCCCGACGCAGGTACCAGCTGGCAGCAACGGCACGCAACGAGCACGCACTCCAGGAACCACGCGGAAGCAGAACGAACAACGCCACCCCACCTGAAAAGTAGGGGTGAGCCACGTGTCACTGGCTCAGTAGGGGTCACGCGGATCCCCACTGAAAAACACGCAGTAACACGGAACAACAATGACAAAAATAGCAGGTGTAGTAAAGCAGGAACTACACTACAAAGCTGTAAAACTACGCTACAGGCAGTAGTAAGCAGACGGGAAGTAGGAGTAGGGAACAAGTACGGAAGGGGAAGAACCCGCGCCAGACAAGCGGCTGCCGAACTAACCTCGGCACCCCAAACTACTCCAAGCAACAACAGAAGGGCGACTCTGACCCAGCAAAGTCAGAAGTTACCGATCTGTCGACCCGACACCGGGTCCAAAACGAAGACCTGCAAGGACGGATAAAACAACCACAACGGCCTACACGATTGGAACATCGTGTACGCAACCCCAGGCTCATCTTGGACACAGCCAAGAACAGACCACACAGCCAGGGAAGCAAATCTTGGGCAAGGCCAAGACTAGCCGACACAGAAAGGAGAACACCAGCTCCGAGAAAAGCGAGAGTCGCCGGTCAAGTGATAGGAGTACCCTCACACTAGAAGAACAGCTAGATGCGTCCACTGATGTCTTACACTGCGCCACAAGTGTCACGTCTACCAGACCGTGTGCAGCACGGAGGATACTAGACACACCAAGAACCAGGTCCAAGGAACAACGACGTTCCAAGGAAAAACGGCACCTCACGGACACAAGACCGCAGTACCACGCTGCGAGTGACTAGTCAGGGTCACGCCCGTCGATGCAAGTCCTCAGTCCCTGACCATGTGTGCACACACTGACCACTACCTAGGTCAGGCCTCTAGCTAGTATTCCCCTCGGTAGGACGCTACCGTTGGCCGGGGCCCACGGAACTAGCTTAAAAACCGTGTAACGGGAAACTGCCCATCCACCACTCCCGGTGGGTGACGTACTAAAAAAAGCCTACGTCACAGGCTACGACTAGTGGAGGTTCACAAGGCACGGACTCCAAAACACAAGTGCTAGAGTACAGACAGTCTACGGAAGCCCTGTCACACGTACTACGAAGCACCACTGGCAGTACAACCACTGCCAACCGACTCAGGACCAGGCAACTAGACCTACCACGTAACGATCCCGAGTCGAACGACTCAAAGGCAAGATCGTCACAAACAGCGGAACAAGCCGCCAATCGGTCTAATCCTAAGCCACAAGAAACGACACTCCGCAGAAAACAACTCACGGAGACCTGAGGGAACACTAAAGACCCTCAGCACACGTCTGGACATGCAAACCGAGGTAAGACGATACCTCGAGGCATCCAGAACCAGTGTCTCAGGCTGGACGAAAACCGCCAAGACACCCACACGCAAGGTCGCCCGTCAACCGCTGGATCACCCCGGGTTGACCGGAACCCAACCAAAGACACACACAAGAGTATGATAGAGAATCCTACCACAAGCAAGAAGACTCCTGGCTACCTTACAACGTAGTCATAGCCCTCATAGGACGTCAGGAGACATCCACGGGACAACGGGCAGACCACAAGGCCAAGCCAAGACAAGCAGAAACCAAAAGAACGGAAATCGGAGCACAAGGCATGTAACGCACCACCCTTAGACCGCTACATGAACCTGACGGTCTAAGCCTAGGCCGTTACACCCAATGTGACGGTCGGGGAACAGGCCGTCACACACACCGCCCTAACCAACTCCAGAAACACAAAGGCATGTAACGGCCAGCACCGGGCGCGTTACACCAGCCTGACGCGCCCGACCCGGGCCGTCAGGGCCAACAGACCTCAAACAAAAACAACACTCGAACCACGTAACGCGCGGGACCAAGCGTGTTACAGCCACCTAACGTGGCAGGACAGACGCGTCAGGGCCAACCTGACGCAAGACAAGAAAATGACTGGCTGAGAGGCATGTAACTGTCCCGACCGGACGCGTTACAATCACCTAACGCACGGGGAAGAGGCCGTTAGAAACAACGACACAACCACCCCAACTCAGCCAAAACAGCATGTAACGGCCTGGGGCAGGCGCGTTACACACGCCTAACGCACGGGAGCACGGCCGTTAGGCGAACCGACTCACTCGGTCAAACAGAACGTAACGGCCTGGGGCAGGCGCCTTACGCACACCTGACGCACAGGAAGTGCGTCAGAAGAATCGACTTAACCCAAACATAAAACGACAAAATAGGAGTAACGCGCCTCACGGGACGCGTCAGAGAGATGTGACGCGCCACCCCTAGGCCGTCACACCCTCAAAACCACGAAGAACTCGAATCAACCCAGACACTGTAACGGTCAGTCGTGGGGCCGTCAGGGCATGTGACGGTCCCTGGAACGACCGCCACACCAGTTACGGCGGGAAAACGGAGGGTTGGCCAAATCGGCCCATTCCACGCCCCATTCATGCCGAAGCGCAGGGGAAACAACCCTCGACGATGAAAAACAACATAAGAAGGCTAAAAAGCCCACATGCAAGCACAAAAACACAAGATCGGGGCGATTCCAACGAATCCACCCTAAATGGGTCAACGAGGTTCCCGGACTCCTACCGGCCTCGAATGACCACCGATCAACACAAAACTAGCATGGATGGGATCCTAACATCCCAACGGTCAGTTCAACACTAACCGAGCTACAAATGGTTGCCATTCTCCGGCGAACCCTACAAAACTCAAAAATCACGGTTTAAGCTAAACAAGCCCAAACTCGGCCGTTTCCGCGCCAAACGATGTGCAAGGGCAGGGAAAATGAGCAGGAGGAAGTGAGGAACCATCACCCTACCTCCACCGAAGAAACCGTGCCCCGAAGGGACTAAACCGCGCCGAAAACCACGCCGCGAGCTCAAACGTCGGCTTTGAATCCACCGTTCGGGATCGCGCCAAAACCATTCCGATCCTCGCTCCATCACGCACCTCGACAGCTTCCCGACGTCGCCACCTCACCAACGGACCCCTCCGTCTACAGCCGGAGGCGAGAAGGTGGGAGAACGAGAGAGAACGGGAGAGAGAGAGGCGAACGTGCGAATGAGGAGAGAGCAAGAGGAATGGAAAAGAAAAGAAATTAGGAAATTTTCCTAATTTCTGAAAATTTTGAAAATGCGCCGAGAATGCACAAATTCAGAAAAATACGCAAAAATAGTCGAAACAACCGGCTCAAAGAGTACATCGTCGCTGTAGCATCCGTGAGTTGATGAACTGACAAACAAACTCATCGTAGGGTTCCATAACTAGTACGAGAGAAAAACCCACACGGCTCGTAAAGCTCAACTCGGAAGCCACAAATGCGAACCGAAACTCACCGAAACCAATCCAAAAGATCCAATGAAGATCCAGCAAGACCTACCAAGGATCCAGGGCATTACACGGTTATGACTCCCCCTAAATGTATGCACGCTAGGAGTCAAATCCTCCCCCTTAATATATGACATGTATCACATATGAATAAAGTCACTGCATTATTGTTTAGCAAGGAGGTAAGGCGTTAGAAAGATCAAGAAATAGTTTCATAATGTAAATACTTATAAGCATGTAAGGATTCATGAAACATTCATGCAAGTATTCATGAGTCAAGATAGATGATTATCATGAAATATATGCATATGCTCTATATGCATGAATATGCAATATGCATCCTTTTGTCATTTTGTATGCATAGTATGTGAATGATATGCAAAGATGCCAATGCGATGCAGAATGTCAGATTTTTATTTAAAAGCTCTAAAGGCATTGTAAAATTCAATATGGGTGCAAGATGTAAGTTTTCAATTTTTCATATGAATGATCTAAATGCACCTTATAAAGTTTCTAATGCATGTAACTTATAAAAGCATGAGAATGCAATGCAGGATGTAAGATTTTTTTTTTTATTTTAGGACATCATGACAGATTGCACAAGGAGACATACATATTCAAATGATGAGCAACAACCATTTTTCAAGACTTGCCCTTTTTGAACAAGGGTACACAAATGATCAAAATCAAGCAGTGCACCCAAATTATTTTCAGAAATGTTCAAAACAGATTTTCAATAACATTTCAAAAGCTTAGAGGATCATCCACAAACCAAACAGATTTTATAGGTTCTGATACGAGGTGGAGGTGAAGGTTCGAAAGCCCAACTCACACATAGTGAGAACTTCTAGGTGGACATAATCCACCCTTCCATTACACGCCATTTGATATACCAGATACTCAATTACACTCAGATGCTCATGCATTTCAGATTAAAAAGTATTCAGTAGGCAAAGGCATCATGCTTATGCCTCAAAAAATTTTAAATTCATTCAACCAATGAGACATGTTCATCATAGCAAAGTACAAGAATAACAGATCAAGTTCAGAATCAATATCTGTCAAATAAATAATTCTGCATTACAGAAATTTTACCTTCTTGAAGCAAGAATGAATTTCAGAATCAATTTGAACACACATGGTATTTTAGAATTTCAAGGTAAATTGATTTTCTTCAAAAGATATGTTTCCACATTAGCCAAACAATTCAATTTCTGAATTTTGGTACAAGGCGGAGAGCTTTGATCTGAGGATCACCTCACGCATGATGTTAGCTTCCTGACAGACTTAATCCATCATTTCACACATCACCATTTGATATACCAAATATTCATTCAATAAGGACATGTATGGCTTGTGAATAATTTAGAGCATAACATGAGAACACACCAAAATCTCATTCCAAAATATCAAAACCATCAAGTTTGAGAATGAAGAAGTAAAGTTGAGATTTTACCATATGAGTGTGCCTTGTTCCATTTTACTGGAACCCATTTCATTCTTTATTTACCTCAAGGCACACCTTCATCACAACCGACTCATTTGTCGGATTTTGGCACCCAAGCCTTCTTGGGTCCTTGGATGTTAGAAGCATTTCTTCCAAAAGTTTTCTTTGACATTTTCATTGTCACATTGTCATCACTTTCCATGATCCTGCAATAATAATATGTCCATAGTTTCCACAATAAAGGCATTGAGGAGAAGCAGTTTTACCAAAAGACTTCCTTTTAGGAGTAAAGGAATTTTCAAATCCATTTCATCTTCTATTTTCAAAAGGTCTAGATTTAATAAAATTAGACCTAGCATGCATTCTAGAAGCATGAAAATTTTCTGTTTTCAAAAACCAACACTCTTTCATAACATGCCCGCACTTGCCACAATGAAAATAACATGGAGATTCGATTCTATGGAATGACCTTCCATTGTTTGCATGAGTGTTCGTGAATGAATTTTTCTTATGGGATGTAAACCTTTTAGCATGGGAAGCATGTTCATTTCTGAATTTTCTTTGAAAGTTAAACTTAGCATTCATGGCACGATAATCATCATTTTATTTCACAAAGCAATCATCCATGACATGGCCAAGTTTGTGACAATAAAAGCATGAGACATTTTTCTTTCTTTTGAAGGAAGATTTATCTTTGCATGTATTTTGATCATCCATTTTCAAGGCAGCACAATCATTCATTTCATGACCAAACATGCCACAATAGAAGCATTCAACATTCAACTTTGATTTTTGAGATCTATTTGACATGGAAGGCTTTTTGTTGAGATTTTTCTTTTTATCGAAAACATTTTCAGAGATTTTCACTTGAGCAACGGGAGGAGGTGTTTTAGAGGTGTTAGGAATGTCGGAGGCATGAACAAAAGAGGTTTTCATTTTTGATTCAAAAGATTTTTTGTTGACCGGGATGTAATCAAGACCCTCTTTTTGAAAGTTCACTTTAACACATAGCAATGTGTCTAAGTTCTCCTTCTCTTTGATAAATTTAGACAAATCTAGCTTCAAGTTATTGATCTCTTTTTCACATGCAAGGATTTTATCGTCAAGCAAACAATTCTTTGATGTGAGTTTTTCATTTTCTTGCATGAGATTTTTATTTTCCAGATTTGTGCAGTGAAATTTTTCAGTAAGATTTTCAAGAACCTTTTCAGTTTCAACATGCTTTGAGATCTTAGCAAGCAACTGTTCATTCTCATGTTTCAACAATGAGATTTTTTTTCAAGCTTATCAAAGCATCTCAATCTTCCCTCTAGTAACGAATTCTGAATTAACATAGCACCATTTTTCTTTTTAAGATCTTCATTTTCATCCATGATGCTCTTGTTATCAATTTCAGAATCAAGTAATTTCTCAAACAACTTATCATCATCAGACAAAGAAGCTAACTTGTTTCTAAGACATTTTTCTGTTTCTTCAAGCAATGAAATCTTAGACAACAAGTGTTTGTTTTGATCAAGCAAATCATGGGAATCAGTATCAATTTCAAGAGCAGTATTAGATTTTCTAAACATCTCAAGCTCCTCATTCATACAAGACATCTCATCTGAAAATAATTCAACTTTGGATTCTAGAAGTTCTTTTTCATATTCTAGGTTCTCAATCTTTGACTCCAAAATTTTGTAATTTTCACAGGAAGGATTATCATGCACATTCTCATTAATCTTCCTTTTCAAGGTTTTATTTTCAGATTTGAGTTTCTTGCATTTATCATACAGTTCAGCATATGCCATTTGCCATTCCTCAATAGAGAGTTCTTCATATTCAGAATTAACCTCGTCATAATTTTCTTCATTGAGTTGATCATCATTGTCGGCCATGAGATAATTTTGTCCTTCCATCTCCTGAGCTTTGATCAACTGATCCATAAGCTCCTTTGCCGTTCTACAAGATGAAACAAATGGAAACATATGAGTATCAATGGCACTTTTCAATAAACTTAAGACAATGACATTTTCATGGTTCTTCAATTTATCTTGACTAGACCACCTGGTCTCATCTAGAGGTAATATGTGAGGATCATCATAAATCAACTTCCAAAGATTAGGATTAACTGAATTGATCAGTCCACACATTTTACCTATCCATGAAGTAAAATCAGAACCATTAAGAATAGGAAGGTAATTCATCGACATGTGCTCAACAGAAAAATTTATGATTATAGAATGTACTAGGATTACTCTATAGATCGTGAGATCTAGGGTCAGCAGAGTCTCGCTCTGATACCAATTGTTGGGTCCCGTAGTGCAGGAACACGGATCTAGATGGGGGTGAATAGATCCTTCTACTAAAAACTATGTCCAATTAAAAAAACACAAACTAGAGTACAACGGAATTAACAAGATTGATAAGATAGAGGAATTTAATGCTACACAAGTTAACTAGATTCTCTCACTCTCTCCGTTCACACATGATCACACAAATAAGTATAGCAAGCTAACCATACAATCACACAATTCAAACCACAGGAGATGAGAATTTTTAAGGTGGTTCGGGACCACGACGGGCTCCCTACGTCCACCCCTTACCAAACTGGTAAGGCTTTCTCCACACGCTGTAAATGCAGCAAACACGGAGATTTCTCCCCACACACACGGGATAAAAATCCCAACACAAACACACTACAAAAGTAGCACACACACACGGGGATTTCTCCCCACACACACGAGGCAAAAACCCCAACACACACGCGGATATGCTCCGCACCAAACGACGCACAAGCGTCAACTCAAACCACTCGGAGAAACCGTTCTCTGAACCCACACACAGAAAATCGTTTATAGGTTTATAACAAGCTAACAAATGAATGCTCTAAGCCCAAAACATGTGCTAAACACTAAAATAAAAAAGATTCAACAAGCACAAGGCCCCCCCTTCAATTGAATCTCCGGCTCTTCTTGGTTTGATGTCGGATGATGGCGATTTCGTCGTCCTCGTGTTCCTCTCTTCGAGATGCTTCTTTTCTTCTTCTACCACGAGTTCCAAATCTCCATGAAAGTAGATGAAAACCACCTTGCAAGAGCACCACCACGTTTTTCCTCTTTTCTTCACCTACAAGAATGAACGAATGAGCATTAGGGTTAATCCTCTCACAAAATCGTAACTCTTATAAATGCAACTCAAGGGGTGGGGAAAAGACTCATAAAACCTTCCCAATACATGTTAGAAACACCTTAATAACAATGGGAACTAATGGGGGGTAGTATGATAATGTTTAGAGAGATTTTCATAAGGTTTTAAACTCTTTCGGAAATCCCGTACTGGAAGGGTCGACCCTTGGGGTCGACCCTCGGGCTACAAGGTGCTGGCAGACTGAAATAAAAACCCAAACTCACAGGGGTCGACCCATGCAGGGGGGTCGACCCCAGGGGTCGACCCTTGCAGGCAGGGTGCTGAAAACATGTTCTGTTTTGAATAGAATCTAAGAGGGTCGACCCCATGGGTCGACCCCTTCTTGTTTGGGTCTGAAAAATAGCTAAAATCTCCATCAAATCAATGGGAAATAATTGATTAAGTATTACCATAATCCCATGAAGATCAACCATGATTTTTCATCCTGAAAAACATGATGAAGCAAGAGGTTAGTTGAGAATCAAAATCCTTGCATCAAGCATTAACACTATGAACATGTTCACAATAAAATCCATCATTGAACCTATTGAAACATGTATTTTGCTTCTCATATCAATTGACAAAAATACATTTGACCAAATGACAAGGTTTTGAAATGATAAGCATGAATCTATCGTTCAATCAAATATATTGACATGGGAGCTCAAACATTCAACTAGCATTCTTGTATCTACCAAATGCTCAACATCAAATAGCGTCAATTGAAGGATATTCATTTACACATACAAGAAGCAAATATATAGCTCAACACCAAAGACATGATCAGACGATGTGCAACCACACATGTATGAGGAACCATACTATATCACAAATGCATCCACACATTGAAACCACGATGACCTCATGAATGATATCAATCTAATAGAAAGGTGTGTTCAATGAACACAATCTCATTGATTGAGACCTAATTGAAGTCATCTTCATAAGAGCCAAGTTCATGCAATTCTTTCACACATCAGGTCAATAAATCAAGCTTTTAGTGCATAGTTCACGGGACCAAGCATTCATGCAATGCACGAGCAATATAGAACCAAATCTCATGAAGTCTTGTATGAATATTTCAAGCACAATACAAGCTTAAAAGCTTCAAATAGAAAATGCATAAACCACATTCATGTCATTAGCAACTTAGAAGATTATGCATGAAAGCCTAAGGCATCTCAACCAAAAGTCAACAACATAATGTTTCATCACACAAGTGTTAACAGTTATGCCAAATGCAAAGCATGCATAATGTCATGGAACCACAGTCATTCAAATGGCATTCTTGTTGATTAAAAGCTAACATTCATGAAGCATTATCTCAAGAGGAGCATTGATATAAACTTCTCAAATTAAATTATCATGAGTCCAAGAAACGAGCAAGCATCATTAAAATCACATCCATCAAATTCCAAGTTATAAGGTTGAGGATATTTCAAGCCCAAAAATCTTATGAGGAAAACGCATGAAAATACCCAACCAAGATTTTGAAAAGCTATTTGATGAAATGCATGAAATATAGAAGAGTCAACGCAATGCAATGAGTGAGTCAACTCCCTTTTTCAATAAGATCTTCATTGATGCACTCCTTTGAGTTCCAAATATGAATCATGGATTTTTATCCTGTAAATCAAAATATTCAAAGCATGAGATCCTTAAATACAAATCATTCATATGACTTTCATATGAACAGAGTTAACTCCCTTTTAGAAGAAGAGCTTCATTGATGGACTCCTTTAGATTCTAAGTATGAGCCATGAATTTGTGTTCCTATAAACCAACATAAATATAATATTAGTTCCTTAAACACCAAGGGTTCACATAGCTTTCAAGAGTGAACATTGACTCCATCTTTCAACTCATAAAATCAAGATATAAAATATGTTTCTCAATGAAACACATACACACACAAACACAATCGTTTTGATATCATTGAAACCAAACATGAACTAGGGGATGCAATAACCCCGGACCTCTTCCACCCTGTCTTTTGTGGGAAACTTCATTTTTTGGTGATAAGTGGAGAGCACTGCCTTTATTCGGTCGAAGATACGCCCACTAAAGATGGCATTATAAGTCGTCATCCCTCTTATCACAATGAAGTTTTCCATGAAAGTAACGGCTTTGGGGGGAGTTCCCAGAGTAATTGGCAGGCTGATTACTCCCTCGAGATAGGTAGCTTGGCCATTGAACCCACACAAGGGGGTTCGGGTCTGACATAATTTTGATGGGTTTTCACCCATCTTCAAGAAACAATCGTAAGATAAGACGTCTAGGGCGCTATCATTATCCATGAGGACTCTATATACATTACAATGGTTGATTGTAGCCAATATTACAAGGGCATCATCGTGCGGGGTGATCACCCCTTCCAGGTCTTCATCAGAGAAGGTCAAAGCCTGTCGCTTGGGCGAAGAGTTGCTACCTTTCTCGGCTCATTCTCCCAGCCTGCTCGCTGGGTGTGGTGCTTTCTCCCTCGGCTAGTGTCCCCGCCAAAAGCTAATCCTCCCGAGATGACGTTGATATGGAAACCTCAGGGATGGTTGCCGATCTCCTCAGGGGGATCACGCCAGTCAGCTACATACTGGGCCAAGTGCCCTCGTCGGATGAGAGCCTCGATTTCATCCTTGAGCTGTTGACAATTGCCAGTGTAATGGTCGTGATTGTCATGGAACTAGCAGTGCTTCTGTTGGTTGCGACGCCGCGGGTTAGACTTCATAGGCTCGGGTTAGTAAAGGAGGACCGAGTCTTTGATCTCTTGATAATTCTCGTAAATTGGGGTCGCTAACAGAGTATAGCACTCAAACTTCTTGGGCTGCTCCTTCCTATCCCCGTTGCTGCTTTTCTTCCTCCCTAACTGAGAGGACTGATCAGATTGGCGCTTCCTCTCTTCCTCCTTTCTCGATCTATCTCGGCAGGCCGTTAGGACCTCCTAGCACTCTACATGACACATGGCTAAGGTGACGAGATCGGCGAGGGAGGTGGGAGGATGGAGAACTAGGTTATGTTTTAGCCCCTCATCTCGGGTTCCCCTAGTCTGGGCGGTGATCACGAATGCCGCATCAAGACAGGGAATGCAAAGGGCTTCCACATTGAAGCAGTTAATATAAGCTTGGAGTTTCTCCCCTAGGGCCTGCTTGAGGGCTAGCAGTCCAACGATCGACTTGGGAGGACCATTCTCGACGAAGCTCTCCTTGAAAAGTAGCCCGAACTATCGGAAGCAAGAGATACTTCCTGGCGTGAGGGCTCGGAACCAAGCCTGGGTGCCCTATACCAAGGTGGTAGTAAAGGCCCTACACTTTATGGTGTCCGAGACTCCTTGTAGGGTCATCAGGGCGTCAAAACTGTCGAAGTGGTCGGCCAAGTCGCCTAGGCCGTTGTAGGATTTCAACGCCGGAAGCTGAACCTAGGGCTATAAACCTGCCTCCAAGATTTCTGGAGAGAACGAACATTGATCCCCATCTCCGTCATTCAACGAGCTCTGCTTGTCCCTTTGCAAAGCTCAGAGTGCACACTCTTGTTCGACGAAGTGCCGCTCAAACTCCCGGACCTAAAGAGTGAGCTCTGGGTGCGTGCGAGAGGGCGCCAGGGGCGAATTTTCCTTGGCAGGAGAAATCGGTAGGGTCCCCTCTCCTCCTCGCCACCTAATGGCATTGGGGGCGGTAGTCACGGCTGGTGGTGGAGTGCCACGCCACACGCTGCTCCTTCTGCCTCGCGGATTAGAAGATGCTTCTTGGTCCGCAGTGTGGGGTGGGGGGTAGGATGGTCCACCTACGTTGTTACGGATGATACGACCATCCTCTATGATGAAACGACCACTCTTGGTATGCCACGATCCCTCCTTGTGGTGGTGGACCGAGTGAGATTGGGAGCGTTCCCCCCTCGCGGTCTGGGCCCTCATCAGGTCGACGAGGATATCCAATTTGGCGTTGAGGGCATTGAGAGCTCCACGATCCATCAGGGCAGATTGCGTCTCTTGGATTGGTTGGGGAGGAGGAGCATCACCTCTCGCGCCTCGGTGCGGCTCTAGTCATGAAGTAAGAGGTCCGAGCGGCCTCAAGCTCCTGGTTCCTGACCGCTGGAGCCTTCCCCTTATCACCGTTCACCCTCTTGCTGTTGCTCTTGTGCACCATATTGGCTTTTTGTTCAAGTACCCATAGACGATGCCAAATGAAGAGGCTCAAACTTGTACCCTATCGCAGACCGTCGGATGCTAGGGGAAAACTGACGATGTGATCATGCCAAAGACTCTCGAAGAGCAGGTCTGCAAGGAAGATAAAAGATCAGGGGGCCTGGGATGAGAATCCCAAGGAAAACCCTCCGATGCTTAATTCAGTGATGAGCAAGAGCTAATGAATAAGGGGGAGCAAGGGATTCGTGGATACATGATCGCTCTTCACCAATTGAGGGTTGGAGATAGGTAATACTTGATGATTTTAGAAGAGGGACATCTCTGGGATTAAATAGCCACAAACGCCCTTTCTAGTTCCGCAGAGGACGGAGGGAGGAGAGATTTTTTTTAGATAAGGACTCCTACCGATGTGAGACTCATCCCCCTATCTTTATCCCTCCGTGTCTTTTGGTCTAATCTGCTCGCGAGAAATTCGCCAACGGCCATATAGGATAGAAGTCCGATCTAGATAGGTCTCCTTTGGGAGCCTAGAGAGAGTCCCGGGCGTGGGGCTGCCCGTCTCTTGATAAAGATCACCTCTTTAGCCCTAGCATACAAGCTTTTGATAGATGAGCCCTGAGTGTGTTAATAGACCATCATATTCTAGACCAGATAAACTTTACGGGCCGTCGACCAGGAGAATTAATGAGTTACGTGTGTGTGTGTGTGTGTGTGTGTGTGTGTGTGTGTGTGTGTGTGTGTGTGTGTGTGTGTGTGTGTGTGTGTGTGTGTGTGTGTGTGTGTGTGTGTGTGTGTGTGTGTGTGTGTGTGTGTGTGTGTGTGTGTGTGTGTGTGTGTGTGTGTGTGTGTGTGTGTGTGTGTGTGTGTGTGTGTGTGTGTGTGTGTGTGTGTATATATATATATATATATGCGTGTGTGTGTGTGTGTGTGTGTGTGTGTGTGTGTGTGTGTGTGTGTGTGTGTGTATATATATATATATATATATATATATATATATATATATATATATATATATATATATATATATATATGCGTGTGCGTGTGCGTGTGTGTGTGTGTGTGTGTGTGTGTGTGTGTGTGTGTGTGTGTGTGTGTGTGTGTGTGTGTGTGTGTGTGTGTGTGTGTGTGTGTGTGTGTGTGTGTGTGTGTGTGTGTGTGTGTGTGTGTGATTAGAGGCAACATTTTAAAGAGATTCCGTGGTCTCCAGTTTTCAAAAGTTATTATGACAGTTTATATTTCCCTTTCTAAATCATGATTAAGAAGACTTTCTGAAGTGATTTGTTTGTCCTTGAACCACTGACGCGGAGTTGGCGTGGTTAATTGTCCCAATGCCACTGTCCTCAAGACAATGCTCGTCATTTAAGAACTCAAGTACAATGGATCTTCATCCAACTGCTTCAGGGATCCACTGAAGAATATAATAGTGGAAGCAGTCTCCACCTTGATGCATGATCATCAAAACATGATAGCTGTTGGTATTGGGGAAGGGATAGCAGTCAAACATGATTGTCACACCAACTCAAAACTTGCTTAAATGGCATATGATAAATACACTATCCGATGGACAAATGATTAAATTCCATTCTGCATTCTCTTTCAGAAAGCTGAACTAGAAAAACAAACTGAAAAAGATGAGAGATTAATATACAATGAAAGATTCAAAAACATATCCTGTAGATCCCACGACATGACAGATGCCTTTGCCAAGCCCTATCATTATCTCATGAGCTATGTTCAGTGCGGTTAGTTGACAGGTATTGCTTTAATATATATCTGAGCATCTGCTGCCAGAAGGGTGCCTGCGTGCCGCCACTCGGCCTCAGAGGTGATCTCAAGAGGCAACCATTGTGTTCAAGGATCTCCTGGTCCGGGTGTTCATACAAGACCAGTCTCGGGGCTATGCACAAAGACTGGCCTGAGCATGCTTGCAATCTTATCCCCAGGATGAAGCATGCATTGTTACTTGGCTTCAGTGACTCTCCGACGGACATCCTCAGGAGTTGATGTGTTATTGACACTGCAGATGTAATCCTCCATTGTTAGAAGTTTGATATGGAATTTCAAATGAGCATGAAGGAACAATAATTTATGGACACTGCAGAGGTAATCAGCCGTTGTAAAGATTGGCTGCAGATATTCAAATCATCATGAAAGATGCAATGTTATATAAGACAGGAGGCCTGACGGAACCTTCTCTGGGAGGGACATCAGTCACAGAGCTGGGGCGGTGTCTTGCAGAAACCCAAAGAACCATCCTCTTTTGAAAAGTAACATTGTTTTGGGACAATAATATGAGAAGGCATGAAATGCAAGTTATAAACAATATCTTATTTGGCCCAAAACTAAGAAAGAACCATGGGAAACCCAACTGAAATTTGCCAAAAATGCCTAATTCTGCTTTAATAACATGTGAAAAATTGCAACAAAAATCTTTTCATCCAGATTTCTTTTATCAAAAACTGGTTCCCTGGCTACCTGAAAAAGTTTCATGAAGCTTACCAAAAGAGAAAGTCCCCACTGGAAGCTGCCTTTCCGGAAATCCAATCTGGAACCAGTTCCTGTAAGATAGTCAGCTGCTCTTCTACTTCACCTGCAGTTATAGAAGAGGAACATTTAACCTTCCAAATATCCATCATTACATTTGCCAGAACAAGAAAGCTTTCATCTGCAGATGAGGGCTTACCTCTATCAACAATGTCATAGTGATTGGCAATAATCTTGTAAATAAGTTCTTGCTTTGTAATAACAGAGCGCCTAAGAGATTGAAATATAAGAAGGATCATGTCAAAAAGCTTAGGCAAGCAAGCAAGCACCCGTTGTCTCTTCTCTGCATCAGCAACACCTGCTTCCTGATCCTCCCGTGCCTTCCTTTCTTTCTCTCTCACCTGCGGTGAGCATTCTGTTAGTCATTCACCGACAACAGAAGATTGAAGCATAATAAACGTTTGATGGCATGGAAGACTTTGAGACTACATATATTAAGCGACAGCAACATCTTTTATTGGTATCTTGTGAAACTTTCAAAGGATCACAATGTCAGTATGTGTGCAAAGAAGGTTGAGTAGTCACCGATTGCAAGAGAGTCTTCGGAAGAAACTGAAGGACATCATCCACAGCAACTTCAGTTTCTTCATTCTCAGTTTTGGCATTCTTCACAGGGGTAGTAAACAGCTTGGTTCGCGTCGGACGCCTCATTATTTTCACTGGCGTTGAATCTTCAATTGTGTCTGGGCGACATCTCTTCGGTGTTTGCAATTGTGGAGTGGTACTCATTAGCCTTGCAGGAGTAGAAATGGTTTTAGCAGGAGTTCCCACTGAAACATCTTCATTAGGAGAATCATCAGCTGAGATGGTCTTTTCTGCAGTCTTTTCCTTGGTTGCATTGGCTGAATCAGAACTCACTGAGGATAAATGGACACGGGGCGAACTAAGCAACAGCCTTTTGGTAACGGGAGGCCTTGGAGCATGTTTCAAGATAGATGGGATAGTTGAAATTGGAGGCATTTCACTAGACGATTCATTGGCAAGACAATAAGCAGGGAGATTCTCTGCCACTTTTTGAGAGAACCGCCTCTGGAAAGACCTAGGAATGTGAGAAGGTGCTGTTGCATCCTGTTGGGAAGAATTGCCAGATGATGACTGTAGGTTCAATGAAGCTGACATGGAGATCAAGCGTGTGCCCACCCCTGGAACCATCAATGGTTTTGTTTGACCGAATGGTTCTGGCAACTCCATCTCTGGAACATCGTCTCCCTGGAGCATCATGCCAAAATTACTCTTAGAAACCAACATAAACAGTTGAAAACAACATAATCCACATTCAAACTGTAATGCCTTTTGATGTGATAAGATAATACATAAGATATAAAAGCAGCGAATATAACATCAATTTCAGTCTAGAAAGTAAGTGGGGCCATCATTTTGCCTGTGCTACCAAGATTCTAAACCTGAATTTCCATTTACAAAGAAAGTGGAGACATCTGTTCCTTTGCCAACAAGATCCTAAATGTGGCAGGATTTCATTCATGGTTGTGGCAACATCCATGAATTCAGACTCCATAGACCAATTCAAGTTGGTTTCTGATGGGGAAACTCTCATAGATCAAGGAATAGTGAACAATCCAAAGCAACTTGTGCGAAATGTTATTTAGATGATAAGCATAACTACAGTTGCCTACGAGATATAGAATTTAAAGGGGAAAACTTTCATACCTCAGGATGCTCTTTGACGAATTCGATAAGTCGATGTCTGAACACTTTGGTCAACGTAGAGTACCCACTTCCCATTTTCTGATGCTTGCTAGGTCCAAATGCATCAACCTGCAGAGTAACTTGAAGGTCCGGCTTCATACAGGATGTAGCCTCGTCATGCAAAAGGATCTTCTTGATGCAAATGGCTTCCGGCAAAATGTACTTCAATTGTGCTAGATTTCTATAAGAAAACCTCCTAAATCAATTAAGAAAAGAAAACATACTTCGCTGAGAAACTAGTTGAGAAAAACAATGGGGATAATGTCAGGCAAACCCAATTAATAATGGCAGGCAGCAACTAACCTGTTCGTCAGAGATTCCACTTGCGGACAGATCTTCGGAAAAGAAGTCATGCGTCCCTTCAAATGAAGCAATCTAATTGAAGACACCAAGCAGTTGAAGAACTCCAGCAACATCTCATACCTGGCCAGACACACAAAGAATACCCGATTTAGATGCATAAGCGCTGATAGAATGATGCATAAAATGAGCAGTAAGGCACCGGAAAACCTATACATGTTAAGGGATGAAACCGCGAAAGAAATCAAACAGACCCCTGACCGACATTTGAGATAAATAGAGAAATCAACCGCACTAGCCAAGGAACAAATGATCATCTTCAACCAACCTGCCTCTAGATCCAACAGCTGAGAGCGGATTACAGCAAAACAAAAGTAATGGGAACTAAAGTAAAGGATAACAGATGCTTTATTATTCTGTTCAAGCAACCCTAGTAAGAACCCAATAGCCATCGGTCACAAAAGAATTAGATTACCATCAATTTAGAACACAAAAGGAAGATCTTTACTTCTGCGGGAGCTCGACGCGAGTTTTCGCCGTGGGATGCGGTTGGACGCCACCGCTATCTGGACCAAGGTTGAGGCCTTCCGCCGGTGGGGCACCCTTACTCTGCCCCCCGATCTCCCCCTGATCGCGGGAAACCCTAGTGGAGCGCAGAAGCCCCGAGGAGACCTTCTTCACCTCCTTCAGAGAAAAGGCGACGCTCCGGTTCCTGGTCCGCCTCGGCAGCTCGATCGGCTTCTCCGGCGTCGCGACATGGTCGGACGGCGAGGGCATCGACGCCGATCTTGCCACGGCGGGTGCGAGGGGCTTGAGGGGCGTGGACAGAGGGGACTTCTTCTTCTCCGATGGTTGGCCGGAAGCGAGGGATTCCATCTGGGCGAGGGGAGAGAGAGAGAGAGAGAGAGAGAAGTGAAGGAAACGGGGTGGCGGGAGAGGAGAAAGATACATATATATATATCGAGGGGAAAGACGCCGGTTTTTGGCGGGAGAGAAGAATTTGGCGGGAAAATATCCTAGGTGTGCCACGTGGCTATTCCGTTGGATCGAAGCGGAGCCCACATAACGTGTGTCGCAGTGCGCACTGAGGATATGCGTGTCCATTAGAGCTTATCCGTACATGGCACGTGTAAGAGAAGCTGAGCGTGCACACTGGGGCCAACCCACATTTAAAAGGGACTTGGCCCAAAATTGGCCCAACCCAATTCCAACTGCATGTTAAGCATCTCATACCCAATCCGACCCAAATAGACTTCAAACTGGGCGAGGCCGGTCTTATTTACATGATACATGTCTGTCTCCTAGTTTTTACGATGCAGATCATGGCTGGTAAGTTATACCATAATTACGATGCAGATCATGGATTTTCTGTATTAGTTGATGGTGTAGTTATATGGAATTTTTAGAGAAAAAACTCACTATAATCTTTCATAATTTCAAGTAAACCCCATAATTTGTGTATTTTCTTTAAAACCTCCACAGCTGGTAAGTGACGCATCGGTCGAGCGATAAAAAAATGTAGTAGAAATTAAAAATTTTAAAAACACCATAAGGGACCGTGGCTCAAGTTCGTGGATCATCTACGATGCACAAAATAAAAATTAAAATTTTATACGTTATTCCTTGGGTGAGATTCGGATCTCACGATGGACTAAAAATAAGGATCATTAGTGGATTCGACGTGTGCATGTGTCCGCCCTCTTCGAGAATTGGATCTGTCCTTCACTACGAAAAATATTTCTTCGCGATCTCCAAGTCATTGAGAGAGAGAGAGAGAGAGATTGAAGGGGACGCCCAAGAGGGAGAGAGGAGAGAGAGAGAGATGGACTGAGAGCAATCGTGATTGTTGAGAGTCCAATCTCCAAATCCACCCTCTCATATAGTCATCCAACCTTTTAGATAATTATCCAACTATGTAGATAATTATCTAATCACTTGGAGTATCAAATTTAACCCTCGGAAAATTACGTAAAAGTTGGATCCACTTAATACTATTTGTGTGTGACCCTCTAAGTCTCATTATTGAACAAGAAGTGAGCAATTAAATTATTAAACTCTTTTAATAATTATTAGAATTAACTCTTTAATCCCGTACTCATAAAATAATAGAAAAACTACTTTTAACATTATTTATGTGAATAATTAAAGTCTTTAATCATTCTTCTTCTTTATTAAATTAATCATCACATGATTAATTAAGCAGGTTAATCACTGATCATGGCCAACACTCAACAACGGGAAATAACCTCCAGACAATAAAGGGATTTTAAATCCACTTAATAACTTTTCTCTCAACTGTTACTGTGCAATTATAATCCTTCACTCACATAATATCTTATATCATAAACAGAGCACGGTCATATATACTATCAAGCTCCATAATTATCTTATTGAATAGTTCGTATCTTAAATGACCAAACCAAAAACTCCTTTTCAATTTGTCGATGAACTATGGCCAGGGATTTTTCCAAATATGTTCTATAAAATATTCTCTCTCCAAAATATCCACAGTGAGTAATCCCCTATTGACTACGTACACAATTACCTTCATATAAATCACATGATCGACACCCAATTATCTGACTTTATTGGCCCTCTAAAATGATTTATAAATCAGACATCTAAGTACAATACTCCTCACGTAAGATGTCTTTGGTGTCTCAAGTTTGAGGATCAATTGCACCTCTGTGACATTGAACCTCCTGATTGACAGTTAGATATTATTGACCATTCAAGAGTTTAAAATGGATCAATTCTGTGAACTCATTCTCTAGTGAGAACCTACACAAGCACATTAATGTCTCCACACAAGTGATTGTGAGATCAATCGCCTTTATCATATATATAAGCATATGACGTGCGTACCAGTCTAACCGGATAATTGATGTCTAGTCTCAATTATCTCATGTGGCTAGTAACTTTTAGAAGTATTGTTAAAAGAAGTATTATTTCATTATCATAATTTCATTATGATCGACACTCCATTATAACAATTCAAAGACTTCACATAACGAATAATTTTCATTTCAGTTAAATGAGAGTTTAAGTACAAATAAATCATAAATTGATTTCTAGGGCGTACAAATATCTTTCACAATGTGCACCTTTACACAAAAAAGTCCTTACTGTTAGTTAGGAGTAGAAATCGTCAAATGTTGTTAACCCAATCCTAGTTAAGACTAGGGTTAAAAATGAAGAGAGAGAGAGAGAGAGAGAGAGAGAGAGAGAGAGAGAGAGAGAGAGAGAGAGAGAGAGAGAGAGAGAAAAAAAAGATAAAGTTGTGGGGAAAGAATATTCTTTATAATATTTCTTTAGACAGTGGTTAACTACAGGGGTGTTATAAATTTTAGCAAATTATGAGGCATTTGAGAAAATACATGGATATGGGGTTTCTTTGAAATTTCCAAAGATTACGAGCTTTCCCCCCCTAAAATCCCTACGTA
The DNA here is from genome assembly GCA_022559845.1 of Amorphophallus konjac. NCBI lineage: Eukaryota > Viridiplantae > Streptophyta > Magnoliopsida > Alismatales > Araceae > Amorphophallus > Amorphophallus konjac. The sequence goes on along the minus strand of CM040123.1, from coordinate 27,161,109 downwards.
TGTCTGCATAGAGATGACTTTTCTGTTACCCATTGACAGGAAAGTTTCTTGTTGCTCATTTTTTTTTACCCGCTAGATCTCTCTAATGGTGATCGAATTGTTAAAAATTATTTTAGAGAAAAATGTTGGAAGGTGTGCCTATATTCACGAGGTGAGATGAGTAGCGACGGGAGGGACCTGAATCTTTTCTTATGATAAGAAAGAAAAATCTTGACCGTCTGATTGGGCAAAAATGCAGCGATTCGATGTGATCGCGTAGGATGTTGGGCGGATTCCCAACACGTGCATGATGGACTCCATCGCGTGCACTGTGAATCTACGTAGCGTGGTGATAACTGCTCGAAGGCAAAAGAATGCCCCAGCACACGGGACTTTTGCTACGGGTAAGTGACCTGGATTTTTTTGATCAACAAAGATCTAAGGCTTCCGATACTGGTTAACAATAATAGGGCGGTATTTCCGTCACCACATATATATCTATATATATATTATTTATGATATATATTGTTGAGATTTAATTTCACATTAGATAATATGTGGACGCCTCTCTCCTTATATGTTGAGGATTTTCTTAACTCAATGTCTAAATATTAGGTTAGAGTTAGAGCCTTTAACGTGACATTAGAGTTGAAAATTCTCAAATTCCATACACAATGATAACATGGAAGATCCTATCCATGCAAGAATCTCATAGAACTTTTCGAACCATATTTTCCTCCTTCTGATTAGCGTATCAAATATATATGCTACTAGAACATATATAGTGTCCTCTAAGGGCCATTTTGATAAAAGGGGTGGGTTAGGAGTGGGTAAGTTATCCTGGGTTAGTCACCCCGGGTGACTTATTACACTATTTTAGTTGAAGTGAAAAAACTCAAGTTTATCCCTATTAACCCCGATTAAAATAAAAAGAGTCAAAACAAAATTAATGTTGGGGAGCTGCAAGAATAAATTAGGCACAAATATATGTGTAGTCGGAGAAATCAACACGGAAATAAAATTTATCCGCACACCTTCGGCGGTCTTGTACAACCACAATAATTCTACGGCATCCACACACAAATATCCGAGTCGAGAAACTGTCAAACCACAAGAACACAAGCACACAAGAAGCACTGGATTTTTAACGTGAAAAACCCTCCCTCGACATGGAGAGGGAAAAATCACGGGACAAACTGACAGAGATCCACTATATGAAAATAGTAATACACGGTCTTCCTTCTCTCAAGATTTGCCCAAATCTTGAGGTATACACACAAGAGGATGAAAGGATATAGGATTACCTCAATCGGGATAAATCCCCAAAATAAGAGAACGAAAATTACCCGAGCTCACCGGGCTAACATTTTTCTCCCACTTCTCTTCTTCCTCTTCCCTTTCTCTTTCTCTTTCCTTTCTCTCTTCCCGCAAGAACGCCGCGGCAGGAAGAGCCGCTGCTACGTTTTTCTTGTTTCCCTGTGTGTTGATTTATTTTAGGTCTCGGGTGTGTGTTTTTGGGTAAAGGGGTAGTGGGGGTGGGTGGGTATAATACACCCCACCACCCCTCTCTATCTAATGTGTTCCAAGGCCCATCTGGGCTGGACCACCGAGCCCAACAATCTCCCCCTCCAGCCCATGGTGGGAGGTAGTACTAAAATGACTCCTCACCGAGAGTCCATGCCGGCCAACTGCCGACACAACTTTAGCTTCTCTCTAGGAACCACCTTTGTCATCATATCAGAAGGATTTTTATCTGTATGGATCTTCTTCAGCTTCATCTGTTGTTGTTCTATAGCATCTCGCAACCAATGGTCTCTCACATCAATGTGCTTTGTACGAGAGTGATATGTGGAGTTTTTGCTCAAATCCATAGCACTCTGTCTATCACAGAAAATCACATATTCTTCTTGCTTCAAAACCAATTCTTACAAAAATCTCTTCAACCAAAATATTTCTTTCCCTGCTTCAATTGCTGCAATGTACTCTGCCTCAGTAGTAGATAAAGCAACACATTTTTATAATTTGGACTGCCAGGACATAGCTCCCCCTGCAAAAGTAAATAAGCACCCTGAGGTAGATTTCCTGTGATCAAGATCACCTGCCATATCAGCATCTGTAAAGCCTTCTAGAACTGGTTCTGAACTCCCAAATGTCAAACATACCCTAGAGCTACCTCTCAAGTATCTGAAGATCCACTTCACTGCTTCCCAGTGCTCTTTCTCTGGATTAGAAAGGAATCTGCTCACTACACCAACTGCATGTGCAATGTCAGGCCTGGTGCAGACCATTGCATACATCAAACTCCCTACTGCTGAGGAGTAAGGAATGCTCTCCATCTCTCTCATATCTTCCGTAGAAGAGGGACATGACTTCTTGTTGAGCTTAAAATGAGTTGCTAATGGAGTACTAACAGACTTGGCATTCTTCATATTGAACCTGTCAAGCACCCGTTCAATATAATTTTTTTGTGACAACCATAATTTCTTGATTTTCCTGTCACGAAAGATATCCATGCCCAATATTCTGCATGCTGGTCCCAAGTCTTTCATGTCAAAGGACTTTGACAAATCTGCTTTCAATTTATCAATCTCTTGAGTATCCTGACCAACAATCAACATATCATCAACATAAAGTAAAAGGATAATGAAGCTATCACCTGAGAATCTCTTGAAGTAAACACATGCATCTGCAGCTGTCCTCTGGTACCCATGGCTCACCATAAATGAGTCAAATTTCTTGTACCACTGTCTAGGTGCATGCTTTAATCCATACAAGCTTTTCTTCAATCTGCAAACCATATGTTCCTTACCTTTCACTTCAAAACCTTCTGGTTGTACCATATAGATATCTTCCTCCAAATCACCATGAAGGAAGGCAATCTTCACGTCCATCTGAGCTCCAAGTCTAAGCTTGCAACCAAGCCTAGAACCACCCTGATAGAAGTCATTTTCACAACAGGAGAAAATATTTCATCAAAATCAATTCCCTGTTTTTGTTCAAAACCTTTCACTACCAATCTAGCTTTATACTTCAAGTACTATGCATTGCCATCCTTTTTCAGCTTGAAAACCAACTTGTTCTTCAATACTTTTCTGCCTTTAGGAAGGTCCACCAACTCATAAGTATTATTCAACTTAAGTGAATTCATCTAGCTCTGCATGATTTTGAACCACTTATCTTTATCTTTATGACATTGTACCTCCTCAAAGTTTTTTGGCTCCCCCTCCTCAGTAAGCAACATATACTGAGAGGGAGGATATTTTGATGATGGTTGTGGCACTCTGGAAGACCTCCTGATCTCTAACTCTTGATGCTTCCCCTGCTCAGAAACCTTTTACTCTGGCTCAACATCATTGTCACCCAATTCTGGCATTTCATCACTGTCATCTCCATCTTGCATTTCTTCTCCATCTGTAAGCTCCTGCACTAGAGAAGGATTGGGTGCGAGATCTGGAGCACTGTAGGAAGATTGGCCTTTCAGCTTTGTTTCTTTGATGTCTTCAATATTCTGATCTTCATAAAAGATCACATCTCTCTGTCTGACTACTGTCTTCTTTTCTGGATCCCATAACCTGAAGCCAAACTCTTCATTTCCATAGCCTAAGAAAATGCAAGGAGTACGTGGCTTTGTCATCAAATTTCTGCCTTTGGTCCTTGGGGACATGCACAAATGCCTTGCATCCAAACACTTTCAAGTGATTGTAGGATACCTCCTTCCCTGACCAAATCTTCTCTGGAATTTCAAAACTCAAAGGAACAGAAGGAGACTTGTTTATCAAATAGCATGCAGTGCGAATAGCTTCAGCCCAGAAGCTCTTTGGTAGCTTTGCCATCATCAACATACATCTCACCTTTTCCACAATGGTTCTGTTCATTCTTTCTGCTACACTATTATGCTGTGGGTTGCCTGGTTCAGTCCTTTCATGTCTTATGCCATGAGCTGCACAATAATCTGTAAATTCTTTGGAGTTGTACTCTCCTCCATTATCTGTGCGGAGACATTTCAACTTTTTGCTTGTCTCTCTTTCCACCATAGCATGAAAATTTTGAAATGATTGAAACACTTGATCTTTTATCCTCAGTAAATAAACCCACACCTTTCTAGATGCATCACCAATGAATGTGACAAAGTACCTATTTCCACCCATGGACTCCACCTCAAAGGGACCACGAACATCAGAATAAATCAAATCTAAAATACAATTTTTTCGTTGTGATGAAGAACGAAAATAAATTCTATGATACTTTCCAAGTAAACAATAATCACAAGGACCAAGAGTCATACCTTTCATGGAGGGAATGTAAGACTTCCTCGCTAAAAGTTGCAGTCCTTTCTCACTCATATGTCCTAGCCTTTTGTGCCACAAATCTGGAGAAGAATCACCTTGGATAGTATTTAACACATCCTTGCATACTTTTGCATGAGTCTTGTAAAGACTACAACAAGTATTTCCCTTGACAACAATCAATGAGCATGTAGTCAATTTTCATTTTCCTTGACTGAATCTGTGCTCAAAACCTTGCTTATCTGGAGCAATACCGGAGAGGAGATTGAGACGCAAATCAGGAACATGCCACACATCCTTCAAAGTTAGTGCATACCCTGCATTTGTTTGCAAACACACGTCACCAATGCCAACAACCTTTGAGTAGCTAGTGTTACCCATCTTCACATTTCCAAGATCTCCTGCCTTGTAAGATGTAAAGAGCCCCCTTTTAGAAGTTGCATGATAGGAAGCACTCGTGTCTACTATCCACTCTGAATCATGGCCTGTGAAATACAAACAAGTGTCTCCCTCTATTGTGAGGATGACATTATCACCCTCTAACAATATAGCTTCGGTGTTTTGATCATCCTCTGCCTTCATCTGATTTTTATCCTTCTTATCTTTCATCTCTCTCTTCCATACCCTGCAGTTCCTCTTTAGGTGACATTCTTTTCCACAATGAAAGCATGCTCTACTCTTGGACTTTGACCTGCCCTTGGACTTACTTTGACCCCTTGACTGATCATTATACTTTGATCTACTCCTCCCTCTATTCTCTGTGACAAGAGCCTGTGCATTATCTGATCCAACTAATTTTCTTCTTGTTTCTTCGTTAAACAAGCTAGCAGTAACTAAACTCATAGACAACACACCATTAGGAGCAGAATTACTAACTGACACAACCAAGGTTTCCCAACTGTTTGGCAAGGATCACAAAAGTAACAAAGTCTGGAGTTCATCTTCTAAAGTCATTTTCATTATAGCCAACTGATTCACCAAACTCTGGAACTCATTCAAATGCTCTGCAACACTGTTACCTTCTTTGAATTTCAAATTAACAAGCTTTCGAATTATAAAAGCCTTGTTACCTGCGGTCTTCTGCTCATACAAGGATTCTAGTTTTTTTCCACAATGTCTGTGCACTGATTTCACTCGAAACATGATGAAATACACTGTCATCTACCCATTGTCTGACTGTGCCAATGGTCTTCCGATTTAATTTTTCTCAATCTTTATCGGACATACCTCCGGTTTGGCTCCAACTCCTTCAATCGGATAATACAAATCCTTGCAATATAGGATGTCTTCCATTTTTGGCTTCCAAATAAGCCAATTTGTATTATTCAATTTTATCATAGTGCTAGATGCTCCATTGTCCGACATTCCGACTCACAAGAATAATGCCTGTAATTTAACCCCGCTCTGATACCACTTGTTGGGGAGCTGCAAGAATAAACTATGCACAAATATATGTGTAGTCGGAGAAATCAACACGGAAATAAAATTTATCCGCATAACTTCGGCGGTCTTGTACGACCACAATAATTCTACGGCATCCACACACAAATATCCGAGTCGAGAAATTGTCAAACCACAAGAACACAAGCACACAAGAATCACCGAATTTTTAACGTGGAAAACCCTCCCTCGACATGGAGAGGGAAAAATCACGGGGTAAACCGACAGAGATCCACTATATGAAAATAGTAATACACGGTCTTCCTTCTCTCAAGATTTACTCAAATCTTGAGATATACATACAAGAGGATGGAAGGATATAAGATTATCTCAATCGGGATAAATCCCCAAAATAAGAGAACGAAAATTACCCGAGCTCACCGGGTTAAACTTTTTCTCCCACTTCTCTTCTTCCTCTTCCCTTCCTCTTTCTCTTTCCTTTCTCTATTTCCCGCAAGAATGCCGCCGCAGGAAGAGCCGCTGCTACGTTTTTCTTGTTTCACTGTGTGTTGATTTATTTTAGGTCTCAGGTGTGTGTTTTTGGGTAAAGGGGTAGTGGGGGTGGGTGGGTATAATACACCCCACCACCCCTCTCTCTCTAATGAGTTCCAAAGCCCATCTGGGTTGGACCACCGAGCTCAACAATTAAGTCATCCAACCCCAAGTAACCCACCTTAACCCGATTTACCCTTTTATCAAAGTGACCCTAAAAGACCCCAGAAGACAAGCGCAATCGTTCGAGATATGGCTCTGGCAGCAGCAAATTGAGTCCCTGGGCACTTGTACATGGTTGTTGAATGGTGCTCCAGTGTCCCCATAACTTGATTGCCAGCCAGTTAGCTGCACACCTTCGTAAGTACTGGGACAACTACGATCATGACCTCACAGGAACCCCAGCCACCTCCCAATATATCTGATATCGACCCTGCACCAGATGCTTGCTAATCCAGGGATCTTTCAGCATGGCCTGTAGCACTCGTCAGAAGGGCAGTTGGTGGGATGTAACATTGGGCTCCTGTCCGAGCACCCCCCCCCCCACACTGGTGGCCCTGAACTGGATCCTAGTTATTAATTATATATGCACACAATCATCAGCATTTCTTTATCAGTATTGATCATCTCCAGCTCATCCATTAGGTATATATCCAGAAAAAGGTTAATTAATTTGCACCTCAGCCTGGCTTGTATGCATGTCCTCCAGGGAGGAGGACATGGCTAGAGGTGGACCCATTTTCCTAATTGTCATTTGCGATCTATATATAGCGAAATTGTCATTTAATTTCCATTCTTAATTTAGTGCATGTTTCCTTTTTTAAGATCTTAAGGAATATTTGAAAGTCACTAATTCTCAAATTTTTTTTGTTTTGGTTGGGTGGTGTTAGGAAGTATAAATACAGCATTCGACATGTTAATCTTAGTATGAACCCCCCCACTCTTACGGATTGATCTGTCTCCGATCAAACAACAGTAATTTTAACAAGAGATAGGCTTACATGGAATCGCCGTGGGGATCCACTAGCTGAGGAGCAGAGCCGACGGTGGCTTTGTACACGACAGCATGCATGTACGGAATGCTACGTTGGGTGGTATCTTAATCAGTTGCCATGCATGCACAGGAGAGGCCACAGCTTGGTTTGGAAGACTAAAATGGTAAAGAGATTTCTTCTGAATGGACGGCAGATATATTAATCCTTGTATAGACAGAGTTCCTCTACAGTCTGTTGCCAGAGAAATCCACAGATTGTGTGCTTTACATATTTTGATCACTATTGGCAGACTGTGGTCAACAATAATATTCTGGTTGATGAAATTGCCTGCAGAAGCAGAAAAATCACAATCGTACAAAAATGTTCTCTATTAAAAGAAAAAAAATTTAGCATTGATGTCTAGATTTAAACTCTCTTTATTAGAAAGACTTCGTAAATATTTGGTCAACTAAATCCTTCTTTAACAGAAAGACTATAAAATTTATTAGATTATTGAAAATTAACCTCACCTTCGGATATATTGTCACGTCCCGAACCGATAACAACGAAAATTACTCGGAACAAAACAGCGAACATTCATGTCAATCAGAGCAACAACCAAAAAGACACAATAAGGACATGAATAGATAAAACTACAATTTTATTAATACTAAATGCCATCATTACAAATTGACTCACTTAGAAGAAAAGACAAGAAGGCCCAATTATAGGACTAGACTCAAGAAAAGCAAAGGACCCGGTGTAGGCGCCGGAAGTGGTAGGTAGGTGCCGCGATGCGATGGTGTGCGAATGCGTGTGTCCTCCCTCCGAATTATGCTGCTGCTACCTACAGTGCACAAATAAGAAATAAAAAATAGTGATCGCCAGAGGCTAATACCTGAGCCTCACAGGGCTAGGATGATCGCAATGCCCTTGAAGAGGGAGAATATGGGTTCTTCACATCCTCGCTCTCGACTGGCCAAGAACGGGGACCTCTGCGAGTCGATGATGAAGTTCATGCAAATTAACCAGCAAACAAAGAGAATAAACCCATTAGACTGTGATGGTGTAGTATATGCTCAAGGCGAAAAGAAAAACATGCAAATGAGGGTGATCGTACCGGGAGGGGGGGCGGAAAGGGGGGGTGGCCGAGACTTTCGACCATCCACCTTCCCTATATTTTGGATCGAAAAATCTCTTTAAACAGGGATTTAGGAAAGTCTATTATGCATGCAATGCAGTGAAATGAAGCAAAACATAGCAAGCTAGAGAACATGAAAGAAAGGACGGGGTTTGTCCGTCGACCAACAGAGGGCGGTGTGGACGCACTTAAATTCACAAAGAATTAATTCTAAATTAATAGTTCGATTGATTGGGTTTATTTGTTTATTTAGTGCGAGGGCATGCCAGTCACGAAGTGACGATTTATTCGGGCTTCGCGGAAGCCCTTGGTGCGCTCGATCTGACCCAGTCAGACGATTGTGTAGTTCGGGTCGGGATCAAAACTCGCCGCGTCATAAAGATCACGTCGTCATTTACATCCCCTCGGAGAGGGAAATACCCTTGATTAATTGTCGGGAATAAGGGTCCCATGGCCAAAAGAATTACATATTAATGCAAGAAGATAGGGACGATCGAACTATGCTAAAAGCCCGCATCGGGGTATGAACATTCAGATTATGTCGATCACTCACGGACCCTTCCATATCCGGACAAAGGTCCGTGTCGAGAACAAGACGGAAACAGAAATAAACCCGTACAAATGTCTGCCAGGAGACGGTAATTTTGATAAGAAGATGGGATCAGATCCCGGTGGCAAGGGGGTGACTTCGGTGAGATGTTAGCCCAAAGTAAGGTCAGGCAGTAACCATGACGGGGGGTAACCCCCGAGGGCGAAGCTCGGCCTACGAAGGCGTCATTAATATTCCCGAACCTGGAGTCCGAGAGAGACGAAAGCTGTATCGTTCTACTCATTATTATTATTATTATTATTTATTATCATCATCATTTATTTATTATTATTATTATTTTGTTCATTGCTTCTTTTATTGCCTGTGTGCTATGAATTCTTCTTTCATTTATTTTATTATTATTATTTTATTTATTTTAATATCATTATTATTATATAAATTATTATTATCATTATTATGTCCCTTTTTCATTGTGATGTGGCATTTCAGATGAAGGTTGCGCCTGGTGGATATGTTGAGGAGCGTGCCGGGTAAGGGCATTAGAGAGTGTATCGCTGGGGGAGGGTGCAAGTGCACCGATTAGAAGGCGGGCTGGAGAGTGTGTCGGGCAAGGCACAGGCTGAAGGGTGTGCCGGGCAGACGGGGGTTGAAGTGTGTCGGGCCAGGCATCGGTGGGGTATGCCGGGTAGGAGTGAGTTGAAGTGTACCGGTCGGAGGGGCAGGCTGGTTCGAGGGTCGACGCAGCTGTGGCAAGGTCTATGCAGGTGGGGTAAGGTCGGTGCTTATGAAGATTTGAGGTTTGCGCACATGGGACATGGTTTATGCATGCAGGGTTGAGGCTGATGCATGAAGGGTTGATCGCTTAGGGATTTAAGTTTATCCATGAAACGTATACACGAGGGGTAGTTTCTTTTATTTGTGAAATTCAGATGGGGAGTCTTAATTGGCCAGCTTCAATTCCCTTCATTATGTGATTAAGTCCACAGTCGTGTTCAGCAGTCTGCCACGGTAGTGTTCAGTCCAGTTCTTCGAGTCCTCCGCAGTTCTCTCGTCTTAGTTGAAGTGTTTTATTATTGCCCGTTTCATTTGTTTGTTACTTCCTTTTGTCTTTTAATGTATTATTATTCCTGACAAAAATTCGGTAGCATCTCCCCTTGATCCGGATGCTAGGGGGGTAAAAGGGGTATACGCCCACAAGGAGTGGCGTAACCTAACAAATCAAGGTGTGTGCCGGGGCAGTAGCACCTTTAAGAAAGCTTCGAAAAACCCAGGGAAAACAGTAAACGAGATACACTGGGCTAAAACAGGCTGAGAATGCACCGACTGGAAGTGGCTCAGGTGCGCCAGGTAAAGGCAGGCCAAGGGTGTGCCGGCCAAGGTAGGCTGGGAGGTGTGCCGGCCAAGGCACATGCCAAAGGGTGCACCGGGCGACGCGGGCTGGGAGGTGTGCTGGCCAAGGCACAGGCCAAAGGGTGTGTCGAGCTGGCAGGGGCTGTGTGTGTGTGCCGGGCTACAGGGGTCAGAGGGTGCACCGGGCTGAATGTATTGGGGTGCGCCGGGCTAGAGCGGTTGGGAGCGTGCCGGGCAGGGCACATGCTAGGGTGTGTCGGGCTAGGTTGGTTGAAGGTGTGCCGGCGAGTGATAGGTAGGGGTGTGTCGAATAAGGCACAGGCAAGGGAGCGCCGGGCTAAGCTGATTAGAAGGCAAGCAGGACCATGTGGGTCCTTTCATCAGGCTGGCTGAGGCATGTCTAAGTAAAACTCAAATAGGGATGCGGAGGATGACTCTATTGCAACGATGATTGGAAGGAGGCTGGCTCAATGCCATCATGCTAGAGACACCACTCATCAAGTTGGATAAACTCCGCGGGACTTTAGAGAGCAAGCAACCAGTAAAAGAAAACGACGCAAGTGAAGAGACTAACGGGCCACAAAGGTGAAGACGCCATGGTCATTATGGAATAAAGAAGGAGTTGAGCACAACGCAATAAACAAATGAAGAGATGCTTTTATTTACAACGAAGGATGTGAAGACTAACGATCACTGAGCCAAAGCTCATGCAGGGGAACACATACATGAACAATACAAGGGGCTTCCTTTACAACACAAACAGGAAAGGTATACAGATGGGGAGATGGGGAGAAAGAAAAGAAAAGGAAACAACGAGGAGGAGGACGGGGTCAGGAGAGGGCAAAGGCTCCCTCTCCATTCCCGGGTCCCCTCCTGCTACGCTGGTGGTCTCTCCTTCTTTTCTAACTCTCTTCTACCTTCTTCTTCACTCAGACGGTGGTCGGAGCCATAAACTCCTCCTCTCTCTTTTCGCTGGATCTCCTTCTTTCTCTTCTCTGCGTCTTCTTCCCTCTTTCTGTTTTGCCTCTCTCTATGTGTCTTCTTCTCTCTTCCTCTCAGGCGTAGGGGGTTATATACGACCAGCCGTGTTGACCTCCGCTGACGATGGGGATTAATGGGGATTGACCCCCAGTCTTGTCTCCGAGCAGGGGGGTGCCTGTGTGCCTGGACTGGTCGTTGACACCTCGGCAGCCTCGCAGCTGGCTCGACGTGATCGTGCTATGCGCCAAGGATCCCACGCAGTGATCGGTGTGTTTGCCGCCGGTTGGCACCGGTCCAAAGGTTGGAACGCTGCACCAGATGCGGAGGAAAAGGCGCTGCACCGGGTGGAGGGCTTGGCAAGGTGTGCCGCTGAAGGAACTGGTCATATGTGCTGCTGAAGGGGTCTAACAGGTGCGCCGTTGAAAGGGCACAATGAGTGTGCTGTTGAAAGGGCACCAGGGGTGTGCCGTTGGAGGGCACAATGGGTGTGCTGCTGGAGAGGCACGAGATAGTGTGCCGCTAGAGAGGCACAAGATAGTGTGCCGTTGAGGGGGGGGGGGCATAAATGGTGTGCCACTGAAGGGCGCGGGATAGTGTGCCGCTGAGGAGGGCACAAAGGGTGTGCCACTGAAGGGCACAGGGAGTGTGCTGTTGGAGCGGGCACAGGGTGTGCCACTAGGGCTTTGAGAGTGTGCCGCTGGAGGGCTTTGAGGGTGTGCCACTGGAGGGCTTTGAGAGTGTGCCGCTGGAGGGCTTTGAGCTTTTCTTCTTCAAGAACTCAGAAACTGTGAGCTTCCTGGGGCATTCTTCACCGCCAGGAACCCGAAGGTGGGTTCATGACAGTGTATAAACTCAGGAGGGTATCCTGCCTTTTCCTTGTCATTTAATGCGCCTGTGCGAAGGGGAGAACATGTCGGGCGGTAGGATTCCTCGGAGTCTTGGGGAGTGTGTTTCTCTGGGTTTTCTCTCTTCAGCTCTGACACTGGTGCGGGACTAGATAGGATGTATGGACACACAATTTTACATGTCCACAGGCGGCCAACTATGTGGCCTTCAAAGGGGGTGGGTGGCCATGTCAGTGGCCGCCCTCAACATGGGTGAAACTCCTCCGCAGGCAGACCAGACTCTCCCGTGGATGAAGCTCTTCGCGGAGACAGAAGTGAGGAGGGCTCTCCGAGCTGCCGAACCTCTTGAACTCTCTCCTCCCCCAAAATGTCCAACCCCCTATCGAAAAATGTTCAACTCTCCCCCCCCCCGTGAGATGGTTCGGAATAAAGTTTTTTGTATGTGGGGGAATCTCCCTCCATGAAAACCATTCGAAAATGGATTATGTGTAAGCTACGTGAGTCTCGAAACCCCCCGAGTGGGAGTAGTTTCGGAGGACGTGCTCGGAGTGGGCGGATCATGGAGTTGATGGGCGGTTGACAGGAGGCGACCAAGGTTCTGGCCGTTCAAAGAAGCTGGGCGGCCAGGTTGATGGCCTTCTTGAGGGGATGGGCGGCCAACTTTGTGGCCTTCCAGGAAGCTGAGGGTGACCATCAAGTTGGCCTTCTTGAGGATTGGGCGGCCAACTGTGTGGCCTCCTTGGGAAGGTTGGGCAGCCAGCTATCTGGCTACCCAGGGGTATGGGCGGCCAAGATTGTGGCCTTCCAGGGATTAGTGGAAAATGGAGAGAATCATATATAGCACCTCAAAAAATTACCGCAAAGTTGGATCGGTGAAGGGATAGGGTGGAGCCTACCTAAACAAGGATAAGACCCCACACTCTCAATCAACAATGAGGAAGTATCACTTCTATGATGGCTGGACAAGGTCCGCGGGATGTCGAAAGTTAGGCGTCTACAAATGTCCCTCCAGAACGCCCGTTTTGCAAGGGAGCCCGACGGACTGATAAATGGGTGTTTCGGTAAAGAAACAGCCCTAATAAGGATATCCCGCTCAAGGAGATTCTCGAGCTGAGATTGAGTTTCACATATGATGAATGGACAAGCATAATGGGACAAGAGAGGTCATTCAAAGGGGAGGAAGAAAGGAAAAGTAATCTAAGAGGGCTTGTATCTACAGTCCAGTGGGACTCCCTAGCATAGCGCTGCGGGACTTGAGGGGATGAACACAATCCAGCTCAAGGAGATACAAGGCCTAAACAGGAGTGGGTAACAAAATCAGGATAAGGGGAAAACGACCTTCAAATCTCATAATGCTCATGACGATCGCATGCAAAACACACTCTCAACTTGTCGAATCGGAGTGGAATAAGGTAGACAATAGAAAAGTGATGGAATTGAAGTACTTGGATGATTGACAAAAGAGGGATAGAGTCCAGGGCATGCCAAGGGCAATTAAACCCTTATCTCGACCTTTGTCTCCTTCTTGCTGCATGAATGCCATGCTTTTTCTAAGTGCATTTTTTTTGTATGATCGCCGGTGGGATAAAAAGTGACCTATATGATGCATGCTGGGTTTAAAAGGGAAAAATCTGCCTAATGCATATCCAGAGGTATTATTGTCTGGCTCCGGGAAAGACGTCGGTCGAGAGTCCAATGAGTCCGTCATTCTGAGATCAATCATGAAGCCAAATGGCCATCGAATAACTTAGAGAACATAAACCCCTCATTATTTTTATTAGAGAGGAACTCAGAGTTTATGTGCCCGAAGTTATTAACCTCTGAGATCTATATAATATAGTATATAATAGTAGGAGAATGCGATGATGAGTGAATCCCGATGCTATATGACCTGCAGCTGCATAAACACACATTAGTGAAGTTCACAAATGAATAAGTGTTTAAAGAGGAAGCATTACTAAGGAAAGTAAGTGAGGAAAGCAAACATCGTCCTTCGGCTTAACAGTGGGCCTAATGGACAAAATGAATTCCGCGGGGATGGTCACCAGGGCGTAAGCACGTCCCCGGAGGTGATCATTCCCGATGATAGGGGAGCCTATGCTAACTTCACCTAGCACATCAATTGACCTTAGTGAGGTGTCTGGTTGGGGGAAGACCAACAAAGGGATAGTTCAAGCTCCATAGCCAAAGTCCGTTCTAGACCCGCTAACATAGGTAGGACATTTGTTCAATCAGGGGGATATGGAGTAGAAAGAGTAAGGAAAAGGGTATTGGTAATGCAACCAGGCATCTATTGAAAATCAAGTGATATGAAGGTTTCATTTAATTAGGACTTAAGTTGAAGCGTCGAGCTGACGGAGTTCAAATGGCCATTAAGACTCATGGAAAGTAAAGGAATGAGGAATGCTCCTCCTCCCGATAAGATAGCCAGGGATTTAGCTAGCTTGGATGGGCATGCAATTTGCCCCTAGTTTGAGTGTTGGTAGCAATGCAGGTATAAATTCCCTGGTGGGATGGGATGAAGAAAGGGGAGTAGCCTTTGGGGTTCGTAGTTGTGGGGTATTGATGAAGGAAATGAGGTGGTGCGGTGTGTATGTGATGCATTTTTCGGGGAGATGCCCCTTCTATTTTTTTAGATTTTTGAGTTTTTTGTGTTTTTGTTTCGTTTTGAAATTTGAATATTTAGAATTTTTTTGGAGATTTTTACATATTTTATTTTTTTTTGGAATTAAATATTTTAACTTTTTGGGAATTTTTTGACATATTCAGATTTTTTTCGCCAACGTCTGGCAACTGCCTATGAGTCATCACAACAATGAAGGAAGGATAGGTTCTTTCTACAACCTCCCAGGTATCCTGAGCGCACATCTAGGTTGATTTGGGCCTCTAGACTCCTCGAATGATAGTCTCATCGGTTAAGACTTATCTTGATGACAATGCCGTCATGCGAAGCTTTGGCCTCACCGTTAGTCCAACCGGTGGCCTCACCCTTAGTCCAACCAGTGGCCTCACCCTCCGCTGCCATCCGGTGGTGCTTTCCCCTTTCGCTTGTGATCCGGTGGCTCACCATCATATTCTTGGTCCGGTGGTGCCACCACCCTATGATCCGGTGGCCCTGCCACCTTTCCCACATCCTTGATCCAGTGGCATCCCCACCCGCTCGTTCTGGTGGCATCCCTACCTCCTCGATCCGGTGGCATCCCCGCATCCGGTGGCTCAGCCACCTTAATTCCTGATCCGGTGGCCTGCCCACCTCACCTCCTGATCCGGTGGCCCTGCCACCCTTCCTTCTTAATCTGGTGGAGACCTCTCCCCAGCTCTGTGTCTTAACCGTGGGGCAGTGTCTTCCATTCGCTTGTTTGTGATCTTTCTCAAGGTGTTGCCGCATCCGTGCGCACCTCCAATTTTGGGACATGTCACTCCTTGTGGACGTGTACCCATTTTACCCCTCCCGCATCTGGGTCCGGGGGAGATGCTGCCGAATTTTTTCCAGAATTATATACATATTAAAATACAAAAGGAATCAACAAACAAATGAAATAAATAACAACATGATGCTCCGACTAAACCATAAGAACTGTGAAGAATATGAAGAATTGAACACGAACAATTGACCGACGGATTTCCGAATGTAACTACGAACACAATCTGTATAAATAAAAGAGAATCAAGTAAAAAAAAAACCCTCCACCTGCATTCCATGAATAGAAGAGGTCCCCTCACACGTATTTAGCAACTGCATTGCATTTCATTTAGGCTCAGCCCTGAACCCCTGGTCATGCATAAATTCAGAAACCTCACTCCATGTACTACCAATCCAAGCACGAACATGAGCATCAACTACATGAATAAAAGAAGAAATTAACTGAAAACTCATAGGTATCTCATGAATAAAAGAAATTACCCCTCTTGCATATACAATCACCCAGCCGCTGCATGCACCGACCTTAGAGCTTCATGCATCGACCTCCCCCTCAGCCCAGCCACCACATGCGTCAACCTTAGCTCCCCTTGCGTCGACCTCTCTTCAGCCAAGCCGCAGCATGCGTCGACCTCAGCTCCCCTTCGCGTCGACCTCTCTTCAGCCCAGCCGCTGCATGCATCGACCTCAGTTCCCCTTGCGTCGACCCCTCCTCGGCCAGTTGTCATCTGCATCGACCTCAGGCCTCCCTGCATCGATCTCTCTTCTGGACAGCCCTTTCTCGTGTCAACCTTAGCCCCTTTCTACGTCGACCTCAGGCAGCTGCCTACGTTGACCTCTCTTCAGCCCTTTGTTGCCTACGTCGACCTCAGATATTCCTGCATGGTTACCTAAACGAGGAAATAATAAAGAAACGTAAATGGAATAAAACTCACATGGAAGTGGAATTAAACTAACAAAATAAAACTGCAACCTTGTGGCATGTACTCTCGGAGATCTCCTCTCCCCTTGGACCCTATAGAGGGAATATCAACGCTGCCCTGCTGATCGACTATGGACCCCGGGGATTATCCCCCAGCATGGCCATAGGCCAACCTCGCTCGGGCCAATACCCCCTTTTATAATTCGATCCTCTCTTGAATCAACTATTAAACTTGTCGTATCATCGACAGACATCTCTACGGGTTTATTCCCGCTTTCATTGTGTTTCTTGAAATGGACGCCCGTCCGAACACAAAGTGGTCCACGAGTGGCCGACACATTTTTACTATTTGCACCGTTAGCATGAAACCTTTCAGTACAATTCTAGGCCTTCTTAATCTCGTCTAATTTACAACTCTTTAGGCCGTAGGGCCCTCTTTTCTCGGCGATTAATCAAGGGTGTTCTCTCCTCCGAGGAGATGTAAATGACGGCGTGGCTTTTATGGCGCTGCAGATTTTAGTCCCGATACGAACCACACAATCGTTTGATCAGTTAGATGGCGCACCAAGGCTTCCACGAAGTCCGAATAAATTGTCACTTTGTGACTGGCACGTCCACGCACTTAATAAACAAATAAACCCACGTAATAAACTGACTAGATAGAATAAACAAATAGGCATGTCGAAAAGTGCATTCACAAGTCTGGCACGTCCGGTGGGACCTAAAACTACCCTTCATCTCTTCGCCGGGATCAGAGGGCCCTACGGTCCCTTCTTGAAATACTAATTGTTCAATTTGCAAATGTAGGTTGCATTCCAACGATAACAATGGTAGTCACTTTCGGCCCGCTCGTCGTCGAAAGTCATGCCCAGGATGGGTATCTCGCCGTCCCCGTCCACTTCGGGAGCTTCCCTCCCGTTGTAGGCATCCCCAACTTCCTCGGGGTGGCCTTTGTGAACTTGTTGGACGTGGAAGCGTCCGACGTTGCTGAAATCAACATCCCCACTCAGGGGCGATCAAGGCTACTGCTAGCCGCTCACCGGTCAAGGCCACCAAGCACGTCCCAACCAGGGCCTCATGTTTCGTACATCATGTGCACTTCTCGGCTGACCCGTCCAACCAGGGGTCGGCATCTCACCGCAGGAGGCTCCGTAAGGGCCATGTGAATGTTGCTCCCTCCAAAGGTTGGGTATCCAACTCTAGCAAATTAGTTATCATTGGGAGCATCCGAGTGGATTTGAACGGACGACGAGCCAAAGTGATCCCAGACAGAATCATACCCACTGTGCCAGTGCGGAATTCATTTCAGCCATTGGCAGAAGAAGACAAGAAAAGATCGAGCAGGGCCAAGAGGCTGAGGAACCAGCCGACCCAGTAGTCGACACGAGGGAAGTAGGTATGGGTTCCCAAGGGTGCCCGAATTGCTCCATCGGCTCAGGCAGAGCTAGAAAAAGTACGCTACAAGAGGCGAAAGGGAGAGAACCAGGTTGAGCTAGTAGACTTGCAGCGTCATCCGACGTTTGCTCCCCCATTGCCACCAAGGGATGCTCATCACCGGCGCCCTGGACACCATCACAACACCGCCCGACCAGGGCATTCATCCCACAAGCCCTATGTTGGGAATAGGGTGACATCACATTCTCTCCCCTCCACACATCCACAGGAGGGAGTGAGTGAAGTCAAGAGGGCTTATCTTTACGGCCCGACAAGCACTCCCCTGGGGTGTCAGAGGCTACTACAAGCACTGGCCGAAGTCTTAGAAGAGCAAGAGCCTCGATCTCCGCCGAATGCGAAATCAAGGAATGTACCAGAAGATTACCACCAATCTCCACCTCGGAGGGAGGCGCAACCATAGAGATCAGTATTTGATAGACTAACCTTCCCCAGTAGGCCGTCAAAAGGGTAGAGATGTGAAGTTCTGCACTTGCAACATGGCCGGGGTATTCGGTCGGTATGGGGCTCTACCCACTGAGCCTGAAGAGATAGCTACGCTCGCTGAAAGGCGGGGTCCTCTCACCAGGAGAAGAAGAGCAGCGAGTGAGGTGGTGCAAGCCCATGCTGAAGACACTGCTCTTGAAGGAGCCCTAACGGCTGTAACCGCTAATGTCATCACTACCGAAGACATTATCGGGATGTCGTCTACATCATTTGAGGAAGCTCCAGCTGAAGAAAGGGGAGGGACTCCCAGTTTTTCCATGAACAACCCTACTATGCTGCTCATGATGCAGTGGTACCAGTAGGAGATTGAATTGCTGAGAAAACAGTTGAATGAAAGGAATTCTCAACCCTCAACATCCGGGCAGACCGAAGCATTGCCTGAAACTCCTGTGGGGAATGGGTAGACCTTTGAAGCCTCCCCACAGGCGGCGGTGTCTTTGCCAGCACCTAACCATACCGAAGGCATCCCTCTGCAATAGCCACAACCTGCGGCACCGTCCCCACCATCGGCCTTCACTTTTCAAGGGTCGGGATGAACTACAGATCTAGAGGGGGGGTGAATAGATCTATCCCAAATTTATTCAAATCTCTAGCAATTAAAATAAATAAAGAAATAGAAGAACTGCTAATAACAGAACCACCAATACAGTATGAAATAACTCTCAGGAGATTCGATATGAAATGGCATTCAAAAACTAAGAACTCCAAATAAAGAAATCAAACGTATCAATATGGTACTTGGCAGAGGTTTGATTCAAGAGTCTCCTCACGCAAAGGTCAATTTTCCAGATAGGAGTAACCTATCCTTCTGACTAAGCCTTTTTATATACCACTGAATGATTGATCAGAATGCAAGTAATAGATGAAAGAGTTTCAAAAACAATTCTCAGTAACAACAGTATAGAAAGCTATCACAGTTCAAATTCAGGAATCAGTTAGACATCCAAGTTTGGTACTCGGCAGAGAATAGATCAGAGATCTCCTCAGGCAAGGGGTGTCGTTCCAGATAGGCTTACCCTATCTTTCCGGCCATGACTTTTTATATACCTACTGGATGAAGGACTTAGGCACAGATACCAGATGAATGTATTAGCCAGATTAAACGTGTGCTAACAATAAGCAATCCTATGCATTCATCTAATCACAGAGCAGAAAAGATATGCAATCACACAGAAGACAATTCAATTTTTAGGTGGTTTGATCTCGAGCTTGAGATCTACTTCCACCCTTACTCAACTGAGTAAGGATTCCGCTGCCACATAGTTTGAATCTGCTGATCCACAGCTTTGGGGATAAAATCCCTACAATCCGCTGAGCCTCATAGCTTGCTTTCCCATTGAGCAATATAGCTTGCTATCCGAGGATCACACCTCACCTGCTGAGCACCACAACTTGCTAACCGCTGATACATAGCTTACAAAGAGTTAAAATGAAAGACTAAGAAACAAAAGAAACGATGACAGAATTGAGAAAAATGTAGCTCCACTGGAGCGATCTGACTCTGGATTTGATCTAGGGGTTAGGACAGAACAAAACCTCTCAATCTCACTTCTCTCTCAGATCTTCTCACGACACTCTATTTTTCTTCTTCTTCTTCTCACCAATGAGCTATTTCACTCTTTAGCCTCTTCTCCCTCTCTTGCTCTTTTTCTCCTCTTCTTCTAATCTGCTCTTATCTCTTTTCTTCTATGTATTTGAATTCGAGCGTTGAACTTCCTTTTATAGAGCACGAGTCCAGTGGTTCCATGAGCTCTTGATTTGGAACATGGAGAACATGTTTTCGCGCATTTCGAGAGTCCACGTGTCAGAGGCAAAGAATAAGACGATCCACGTGGCAAGCTTTTAAAACTGCTTCCCGCCTTGGATCACATGCCATCAATCAGCTTCACTTAAGTTCCATGTGAAATTGATGCAGTCAGCCTTAACGTAACCCAGGTGTTTGAACATAGATCTGGGTTGATAGAATAAGAGATAAAGAGGTATTAGTCATTAAGCAAATGATAAGCATAAGCACGAGTTCAATCTAAATCATTTCAATAGATTTAGTTATGTCAAAAGAGTATACTCATTTCTGCAGAAACATTGATGCATAAATGAGATGCATCAGCCTGTTTAACTAACCCATGCAACATGTGTGAATAAAAGCATCGACCTCTAATATAACATAGGTAGACCTTGATGAAGGTGCATCGACCTGTCTTTATAGTGAATGCACAAGATGCATCGACCTTGATAGAGATGACTTCTAATGCACTGACTTAATGCTGCAGAGGCTAACAGACTAGCATCGACCTTTCCAACACATACATCGACCTAAGGCTGTAGTCGCAGGGTCACTAGCATCGACTTTTCTCCAACCGCTAGGTTGTTAGCATCAACTTGTGTACAAGGTGCACCGACCTTATAGAACAAGGTGCATGAGGTGCATCGACCTAATGGTTTGTACTATGTTCAATGTGCATCAACCTGATTGTGCATTCAGTGTATAAGGTGCATCGACCTTCTGAACCAAAAACCTATGTGCATCGACCTTCTAGACTCAGCGATATATGTGCATCGACCTTCTTGGTCTGCAACCCATACATGCATCGACCTTCTAGACCCAATGCCATATATGCATCGATCTGGTAGTTTAATGAAGTGAGAGATGCATCGGCCTTATAACAGAATGCTTATGCATATGCACTGACCTTCTAGGCTCAGAGTGATCATGTGCACCGACCTGTCTATCTCAATTTATGAATGTGCATCGACCTATATACTTCATCCATGAGCATGCATCGACCTATCATACTTGAAATGAAAACATGCATCGACCTTTGCTGACATACACATGAATATGCATCGACCTGGAAATGACCAGAGACTCAATCTTAAGAAAGAGACAACAAAATATTTAATGACTGTGACTGTCATCAAAAGACGCAGACTGTTGCCAGCATCAAAACACCTTATCAAATCCAGAGAAGACACAACATTCTCCCACTTTTTGATGATGGCAACACTTTTATACTTTGATGTCAATACATGGAGTATTATACAGACAGAAGCACTCCTCTTAGAAAGATATCTCAGAAAATCTCTCCCCCTATGCTCTAGACCATCTCTATACTGTACATCAATTCTCTCCCCCTTTGCCATTAGCAAAACAGAAGAGAGAGAGACAAAGTGAGATTTTTTGGAATGTAACGGAGATGACTGAATCAAAGAAGGAATAGCACAGAAAAGATGATTTGACTGACAAACTGATTTATCTTTCATTAAACAAGCATACATAGCTCAGAATCTTTTAGTATAAGAGTTTAGATAATGCATCCTTGATAACAATTTGGTTTAAGAAAGATGAAAGTTAGAGTTTAGCAACTGCACTCTTTAAAGAAGTTCGTATTAACCCTTAATAGCAATAAACCAAATATACATTGATCATGTCAGATTAGTCTAACCTCATCTTACTTAAAACAAATCAATGAATTTCTTAGCGATAATTAGAACATGTATTGAGGTTAAACAAATTTTGAAATTTCTGATATTTTACCTCAAGGTTATAGCCAGATTTTTCTTTTTGCTCACAAACTTTTGAACAGTCAGGTATAATCCATACCTTTTTACATAAGATTATATGTTGATCAGACGCCAGTACCCTTAGTTACTCAGTAGAATTTACCATTCTGTTTCATTTGTTAAGACTTTCAGGTATAGTTTACACCTTTTTGCGTAAGGGTACACGTTGATTAGACGCCAGTACCCTTAGTTACTTAGTGAAGCTAACCCTTTAGTTTTAATTTTTGAACATGTGCCCCCTGAAGCGCCAAGAATTGACGAAGTCACAAGACTGCATTTTTTATGTACATGGTTTGGATAAAAAAAAAGAGGAAGGCGTACCCTCAAGTGGGCTCGGTTTAGCCGCAGAAGTAGTAAACTCTTCAAAAGAAGGGGCCTCGGGGGCTGAAGGGGCAACGGCAGCAGGGGCCTCGACCCCGGTCGCCCCCATGCCATGAATGATGACTGGAGCAGGCTCTTCCATGCTCTTTGAAGAAAGAAAGAAAAGTCCAACAGAATTACAAGGCTGCATTCTTATTGTGTAGTCTATGATTAAAAACAAAAAATAAAAAAAAAGAAGAAGAGCGAAGAAGTCTTACCCAACGAGGGGCTTGGTGCGGCTCTAGAGGTGACAAACTCTCCGAAGGACGGGACCTTGGGAACCCGGGGAGCGGCTGCAGGGGGTGCCTCGACCTCGGACCACTTTCTCTTAGACCTCTGTCTCTCGCTCGCCTTCGTTGCGGCCAACGCCTCCTTTACCGGGGACTTCGCACGTGCACGTTTGCGGCCCTGGGGTAATGGTGTTGTCGTCAGAGCAGGCTCTGGCACGATGAAGTGTGGTGGTTTCAGCACATGTGAAAGGAGGTGCCTGTAGCCGTTCATCTGGTGTCCGGAAGGATGCTATGCAAAAATCGGCACTGTGAGCAAAAAAAGAGGGAGAACGTTGCTACTTGCGGGTAGGAAGTTCGAACACGCATGGGCATGGGTGGACGAAGGCAGAAGGGTGGCATACCTGCAGGGCCAGTGTATAGATGGAACAAGGTCCAATACGACAGAGACGACTCTTTGTCTCTGCGGGCCGCTTCACTAACCAGCCAGCACACATCCTCGATCTTGGTACAATGGTCGGCGAGGTTGGCTAAGTTCGAATGGTTTCGGGATGCGAGGTGGCAGTAAAGATTTAAGTGATCCATCCCCCACCCGTCATCATAATGAAAGAACACATTGAGGCCCCTAGCCAATGTGACTGCTGTCGAATCGTTAATTGTAAGCCCGTGCACTCGGAGCAGAACAAATAGCCATGTGGTCTGTTGATAGCGCTCAGGTCTTCGGTCTTCCTTCTTCACAAACGTCCGGTAGGGGCAAGTTGGGTCTACCTTCGGGCGCCAGCTTTCGGACGGGGTGAGCTTCTCTTCTATCGGAAAGGGATAATTGATCAGGTCTAGCCGATCTATCCCTATCCTGCATGAATCATGGAGAGACCGCTTGAAGGCGTCAACAGAAATCTCCGGCAAGTCAATAGGCGGCGGTGGCCTGAGTTGCCGTGCTTCTTTACGAACAGACATATAATCCGCCACTTCCTTCGACTTGTTGGACCTGAGTCGGAGCAAGTGGGCCGGGTCTATGTCGAGGACGGCCGTCTTCTTCTTGTTCAGAAATTTTCGCTCGGCACCATCCCAACAGTCGGTCTTGTACAACAGATAAAACCCCGTTCGGGCATTCCACCATTTGATGTAATCTGCTATGACCAGCGGAAGTCGCCTGGGGGCTGGCACCCTGAATGATGAAGCATCCGCACGGTGAAAGAAATCCCACCAAGTGCGAGCATGGTCGGCGGTCGGTCCTCCCTGAATCATCCTCACGGGCAAAGAGAACCGGGCACTATGTATGGGTATGTGCTGATCATACCCGAAATTATGCCCGAAGTGGAAAGGATAGTATGGCTCCAACAATAGTGCGTTACCCTTCCTGAATACAAGAATGCTGGGGCGAATAGATAGCGCCCAATCATGGAGCTCAGGCTCCAACAACGGGCGGCTCACCGTCCGCTGACTGATTGGATGGAGGTACCGCTCCACTTGCTCATCTCGGCATTCTCTTTTGCTGCTCACTAGCGGGCTGGAATGCGCGGCCAGGGTCCAGAAGTGAATGCTGCCCGGAGCATCGCGAGGGATGGTCGTAAGTCTGCCTCGCAGAAGATACAATTGTGTCGTCGCCAAGCCCGGCTCCACGCTTGCAAATTCCAGCATTCGAGGGAATAACGTCCAGGCCTAGAGGGCACAGGGTGCATACTCCAGAAATAGGGTGCAGACCCACGCATTGAAAAAGTGCATAGGCTCGACTATCCGCACTTGTCGCAGGAGCGGGCTACTGCTAACATCCCCCAACATCTTGTAGATCAGACACAAGGCGGAGGGGCAAAGAGACCACTTGAGCCCCCAGGCCATCTGGCAGGCGGGGTATATGGCCTCTGGCTGAATAACAGTTTCGTCACCGTACAGCATGGCGAAGGCACAGAGCCAATAGGCCAGGAAAGTCACACAGTGCGTCATAGCATCGATACCTGCCGGGTTGGGGCCATCCCTGCGCTCTTTGAAGATGGCAGTGTCTAAATCCAGCTTGCTTCGGCCGCGTTTCTTTGAAACGGCAGCGGTGCCAACATAGGGGAAATCACCATATTTCTTCTCCCCGCAAAAGAAATACCTTAACCACATCCCCATGCGCACTCTTCTTCGGTCACTGCGCCCCGGATGCCTATCCCCGCGATATGACAAGAGCAGCTCCTGGTATGCCTTCATCAGATACCAACAAGAAAAGCCAAGTGTGTACACGCCTTCCCCGTCGGTTTCATCCTTAATCAGCTCCGGGGGACACACCTCTTCATACGACTCCCCATCAATGGGCAAGCCGGTCAGCTGGTGAAGACTCCAAAGATCAATGGAGGTTTCCCCTTCAGCTGTGTAGAAAGTGTTGAGCTCTATGTTGAAGACCTCCATCATCCCGTAGCACAACCCTTTGGAAATGGGATACTTGAACCGGGAAGCATACACGCTGTAGTATAGCCCGTCCCTGATCAGCAAAAGTGCATAATTATATAACACATAGTTAGTGAATTCCACTGCCCCTTCCCGGAAGCTGTGTGCATCGTAGACTTTGAAATAAGTGAACCAGTCGACGGCCAGTTCATGTTTGAAGCAGATGGCTAGGCAATCCATAACATAGGGCTCTTCCCTATACCCTCATTTGAGTGGGGCCAAGAATAAACCGAACTGAAGCTGCTCTTTGTACACGTGCCCAATAGCATTGTCCCAACGAGCTGGTGTAAATTCAGGGGCCCGCACTAATTTTCCCTCGGACGGTGAGTGCTCCTCCAACCCCAGCATGGGTTTCCACTCCCTGGGCTCTCCCAGCAAGTACATGGGTATGCTCCTCGAAACCATGTAGACGAGGCTGTCCCTCAACTTCAGGACGGTGTGCTCAACATCCTGCACAACCCTAATGTCTCGCTTGCCTCGAGAGCTGAAGTGCTTCAGAAAATGGACCAAGTGCTTGTCCTTGGGTTGGTCCCACCAGTATCCCCCGTCCCGGTTGAACGTGCACATTAAGCCTGATGACTCCGCTGGCGTGGCTATCTCGGCATGCTCTTTGTCCAGGTCGTCCACATTAAGACACGTGACTTTTGGGGGAGCAACTGAAGACACGGGCTTGGCGCTGGCGGTAGCTGAAGGGGAAGAAGTACTTGGAGAAGCCATTTCCTGCAAAACATCAACAAGCAAATGATCAGAATGGAAAACCACAACTGGAATAGAAGGTTAAGAGAAGAGAGGGCTATTACTGAAATTAAACAAATAAGGCACAGGATTCTGATGAAATTTTGACAAAGTCTCCCATAGGTCGGAGGCGCAAAGGAGAGAAGCGGGTGCACGTCCACATGGAGTGACGGCCCCAAAAGGCCATGGTGCACACGGAAATGGCAACACCGAACTGTTCTTCACCCTTTCGGGTTACCCATTGGCCTTTTAGGCCTTAGCCACTGCCATCTCCACTCTGTCGGGTTTGATCTGGTGGCACCCCTGAAGCCCATTGGTACGGTGGCGTCCCCGGGCGGTGATCCGATGGCACACCCAGGCATTGATCCGGTGGCTACCCCCTAGTCTCCCTGATCCAGTGGCATCCCTAGCCATTTGAACTGGTGGCGCCCTTGGCCCCTGATACGGTGGCACCCCAGCGCTTGCGATCCGGTGCCCCCCCAGCACCTTTGATCCGGTGGCTACCCCCCCTAGCGCCCGTGATCCGGTGGCGCACCCCATGACTTGATCCGGTGGCACCCCCAGGCTCCGATCCGGTGGCACACGCCCTGCCCCGATCCGGTGGCTCCGCTCTAAGTCCTGATATGGTGGAAGCGGCCACTGTCATCCCTCCATCCGGTGGCCTCGTTGTGAGCGACGTCACGCGGTTCGGGGAGCGAAGAGGACGCGGAGCACGCGGGCTCCTTTTTTGTTTGCTGCAACACAGAAATAAGAGAAAAGAGAAGGGGCCACCACGGGAGATTACTCCGGTGGGGCGAGCGGGACAAATGTAATATAGCAAGATATGGGGGTTAACCGGCCATAGCGGGAAGTGACTCGCCGCGGCCTCGGGGGGACGGGAATGGTGCAGAAATCAAATAGCAAGAATTGAAACGGCCATTGGGGAAGTGACTCGCCGCGGCCTCGAGAATATGAGCATATAAGAATATAACAGAATATAAGGAGAATATAAAGAACGGGAATTTAAACGGCCATTGGGGAAGTGACTCGCCGCTGCATCGAGAATATAAATAGACAAGAATATAACAAAATATAAAGAGAATATAAGAACGGGAATTTAAACGGCCATTGGGGAAGTGACTCGCCGCGGCCTCGAGAATATAAATAGATAAGAATATAACAAAATATAAAAAGAATATAAACACGGGAATTTAAACGGTCATTGGGGAAGTGACTCGCCGTGACCTCGAGAATATGAGTAGATAAGAATATAACAGAATATAAAGAGAAAATAAGAACGGGAATTTAAACGGCCATTGGGGAAGTGACTCGCCGCGGCCTCGAGAACATGATGTGATCGCCAGGGGCCAAAAGACCCCAAAATAAAGAAGTGATCGCGCCTACCTCAAGAGCGGGAGATGGCGGGTTGCTTCTTCCTCCCCCTTCGGCCGGCCGACGGAGAGGGCTTTCCTTGGATACCCTTGCAAAACAACGACAAACAAGTAACGAGTGGATTAGAAAGATGAAGGTGTAGTATTCAAATCCTTGCGATAAAAATAACGAAATGATGGCAAGACACACACCTGGTTGGTGTTGTCTTTTAAACCCCTCTCGGACTCGAGTAGGAGGAAAATGAGATGATGGATGCAAGAAGTATATAAGAAGAGGCGCCCTTATGAAGGGGGATAGAGGATGCGAGATGATGAATGCAAAAGAACTACGAAGAAAAGGAAAGGATTGACTTATTGGATGTGCCGATGGTGGAATCCGGCGGAGCTCCGGCAACGTAGGGACGACGTGGAAGCGCGATGGATGAAGAGGACCTTCCTCTCGCGAGCGTGGGCACCCGAGAAGTCGGCGGAACCTCCACCTACAAAAGACCCCACGGGTTAGAAATGACTCCGGTAGCCTCTAGGTTCCGGCAGCCTATCGGATCTCTTAGAAGCTCCCTCAGAACTGAGGGGGTGGGCCTCTATTTATAGGGCTCCGGAGGGTGGAGGCGTCCAGGACCCTGGACACCTCCATCAGGGCAAAAAAGATATTTTATTCTATTTTTATTCATTTTTTCCGAATATTTTTATGGAGGCGTCCAGGGTCCCGGACGCCTCCATAAGTCCCACCGAACTCCACCGAAAGTCGCACGCGGTTTAACATAACGCGTAGTTTTGGAGCGGCGACCCGTGATTTGGAAATGGCCGCGTCCAACCTACTGGACGTCTCCACAATTTGGATTCTTTCACACACGACAAACCGTTGTTCGGTGGGCGGGGCCCCGTGAGTGAGTTGATGGAGGCGTCCAGGGGCCTGGACGCCTCCAAAAAATATTTTATTATTTTTATTATTTTGTTTTTTATGCCAATTGGCATTTTTTATATTTTTTATATTTGTTTTCATGGAGGCGTCCAGGAGCCTGGACGCCTCCATTAATATATCATTTTTTATGTATTTTTTGTTTTAAGAAATAAATTAAAGTAATGGAGGCGTCCATGAGCCTCCATTAAGACCCCCCCCGGGTCCGCTGAAAAGGCATCGGCAGCTCCCCGACAGGCACCCTTCCTGGTTCCGGAATTTGTTTGGCGTGTCTGAATGGTGTTGATGCCGTCCGAATGCTGCAACGAGACGATTCCGGATGCTGAAAAGGGCGGAAGAAGACTCAAGAAAAGGAAGCACTCGAGCGATTCAAAATGCGTAAGCCGTCGCGGGGCGTCGTATAGTAATATGAGACTTTCTCAGGAGACGTTAGGAATGGCGTGTCTACAGCTGCCCCGCCTTGACGTCTGCTTTGCAAGGGAGCGACACGTAGTGGAATGGTATCGAAGTGGAGTGAAATGAAGTGGGAGCGGACTGATAAGTTGATGCCAAGGTGTGATGAGACACGCTTTTGACGTTACTGTTTGGAATCTTTCCTGAAGTTTCAATGAGGCGACCTTGAAGAAGGTCTTTCAAATATTGACGATTGCTTGGACGGAGATCAAATAAGGGAGGGTGAGATGTGTGCTCAGGCACGAAAAATAAAGGAGACCAACTTCTCGGTGTGGAAGTACCTGGGTCATAAACCCGCAGGTTTCACCTTTGGTGAGCGGTTACCAGCCAATGTGGAAGTGCTGCGGCCAAGGTGGGTCAAACAAGGTAAAA
Source organism: Amorphophallus konjac (assembly GCA_022559845.1). Lineage (NCBI taxonomy): Eukaryota > Viridiplantae > Streptophyta > Magnoliopsida > Alismatales > Araceae > Amorphophallus > Amorphophallus konjac. Next base: position 27,132,366 of record CM040123.1, on the reverse strand, counting down.
AGTAAAGAAATATCTGAGAGTCTGTCCAAACAAGGGTCTCCTTTGGAAGAGCAGCGTAGGGCCGTTTCAAGGAAACTCAGTATTTCATTCGGAGTGGAATATCTCATATTTGTAAGAATTGAAGCACAGCGGCTTTCGCAATCGAATCACTTGAATGATCTTCCGCAATAAATCAAAGTCCTATATGAATGCATGCTGGGCTTAAAGAAAAATTTAAAGCAAACTAAAATAGAAAATAGCCAAGGATAATATTGTCAACTTGTTAAGAACGGGTCAGGATACCGATCCGGTGAGCCGACACTGGGCTGGGGCCCGTTTATCCACGCACCAACTCACTGAATGGAACCGTCGTCCCCATGCTATCACAAGTTAACGGCTTATCCGTACAACCCAAATTCTTCTGGGATCATCACCATTTTTGTTGAAGGGGAACTCAAATCCCAGATTCGTTCGGGCCGCAAGGTCCTTGACATGTTCTAGTAGCGTAGGTATCATATACTACGATGCATGACAAGGTGGGACCAACCAATGAAAGGCGTGACAGGAGATAGGACAAAGACGTCCGTTAGTAAAACCTGCACAGGCCAGCATGGATTAATAACATCAGAAAGTAACAGAATCGTAACAGAATCGCACCATAATGGAAAGGAGATCTAGCCAAAATCCTGACATTGACTGCTGATGTGACATGTTCTGTCCTGTAGCGATCTTCCCTTCCTATAAGAACTCCCCTTAGGATAGTTCATTCAAATGCACCAAGGTGGGTTTTGGAAGCTCAGGAGAGGAAGGAGAGGAGAATCTAGAGATTTCAGGATGGAAGGAGAGTCTTCCCGCGTTATGAAGAGGAGCAGGCCTAGCAGCGAGATCAGGCGACTCTCCGACCTCGAGGGTCATCTGAGTGGGACGATCATGTCGCATATGGTAAGCTGATTCATTTCAACTTTCTCCTCTTGAACCTTCTTCTCACTTGCTCTCTTCCTCTTCTTTCTTTTCTCTTTCAGCCATATCCACTCTTCCCGGGCCCGAGGAAGTTTTCCAAATTGCCATGGCTTTCAAAGTTAACTTCCAACATATCCATCGGCATGAGGGCCATACTCTCGAAGTGGCATCTGCAGGGGCTCCTTATTCACGCCAAACACTACGAGAAGATTCGTATGGACTGGGCGGCTATGGGCGCACTAGTGGAGATCTGGCATCCCCAGACCCACACTTTTATCTTCCCGACCTTCGAGGCGACCATCCTCCTCGAGGAGGTGGAACTTCTGCTCGGATTGAAGAAATTCAAGAGTGACGGGAAGGTGAAGGCTATGCGGATGCTGACACGGGGGACTTCCGAAAGCGTCCTTGGAAGCTTCATGCCGCCCGACGCAGCCCGAAAGGTTCGTACTCAAAAGGGAATTGATTTGCAAAAGCTCGCGGAATGGGTCATGGAGGCCCTGAGAGGGTTACCAGACGATGACTATTTGGAGGGAATCATGAAGGGGTTCACCATTTGTCTGGCGGGTGCTCTCTTGTTTCCTTATACCGACAACATGGTGGAGGAAGACCAACTGAGTGCTATCTGCGGATCTGGCGTGGAAAGAGGGTGGGACCCGCCGTCCTTGCCTATCTTCACAGCGGCCTTACTGCCTCGAGTATGGGTAAGCCTCCATTTGGTTGCGCACTTGTCTTGAATTGCTGGCTTGATTTGCATTTCAAATTCGACCACCGCGAGGGAATGCCAACGGCTTCGAAGCTTTTCCAACAAAGCCCGCTTCATCACATAGCCGACGTGTTAGGCTTTGGTGGCACTGTAGCGAACCGTGTTCCGTGGCTGAAGAAATGTGAAGACTGGCGGTCCCACTTTCGAACCATGACACAAAGCTTCTTTACTTGCGCACCGGCATGTCTACTTTCGCTCGAGCTCCTCATGAGGCCTTCCTCTGAAGTTGATCTCCAACTGATCGGCGCAACCGAGTTCGTCCTTTATAACGCGCATCGATGCTGCCTCCAGGTCGCCATTCCACGCCATTCATTCCTAATATCGACTGGCATCGTTCCTTTGAAGAAGAGAGAGTTGGGCACTGAAGCGGATGCGAAGGAAGTGAAGACCGTCAAAGCACCCTGGAAGACAAGTGTTGCGGGAAAGGCCTTAGCGCATGTGGGGGAAGAATGCGAGCTGTGGAGAGCTTATGTAACCGAACTGGGGAAGTTAAGGCCTAAGGCGCCTAAGCCCCTGATGTAGCTCGTTCTGCTTTCTGATGGAATAAAATCTGTCATTTTGATGTTTTGGACCACGTTCCCTTTGTTATGATTTTTATTTTTCCGTTTTTCTATTTTTATGTTTTCTTTCTTTTTATGTACCTATTTATTCATAATATGATAATATGTAAATATATATATTAAAAAATATTTTTAATGGGGGTGTCCAAGGATCTGGATGCCCCTAATTTCTTTTTTATTATTTTTTTTGAATTTTTTTGGTTGGGGGCGTCCAGGGGTCTGGACGCCCCTAATTTCTTTATTATTATTATTTTTTTGGATTTTTTTGTTTGGGGGCGTCCAGGCGTCTGGACGCCCCTAATTTCTTTTTTATTATTTTTTTGGATTTTTGTTTGAGGGCGTCCAGGCGCCTGGACGCCCCTAAATTTTTGAATTTTTGAAAAGAAAAGAAAAACATGGGGGCGTCCAGGCGCCTGGACGCCCCAACAAAAGGAATTTTCTTTTATAAGGGGGGCCTCACCCCCCTTTCACTTCTACTGTTCATTCTAAAGACTCGTTCACCCTAAAACGACCCATTCCCAATTCCAATGGAGCAAAGAGGCCCGAGCCAGGGTGGGGAGAAGCGGAAATGACGGGCTCGTCGTCCGAGGAGGCTGAGAGATGACGCCCAGGAGGCTGCCGTGGCGGAGGAGATTGCGGCGGAGGAGGAGGCTCCTCTTTTAGCCGTGGAGGACCCTGCGGGTGCTGGTGACGCGGGAGAGGACGAGCACGATCCGGTAAGCCCCTTAGACTTCCATTCTATTGGTTCACTGGGCTAAACGGGCGGACGAGAGGCTGTGTGGAGAAGGCCGGGGAGTGAGTGAAGGAGGCGTCCAGGGGCCTGGACGCCTCCACATTTTCTTTTTTTTCTTTTTATCTATTTATTTTTAAAATAAGATTTAAAAAAAGGAGGCGTCCAAGGCCTGGGATGCCTCCATGATAATATATTTTATTTTATTTTGTTTATTTTTGTTTTTGTTTTTTGGTTTTTCTAAAAGTAAAATAAAGAAAATAAATAGGAGGCGTCCAAGGGGTTGGACGCCTATAAGAAAAACATAAATATTTTTTTTTAAAAATAAAATAAAAAATAAAAAATAAAATAAATAAGTAGCATATACAGTGTTATTGTTTATTACTATCCATGCTGCTGATGTGTTGCCCTGTTGGTTTTGTGGTGTGCAGGGCGTGATGAGGGGCCGGATCAGCTGGTCTCTAGTGGTGGCAGCATACCGTGGGCTGCCAGACTTCCAGAGGGCGCGTGTGAATGCCATGGGCTTTGGGGCCTTCCTCAGGATCGAGCCCTTCCGGCTCGACCTTCCTCTTATCCAGGCATTGAGGGAGCGGTGGCATGCGCTGAGTCGGGCATTTCTGATGCCCTGGGGGCACATGGTGCCGACACTAGAGGACGTAGCTCGGATCACCGGGCTACGAGTTGACGGAGAGGCAGTCAGCGGGGTCACCTACCCCGACTACCGAGAGAGTGCCCTGGACCTGCTGTGGTTAGAGACGAGCGTGACCGACAGAGACAGCAGGGTAGTCGGCCGAGTGGAGATTATGGAGGCGCTCGGATTTGTCGACCCGCGCCAGCGGGTTAGCGAGATTGGAGCGGAGTTTCTGGCACGACTGGAGGGAGATGCCCGTGCAGCTTTCACCCAGGACCCGAGCGAGCGGGAGCTGGTGGATCTAGACCTCCGGAGGTTTCTTTTCTTCTTCCTGGGCCGCCTTCTGCTGGGGACGAAGGGTGACGGTATCCACTGCCGCTTCCTCGGGATCCTGGCGGACCTTGACAGAGTGGGGCACTACGCGTGGGGAGCGGCTCTGCTTGCCCATTTGATTGCTGATCTCTCCCAGACTTCAGAGAGGGAGACGACAGTCAGCGGCTTCGCACCTTTTCTCCAGGTACACAATTTATTTATGCATTTTACCGTAGTTAAATATGCAATCACTCGTGCTAATGATGTATGATGGATGCAGGTGTGGAGTTATTACTACTTCCCGATGGGGAGGGCCAGGCAGGGGAACAGGAGAGCCGTTCCTCTAGCGCGACAGTGGAGGCCGGTCGTGGTAGCGGCACCACACAGCTACCAGCTGGCGTCACTTCGTCGGGAGCTGAGCGAGTATCCCGAGGCCATGGTATGATGCGTATGATTTTTTTGTGTTTTTATGCATGTGACTGAATGGTAACTAACATGATGTATGTATGGTGATGCAGGTGGTGTGGAGACCCTACCTGGGCATGGGCGACGCTGGCCAGCCTTGGGTTGTAGCGGGTCTTCCTCGTTTCGGGCGGGACGTGTGGGTCCATTGCCTGAACGAGATCGAGCCGCTTCGGCTGAGGCCGGTTATGAGGACGTTGGGGCTAGCCCAGGAGTGGGTCGATGTAGACGAGCCGGTCCGCATCGGGCGGAAGACCAAGGGGAAGGCGAAGATCGTGGACTGGCGTACGCGCTTCCTGGCACAGTACCAGGACTGGCAGCAGGGCGGGGTCCCAGTGGTGTCCCATGTACAGGACAGTACTGATTACCTGAGACGGTACCGGGCTACGTACGGGGACCGCCTCTTCCTTGGTGGTATGGCAGGGGTAAGTGAAATGAGAATGCTTCATCCTTCTATATGTATATGCATGTGGCACTAACTTATGTCCAATGCAGGATGCTCGTGACAACATGATCGCCGAGCTGAGGGCCCAGCTGGCAGACGCCAGGCAGCAGTTAGTGGCCATTCGACAGGAGTTGGAGATCCTGGTGAGTTTATGCGATGCATTTTTTTACCCTGGATTTTTGATACTTGGCCTCTGACTGTCGTTTGCTCTATGTTTCAGCGGGCCCACCAGGCAGCGGTAGTCGGGACGGCTGGTGGGGCGGGTCCCAGTTCGTGGGGCCCTCCTCCGGAGGTTTCTGCGCTTCAGGAGCAGCTGGCCTACGCGGTGGCCCGGGCTGAGGAGGCCGAGCGCGATCGTGAGGCTCGAGTGAGTCCTTGCTTGGCCCTGACCCTCCTCTAGTCACTCTTTCACCCTTCACCTCTCTCTTACGATGCACGCGTACTTTGACAGGTGGCCGAGATCCGAGAGGCCCTAGCGCGTGCTGTTCGTGCCGAGCAGGAGCGCGACGCTCGGGTGGCGGAGCGTGACGCCCGGATTATGGAGCTGGAGGAGGAGTGTCGACGGGAGGCTGAGGAGCTCCCTCGTGACGTGCTGGATTTGCGGATCGCCCTCGAACTGTCGAGGAGGGAGGCGACACGAGAGAGAGAGGAGAGGGAGAGGGAGAGAGAGGGCAGAGAGAGAGAGAGGAAAGAGAGAGAGAGAGAGAGAGAGAGGATAGGAGGGCGGAGCGACTGCGAGACTGGGACGAGAGGAGGGCTCTGGAGGCCCAGCTGATGGAGCTCCGATTGAGTCTCCGCACGGCGGAGGGGAGGCTTCGAGAGAGCGAGGAGCGGTACCAGAGGGCGAAGGAACGTGGGGCGCGACTTCGTCAGTCTTGTTCTTTTTCCATGGGCAGCTATCTGGTTTCTTCGGCCGAGGAGCGTCGTCGTGCCTTCAAGGCTGGGGTGCCACCGCAGGGCGAGGCGAGCACGACTTCTCAGGGTTCGCAGAGGTCGCAGAGGCCCCCTAGGGATCCCCGTCAGAGGAGGGAAGAGAGAGATGACCAGGAGGGTGATGGCGAGAGTTAGAGAGTTGCTTGTACACTCCACCCTCCTTACTGCATGATGTACTTTCGACTATTATATGAAATGAAAATGACTTTCTTGTGTTGTGTGTACCTTTCCTCTCTCACTTTTCTACTGCACCGAGTTATTTCGAGGCATGTCTTACGAGACTTTGCCCTGAACAGCGGGGAACTGCACTTTGCACGGGGATTCTGTTTCCTTTCGCCCTTTTTTGGGCGCGTCCAGGCGCGAGGACGCGTCTTAATCCTCGAATTCAAATTTAAAGCGCCGGGTGGCCTTTCTTCTCCCATGCGTTACCCGCAAGCGAGCCCGCCTCCTGTCGAGATTTGCTTGCCCCTTTCCGTCTTCTTCCTCTCTCGATCGATGGAGTTCGGTGCGCCGGACTATGGTGAAGGTGGAGAGGGACGTGGGACTCCTCGCCTGAGGAGGGACACCCAAGAGCACGGAACGGTGTCCATGGAGGAGGAAGGGCCGCTTCGGGCCCCCGAGGGACCCGATGTCGCGGAGGGAGGTGAACACGGTTCGGTGAGTGCTTCGGTTTCCCCTTCTTTGATCTATTTTGAGTTTTGAAGCGGGCCACGCGAGGGGGGAAGGGTTCGGCGAGTGTTGCACTCAAATGATGGACGCGTCCTAGACAGGGGACGCGTTCTTTGTTATGATGCGAGGCCCTTCTTTCTTGGTGCAGGACATGGCGAGGACCCTGGGCCTGGCCGATGAGTGGGCGAGTGCAGATGAGCCGAGCCGTGTCAGGAAGGAGAGTCGCGGCAAGGCGAAGCTCGAGGATTGGCGCATACGTCTCCCTGGGCAGCAAGGGAGCGTACTAGTGCAGGATAGTGCCGACTTCCTGCGGCGGCAGAGAGAGAGAGTTATGCGGGGCTTCCCCAAGCCGGGGATACGCGCGACGTCGACGGGTCGCGTGCCCAATTAGCCTAGGTCAGGCGGCAGCTGGCCGCCACTCAAGAAGAACTGTCGCTCCTGGTAAGCTAAGTGCTGCATTTTTTATTTTTAAATGTGGAGCTTAGCTGACGGCTGTTGTTTGTTCGTTCCAGTGTGCCCAGCAGACAGCGATGGTGGGAGTGGCTGGCGGCGCATCTTCCAGTTCCTCGGCCCCTTTTCTCGAGATTGCCTCCCTTCGGGAGCAACTTGCTGGTGCGGTGGCTCGGGCTGCCCGGGCGGAAGAGGAGCGTGATGCCTGGGTGGCGACTGTAGCAGAGCTGCGACATCGCGGTGAGGAGAGACCTTCTCCAGACATCCTGGAGTTAAGGGTTCTTCTGCAGATGATGAGGAGAGAGGCAGAGAGAGAGAGAAAGCCGAGAGAAGGTCCGAGCGACAGCGGGATCAGACCGAGAGGAGGGCCTTGGAGGCCCAAGTGAGGGAGCTCCAGCTGGGCCTTCAGGCCGTCGTGCAGAGGCTAGGAGGGATGGAGACGCGCTACGAGAGAGCGCGAGAGTTCGGGGAGCGACTGCGCCAGTCTGGTCGCTTTGCCGCTAGTGGCTTCTTCGCCACGCCAGGGGAGGAGCAGCGAGTCATTACTGTGGAGCTGGCGCCACGAGGCGAGGCGGGTGCTACTGCACGGGGATCCAGGAGGCTTCTGAGGGACCCTCACCTCAGGGGAGAGGAGAGGGACGCCTAGAGGGACGAGCATGAAGATAATGGCAAGAGTTGGCGAGCTAGTGGACCCGCCTCATCTCTATGATTGTAGTGTTTATGACAGCTTATGTAGAATTATGAATGGAGTGATTTGATTTTCTGCTGCTTGTTTGTTCTCTTGTGCGTTCCTTCTTCCCTACACTTCTTCTCCTTTGCACTGTTCCCATGTGATGGGTCTGCCGAGACTCCACCCCAAGCGGAGAATCGCGTCTTGTTGTGACCATTTTCCACGGGAATCTGCCGTCGAAGTCAATAATGACGGCCCTAGTCCCTTTTCCCGGATGTTGTGTCAAGTTTTGCGGACGTCCTCCAAAACATGATAGGGTATCCCTAGACAACATAGGGGGCTAGTCGTCATATTCTTCGTCCAATCAATCACCCTGTGCGAGCGGTGAAGTGACACACGGGACCGCATGGTAGGTGCCTCATCGCGAGGGCTATCATTAAAGGTGATGGAGGCAATCTTGGCCTGCACTCCTTCATTTCTATAAATTCTTGTCCCTTTTATCCTCCCAGGTATATCGAGAGCTAACTCGAGGAGCACAAGTTCTCACGGGAGAGGAGGAGTTCAAAATTCTGAGAGTTGGATGGAGGGCGAATCTTCCCACTCCTCGAAGAGAAGCAGGTCCAGTGGTAGTAGTTCCAGGAGGCTTTCGGACCTCGAAGGGCACTTCAGCGAAAGGACCCGATCGCAACTCGTAAGCAAGTTTTCCTGCCCCTTTTCTCATTCTTTTTCTTCCTTCTTTTGACAAACCTCCTCTCCATTCCCTGCATGCGTAGAGTGTGATGAAATCACAGATCTCATGGGAGTTGGTAGTGGCAGCATACCGAGGTCTCCCAGATTTTCAGAAGGCCAGGCTAGACGTGATGGGATTTGGCACCTTTCTTCGGATCGAGCCGCTCGAGCTCGACCTGGTTCTGATCCAAGCCTTGTGTGAGAGATGGGACCCAGTGAGTCGGGCATTCCTGATGCCCTGGGGGCACATGGTGCCCAGCTTGGAGGATGTGGTCCGGATCACAAGCCTGAAGGTGGAGGGCGAGGCAGTGACCGGGGTCACTTATGCGGATTACCGAGAAGGTGCTCGAAGCTACTGGGTTTGGACCTAGATGGTCGAAAAATAGGTCGGTAGCTAGGGCGTCCCTCATGGATGCATTAGGGCTCACCGACACTCATCGGCGGGATGATGAATCCTCAGAAGAGTTCATGGAAAGGATGGAAATAGGATGCCGTGCCGTGTACTGCACAGATTTCAGCAACTGGGAAAGATGCAACATAGATTTGAGGAGATTTCTCCTCTTCCTTCTGGGGAGATTGGTACTGAGCTCGAAAGGGGACGGTATCCAATGTCGCTTCCTGGAGCTGCTATCAGACCTTGAAAGATTAGGATACTATGCCTGGGGAGCTGCCATGCTGGCACACTTGTTTGCAGGCCTGTTCCAAGAAGCGGATCGTGAGATGGCTGTGAGTGGTTTCACACCATTCATCCAGGTATTTTTGGTTTTGCTTGTTTTGTATTTTTTCTTATTTTTGCAAGGTACTGATGACCTGCGTTGACCAGCTGTGGAGCTATTATTACCTCCCCATGGGGAGAGCTCGGCATTGGCGACCCGCGATGGTGCCGCTAGCCAGGCGGTGGGAACCCATCATGAGTGCGGCACCCCTAACCTACCAACTGATGGTGCTAAGGCGGGAGCTACAGGAGTTCCCTGCAGCGATGGTAAACTGGAGACCCTACTCAGACATGGTCGATGCCGACCAGCCGTGGGTTCTAGCAAGTCGTGCCCGGTTCAGACGGGAATTGTGGATGCACTGCCTGAATGAAATCGAGCCGCTTCGGCTATGATTGGTTATGAGGACTTTAGGACTGGCTCAGGAATGGGTGGATACGGCTGCGCCACCTCGTGTCGGGAGAAAGACGCGGGGACCGGCGACCTGCATTGACTGGCGTGTGCGATTCCCCGAATAGTACGAAGACTGGCAACGGAGTGGCATAATCGTGGAATCGCAGGCACAGGATAGCGAGGCTTACCTGCGTCTATACAAGACAAGGTACGCAGAGCGGTTCCAACCCCGGGGACTTGCGGAGGTAGGTCTCCCCTTTTCCTCTTTTCTTCTTTCTCCCTTTTTTGGTTTTCTGGTGGAAATGCTGACTCGTATGGCTGCAGGATATCCGTGATATGATGATAGCGACTTTATGAACTCGCTTGGCAGAGATGGAGCAACGGTTGGGCGATGCCCGTGGAGCTACGAGCGCCTTGGTAGGTGTACAGTGCGTTCCTAATTAAAACCACAGATTCCAGATGTTGGCTGCTAATTCACGTGGTCGTAGCATGCCCAGATTGGCGCGGCTTCCCCAGCGATGGGAGTAGGTGGTGCCTCTTCCAGCTTGTGGATTCCCACCTTAGAACTTGACTTGCTTCATGAGCAACTTGCTCACGCCACGCAGCGTGCTGCGGAGGCAGAAGGGATGCTCTGTATACAGGTAAAAGTTTCAGTGTTGAGTTCTCTTTGTTTACGCCTTATCGCGTATCTGAGATGGTACATCTGGCAGGAAAAGGAGACGGAAGACGTGCTTGCCCAAACTGCGCAGAGGGAGGCTAGGATAGCAGAACTGGAGAGGGAACTACGACGTCATCCTGATGACGACTCTTCCAGGGATGCTATGGAACTGAAGATCACTCTCCAGTTGGAGAGGGAAGACCTTGAGAGAGAACGGGCAGAGAGAGAAAGAGACGCAGAGAGAGAAAGAGCCAACAGATTGACTGAAAGGGAGGAACGAAGGGCCATGGAGGCCCAACTATTCGAACTCCGAACCAGCCTTGGTCCTGCTGAACAGTGGCTGAGAGATGGTGAGGAGCGCTACCGAAGAGCACGGGAGCGTGGCTTTCGTGTTGGTAGCTTCTCTGCTGCTTCCGTGGATCAACGCCGGGGTGTGGGAATAGGAAGGGGAGTATAGAGCGGTAGGAGTACCGCTTTTCGTAGTTGGGTAGCACCTTTGAGAGCGTTTTGCCCGGAGAGTAGTGGGACGAGTAATGCAGAAAGAGAGGGCAGAACTTGATGTAATTTTTTTGGTTTTGGAAAGGAATAAAATACAAGGTTTAGTCTGTTTGGTTTTCACCTTTACTTTTGTCGCCTCGAATCCCTGCACACATCACTGAAACAAACAAATCAGAATTTCTGTTCTGACTTGGCCCCTTGCTCAATAAGCAAATGGTCAGGTTGACTGTCCTTGATAACTGGTCAAGGGGCCAAGCCTTTATTAACGAAGGCAATGGAAAGATGTGGTGATGATGGATGCAACAGACAAGTATGCGAATGCAAATGATATTAAAAGTGAGATGCTACACGCAAATGCAATCATGCAAAATTGATTTGTTTTCTTTTTTATATTTGGCTTTTTTTTGTTTTATCATAAAAAAGATTTTTTTGTTTGCAAATATGTACATTTTCTTTTTTTCCCTTTTTTGTTGTTTTTATCATTTCAATTTTTTTGTTGCTAACGCCAGGTAAGCACCCAAATGGCACCTAACCTACGTGAGAACAGGGGTTTCTTACTAACCTCCCAGGTATCCTAAGTGCACATCTAGGTTGATTTGGGCCTCTAGACCCCTCGAATGATGATCCCGTCGGCTAAGACGTACCCTGATGACAATACCGTCATGCCATGCTTAGGCTCCCAGTCGCTTCCGACCACAGGGATTCACCCAAAAGGTGTTTGAGGTAAGAGATTTGCACGACCCGGGTCTGTTTCCTCACAACTCTAGATGGTATATGATGGAACACCCTGGAACCCCAATGACCAACCGCGCGACGCTGACCCGGAATCAGACGCCGTCGCACCCATAGGTGACGCGCTTGCATTGGCCTAAGCCCGAGGTTAAACAAGAAGACATCAAGGTGGTAAACATGGGTCTTGACCAACCAGAAACACGGAGACTCCTTCGCAGAGATAGCTTTTACTTTTCAAAGTAGGCAACCAAATGTGTATATTAAAATAAGGTCGCAGACCCTGGGCAGTTTTCACCCTTCAGAAACTCCATCGAACCTTCATCTTTAGAGGGAGAAGGAAGAGTGTAGGGGATAAACCTCCTGAGAGGACCGGCAAAGCCGTTAACCCGGTGAGCGAATAAGGGCCCATTAACTCTTTCCTTTCGGACAACTTCGGACCAAATCTTGAGCATTTACATTCCACGGCCCCTTTTGTGGATTCAGACTTTTACTTTGAGGGGTTCCGTTTATCGCAATAGGCACGGTCACGACCAGGCTTTTCTCTTGATTTTGATTTTGTATTTCTTTTTGTGAGGGAGATATAGTCGTTTGATGTTTGTGGGCTCCCTTTTCGTATGCCTGCGGGGACACTGCCCTCTTCTCGTGCTCTGATCGATGCTCGAGGAAATGGATCTTACTTTTGCCTTTGGGGTTTGAGTTTCGGTTTCTCATGCTTAGCGTTTTAAGGGCGCCGACTGTCTCATTTGGTCGAAGAGAAAAGAATAAAGATTACAGCTTCCGGAGATCTTCTGGGTGGGGCCCCACCGTAGGTGATGCTACCGACTTTTTTGAATAAAATACATAAGTGAGCACATGTTAGCTTCCTTCGAGCGAGCATAGGCCGACGTGGCCGGACAGGGATCTCCACGGTTCTGGCAAACCAAGACCCGGTGCCTACCAAGCCTTAATGGGCCCTATCCTAACATGAAGATTAGATGTAGGGACTTAACTACATGGTGACTGCCAGGCATCGGCATTTTGAATTTTCCATATTTTCAGTGGTTTTTGGTATTTCTTTGTTTTTGATGTTTTTTATCTTTTCATCATTTTTTTGTTTTGTGCTAAGGGTAGTATTTCTTAAGATAAAGCCCATTCCAAGGGTGGGATAACTCGGTCCCTTCGGCGTTGACTAGCTTGTAGGCATTGCCAGGGTACACGACTTGAATTACAAATGGTCCTTCCCAATTGGGTTGGAGCTTAGAACGCGGCCCTCCAAGTTTGACAAATTCTTTTTACGACCATCTCACCGACTTTGAATTTTCTCTCAACGACTTTCTTTTGGTAAAAGCGAGCGAGTCTATTTTGATAATCACGCGCGTGTTCGGCAGCGGCCAGCCGCTTCTCATCCAAGAGTTCCAACTGGGCAAGGAGTGAATTACGACGATCGTTGAGGGGAAATTCCTCGTCCAATTGTACCCTGAGAGAAGGGATCAGAGTCTCGTACGGGACTACCGCTTCCATACCATAAGTAAGGGCAAATGGAGTCTGCCCGGTGGGGGTACGAATTGAAGTGCGATAGGCCCATAGGGCTTCAATAAGTTTTTCTGGCCAATCTGAAAACTTACTAGACTCGCAGGTTTTTTTGATGATTTTGAGCAATATTTTATTGGTGGCCTCCGCTTGGCTGTTGCCTTGTGGGTAATAAGGTGATGAATGATGCAATGCAATTGCGTACCTTTTGCAGAGGTCGTGTAGGTCCTGAGAAATGAACTGTGACCCATTGTCGGTGACGATTGTGCTTGGGACGCCGAATCTGGCGAGGATGTTCTTCATGATGAACTTGCAGACTGTTGACGCCTTGATTTCCGCGTAAGCTTCGGCTTCGGCCCATTTGGTGAAGTATTTTGTCACAGTAAGGATGAAAGATTTCTGCTTGGTGAGGGAATTGGGATCACCTAGGGGACCAATGGTGTCGAATGCCCACATGGAGAAAGGCCACGGGGAGGATATTGGATGAAGTGAGGAAGATGGTGAATGGATTTTATCGGCGTGAAGTTGACACTTGACACACCTACGGACATAGACAGCACAATCCTCTTCCATAGTGGGCCAATAAAAGCCTTGGCGAATGATCTTCTTGGCGAGCATCTGACTATTCACGTGGCCACCGCACACACCCGAGTGCGTCTCCTCTACACATTTCCAAACTTCATCGTCACCAAGACATCTTAACATAATACCAGTAAGGCTCCTCCTATAGAGTAGACCTCCAACCAATGTGTATTTCTGAGTCACCCTTCTTATGGCTTTCTTGTCCTCTGTGGTGGCCCCTTCAGGATAAGACTGATCTTGGCAGTATTTGACGATTTCATAGAACCATGGTTTCTCTTCATCAGCCAGTTCTTCTTCAGCCTTTGCCAACATGATTTCCCTCTTCTCAAGGATATCTTCATGCAGGATCTTCCTTGCTATCCTGTCTTTGATATTTACGTAGGAAGCATCATCGATTGCAGGGGCGTGAAGTTTGTAGATGGAAATGGACTCAAACCATCTTCCTAGAGGGAACCTTATGGGTGATGCCAACGAGGTGAGGGCATCGGCGAGAATATTCTGATGACGAGGGACATGAACAAAGATCAGTTTGGTGAACAGTTTGGCAAAGGCAGCAGTGAGTTCTTGGTATGGCTTGAGTTTGGGATCGCGAGTGCGATATTTAGTGAGCACCTGGCGAAGGATGAGTTGACTATCACCTACGACTCGCAACTCAGTGATACGAAAAGAATGAGCGAGTTCTAGGGCAGCTAGAAGAGCTTCATATTCGGCTATATTATTGGTAACTAGAAATTTGAGCTGGTATGTCAATGGGAATGTGAGGCCTTCAGGCGACAGGAGGGCGACGCCGATTCCTCTCCCTTGAGAATTCAGAGCTCCATCAAAATATAGCGTCCACACTGGCTCATCTGATTGGTTGACGGACATTAGTTCCTCATCTGGAAACTCTGATTGGATGGGATCGAACTTGGGAAGAGGATGGTGAGCGAGATGCTCGGCTATGGCATAGCCTTTAATCACCTTTTGCTGGATGTAGGTGATGTCGAACTGAGAGAGAAAACTTTGCTAGCGTGCTAGCCTATCCGTAAGGACGGATTTCTCTAGAAGGAATTTGATAGGATTCATTCGAGCAATCAAGTGGACCTCATGAGCCAAGAAGTAGTGCTTCAATTTCTGCACTACCCAAACGAGGGTAGCACATGTTTTCTCCATGACGGTGTACTTCTGTTCACAGGGATTGAGAAGTTTGGACAAGTAATAGGTTGCCCGTTCCTTGCCTTCTTCATCAGCTTGTGCAAGGACGGCTCCCACGGAGTCATCCAAGACTGAGACGTAAAGGATCAGAGGTTTTTCTGGTTTAGGTGGAATGAGAACGGGTGGACTAGCCAGATATTCTTTCAACCCTTCAAAAGCTTTCTGACATTTAGAATTCCAGTGGAATTCTACTCCTAGCTTGGTCAACTCGTAGAGAGGTCTACACCTTTGTGAATGTTGGGACACAAATCGACGAATAAACTGTAACCTCCTGATTAAACCTCGGACTTCCCTCAAATTCTTGGGAGGCGGCATATCCCTGATAGCCTTGGCTTTGTCGGGATCTATCTCGATCCCTCTTTTGCTCACAAAGAACCCCAGCAATTTACCCGACGATACACCAAACACACACTTTTTCGGGTTCATTTTCAATTGGAACTCCCTTGACCTCTGCAAGACCTTAGCCAAAACTTCTGGATGTTCCATCCTGGTCCTTAATTTCACCAATAAGTCATCCACATATACTTCCAGATATATGTGCATCATGTCATGAAATATGGCCATCATCGCTCTTTGGTAAGTAGCTCCAGCATTCTTTAACCCAAACGGCATGATCACGTAACAATATGTTCCCCAAGGGATAGTGAATGACGTCTTCTCCTGGTCCTCTTCTGCCAAACGAATTTGATTATATCTTGAAAATCCATCCATAAATGAGAGGGTCTCATATCCTGCCGTGTTATCGATCAACACATCAATGTGAGGCAAGGGAAAATCATCCTTCGGACACGCGCGGTTAAGGTCCCGGAAGTCAATGCAAATCCTGACTTTCCCGTCTTTCTTCATGACCGGAACAGTGTTCGCCACCCATTGAGGATAAAGAACGACTCTAATGAACCTGGCTTTGTGGAGCTTATCGACCTCTTCTTTCATTTTCAAAGCCATCTGAGGGTGGAAACGCCTTAACCTTTGTTTTACCGAGACGGACCCTGGTTTTAGGGTTAAACGGTGTTCGACCAAGGTTGAATCTAGACCCAGCATATCCTCGTAGCTCCATGCAAACGTGTCCTTATATTCCTTGAGAACTTCAATTAATGTCTTTTCTTCAGAGGGTGGTAGATTGTCACTTATGAGGATGATCCTAGGATCTTCCTCAGTTCCCAAGTTGACTTCTTTGGTGGATTCTTCTACGGCGGTTGACGGCTCGTCGAATCTCCTCATTCCACTAGTGTATGCGCCCGCTGCATCCTCATATTCTTCACCCTCATCTTCAGTGGGGCATTCTTCATCTGTGATCTTGTAGACTCCATACCCTTCATCAAATGCACAGTCGCCCTCACATTCTATTTCCGGTAGCTGGATGTGATTTTCTAGCAACTGGGGGATGGCGAGAAGGGCCTGACATCTGGCGGCTAAATCCAGAAGGAATCGACGAGGGATCTGCCTACCCTTAGATTTCTTCCTAGGTACTACCCTTGACCTATCATTCCTAGATTGACTGACAATATTTACAGAAGAAGAGGAAGACGAAGAGGATGGTGTAGAATGTACAGGAGAAGACCCCTCAGAGGAGGGGTAGAAAAGGTCGCTCATCGGACCTTGGACGGGTGGTCCGCAGGGCGGGACGCACCAATGGGAGATGTAGGAGGTTTCCTCAACGAAGATGTGTTGTTGGGGAGTTTGAAAATTGACGTTTTTTTTCGTTTTCATTTTTGATGACAAAGCAGTGAAAAGAGATTGGAGGAGAGAGAAAAGTGGTTATGGCTAGAGGATTGTGAGGCTCATAGAGCAGATCATTGTTGAAGATCTGGCGCTGGTTGAGAAGCCCGCGTAGTTATGTAAGCAGAGAAGGGGATCTGGGAAGATCATCAGATAATTGTCTGGCCCAGGAAGAAGATATCAGCAAAGGCTGAGACGAGTGGATGAAGAAGATGGCGGCTAATGAGCCGTCAACGGCAATGTTGAGGACGGATGAAGATCCGTCGATGACAGGGTCCTTCTGGCGAGGACGAGGATAGTTTGGAACCTTGGCAAGAGTGGTAATATTCTCTGGTATAAAAAGAGGGATGGATGTATGCAATGGAATGCTAACAAAGATATAGAGTAAGAAAACAACAGAAATAACAAACATATAATGAACACCCAACCAATCACAACTGATAGTGCTGCCGTGAGCACAACGGGGGCGCGCGAGGGCGCCAAGGTGGAGAGGCACGGACGGTGCCGAACTTGCAAGGGTAGCCAAAAGGAAGCAGTAGAGGTCCCACCGTGATCGTCAATCTGTGAGTGACGTCACGCGGTTCGGGGAGCGAAGAGGACGAGGAGCGCGCGGGCTCCTTTTTTGTTTGCTGCAACACAGAAATAAGAGAAAAGAGAAGAGGCCACCACGGGAGATTGCTCCGGCGGGGCGAGCGGGACAAATGTAATATAGCAAGATATGGGGGTTAAACGGCCATAGCGGGAAGTGACTCGCCGCGGCCTCGAGGGGACGGGAATGGTGCAGAAATCAAATAGCAAGAATTGAAACGGCCATTGGGGAAGTGACTCGCCGCGGCCTCAAGAATATGAGCAGATAAGAATAAAACAGAATATAAGGAGAATATAAAGAACGGGAATTTAAACGGCCATTGGAGAAGTGACTCGTCGTGGCCTCGAGAATATAAATAGACAAGAATATAACAAAATATAAAGAGAATATAAGAACGAGAATTTAAACGGCCATTGGGGAAGTGACTCACCGTAGCCTCGAGAATATAAATAGATAAGAATATAACAAAATATAAAAAGAATATAAGAACGAAAATTTAAACGGCCATTGGGGAAGTGACTCGCCGCGGCCTCGAGAATATGAGCAGATAAGAATATAACAGAATATAAAGAGAAAATAAGAACGGGAATTTAAACGGCCATTGGGGAAGTGACTCGCCGCGGCCTCGAGAACATGATGTGATCGTCAGGGGCCAAAAGACCCCAAAATAAAGAAGTGATCGCGCCTACCTCAAGAGCGGGAGATGACGGGTTGCTTCTTCCTCCCCCTTCGGCCGGCCGACGGAGAGGGCTTTCCTTGGATACCCTTGCAAAACAACGACAAACAAGTAACGAGTGGATTAGAAAGATGAAGGTGTAGTATTCAAATCCTTGCGATAAAAATAACGAAATGATGGCAAGACACACACCTGGTTGGTGTTGTCTTTTAAACCCCTCTCGGACTCGAGTAGGAGGAAAATGAGATGATGGATGCAAGAAGTATATAAGAAGAGGCGCCCTTATGAAGGGGGATAGAGGATGCGAGATGATGAATGCAAAAGAACTACGAAGAAAAGGAAAGGATTGGCTTATTGGATGTGCCAATGGTGGAATCCGGCGGAGCTCCGGCAGCGTAGGGACGACGTGGAAGCGCGGTGGATGAAGAGGACCTTCCTCTCGCGAGCGTGAGCACCCGAGAAGCCGGCGGAACCTCCACCTACAAAAGACCCCACGGGTTAGAAATGACTCCGGTAGTCTCTGGGCTCCGGCAGCCTATCGGATCTCTTAGAAGCTCCCTCAGAATTGAGGGGGTGGGCCTCTATTTATAGGGCTCCGGAGGGTGGAGGCGTCCAGGACCCTGAACACCTCCATCAGGGCAAAAAAGATATTTTATTCTATTTTTATTCATTTTTTCCGAATATTTTTATGGAGACGTCCAGGGTCCCGGACGCCTCCATAAGTCCCACCGAACTCCACCGAAAGTCGCACGCGGTTTAACACAACGCGTGATTTTGGAGCGGCGACCCGTGATTTGGAAATGGGCGCGTCCAGTCGGCTGGACGTCTCCACAATTTGGATTCTTTCACACACGACAAACCGTCGTTCGGTGGGCGGGACCCCGTGAGTGAGTTGATGGAGGCGTCCTGGGGCCTGGACGCCTCCAAAAAAATATTTTATTATTTTTTTTGTTTTGTTTTTTATGCCAATTGGCATTTTTATATTTTTTATATTTGTTTTCATGGAGGCGTCCAGGAGCTTGGACGCCTCCATTAATATATCATTTTTTATGTATTTTTTGTTTTAAGAAATAAATTAAAGTACTGGAGGCGTCCAGGAGACTGGACGCCTCCATTAAGACCCCCCCAGGTCCGCTGAAAAGGCGTCGGCAGCTCCCCGACAGGCACCCTTACTGGTTCCGGAATTTGTTTGGCGTGTCTGAATGGTGTTGATGCCGTCCGAATGCTGCAACGAGACGATTCCGGATGCTGAAAAGGGCGGAAGAAGACTCAAGAAAAGGAAGCACTCGAGCGATTCAAAATGCGTAAGCCGTCGCGAGGCGTCGTATAGTAATATGAGACTTTCTCAGGAGACGTCAGGAATGGCGTGTCTACACTCGTCAGTGACCTCATTCGGTGGCACCGGAGGCATCCGTCTGCAAACCCCCGCACGCACCAAGAAGAAGAAGAAAAGAAAGAAGAAGAAGTAGAAGAGAAGAAGGGGGAAGGGAGAGCACGAAGGGCAGAAGGAGAAGAGGAGGAGGGTGGAGGCGAAAGGGGTCTAGGGCCCCACGGCGGTCGCCCCACCATGCGAAGCGAAGCAAAAAAGAAGAAGGGGGAGGAGAATAGAAGAAGAAAAGAAGAAGGAGATGGAGGGGACGGCTAGGGCTCGCCGTCCTCACCCTCAGGGTAACGGCAATGACGGCGATGGCGATGACGACGGCGGCGACCGGAGAGAAGAAGCAGGAAGAAGAAGGAGAAAAAGGGGGGGCTCCTGAAATTCAAATGACGGGGGAAGTGGACCGTCGCCCTCCCCCGTCCCTTTTATAGGGATTCCCCTCAATTTGAACCCGCGGCCCGAACCGGTGGCGGCCAGTCAAAAAAAAGAGAAAAAAGGTTTTAAAAAAAGAGAGAAGGATTTTAAAAAGTAAAAAAAGGAGATATTTTTTTAAAAAGGGTATATATATATATATATATATATATTGGCACTGATCAGGTGGTGCCGGCACCATGGCATAGTGTCGGTGCCACCTGAGTGTAAAAAAAAGTATTAAAAAATTATTACACTCAGGTGGCACCGGCACCATGCCATGGTGCCGACACCACCTGATCATATCGATATATATATGTATGTATGTATGTATACATATGTATATGCATATATGTACGAGTACATGTTTGATGAGGCGGGATCGTCATCATCTTAGTGGCCCTGTCGGTCCCGTATTCCAAGACCCAGTGAGGGTGAATAGGGGCAAGTGCACCCACATGCACATCTTGTCTCATCCTTCGCCCGTGCTACCCGTGGGTGAGGGGCATTGTGGACATGTAAAATTTCACGTCCATGAGGCTCCTCAAACAAGTTCATAATGGACACAACTTCAGGCGGTGTCAGAGCTCGTCCAGACCTCTTGTCAGACGAGAGAATTCCAGGAAGATCCGGTGGGTCATCCCTGAAGGAGTCCTATGTTCGAAGACGCCTTACGCCTGTCGGGGTACATTAAACCACTGGGAGCTAGGCATCCCCGAATCAATATGGCGTCGTGGATTCAAGGGGATTCACTCTGTGGCCATGGTAGCGAAGAACACACCAAAGGGGGCGGATCAAAATTCCCAATCCCCTGAAGAAGATCAACAACTACGGGCAGCAGCACGTGCATCAACCCGTGCTCAGACGGGCGAATCAAATCCTTAATCAGGAAGGGAAACAATTCCGGACTCAGAACATCAAAGGGCAAGTGCCCAAATGATGCAGTAGCTTTGCCACCCAAGTGATACGGTGGCTTTGCCACCCACTTGATCCGATGTCTCTCCAGCCACTTGAACTGGTGGTGCCCTCGCTGAATTCTGTGAATCGGTGGCCATCGAAAGTGACTGATTCGGTGGCAGCACTAGCCCCCCCTCATCCGGTGGCGCTCTCAGCACGTGGTCCAGTGGCGCCCGAATCCCCACGTCCGGTGGCACCGCTAGTAGTGGATCTGGTGGCTTATTTGAGCTTGTGAACTGGTGGCCCCTTTCAGGCGGTCGATACGGTGGCACGCCTCTCTTCTCCATCCGGTGGCTCTGGCGAAGACGACAGACCGTGCTCTTGTAAGACCGCTGGACATTTAGCTCACTCTCTCCGGCACGCAGTGCTATCAGATCATACAAACATGATTCACACAGTTGTCCCCTTGGTACGAACCCAGCTACCAACCCTTTGCAGACTCCACATCCGGAAGCTGGGCGTCGGACACGGCAAAAGAAGAGACTCGAGTAAGAATCTTCGAAGATACGCTCCGTTGACCCCCTCACCGTCAACTGGGTCATCTCTCCCATATAAATAAGACACTGGTGGAACCCATGGCGAGAGAGACACTAGACTCTCGAGATTCTAGTCTTTGGACGCTGGGGAGAAGACCAGAAGAAAAGAAGGGAGGAGCCTCCTCCGACGGCCACCACCACCTGAGTGAAGAGAGAAGAGAGCAGAGAAGGTTAGAAGAAGGAGGGTGAGTGAGGAAGAAGGGATAGGTTCAGAGGGGGAGGAACTCATGCTCCGTCCCCCTCCCCCATTGTATTTCATTCCCCACCCTATCTTGGTTCCTCCCCATTGGTTCTCATTTTCCTTTTTCTTGCAATGCATCACCACTTTTGTTCACCTTCTTTTGCAAGGAATAAAAGCTTCAGAGTGTTCATGTTTCACACTTGCGGCTCTTAGTGTCCTGCCCACGGTTTCTCATCGTGGTTCTCTTCACTATGTTTCCCTTGTCTCGCTTCTGCTCCTTTCAGCACATAACCCAGTCTCCCCTTTCTTGGGCACCCACGGTTTGTCTCTTGCTTGTGGGATTTTGGGGTCCAGGACTTCTGGACCTCCTCAGGACATACTGACGAAGCCACCGTCTTAAGCCTACCATCGTCCCCACACCGCTCTCTTCCTCTTTGGCTTGTTTTCCTCTTCGAAGTCTTAGTCTTTGGATCAGTATCTGAGTTCTGCCAATCCATAGCGGAGGCTTAGGCTTCTCCTTTGCATCATCAGAGACCCCCTGTGGTGAGGACACCAGAGCCAGAGTTCAGCTCGACTCAACGAGCCACCGATACCGGACACATAGCACGACTCGGTCGACGCTGACATCTTTATGGCTGGCAGATAGTCTGGAGTCTCCACTTGAGCTTTGATGGTTTTAGTACGTATTTGGCATGTATTTGTATCGGGAATGTATTTGTATGTATTTTCTTGGAGTGTATTTAGTGTGTATTTGCATTTTTGGAATTAATTTAGGTCCAAGAAATTTAATTAAGGCTTTTAATTTTGTCAAGGTGTGGGTCCCACGTGATGGCCCTTGGTCCAAGGTAGAAAATAGACCAAGTAGCCATTGTTGACCATAAGGGAGGGCGCCCCCTTCTTTATCCCCATGAAGGAATTATTTATTATTATTTTATCTCCCTTCCCCTATATACCCCTTTGACCAAGGGTATTAGAGGTCATTTGTCCTAGGTCTAGGGTTTAGTATATAATATCTCTTGTGTCATTTGTGAACAAATTAATGAATGAAAATTTGAAGGAATTGGCCAAGGGCGCACCTCCCCCCTCTCTCTCTTGTTCTTGTTCTTCTTCTTCCTTGCAGCAGCGAGATCTAGGGTTTGAGACCCTTTTTTGGGAGTGATTCCCACTTCTATCTCTTCCTATGGGTACCAAGTTCAATCACCACCGCCGCCGCCTCTGTTCGTGCCGCCATCAAGCCACCACAGCCATCTCTCCAGCCTACTGTCCTGAGCAGCGACCTGCAGAACTAAAGGTGAAAGAAGTGGCTGTAACTCCAGATCCGATCACCAGATGGATCTGAGCTATTGAGAGTTGGTTCCCCCAGTTCTTCTTTACTTTCAGTTTAAATTTCACGCAGATCAGAGTCCATTTGAGTCCCTTCCCAGTCATTTGTTTCCACCCCTTGTAATCTGCCAGTTTGCAGATCTGCGGGATAGTCACCTAGTGTTCTATTTTTCCCACCCCCAAATCATGTCATAAAAATCCCAAAATATTTGTGTGTCATCCTCACGCCCCCTCCTCTCTCCCATAAAATCCCTAAGCCCTAAATCCACCATCTCCTAATGGTCAAAATTTGTTCTCAGGCAAAACCCGATCTGCCTTGTGAGATCTATCTTCCGAGCCAGAAACAGTTGACGTGTTGCAGAGATTTTCATTTTCAATCCAACCGTTGGATGGGCCTGAATTTACATTATGTGGAATCCCTCTGAGTGCATTTCGCAACGGCACTAATTTCGCCCCGATCCGACACCGGATCTGGTTGTGGCGGCCATTTTTGTGGAAGCGCGTAGTCCTACTCCGAACCAGGCCAACAAGGAAGATGATCGTAGAAATCCACAATAAAATACGCCGGAGAAGATTCAGCAACGGCCTCTCCCAGGGGACGATCAGGGACCCTCTGCCATCATCCCGGTGAACCGCCGCCTTCAGAAGCTCTCCGGAGGTCGACATCTCTTTGGACGTCCTTGTTCACTGTCCTGCCGGCCAGCAATTCGCAGAACCGGAGCCGCTGCCCGCAACCGCCCGGGACCCGCCGCCTTGCTGCCCGCCAACCCAAGTTCGGTGCTCCCGACGTTATTGTGTAGCCCTTTTCCTCCCTGCGTGGAGTGGGAAATAAAAAATAACTGATGTAATTAAAATTTATTACTATACGGGGAGTTACGGAACTTGGCAGGGGCGTCTTCCCCATGCCCCGAGCGTGGAGGTACACTCTCCACCCTCTTTGTCGTATTGACTTATTTAGTATAAGTTCTATTTGCTGCTGCATGTGAGTAGTTTATTTCCTAGCTAGTTAAAGTCACCGCTGTGAGTTGTGAGTGCGAGACCCGTCCTGTGACTCATTCCGAGCACGAGAGTGAGCTGACCACCCGAGACTCAATGCCGGTTTCTCAACCGTGCAGTTTGACACGTTTCCCTCACTGGGGATGATCGTGAGCAAGTACTTCTTATTTGGGGCCACGCTTGCCTCTTCAAGAACCACCTAGGGTGCCGAGCCATTCGTATCGTCACTGGTCACGTCGTCTTTGGGTCGTGTCATCACCTAGAGTCCTAGGTTCGCAACAAGTCCGAGTCGAGTCTCATTGTCGTCCTGCATCAAATTGGTATTAGAGCCGATTTGAGTCTAGGGTAGTCGGTCCAAGGTGCTCTATTTCATCTGTTATATCCAAAGGTGTTCCCGGAACGATAGGCTCGCCTATTGGGAAAGGGGCACACTTGCATGAGTGTGATCTTCGGATCAAACCTCTGCCTCGTACCAGATATTAGAGTCTAGGTCATCCTTCATGTTGCATTGGTCCTGCCATATAGGTCATAGTGAGTCACCCCTTAGTTCCCTTTAGGTCCCCTCCCCTTGCATGCCTACCCGTGGAGGTACCTGTACCATCGCCCTGACACTATGGGTGAATCTCGAGGTGCCACCCAGGGAGGTCGATCTTTGGATGACGTGTTCGCTCTACTCATGGAGCGCATGGATAGGTCTGACCAAACCCGTAGGGAGCATACCGACCACTTGGTGGGCCATCTCAAGGCCATGGAGGACCATGCTGAGGCTTTCGATCGATCTGTCCAAGGTCTGGTTGGAAGGTAAGAGAGTGTGGGAAGAGTCCCCCGCCGGGAACTCCCTGGAGCTATTCCGGCCCCTCAGGCGACAACTGCCCAGCCCGCCCCTCTGGCCACCCATAGTGGGAGTAGCCATTTTCCCGACCAGTGTCCTTCACATTCCTCTATCTTAGAGGACACACATTCCGAGAATGCCCCACCCGGGCTTATTCTAGTGAGTTGTGAGGTTGACCAAGCATTGGCCGCAGAGTACCTCGCTAAGGTTGTGGGGCTAGAGAGCGATTCCAAAGAGTGCCTAGTGGGCCAGGGTGAGGCGCTAGCCAACAATTCAATCTTGTTAGTCACCCCAACCCCACCGGTCATCCCGGAGCTAATCATCAGGGAACCTCTAGTGAGTTGGTTAAGGAAGGGTTTATTTTCGGATGTCATGATCCCATGCTACCATTCTCTAGAGCCAGCCTTACAGGTAGTGTCCACCACTTCTTGCACAACCTTCCAATCCTCTTACTTCGTGGACACCATGGATGATCTACTTAATGGATTAGGTTGGCAAATGGAGCTGACCTGCATGTTGGCTCTTAGGTCCGATCCACCTAGGTGCATGAGCTTCATATATCCATCCTTGGGTTCTATTACTTCCGTCTGCACAGTGGGTCCATACACCAATGAGCTCATCTTGCTCTTACCACTACCTGACGAGCTCCACCACTTTCCACCCCATGACCCCTTCTCTCCCATAGAGAAGCCCACACCACTCAAAAGGTCAGCAACCTCATTGATTCCCTCAGTTGAGGAAGCGCTAGCCTACATTGGGGACCTTTACCCGGGGCCGAAAAGGACCTACATCACTGGATCCCTTACCTTTCTTGATCCTTTTAACCCCTCCTCATGGGAACCCATAGATTTCCTAGTCCTCCAAGAGTCCTACCAACTTACCCAGTTCCCCGTGCAGTCAGTCGTCCCACTTTTACCCGTCTCTCCTACGGTAGCGCAGTCGCTAGTGATTATCGTACCATTGTCGACACCCTATGTTGACACGGTATGGTTTGATTTCTGCCACGCATTCAAGAGACGACGTCCAGACTTCCCATTTTTCATGCACCACACCAAACGTCCGGATTACTTTCTCGTCACCCGCCTCCTGATCCTCTTACACTTTCATCCCCGAGGACGAGTCTTCTCAAATCGGAGATGGTTGACGAGGGTTGAGAACTCACGGCCTCAAGTTGTGGGTCAGCTTATCTTTACACTTGGTATTTGCAGACGGTGTCCATCCTTCTTACCTGGTCTTCCTTTATGTGTCCCGCGTGTTTGTCGTCAGTCTTATATTAGGTTGTGTCTCTCTCCGTCAGTCCTCATTCCATAATCTATGAGTCTGTTTTGTTTATTGATGCAGTTTGTTTGTTGAGCATATATGAGTTGCATAGTCATCAGCTAAGTCCAGCAACACACGGTACAAAGAGTTGGCTGTTGCCCCCAGGCACCATCGTGAGTTCAGAGAGGGCAAGTACGTCATGATCAGGGTCAGGCCTAAACGGTTTCCCACGGGAACCGTGAAGAAGTTACAAGCCCGCGGTGCCGGTCCTTTCAGAGTAGTGAAACGAGTTGGGTCTAATGCATATGTTGTAGATTTGCCAGAGAGCTATGAGATCAGCTCCACTTTCAACATCTCAGATCTAGTCGCTTATAGGGACCCATCGGTGATACCCAATGAGCCATTTGTGTCGTCTCCACCTGTAATACCCCGTAATTAATTAACAAAATTTTATTTGAATTATTACTGTTAAATTAAATTTTTGGGAATTAATTATGTTTTAATTGAATTTATAAATGAAAAGAAATTGAATTAAACCCTTAATTTTAAATGAAAATGAAATGAAATTAATATGAAATGTAAACCTAAATGAAAATGAAATTTTAGGTGAAATGAAACCTAAATGAAATAGGGTTTGGAATGAAATAGAAATGAAATGGGTGAATTTGAAATTTGAATTTCGAATCTATTATTTTATTATTTAATGAATAGTGAAAGTGAAATTTCGTTAAACTTATTAAAATCTTAAAAAATGATAGTTAGGTAAAAGACAACTCAATTAACAAATTTATCTTCTGTGATTAAGCCTAATAAAATCATTAACCTGGTCAAATTAAGGGATTAAATCGGGTTTTCGAATTTGATTATTTTATTATTTAATGAATAGTGAAGTGGAAATTCGGTAACCTTATTAAAATCTTGAAAACTGGTAATTAAGAAAAAGACCATTCGATTAGCAATTTTATCTTCTATAGTTAACCCTGATTAAATCATTAACCTGGTCAAATTAAAGGTTTAAATCAGATTTTTACACTTACCTACCCAATAGTGAACGCAATAGTAAACCTCATCTTAAAACCTTAAATTCGAGCTCAATTCTCAACCAAATGAGGTGATATTTGAGGCAAATGAAAGATCTTAATGGGTAGATTAAATTCCCCTGACTAATTTCATAGGACATTAACCGTGGTAGAAGTTATTAGTCGAGCTTTAGGTAAGTCAAATATTTCGGCGGCGTTTCAAACACGCCTCTTGCAACGCGAAATACTCTCTTCTCGGAAGGATCTAGAAGGTGTATAGGCTATTAAAAGAAATCTGAGGATGTCTATTTTCTTTTGGTAGCTGGGGTTTTCGACGAGGTGGCCAGATCTAGGAGAAATCGACGATTTGGTGGAAGGGTGTCGGCAGCTCGACGTCCATCTTAGCTCCATCTTCTTCCGTCGATTAAGGTTAGTGTTCTCAACCAAATTAGGAAAGTAAATATAGCATCTTGTTCAGCTCGATGAGATCTTTCCATTGGTAGTAAAAGTCCTAATTTTATAGGGTATCCAGGAAGATCTCGGGGCATCTTTGAAGGACTATCAAGGATCGTCCTTCGTTCTAGGTCGTGGTTTTATCCCTCCAAATAAGGTTGGTAATCTTAACCAAAATTCATAAATAGATAGTCTATCTCGATCAACTCGACGAGATCTTTCATTTGATAGTAAAAGTCCCAATTTCTATTAGGTATTCAGGAAGTTATCGAGGGATCTTTGAGGGCTATCAAGGATCGTTGGGCGTTCTTGTTGCTGGATTTTGATCTTCGATTGAGGTAGGTTCTAACAGACCTAACTTTAATTATTATACATGAATGGAATCCTCATCATGTTAGCTTCCTTTTAACGTAAAAAGCCATAATTTCTATCAATCATACTACGATAATTTCTCGATTTAGTAAGCATATGTCCATGTTAGGGTTTTAAGTGTACCCTTTAGGTTAAAGCACGATTTCACGTGGATAATCACAGGATAAACTTAAAATTGAGCATGCCATCTTGTTCATCTTTCTCTTATCTTTCCATTGATATATTGTTTGTTGAATTTCATCAAGAAATAAGGAAGATATGGCCTTTTTAGTGCAAGGTTTACCCAACTCGTGTAAAACCTGGGTTCTGTTATGAACACGGTGCATAGCAGGACATCGTTCTCAACGCGGTCGTGCGATATGCCGCGTCCATAACAGAATTAAATATGTTATACACTTAATGATATTTTTAGCTTATAGAAATATATTTTTCTCCATATAATAGAAAATAAACGCATATAAAATATATATCTAGCATGCTAAAATATTCCAAATGTCTGAAATTCATGAAAAACATATTCTGATATTATCAGCATGTTGAAAGTTATTTTCTGTGAATTAATGATATTTTTAGCTTATAGAAATCTATTTTTCTCCATATAATAGAAAATAAACGCATATAAAATATATATCTAGCATGCTAAAATATTCCAAATGTCTGAAATTCATGAAAAACATATTCTGATATTATCAGCATGTTGAAAGTTATTTTCTGTGAATTAATGATATTTTTAGCTTATAGAAATCTATTTTATCTATATAATAGAAAATAAATGCATATGAAATTATGTTAGCATGTTAAACTATTTCTTACAGCATGATAAAATTCCTCACAGTATGATAAAAATTCTTCCAGCATATTAGGATGATAACAGCATGATATAAAGGATTTTTAGTACATTAAACTATTTCTCAGCATATTTCTCCTATTAAATGGATGGTAGAATATTGTAAAAAATTACTTTCAGCATGATAAAAATCTTATTGTCATCAGGAAAAATGAATAATCAGTATGATAACTTACTCTTATTCACTTATCCAAAATTTATGTAGAAAACTCATTATAGCATATTAAGTGTTAGTTTTAACGTCTAATAATATATTTTTAGTGTGTTAAAAATTAACTCAAGTAAGAAAATATATATTTCTATCATCTTACCAGTAGAATCATGTGCTGGAGCTATTTTAAACATGTTAGAGATATTTTCATCATGCTAGGATTTAATTCTATGAATTAAACTAAATTCTTAGCAATTCAGTAAGATAATACAAAATAAATCATTTTTGGCATTTTGGCATCCAATTAGATTAAGTCATTTCCAGTATGATAAAAACATTGACCAGAAACCCCTGAAATTGGAATCACAAGAGATGATAATCATACTAAGGTATTTCAAGAATATGGCACTTACCCCCACCATATTATTAAAAACACTCCCGAATTTCCTTAATAGGAAATTACATTTTCAGCTTAAGTAAGCTAGTTCCCTGATATTAAAAGATCCTAAAATAACCCTAAAAACTTGTTAAACCAACGGAATACAATGTTAAACTATGGAATTAAGAGTATTCTAATGATTGCATTTTCCTACTTACCATTCGTTCTTGAATTCCACGCCTTAATTGTCGTTAAACATGATGCCTAAATTTAATTCTCTACTCTTCTTGTTATTCTGATGTTTTGTCAGATCTGTACTTTTTACAATTTAGTTTATTCCTTGAAATTCATTGGCCATGATTACTTGAGAAAATGTCTAGACAACTTGGGATCTTCGATCCAATAAATCAATGCCATCGCATCATAGGGGCCCGGTCTGGTCCTGGGGAGAGCGCCTGAAAAATTAGTGAGCCCATGAGATGTTAATGATATGGTGAGACATTGCACCGAGTACTTGACTAGTGTGACGTCTACGACATTCAATCTATTATTATTTCTTGTACTTGATCGTGAATTATTTCATGTTTAAAATACTTACTTGTTGGCCAATTATTATTACAATTGCTCTTATTAAAATTCTTGTACTTGTCATTATTGTTAATTGTCATCTTTTAATTCTTGACCTTGTAAGATCTCATTACATTGTCCTTGATCTCGTTATTTATTTCCTTGCTTATCATTGCATACAACATGTAATTAAGTCATTAACTACGTAAACTTGCCTGTTATTACCTACTGAGCGTCAACTCATAGTGTTGTTTTCCCCCCCTTTCCAGGTTATTCAGGTGGTGACGTTCACACAGACGGGGAGGGACATGAGTGATTCTAGAGTGTACTTGTACCTAGATGCCGAGTTGGCATAGTCGTTACTTCCAGTTATTTCCTTAGTGTTGTATTAGTGTTCTGTTACTGTAGTAAATCAGTTGTTGTATTAAATTAGTTTTGGAAGATATGTTTGATCGTGTTTAAACAGTGATGATCATTGTAATAAAAGTTTAGAATCCTTCCTTGATCGATAGAGTTTCTTTCCTTCCTTAGCAAATTTTTATTGTTTAGTTTAGAATAAATGTTATTTCTAGCTCGTTACTGACTGTACGTCCCGATATTCCTCGTCGGGGCGTGACAGTTTAGGTGGTATCAGAGCCAAGTTTCACATTCCTAGATTTTCCTAAGTTCTAGGTTTTCTAAGTTCTAGGGTTCTAAGTGTTATCATAGGACCCCTAACCTTGTAAAAGTCTAGGACCTGACCTGGGGAGATTGGGTAGAAACTCAGGTTAAGTTAATACCTTGCTTATGAAATTAACTATCTTAATGACCCTAAATGATCTATTCCACATGTAGGTATTTGAAATGGCAGCTGAACGTGCGGAGTGGAGGAACTTACAACGCACGGTTCAAGGCCTCACGCAGGCATTGCAACAAGTGGCTCAAGCTGGAGCTGCAAATCATGGCACCGGTGATATATACCGGAACTTCCGAGGGATGAATCCGCCAAGGTTTGCTGGTTTGACCGACCCCGACGAAGCCGAGCACTGGCTAGATGAGATGGGAAGGATCTTCGAAGTTATGCAATGCACCAACCAAGAGCGTGTCCCTTTATCTACATTCCAACTGGAACGTGATGCACGTACTTGGTGGGATTCTATCAAGGCGACTCTCGGTGATCAACAGGTTACGTGGGAAGAGTTCGAGGAATTTTTCAACGGCAAGTATTTTTCTGATCGGGTACAAGAGAAGAAAGCGGCGAAGTTCGCGGCCCTGAAACAGCGAGGTCTGTCCGTGGTGGAGTATGAGGCTCAATTTTCACGACTTTCTCGTTATGCTACACACCTTATTTCCACCGAGAAGATGAAGGCGAAGCGTTTTCTCAACGGTCTGAGGCTGCATTATATTAATCAGTTGGCACCGATGGAAATCTCTACATATTCTGAAATGGTGAGGAAAGCGCAAGTCCTGGAAGATACCTTAGAGATGACGGAGCGAATCCGTGGAAAAGGCACCAAGAAGGAGCAACCGAAGGATTTCAAGAATGCTAAACCCGGACATGGCATTGGCAAGAAGAGGCCCGTGAGTGGGTCTAGTTCGTGGACCGGATCTGGAACGTGGAAGGGCAAGATGCCAAAGCATGAAGACAAGAAGCCTGGCCCTGTTGTACCGTTCAAGGGCGTATGCAAATTTTGTGATCGTCCTGGTCACAAAATAGAGGAGTGCTAGCGCAAGCTAGGCGCCTGTTTGCATTGTGGAAGCAAGGAGCACCGTATTCCAAACTGTCCTTTGATATCGGAGCAAGCTACCCCGGCAAAACCTCTAGGCATCAGAAAGCCGCAAGGCAAGCTTCAAGCTTTGCATGTAGATGAAGTAGGAACCGCCGAGGATGGTGGACTCGTCGAAGGTACTCTTATTATACTCGACAAGCCAGCATTTGTTCTTTTTGATACTGGTGTAACGCATTCATTTATTTCTCGAAGATTTGCTAAGTCTTTAGCTATGGAACCTGTTCTGATGAATTCTCTGTTAGAAATATCAACCCCTATTGGTTCTAGATCGGCAATTCAATATTTCTATCCTTCTAGCAAGGTTATGATTGATGAGCAGATTTTTCCAGCCGATTTAGTTTGCATGGACATGAAGGATTACGATGTAATCCTAGGAGCTGATTGGTTGGCTAAGTATGAGGCCAATGTTCATTGCAGTTCTATCTCGGTGTCTTTTAGTAGGCACCCGGGATTATCTTTCATAGGAGTTAGACATCGTAGCTCTATGTCGCTTATTTCGGCCCTTCGTGCTGATAAGCTAATGAGACGAGGATGTGAGACATTTCTAGCCTTTGTCTATGCAACCCCTGAGCAACAGATTGAGATTAAGCACATTTCTATTGTCCGAGATTTTCCTGATGTCTTTCCAGAGGAACTACCCGGACTTCCGCCTGAGCGGGAAGTTATCTTTTCTATTGATCTCATTCCTGGCACATCTCCCATTTCCAAGGCTCCTTATCGTATGTCTCCTGCGGAACTGAGGGAGTTAAAGCAGCAGTTGATGGAATTACTTGAGAAGGGTTTCATTCGTCCTAGTACTTCTGCTTGGGGAGCCCCTGTATTATTCGTCAGGAAGAAAGATGGTTCGATGAGGTTGTGCATCGATTATCGGCAATTGAACCAGCAGACTGTCAAGAACAAATATCCATTGCCGAGGATTGACAAATTATTTGACAAGATAGCGGGAGCTCAGTATTTTTCTAAGATCGATCTTTGATCTGGATATCACTAGTTACAGATTAAGGAGGTTTTGTGGTATACACTGATGCTTCAGGTATTGGTTTAGGCTGTGTATTCATGCAGCATGAGAAGGTGATTGCCTATTCTTCTAGGCAGTTGAGGAAGCATGAAGAGAACTATCATGTTCATGATTTGGAACTAGCAACAGTCGTGTTTGCATTGAAGATATGGAGGCACTACTTGTATGGAGAAACATTCATAATGTTTTCAGATCATAAGAGTCTGAAATATTTGTTTTCTCAGAAGGAACTCAACATGAGGCAGAGAAGATGGTTGGAGTACTTGAAGGACTTCGACTTCTCGATTGAGTATCATCCTGGAAAAGGTAATGCTGTGGCAGATGCATTAAGCTGAAAGCCTGTAGCTAGATTGTCAAGTCTCATGTTACAAGAGTGGAAGCTACTGGAATAATTAGCTAGTCTGGATCTGAATGTTGATAATGATCGGGTTATGATTGCACAGATTCAACTTAAGCCCGAATTATTGATGGAAATCAAGTCCTTGCAAGATAATGATCTCGAGTTGGTAGAGATTAAGGGAAGCTTGAGCAGCAGACCTGACTTCAAGATGGCTGACGATGGAAGATTGTTATTCTAAGGTAGAACTTGTGTATCTGATGAAGCTGGAATAAAGAACAAGATTCTGGAGGAAGCACATAGATCCAGATATACCATTCATCCTGGAGGCACTAAAATATTCAAGGATTTGAAGAGATCTTTTTGGTGGCCGAACATGAAAAGGGAAGTGGCAGACTTCGTGAGTAGATGCTTGGTTTGTCAGCAAGTCAAGGCTGAACATTTCAGACCGGCAGGAAAGTTGAAACCGCTCGACATACCCCAATGGAAATGGGAAAGTATTGGCATGGATTTCATTATGGGTCTACCTAGGACTCGTGGTGGTTTCGATGCAATTTGGGTGATCGTCGACAGATTAACAAAATCAGTCCACTTCTTACCCATTAAGTCTAAATGGACAGCTGATGTCTTGGCAGCATTATATATGAAGGAAGTGGTTAGACTTCATGGCATTCCAGTCAATATTGTATCTGATCGAGACCCCAAATTCACTTCACATTTCTGGAAGGGATTGCAAGAGTCTTTGGGTACTCGTCTGAATTTCGGTACGGCTTTTCATCCACAAACAGATGAACAGACGGAAAGGACCAACCAGATAGTAGAGGATATGCTCCGAGCCTGCATGATTGATTTTGGAGGCAGTTGGAGTGATCATTTGGCATTAATTGAATTTGCCTACAACAACAACTATCAGTCCAGTATTCAGATGGCTCCATTTGAAGCTTTGTATGGAAGAAGCTGTCGATCCCCATTGTGTTGGGACGAGGTAGGTGAGAAGTAATGGCTTGGACCGGACCTTATTTCGGAATCATCGCAGAACATCCGTATTGTTTGAGACTGGATACAAGTGGCTCAATCAAGACAGAAGAGTTATGCCGACAATAGAAGAAGGGCATTAGAATTTCAAGTTGGCGAGCATGTATTTCTGAAAGTCTCTCCTACGAGAGGGATTCGCAGGTTTGGCATTCATGGCAAGCTGAGTCCAAGGTATATTGGTCCGTTCGAGATTCTGGATAAAGTGGGAGAAGTCGCTTACAGACTGGCGTTACCGCCTCAGTTATCAGGCGTACATAATATTTTTCAAGTATCAATGTTGCGAAAATATGTGTATGACCCCACTCATATTATTCAGCAAGTGGACTTCGAGTTGAAGGAGGATTTGACCTATGAGGAAAGACCGATCAAGATTTTGGACCGGAAGCAGCAGCAACTCCGGAATCGATCTATACCTATGGTCAAGATTTAGTGGAGTCGGCGTGGAACTGAGGAAGTTACCTGGGAGTCCGAAGATACCATGCGGAAGCAGTATCCCGACCTATTCTAGGTAAGCTTGTTATCCCCTGTTTTTCGCATTATAGTGCAGTGAATTTAGAAGACCAAATTCTTTTAAGTAGGGGAGGGTGTAATACCCCGTAATTAATTAACAAATTTTTATTTGAATTATTACTGTTAAATTAAAATTTTTGGGAATTAATTAGGATTTAATTGAATTTATAAATGAAAAGAAATTGAATTAAACCTTTAATTTTAAATGAAAATGAAATGAAATTAACATGAAATGCAAACCTAAATGAAAATAAAATTTTAGGTGAAATGAAACCTAAATGAAATAGGGTTTGGAATGAAATAGAAATGAAATGGGTGAATTTGAAATTTGAATTTCGAATCTATTATTTTATTATTTAATGAATAGTGAAAGTGAAATTTCGTTAACCTTATTAAAATCCCAAAAAATGATAGTTAGGTAAAAGATAACTCAATTAACAAATTTATCTACTGTGATTAAGCCTAATAAAATCATTAACCTGATCAAATTAAGGGATTAAATCGGGTTTTCGAATTTGATTATTTTATTATTGAATGAATAGTGAAGTGGAAATTCGGTAACCTTATTAAAATCCCGAAAATAGTAATTAGGAAAAAGACCATTCGATTAGTAATTTTATCTTCTATGGTTAACCCTGATTAAATCATTAACCTGGTCAAATTAAAGGTTTAAATCAGATTTTTACACTTACCTACCCAATAGTGAACGCAATAGTAAACCTCATCTTAAAACCTTAAATTCGCACTCAATTCTCAACCAAATGAGGTGATATTTGAGGCAAATGAAAGATCTTAATGGGTAGATTAAATTCCCCCAACTAATTTCATAGGACATTAACCGTGGTAGAAGTTATTAGTTGAGCTTTAGGTAAGTCAAATATTTCGGCGGCGTTTCAAACACGCCTCTTGCAATGCGAAATACTCTCTTCTCGGAAGGATCCAGAAGGTGTATAAACTATTAAAAGAAATCTGAGGATGTCTATTTTCTTTTGGTAGCTGGGGTTTTCGACGAGGTGGCCAGATCTAGGAGAAATCGACGATTTGGTGGAAGGGTGTCGGCAGCTCGACGTCCATCTTAGCTCCATCTTCTTCCGTCGATTAAGGTTAGTGTTCTCAACCAAATTAGGAAAGTAAATATAGCATCTTGTTCAGCTCGATGAGATCTTTCCATTGGTAGTAAAAGCCCTAATTTTTATTGGGTATCCAGGAAGATCTCGGGGCATCTTTGAAGGACTATCAAGGATCGTCCTTCATTCTAGGTCGTGGTTTTATCCCTCCAAATCAGGTTGATAATCTTAACCAAAATTCATAAATAGATAGTCTATCTCGATCAACTCAACGAGATCTTTCATTTGGTAGTAAAAGCCCCAATTTCTATTGGATATTCAGAAAATTATCGAGAGATCTTTGAGGGCTATCAAAGATCGTTGGGCGTTCTTGTTGCTGGGTTTTGATCTTCGATTGAGGTAGGTTCTAACAGACCTAACTTTAATTATTATACATGAATGGAATCCTCATCATGGTAGCTTCCTTTTAACGTAGAAAGCCCTAATTTCTATCAATCATACTAGGATAATTTCTCGATTTAGTAAGCATATGTCCATGTTAGGATTTTAAGTGTACCCTTTAGGTTAAAGCACGATTTTATTAGGATAATCACAGGCTAAACTTAAAATTGAGCATGTCATCTTGTTCATCTTCCTCTTATCTTTCCATTGATATCTTGTTTGTTGAATTTCATCAAGAAATAAGGAAGATATGGCCTTTTTAGTGCAAGGTTTACCCAACTCGTGTAAAATCTGGGTTCTGTTATGAACACGGTGCATAGCAGGACAACGTTCTCAACGCGGTCCTGCGATATGCCGCGTCCATAACAGAATTAAATATGTTATACACTTAATGATATTTTTAGCTTATAGAAATATATTTTTCTCCATATAATAGAAAATAAACGCATATAAAATATATATCTAGCATGCTAAAATATTCCAAATGTATGAACTTCATGAAAAACATATTCTGATATTATCAGCATGTTGAAAGTTAATTTCTGTGAATTAATGATATTTTTAGCTTATAGAAATCTATTTTTCTCCATATAATAGAAAATAAACGCATATAAAATATATATCTAGCATGCTAAAATATTCCAAATGTCTGAAATTCATGAAAAATATATTATGATATTATCAGCATGTTGAAAGTTATTTTCTGTGAATTAATGATATTTTTAGCTTATAGAAATCTATTTTTATCTATATAATAGAAAATAAATGCATATGAAATTATGTTAGCATGTTAAACTATTTCTTACAGCATGATAAAATTCCTCACAGTATGATAAAAATTATTCCAGCATATTAGGATGATAACAGCATGATATAAAGGATTTTTAGTACATTAAACTATTTCTCAGCATATTTCTCCTATTAAATGGATGGTAGAATATTGTAAAAAATTACTTTCAGCATGATAAAAATCTTATTGTTATCAGGAAAAATGAATAATCAGTATGATAATTTACTCCTATTCACTTATCCAAAATTTATGTAGAAAACTCATTATAGCATATTAAGTGTTAGTTTTAACGTCTAATAATGTATTTTTAGTGTGTTAAAAATTAACTCAAGCAAGAAAATATATATTTCTATCATCTTACCAGTAGAATCATGTGCTGGACCTATTTTAAACATGTTAGAGACATTTTCATCATGCTAGAATTTAATTCTATGAATTAAATTAAATTCTTAGCAATTCACTAAGATAATACAAAATAAATCATTTTTAGCATTTTGGCATCCAATTAGATTAAGTCATTTCCAGTATGATGAAAACATTGACCAGAAACTCCTGAAATTGGAATCACAAGAGATGATAATCATACTAAGGTATTTCAAGAATATGGCACTTACCCCCACCAGATTCTTAAAAACACTTCCAAATTTTCTTAATAGGAAATTACATTTTTAGCTTAAGTAAGCTAGTTCCCTGATATTAAAAGATCCTAAAATACCCTAAAAACTTGTTAAACCAACGGAATACAATGTTAAATTATGGAATTAAGAGTATTCTAATGATTGCATTTTCCTACTTACCATTCGTCCTTGAATTCCACGACTTAATTGTCGTTAAACATGATGCCTAAATTTAATTCTCTACTCTTCTTGTTATTCTGATGTTTTGTCAGATCTGTACTTTTTACAATTTAGTTTATTCCTTGAAATTCATTGGCCATGATTACTTGAGAAAATGTCTAGACAACTTGGGATCTTCGATCCAATAAATCAATGCCATCGCATCATAGGGGCCCGGTCTAGTCCTGGGGAGAGCGCCCGAAAAATTAGTGAGCCCATGGGATGTTAATGACATGGTGAGGCATTACACCGAGTACTTGACTAGTGTGACGTCTACGACATTCAATCTATTATTATTTCTTGTACTTGATCGTGAATTATTTCATGTTTAAAATACTTGTTTGTTGGCCAATTATTATTGCAATTGCTCTTATTAAAATTATTGTACATGTCATTATTGTTAATTGTCATCTTTTAATTCTTGACCTTGCAAGATCTTATTATATTGTCCTTGATCTCGTTATTTATTTCCTTGCTTATCATTGCATACAACATGTAATTAAGTCATTAACTACGTAAACTTGCCTGTTATTACCTACTGAGCGTCAGCTCATAGTGTTGTTTTCCCCCCCTTTCCAGGTTATTCAGGTGGTGACGTTCACACAGACGGGGAGGGACATGAGTGATTCTAGAGTGTACTTGTACCTAGATGCCGAGTTGGCATAGTCGTTACTTCCAGTTATTTCCTTAGTGTTGTATTAGTGTTCTGTTACTGTAGTAAATCAGTTGTTGTATTAAATTAATTTTAGAAGATATGTTTGATCGTGTTTAAACAGTGATGATCATTGTAATAAAAGTTTAGAATCCTTCCTTGATCGATAGAGTTTCTTTCCTTCCTTAGCAAATTTTTATTGTTTAGTTTAGAATAAATGTTATTTCTAGCTCGTTACTGACTGTACGTCCCGATATTCCGCGTCGGGGCGTGACACCACCCCTTGTGAGTGACACCACCCTAGAGCGTCAACCTCCAGCCTTGTTACCTCAGCAGCGTGAGCAGATAGAGCATATACTGGACGAACAGTTAACGACTACTCGAGGTGGGGTGTATCAATGCTACTTGGTGCGATGGAGGGGACGACCCGCGTCCGATAACACTTGGATCACCCGGGCCGAGTTACAGAGGATAGATCCAGATCTATTGGATCGATACCAGAGCGACCCGGACCCCTACTCGATGGGGTCGATCTTCTCACACCCGGGGAGAATTGGTGATGACACTAGAGCCAGAGTTCGGCTCGTCTCAGCGAGCCGCCGATACCGGACACGTAGCACGACTTGGTCGATGCCGACATCTTTGTGGCTGGGGGACAGTCTGGAGTCTCCACTTGATCTTTGATGGTTTTAGTACGTATTTGGCATGTATTTGTATTGGGAATGTATTTGTATGTATTTTCTTGGAGTGTATTTAGTGTGTATTTAGATTTTTGGAATTAATTTAGGTCCAAGGAATTTAGTTAAGGCTTTTAATTTTGTCAAGGTGTGAGTCCCATGTGATGGCCCTTGGTCCAAGGTAGAAAATAGACCAAGTAGCCATTGTTGACCATAAGGGAGGGCGCCCCCTTCTTTGTCCCCGTGTGAGAATTGTTTATTGTTATTTTATCTCCCTTCCCCTATATGCCCCTTTGACCAAGGGTATTAGAGGTCATTTCTCCTAGGTCTAGGGTTTAGTATATAATATCTCTTGTGTCATTTGTGAACAAATTAATGAATGAAAATTTGAAGGAATTGGCCAAGGGCGCACCTCCCTCTCTCTCTCTTGTTCTTCTTCTTCGTCTTCTTCTTCCTTGCAGTAGCAAGATCTAGGGTTTGAGACCCTTTCTTGATGCGGGACGAGACGCGACTCGATCGATTTGATGCAAACCTAGGACTCTAGCTCGTGACTCGTCCCTAGCGAGGGAAACGTGCGGATGTGTGCGGTTGAGAAACCGACAATGAGCTAGGGTGGTCAACTCTCTTTCGTGCCCGGATCGGGTCACGGGACGGGTTTCACCGTCTCTCGCAGCGGTGATTAAAATACTTAACGAGCAAGATTAACCTATCACATGCAAGCAGCAACATATAGAAATATACGAAGTAAGCAAAATGCCGAGTAAGGGAGCGGAAACGATACCTCCACGCTACCGGGCGTGGGGAAGGCGACCCCGGCTAAGACTCGTACTCCCGGTACAAATAATTAACAATAATTACAGCAAGAGTTTTACTGCCCACTCCACGCAGGGAGGTAAAGGGCTACAGTGGGACTCGGGAGTATCGTACTTGGGTTGATGGGCGTCTTTTGGGCTGCTTCGACGGTTCCGACGCGCTGCTACTCGGTGCGGCCTCTTGCTGTCCCGAACTTGTTCTGCTGTTTTAGCACTATGCGACTCAGCGAGAAAAAATACTGCGATCAGCTCTGACATCGGATCGACGCAAAACCAGCGCCGTTGCGAAGCTCCCTTGTAGATCTTCTACTATCTTGTGTTACATGAATTTTTCTGTCTCTGTATTTTATTTGGTGGAATTTGTAATAGACAGACTTACAGAGTCAGAACTGACTGGGCAGACTGGGATCTACAAGAAAACGTGGTTTGATCGAAGGGCAAACGGTGCAATTTGGACTTGAAATTTTTATGACTGAAAGATTGGGAAGTGTGGGTGATGCACAAAGTTTTTGGTAATTTTTGGAGGTGGTTTATGGGATGGAATAGATTTTATGGTGGAAGTGGTCAGATCTGGACTGCTGTTTCAGCGATGGGTTCGCTTCCTTGTACTTTGTTGAAAATTATTATTATTTTTGTTTTATTGGTGGGTTTATTTGGTTTATTTATGTGTCGATCAACCAATTAATTAGCCGTCAATTAACTGACTGATTGACTACGCAGGCGTGCCAGTCACATAAGTGACGAGTTTATTATGCGCTCATTCTGACCCGTACACGGGCGAGAGTGAGATTCGGTCGGGACCAGCAGTCCGCCACACCATAAAGGCTATGGCGTTAATTACATCCCCCGCGAGGAGGGAAAACCTTTGATTAATTACCGAGATGGTGGGCTGTTGAGGCCGGAATAGAGATGCGAAGGTATAAACGTGACGAGGTCACATGAGATGTTTCTATCCATCATGCGAGAGAGGCATGGTTCATTAAATTGGAGACCCTTGATACGTGGCGGAGGACGTAGGTCCGAAGACCACCATCACGCATAGCAGAGACTTCCGATCGGGCATAACCCAAGCTTCCGTCGGTGCCATTCGATATACCCGAGGGTCTATGCAGGCATGCACGCATGATGTTCATGATTATGCTAAGCATGGCAATAGAGTTGTAATAATGATCAGTGATCAATCAAATTTATTAGCCTCCACCGAAGGGGGACGGAAGTGGTAACATAAGCATGATAACGAAAGCGAAACGCTAACAGACATGGTAGTAAAAGTATGATAGTAAAATAACCTGAGCTTGAATAGCCCTATCTTATTCAATTTATTGTTGATTAGAGTCATTAATCTCGACCGCGGGAGACGAGGATCGCTTCGAGGGCGAGTGAGTGATTAGAACAGTATAATGCCTCAAAACTGGCGCGGCTGCGTGTAGGGATAGGTTTCCCCGACGCGGTCAAATGTAGGTAAACGATTCTAATACGGCGTGGCCATGAGCACGTTTAACCCGGCGCGATGGGCATGGGGCGCACCGGATTAGAGTGCGCCGGAAACGTGCCGTTTGAAAATAAATTTTTATGAGTGTAAAGCTATTCCGGCGCGGGGGGGGGGGGGGGGTACCGCGCCGTATTAAGGTGCGCCGGATTAGGACCGCGCCGCTTTAGCTAATTTTTGGTGAATTTTGAAATGATTTAAGTTTATTAAGGTTCTATTGAGAGTTTTGAAGTTAATTGAGGTGATTGTTTGTTTAATTGGAGTCCACCGCTCCCCAGAAGTGAAATTATAAGCTAGTGCGAGGTTCATACTCGAGCACTAGGGTCCTTAACCTCAAAATGAATGTTTTATTGAAGCCATTTTATGTAAATGATCTTATAAGTTAAAAAGGATTCTGCCGAAAATTGGGCAGCATCTCCCCCGTCCCTGAAGGATTGCGGGGGAGAAATGGGGTCATACTCACTCGTGGAGTAAGCCCTTAACCAGCCGGTCTGCATAGTGGCAGCCAGCAAACCCCGGTTGGACGGGATACCCCGAGGACTAGCCTACGAGGGGCGCCATGGTTTCGTGGGTGGAAACAGAGGGACGAGGCAGCTATCGATGGAAGCAACACCCCGAGGACTGGCCTACGAGGGGTGGGCAACCTATAACGTGCACTATATCTGCCAGCGAGGGAGCATTAGGGAGAGAGGCCCCGAGGACAAGCATGCTAGGGGCACTCATCCCTTAGCCACCACAGGATCCCGAGAAACTGTGGGTTTAACATTGTCGGGCTGAAGCCCCTGTTGTTATTAGCCCTACGGCCCATGGGAAGCGTCCATCACTCAGAAGTGGAACTCCCTTGACCGATTGACAACTCTGTGAACCAGTGGGAAATATCCCCCTCCCCAGGAGACTAAGATGAAACCCACGGGACTAGAATGGTTTAGTGGTTGCAGACCACAAACAAAAAAATGAAGATTCTCTACATTGATAACCTACCTGCAATGGGGTTAAGGTGTTGATGCTCACGAGACTGGATTGCCATCCACGGAAGAGAATGCAAACAACAGTCACGGAGAGAGGCAGTTGATATACAGCTGGGACGATTTATCTATGTGCGCATATACTCGAATGGCTGGAACACAGTAGTCACAAGACGGACTCCACTATTCCGGAAGCAACCCCTACCTCCTTTGAGCAACGTAGAAATGTAAAGAGGGAAGAAGGTCGAGGTCAGATCTCGTATTAAAACGGGGGAGACGTATGCACAGGCACAGACATGGAGGACCCGTGGAGGGGTTATCTCTGTAGCCCATGGCATCCCAGGGCGTATTCGGAACCAGGGAGAAATCAGAATCGGAAAACTATACACGGGAGGACACCTATATATATATATACCAAATGAGATAGCAGTGGGAGAAGAAAGCGAGGCATTGAGCATTCAATCCACCGATACATTCATACACGCATGCCATCATCTCATCGACGAAGGAGGCTACACACATGTTACAAGTTCGGTGCCGGCATCGCAGCCTGGCCACCGTTTTACTTACAGGGAAGCTCACAGGAGAGCAACAAAGAGAAAAGATGACGAAGAAAGGGGGGGGGGGGTTGGCTCATATCATCGCCTGCCCCCCCCTCTCGCTTACATTTAGTTGAGGGGAAGCAGTCAGGGGGTAGACAGGAAACGCAGACGACCCACCTATTCGAAGAACAGAGTATCGGGACGACTCCTTTTTCTCTGGCTCCGGAGGGCTTCAGGCAGAGGAAGGAAGACGGCCGCGAAGGATGCTCAGAGAGATCCTACTTCGCTCGCAAGAAACCCTTTCTCCCTCGAAGGCGATTGGCTCTCAGACCCTCTCTCTCTTTTTTTAATTCTCTTCTTCTTTCGAAAACCCCCTTCGCCTTCCCTTCTTTTTTTTATATTTTCGAATGGCCATTTATACAGGGACCATTCGAAGTTTAATCCGGCGTGGGAATTAGCGCGCAGGGGAAGGAGCATTCTGAAGCCTTTTGCGCACAGGAATAGAAGGGCACCGGATAAGGGGGCACACCGGTTTAGGGCGCGCCGTATTAACATCTCTCACTCACTGCGGTTTAGCCGGTGAGTCCGGGGATGGTTCCGGGAGCCGCCGTGAACATTCATCTTGCCGCCATTCTTCGAAACCTTGACAAGATGCCTTGCCGAAGCTCTCAGGACGACGTATGGCCCTTCTCAGAACCTTGAGTATCTTTTGTTTGAACACGCGGGTTTTCCACTGACACGGCTTTTGGCACTATGATCCGTGCTGCTGGCTCGGTCTGGCTTGTGCTCAAATCTTCTTGGAGGGTGGGATAACACCCGAGGTAGTTCCGCCCAGGCCGGGCGATCATTCGGTCACTAACGGGCCCTACTTGGCGGGAAGCCGTAGCCGTGCTGAGTAACCGGGATCTTCCGCCGACAGAGCCTTCGGTCCTCCGTTCTGAAGAGCCAAGGGCATTCTTTCATCTTAGGAGAGACTTTCATGAGGTGGCTGGCCACCGGGCAGACCGTCGTCCTTGGTCGGACAACGGGAGTAGTGTATGCAGCACG
Source organism: Amorphophallus konjac (assembly GCA_022559845.1). Lineage (NCBI taxonomy): Eukaryota > Viridiplantae > Streptophyta > Magnoliopsida > Alismatales > Araceae > Amorphophallus > Amorphophallus konjac. The sequence goes on along the minus strand of CM040123.1, from coordinate 27,089,161 downwards.
ACGGAGTCGATGCCAGTTCATTGGGCAGACTTGGTCGCACTACCGGTTGGTTGTGAATTCATCTCGATTCTCCTAAGGTGAAGTCCCCGATGTTCTTACAGGGTGACCTGAGGCTCTGGCAGCTTGCGAGGGCTTTAATATGTTGATATTTATCGGCTTCTGTGCTTCAGTGGGCCGTGTCATTCATCTTTGAGGCTTGATCGCCGTTAGTGATATTTTGAGTGCCAATAAATGCCCCCCAGCCGTGGGTGTTGCGAGCAAGGCACGAGTGTAGCAAGGCCGACAGATAAGTTACACCCGGAATGATCTCTTCCTCAATTGACGAAAGCTCGGAACGGCCCTTAATCCGGCACGGATGCTAATCTAGTGCCGTTTGAATGTTAATATGCGGTGGGTGTTGCGAGCTTGTCATTCTTAGGTACCCAAACCATCTTGGGTCATTATGGGTTAGCAGCAACATGGGCATGTGGTTTCCAATTTTTGATAACATTCAAATCATCATTTTTCTTTAGAAAACAATCATGCTTAATATTCCCAGATTTGCCAAAGTGATGGTAGAAGGCACGTGGCATCATATTCTTTCTTCTCATGGGTTCTACTGATTTGTGTGTGTGAGCATGATGTGTTGAGTGGGAGTTCTTTCTCTTCAACAATAACCAACAATGTGAAGTTGTATGACCCCTTTTACCACAATGATTGCAATGCATGGAAGATTTTGTGGTGAAAGCTCTCTTTGCATTTTTTAAAATAGCTTAGTTTCTACATGCTCTCAAGTCATCATTCTTCATAGTGAAACAATCATGCATCAGGTGTCCAAGTTTTCCACAGTAAAGACAAGACATGTTTCTTTTGTTGGATGCATGGGATTTCGCATGAAAGTTTTTAGCATGCACATTTTGAACATTCACACTGTTTTGCATATTGGTTTGAGTTCTTGGCACAATGGGTTGCTGGGAGTTAGATTTAGAGGTGCTGGGTGTACATGTGCTATGAAAAAAATGAAGTGTATAACTTGGTTTCAAATTTTTTCATGTTCATAGGATTAAACCCCAGCCCTTGTCTTTGAAAGTTCACTTTCATCCCCAACAATTTATCCAAGTTTTATTGACCATTTACAAATCGAGACAACGAATCATTCAAGTCAAAAATTTCAGATTGAAGAGATGAAATTTACAATTCATAGGAAACCATCTTATTTTCACAGGTGGAGAGGGGGATTTCTGTAGCCCATCTAAGAGCGGCCGAACTAGGTCCGTCAGGACCAAACAAGGCCCAGCTCATCCAAGTGATAGCCCCGCAGGGCCCACTTAGGATAAAAAGCCCAATAAGATTACTCGGGCTCAAACCCTTCCTCGGTGGCCCTTAGGCTCGGAAGGCCCGAGCGTCGGTCAGAACAGAGGAAGACCCATGCCCGAGTTATCCCCTCACCGGGATAGAGGCAAGCGCTCAGCGCCCACTCCATCCTACCTTCATCCAAGTTATGCCTATCACCCGGACAGGGCTGGCCCCCCTCATGCTCGAGTCAACCGACGAACGCTTTTCCATACTGCCGTTGAGAACCCTTTATAAGTAGGAGTTTATGAGGATAAGGGACCCATGATCTCTCAAGGCTATAAAGATCGCACGATGAGGACATAAAGAGCCCACGTTGAGGACGTAACTCCCGCCTGAAACCCCTCAGCTTACGGGACTCATGAGGCCAGTGCACTATTTAAACCTGGGACTCCCTCCAACGAAAGGTAAGGGCAAACATACGCCTAAACTCCCTGAGCAGGAACCACTTCACCACCTTGGTGTAGAGGGATCTCGTGCATCTCCTTCCTCCTCCCTACATAGCTTCCACCATTGCTCTACTGTCTTAAGCATTGGAGGGTTTGCCCCAAGGAACCATCCCTGGGCCCCCTGATCCGTTTTCCTTCCTTGCAGTTCACTATCCGGTGATCATCTTCTCAGCTCAAGACCAGGGCGAGATCACGCCTCTTCATCTGGCGCTGTCTGTGGCACCTCTTCACTATCCGTTTCCCTTCCTTGCCGAGCTAGTGACTCTGGCTTTGTGCCATGCCGAGTGCAAAGAAGTGCTCAGCGCATGCCGAGACACAACCAGCTTGGGTCGGGAGGGGGACAAGAAGGGGGCACCCAAGCCAAGTTCGGGTCCAAGAAAAAGGCGGAATCGAGACGGGGAATACAAGGAACCATCTCGAAAGTACGAGCGGTACACTCCTTTAACCACTCTGGTTTACGAGATTTACGAGGACATCAAAGGCTCGGGCCTCCTCCGTCAACCCGAGCCAATGAGGTCGAAGAACTGTAATCGCAGCAAGCATTACCTGTTCCACAGCGATCACGGGCACCACACTGGTGACTGCCACCAGCTCCAGGATGAGATCGAGCACCTCGTCCGTCAAGGACACCTATCCCGGTTTGTGGCCGGGCACAAGGAAGACCGAGGTGCCCTAGAGGAAATCGACAACGCCCCCCGAGGGGTCCACATCAACGTCATCGCTGGAGGAGCTGCATCAGGAGGAGACAGTGGCCGAGGAAGGAAGCGTCATGCTGAGCGGGCGAGCCGAGCCATCGAGCCTCCCAGGGCCCCGCCAGGTGAGCCCCAGGTCATAGTCTTCTCCGACCAAGACCTGGAAGGGCTAAGCACCCCGCATGACGACGCCCTAGTCATATCGGCCACAATAAACCATTGTAACATAGATAGGATTCTAGTTGACAATGGAAGTGCCCCTGATGTATTATCCTATGAATGTTTCCTTAAGATGGGGGAGGATCCATCTAAACTCCACCCGATCCGAACCCCCCTTTGCGGGTTCAATGGCCAGGCCACTTATCCTGAGGGAGCCCTAAGCCTGCCAGTTACTCTCGACACCCCACCCAAAACTATTACGGTCATGGTGGACTTCATAGTGATCAAAGGTATGATAGCATACAACGCAATCTTCGACTGAGGAATCCGCAGCCTAACGAAAGCGGTGCCTTCTACCTATCACCAAAAGATGAAGTTCCCCACCAAAAATGGGTTGGGGGAAGTCCGAGGTAACCAGGCCACGGCCAGAAGGTGCTATAATATCTCGGTTGAAGCCACAAGGCCGGACGGGAAGAACAAGGGTTCCCGGGAAGTCGAGGAAAAATCCACAACCGCCGAGCCTGGAGGTGAATTGCTAGCGGTTTTCCTAAATGACGACTCGACCCTAGGAGTAAAGATTGGAGCCGACCTACCATTTGAGGTCCAACATCAATACAAAGAGTTTCTTTCCGTGTACATCCGAGTCTTTGCGTGGTCTGATGATCAGCTCCACGGGATACCAGAGGAGACGGCAATACATAAGCTCAACCTCGGCCCGACCATCAAACCCGTACAACAACGGAGAAGGAAGCACGCGCCAGAGAAGCAGGCGATCATCAAGGAGCAAGTCACCAAGGGGCAAAAGACTGGTCTTTTTAAACCGGTCCTGTACCCGACGTGGCTGGCCAACGTCATCCTGGTGTCGAAAGCTTCGGCAAAGTGGCGGATGTGCGTGGACTTCACCGACTTGAATAAGGCCACCCCTAAAGACTGCTATCCACTACCGAGCATCGACTAACTGGTTGACTCAACCTCGGACAACGAGATACTCAGTTTTCTGGACACCTATACAGGTTACCATCAGATAAGAATGAATCCAGAAGACATTGAGAAGATCGCCTTTATCACCGACTTCGGCGTATACTGCTACACCCGGATGCCTTTCGGGTTGAAAAATCCTGGAGCCACGTATCAGAGGTTGGTCAACCATATGTTCAAGGGACAGCTCGGCCGGAACGTCGAGGCCTATATTGACGAGATGCTCGTCAAGACCCCCAAGGCCGTGGACCACTTCGCCGACCTAGCTGAGACCTTCGACACCCTCCTGAGGTACAATATGAAGCTCAATCCTACCAAGTGCGCCTTCGGAGTAAGATCCAGGAAATTCCTGGGTTTCTTAGTCACCCAACGTGGGATCTAGGCCAACCCCGACAAGGTCCAGGCCATCTTAGACATGTGCCCCCCCACCTGCATCAAAGACGTTCAACGTCTTACTGGACGCATTGCCGCGCTCAGCAGATTCCTGTCTCGTGCGGCCGAACGATGCCTACCCTTCTTCAAGCTATTGAGGGGGCCCAAATTGGCATATGCTACGTTCACATGGGACGAGGAATGCCAAAGAGCATTCGTCGAGGTTAAAGAGTTCCTAGCTTCACCTCCAGTGCTGTCCAAGCCTGTCCCAGGGGAAGCCCTACATCTCTATCTCTCGGCAACCCCATCGACAGTTAGCTTGGTCCTAGTCAGAAATGACTCGGGAGTCAAGAGACCGGTCTACTACACCAGCAAGGTGCTCAACAAGGCTGAAAGGAGGTACCCCACAACCGAGAGACTCGTGCTAGCGTTGGTTACCTCAGCCAAGTGCCTCCGACCCTATTTCCAAGGGCACTCTATCACCGTGCTAACCGGTGAACCATTGAAGAGGGTCCTCGCTCACCCTAAAGCCTCGGGATGCCTCGTCAAGTGGGCCATAATGCTTGGGGCCTACGATATATCGTACCAGCCTCGCTCGGCTATCAAAGGCTAGGCGCTCGCTGACTTCATCGCCGAGAGCACCATCCCAACTGAAGAAAGATCTACGTCCGCGCCCGGGCCAACATGGGAACTGTTCGTCGACGGATCCTCCAACTCAGCCAGAAGCGGCGCTGGAATCCTCCTGAAGTCCCCCGAAGGAGCATAGCTACAATACACCATGAAGTTCAACTTCCAGGCATCCAACAACGCTTCCGAGTATGAGGCTCTCATCTCGGGAGTCCGTATGGCCTGGCGGCTGGGGGCTGAGTGAGTCAAAATTCACACTAACTCCCAGCTGGTCGCTAGCCAGGTCAACGGCGATTACGAAGCTCGAGAAGCACCGATGGTCAAATATCTTCAGCTGGTCAGAGCCGTGGCACAACAGTTTGAGAGTTTTGAGGTAGTCCGAATAGCTCGGGAGGAAAACTCCCGAGCGGACGCCCTCTCTCGGCTGGCCTCCTCTCTTGACCCCGAGGGTACAAGATCGGTCCTCCTCGAAGAGCTGGAGCGATCGAACATCGACTCGGAGCTCCTGGCTGTTGACTCGGCCTCCCCAAGCGACTGGCGTACCCCGTACCTGTCGTGGCTCCAAGATTCTCAAGAGCCTCCCGACCCTCGGGAAGCCCAAAGATTGAAGTACCAAGCTCAGCGATTCGTCACTCTGGACGGCACTCTTTACCGGAGATCCTTCTCTGGTCCCCTCCTGAAGTGCCTCAGCACTGATGAAGCCCACCGAGCGATTCAAGAAGTTCACGAAGGTCTGTGCGGAGCGCATTTAGGAGGAAGGTCGCTCACCAGGATCTTGCTACGGTAAGGTTACTGGTGGCCCACTCTGCAGCGCGACTGCTCGACCTACACACAACACTGTGACCGATGCCAGCGATTTGACCACTTGGTCCATCAGCCAGCAACGGAGCTCATCACCTTAGCCGAGCTATATCCTTTCACTCGCTGGGGAATCGACATCCTCAGGCCATTCCCCACGGCCCAGGCCCAGAAGAAGTTCATCATCATCGCCATCGACTACTTCACCAAATGGATCGAGGCCGAAGCCACAGCAGGGATCGCCGAGACAGTCGTCTCAAATTTCATCTGGAAGTCGATCATATGTCGTTACGGCATCCCCCGGGTGATAGTAAGCAATAATGGTCGGCAATTTGATTCTCGTTATTTCCGAGACAGATGTGCCGACCTGGGCATTCACAATCACTTCACCTTGGTCGCCCACCCTCAAGCTAACGGGCTGGTCGAAAATGCCAATAAGACTATCTTAAAAGGCATCAACACTAGGCTCAGTAAAGCCAAGGGTAGCTGACTTGAGGAATTGCCGAACGTACTTTGGTCACACAGAACGACTCCCATAATGGCAACCGGTGAAAGTCCTTTTCAGTTGGTGTATAGCGCAAATGCCGTCATCCCGTTGGAGATTGCCAATCCTTCCCTCCGAGTCATCTGTTTCTCTCCTGAGGCAAACGATCAGAAACTGTTCGAAAATCTCGACCTAATAGATGAACTCCGAGAGATTGTCAGCATTTGAGCAACGGAATACCAGCGTCGCCTTACTCGATACTACAACGCCAAAGTCCGAGATAGACACTTTCAACTGAGAGATTTCGTTCTCAGGAAAGCCGAAGCCTCTCGACCACTTGAGGCGGCGGGCAAACTATCCCCTAATTGGGAAGGCCTCTACCGAGTGATCGAGACGCTCGGGAAAGGAGCATACCGGTTTTCTACGATGGAAGGAGAGCCCATCCCTCAGACCTGGAACGCGACTACACTACACAAGTTCTACTTCTGAATACCGAACATTGTGTAAGCAACATGGAATAAAACAAAAAGTTTTCCCTTTCTTTTATTCAAACAACTCGCTTGTACATCAGGAAGGCCGACGCCAAGAAAATACATGTCAAAAAAGCAAAAAATCCATCTGGCACCGCCATATGAGCCCATCGCTTGGCTGACTCGGTTGACCTTCCTGCGTCCAGCCACTGACTTTGCCTCGTGCAGAAACTAGCTCGGATAGAGGGTAGTCGACCCCGTTGGCTCGGGTTGCTCGGGACAATGGTGACAGAGGGATTAGGAAGAAGAAGGCTACCATCCAAGTTGAAGTTGGAGGAGGAAGGGGAGAGGGAACACATATGAAGGCATCTTCCCCACCAATCTGCCAACTCTTTGGAAGGAAGGAAGCTCAGGCATCCTCCGAAGAGTGAAAGAAATGATAAGAAGAGCAGAAGAGGGAAAAAGAGGCTGCGAGAGGGAAAAAGAAACCAGCAGAGCTGGACGAGGAGGCAGGGGAAAGCCCAGAAAGGAGAGAGCTTAATTGGCTTTCTCTCCCCCCTCCATGGAACGAGCAGGAAGGGACTGGCGGCAGGATGCCTGATGCCCCTATCCGTCCACCATCTCGCCCCCCCCGCAAGCGCCGCCAGAACTGATAAAAAGAAGACGACGTGCCTCCGCACGTCGAACCTTCTTGAAACCTGTCCGCCGGCCGTCGAACCTCCTTCAAACCCGAAGCAACAAGGACTCTCTGCCCTCCATCATCGGCAACCTCATCTTCCAGAGTATCTTCCATGTTTCGAATATATTGGCACAACGCTACGTGAAGAAGGAATGAGAAAAGACTGTTGAGGAAAACCCTAAGCCGTGGAGAGGAAGGGACGCCCTTCAGACCTTTTATAGGCAAAGGGAGGCTATTTGCCTTAAATGATTCTCCCCTCGAAAACACGTCAAAGGGACCTCCTCCTACAAACGATCACCTCAAAACTCCTGGTTTTCGCCCCAGTGGGACACACGAAGCGGCCAAACATTCAAAGCATGAGAAAGCGGAAAGACACCCTGTCAGAGGCTCGCCCAACCATCACGCGAAAACCGCGCAGAAAGTATCGGCACTTTTCAACTACTGCGAATATGCTGAACAAAATACGACAATGGCGATACGGAACAGTTAAGTCTTCGTCATAATGCTATTGCCTTATCTATTTTCCTACACAGTAGAGAAAGTTTTTTTCTTCAAAAGGAAAAAGACATACAAAAAGAGGAAGCAAAGTAGATACATTAGGCCTCTGGCCCACCTTGAAGCTCGGAAGTGGAAGGCTCAGGCGGTTTGCCCCCGGCACCTTCGGTGACGGTCGACCCTGGCACTGACCCCACCGGCGTGGGAACTGTCTCGGTTGCGTGCCCTACGGAAACATCCGGAGCTGGCGACCCCTCGGGCGATGAGCCCTCCTGATCTTCTTCCTCCGACACCGAAGCAGAGGAGCCGGAGGATGACAGATCCGAGTCGTAGCATTGTCCGGATGGGAATTCAATTATCCCAGACGCCTGCTCCTCGGCATAAGATACGACCCGGTCGTAGCCCTGCTTGAACCCCTTGCGGATGCCTCGACGAAGCGCTGACTCGTAGTAGGGGAGGGCAGCCTCCTTAAGGTCGACCCGGTAGGCCTCCGAGCATTTGTACTGCTCAAGCGCCTCCGCCCCGGCCAATCCCACCCTACCAACGAGCTCGGACTTCTCCCGCTCCGCCTCGGCTATTTTCTGCTTGGCCTCAGCCGTCCGCTCCTCGGCCTCCACCGCCTGCTTCTATGCCTCGACTCGATCGCCCTCGGCCTCCCCCCGAAGGCGCTCAACTTCCTCCGCCCGGTCCACCAGCTCGGAGCGCTCGGCCTTCCACCAGCCATCCAGCTCGATGCAAACAAGGCGCTCCTCTTCAAGAAGCATGCTCTTCCTCTCGAGCGATTCGCGGGCCTTAGCTAGCTGCTCGGTTAGCGCCCGGGCCTCCACCTGGCTTGACCGTACCAGCTCCCTAACTGATGAAAGCTCTCGCCGAAGCCCATCACACTCCTCGACAAGCCGAGCCAACTTCCTTTCAGACCCACCGAGGGTCCAGGCCAGGATTGCCCGCTCTGACTCCAACCGAGCGTATGCTTCTGTCAGAGTGGCCCCCATCTGGGCCAGGACCAAGCCGCCCTCCATAACTGCCTCGAGGGCTATGGACAGGGAGTGCTGCCTGCTTCCCCCCCTCACCTTCGCAGCTATGCCGCGACACACCTGATACAAAGGGCCCTGGATGCCAAGCCTCTCCAAGGCCGCCGGAGTGGAGATCCCCCCTTCGATCGGTATCCCACCGGTCGGCCGAGACCGAGCCGTGGCCTCGGTCGCCTCTCGTGCCTCGGTCGGATTTTCCAGCGACCCTCCGACCTGGACCGGTTCGGCACCTGCACCGCCACCTGGAGCGTCGCCCACCCAATTTCGGCCGTGGTCCCAGCGTCACCTGCCTCGTCCACGGCCCCCTCCGCTTCAGCCGAGGGGAGAGCCGGGCCAGCGTCGCTGCCAATCACAGAAGCAGCCTCGGCCCCCTCAGCTCCGACTGAGGGGAGAGCCGAACCAGCGTCATCGCCAACCGCAAGAGCAGCTCCAACCTCCTCGGCCCTCTCTTGCTCGGCAGATAGGAGAGCCGGCCTAACCAGGTCAGCCCTGTCTCGCTCAGAAGAGGGGAGAGCCGCCGAGCTAGAGCCACCCTCGACGACGGAGATGGATCCGACCTTCCTGGCCCGCTTCTTGGCCTTCACGGCATCCCGTATCATGCCCTCCACGGGATCCTTGTGCTTGGGCCCCCGTGTCTTGGAAGACCCCTCCTGGGCCGCCCTCTTGCCCTTACCTCAGGCTCGGGTGTGCCCCTCGGGAGATCGCGGCTCATCGGTGACCGAGTCATTGCCGAGATCGATCACCTCTGTGGTCTCCTCCAAAGTCGGTCGCCTGGTGTCTGCATAGAAGAAAGATATAGTCAGAAAAAGAAAAAATGGTCTCAACATCTGAAGAAGAGTCTAATTTGTGGCACCTGAACCTGACGGATGCAGCCGCGAAAGAAGACACTGCTCGATGTTCTCTGGAGTAACCAGCTCTTCTAGTCGCATACTCCTCCACGTGTGGAGGGAACTCGTCCTGCCTGGGAGGGATATTCGGATGGAAATTAGGGATTACGGGACACCTCCAGGTCTCCTCCACAGAGCAGATCCCCACCCATAAGAATTGACTTTTCCACCCCTTATGCAAAGAATCCTTCGCAGCCAAGGAGATGCAGCTCCTATTCTGCCTCGCCTGGATAAAATAGAAACCCTTCCCGACCGAGGGATGCGCCTTCAACTCAAAAAAATAGTGAAAGAGGTCCAAGGAAGGAGGAACCCTGCATTGGCGGGAGAGGATGCGAAAGGCGGAAAGGAGAAGATAGGAATTGGCTACCAACTGAATGGGCGTCAACTGGAAAAAATTGAGAAGCTTAAGAACGAAAGGCTCGAAGGGAAGGCGGAACCCACCTTTCCACGATAGAAGGAAGGTACAGATATGGCCTGTACGAGAGTCCAAGCTCGTCTCGTGCGGAGCAGCCGCGGCAAAGCAAAACTTGTGGGGCAGGCGAAACTGGTGCTCCAGCCTTCTCACCTCCGCCTCCCCCAGTTCACTGCAGCTTGGAACCGTCGCCTTCACCACCAGCTCATCCTCCCACTCTTCAGCATCCAGACGCTGATCCGCCATGGAATCCGGAGAAGAGCTTGAAGAAAGACACTCTCAGGACCCCGAAGACTCCGGAGGAAGAGGAAGCCGCCGGACTGCCTCTGCGGTTATCTCCGTCAACTCCGCGAACGTCGCTGCAAGCCTATGCTCTTCCGTCGTGTCCTCACGACGCATCAAAGAGCCTAAAGCAAGCACGAAGGTGAGCCAAACCCTAAAGACATAGGGAGTCTGGAGCGACGATAAGCGCGTAACACCTATATTCCCACGGGGAAGGCAGCGCGTCGTTCTGACCTCCGAGAAAAGGGGGCCCCTTCAGTTCAAATCCGTCAGGATCATCATTATTACGGGCCCAGGTGACCACGACACGCGGCTTACTTACACCGCCAGATCTCCACCCACTTGAGCCACGCTGGTCCAAAACCCTAAACAGGTACTCTTTCGAGCTTACTAAAGCTCGGGAGTAGGAGGGGGACAAGTGGAGAGGGGGATTTCTGTAGCCCATCTAAGAGCGGCCGAACTAGGTCTGTCAGGACCAAACAAGGCCCAGCTCATCCAAGTGATAGCCCCGCAGGGCCCACTTAGGATAAAAATCCCAATAAGATTACTCGGGATCAAACCCTTCCTCGGCGGCCCTTAGGCTCAGAAGGCCCGAGCGTCGGTCAGAACGGAGGAAGACCCATGCCTGAGTTATCCCCTCACCGGGATAGAGGCAAGCGCTCAGCGCCCACTCCGTCCTACCTTCATCCGAGCTATGCCTATCGCCCAGACAGGGCTGGCCCCCCTCATACTCGAGTCAACCGACGAAAACTTATCCATACTGCCGTTGAGAACCCTTTATAAGCAGGAGTTTATGAGGATAAGGGACCCATGATCCCTCAAGGCTATAAAGATCCCATGATGAGGACGTAAAGAGCCCACGTTGAGGACGTAACTCTCGCCTGAAACCCCCCAGCTTACGGGACTCATGAGGCCAGTGCGTTATTTAAACATGGGACTCCCTCCAACGAAAGGTAAGGGCAAACATAGACCTAAACTCCCTGAGCAGGAACCACTTCACCACCTTGGTGTAGAGGGATCTCGTGCATCTCCTTCCTCCTCCCTACATAGCTTTCACCATTACTCTACTGACTTAAGCATCGGAGGGTTTGCCCCAGGGAACCATCCCTGGGCCCCTTGATCCATTTCCCTTCATTGCAGTTCACTATCCGGTGATCATCTCCTCAGCTCAGGACCAGCGCGAGATCACGCCCCTTCAACAGGAGTTGACTTGTTCATGTAAAGTAGCATTGATGATTTTATGACTTTCAATTTCTTGCAACAAAGCATGCACTTTTTCAAATTCATCAATATTCACAGATTTTCCTTTTTTAAAAGTAAGCAATCTTTCAGAAATGGTTCTATTCAATTCCTTCAGTTTCTCATTTTCTATTTCAAGATTTTTATCACAAGCAAACTCATTTTGACCATTGTTCATAAGACTCACTCTCTCTTTCAGCTCTTTGTTTTCATTTCTTAAAGAAGAAATTTGATCTTTGTGAATTTCAATGTCGAACACATGACCATCAATCAATTCCTTCAAGTGTGAGCATTTTTTACATGGAGAATCACATTTATTTTGTCCAACATTCTTCTTTAATTTTTTGTTTTCAGACTTAACCTTCTCGTATTTATCAGCAAGCTCATCATATGCAATCAATAACTCCTCATAGCTAAATTCATCTTCATTATCAGAATCAGAATTTACCTTTGAGCTTGATTCAACTTGCTGATCACTCTCTTGATCACTCGTGCCTGCCACAAGACATTGGTATTCATGCTCTTCCCGGATTTTGGTTTAGCCAACCAAGATATCCTTTGCGGATCTGCAATGGGAGACAAAAGGGAAATGATTAGAATCAACTGCAGCAACAAGCAATTTTAGAACCAAACAATTTTGATCATGTTTAAGCTTGGAATCTGCGGTCCAGACAGATTTGTCTTTAGGCAACTCATAAGGACCATGTGAGATAAGCTTCCATAGCTTAGGATCATATGAGTTGACTAGACTACACATCCTTCCTAACCACAAATCAAAATTACAACCATCAAACACCGGTGGAGAATTCAAGGTGTACATATTGATAGTCATTGATCTGGATCACTCTAGATCGTTAGATCTATGAAAACTTAGAGCCTTAGCTCTGATACCAATTGAAGTCCCGCGATCAATGACACCCAAGAGGGGGGTGAATTGGGTGATAACAAATTTTAAGAAAACTTTTAGCTTTTTATAAAATATGTGATAAATAATAATTAGCAATTGAAAACTAATTAACCAATTCTCTCAATCTTTCCGTTCCCACACGACCATACAACGAAAACAATCAAACCACACAAATAACACACAATGCACAGCGATTTTTAAGGTGGTTCGGATGCAACGACGGCAATCCTACGTCCACCCCTCACCAAACCCGGTGAGACTTCACTCGGGGATAAATCCCCAAACGGAGACAACGCTCCAAACACACACGCAAGATGACGCCTGCCCACACACACGGGGACGCGCCCCAATGCACACACACACACACACACACACAGACGAAGTCTCCAACACGATCCAACAAGCGGATCAATAAAACAAACACCCGCTGCCACAAGTGCAGCACTCCACACACACAAACACAAGATCTGGATAAATCCACACACACACACGTAGATCTAAGAAGACCTACGCACACACGAATAGAACACCACGAACACACACGACCACGGATCTAACTTGATCCACACACACACATATATCTTCAGATTACAAAGAACAAGACGTGAAATTCAAAACACCAAGACGAATAGAGCAGAGTTTAGAAATCTCCTGGTTTGGTTTCCCCCTGAATGTATGATGTAGAACTTGGAACAATGCTTCCTGCTTCACTTAAATGACTTGGTTGATCTCCCTTGAATGCTTGCTTGCTTCTTCACTTCCTTGAAGGTTGCTAGCTTCAGATCTAACCTTGAGTCACCTTGAATCACCTTGGGTTGATGGAGAGATTTAAGGATGCAGATTTGATCTCCCTTGAGGGCTTGCTTGCTTCTAAACTTGCTTGGAGATTGATGGCTTCAGATCTAACCTTGAATCCCTTGGAATGGATGAAGAACTCCAGCCTAAAGAACTGTTCACGAAGGTGCTACAGTACCCGTGAATCACCTCCTCTAGCCTCCCTTGATCTCTCTTGTTCCAATTGAAGCATTATGGTTTCCAACCCTTCTTGTGTAGGTTTTATAACCTTTGAATGGTCCTTGGACATCCTCCAGACCAGATCCACGTTTTGTGGATGATTGGGTGTCATTAGGATTAAAGAAATACAAGGAGAATGGCTCTTCCTGAAGTGGAGAACAAAGTCAACTTTTGTTGGCTCGGGACTGGCGGTCGACCTGTGGAAGCTGGCGGTCGACCGTTACTGAGAAACCCTGTAGAAATTTGATCCTTGGAATTTCCGGTCGACCTTGGGCGGTCGGCCGCTACTGCTGGTCGACCTGGGGCGGTTGACCGCCAGTTCTGCAGTATGAGACTTTTCGCGTTTGGTGATTCTGGTTGACCGGAATGACCTAGTCCTGCAAAGTTGAAGTGTTAGCCCAATGAAATACATCCAAATAACAATGACTTTAAGTAGATGTTTATTTCATACATTTGGGGGTTGGATTTTACTTGGTTTATGCATTAGAAACATCAAGACCATTTGAGCATGTTACCATGATTGGAATGAGAAACTAATGCATTTGAAGAGTGAGCTTGTAAGTTATCAAACTAAGTTATCATTGTGAACCTCAAATATCATGAATGAAGTTTAGAAATGAGAGGTATATGGAATATCCATGGTGAGATTGATGACTATGACAAGGTAAGAATCTTACCAATGGTGCTTGATAGTAAATGACATATACCACATGTAATGAATTGTAGAGGAGCAGGGGGTGCTTATCCACACGTTTGGTTCACCAGGTTACTGCCATGAGTTTGATCCTACATGCAAGATAGTCAGGGTTAATACCATGCTTGTTGACATTAAAAAGGTTATGAAACCTCTTGCCTCTTGTAGAACCAACATATGCAACCAGCATAAACAACAAGATGAATAAATACAATCATCAAGAACATGTGTAATTAACCATAAGTTTAGTTATCATCACGTAATCACACATTAAGTTTAGTTATCATCACGTAATCACATATTAAGTTTAGTTATCATCAAAATCATAACTTAACAATTACAACAATAATCAAAATCATAACTCAACAATCTCCCCCCTTTTGATGATGACAAACTTATTGATGATGATAAACTTAATGATAACTTATTAATGATGATACAATGGAGTGGATACAACAGAATGACACATATATTCATCTCCCCCTGTCACACACAATCATCAATTTTGCTCCCCCTTTGACATAATTAAAAAGTGAGATAATGCAAATCTATGTCCCACAATAACAGTATCAAGCGAGCTGGAAGAAGCCAAACAAGAAAGAGCAAGCTTAACTCCCTTTGAAACAGCAATAGCCCATCTTATCAAATCAAAAGAAGCAAGGGCAAATCATGGATGAAGAAAGCAATACGATTCCAATCAGAGGAAACCAATTGGTGATTATTCTCACAAATCAATTTGATACCATCCAAAGTAAATATAGCCAAACATGTATTGATACCAATTGAAGGTGGTGATTGGCCTCAAGGATATGAACCAGTGGAGGAAGATGTGCACATGATGAGGTGTTTAGCATGATAGCATTCAAAATCTAGACCCTATGTCAGATTTTCACAACAAACAAGAGCAGGAGGGCATATCAAAAGGATTTTCTTTGATTTTCAAATTTTCTGATTTTTGTATTTTGGTTTGAAATGCATGAAACTCAAAGTAAGCATATAATTACATGAAAATCGACTAGGGCAAAAGATGAGTTTAAAGACCATGTTGATTATTCCTATGTGGGGGTTACAAAGTTTGGTTCCCATGACACAAAATGAAGGTAAATACCCCATAGCAAGAGTAAATAAATTGAAGTCCAAAATTTTGGAATTTTGTTGATTTTCTGATTTTTACATTTTCTGTTTAAATGCATGAAGCTATGTATATGCTGATGATGACTCATGAAGTGCACACAATGCAACCAAACAGTTACATATAAACATACATGCAATCTCTCTCGTACATATATAAGAAGGGAATGGGTATAAGAAAGATGTAAGAGAGTCATGCTAACCAGAATGCACATGTGTAGCACATGGGAGATTATACAAGTATATAGGAGATTCATGCAATTGCTAAAGCAGTCAATCAATTTTCTGAATACATAATGAATCAAATTTTCGGATGTGTAAGTGAGTAACATGAAAAACGATAGTTGCAATATGGATATTCAGATTTTCAGATTAACACAAGGAGACATTTTACAAACTGCACTTCAATTTTGAGAACAGCGTATTGGAGGCTACGCTCTATCGCAATGAGTTTTCCCCAATATTTTTCAACTCAACCAATATCACATGATAGTCAGAATTTTTCAAGAGTGATCAGGTTCAAATAATTCCTTTTTATACGAGTAGACGCATGGAGCTCATTCCAGAATCCCCGGTTACTCAGAATTCTGAACCATTTCAACTCATTTTGAACAGAGATACTAGTCAACACTTTTCAGATATGAACCACATCACGTCTCACGTGACATGTGCCCAGTTTACTCAGTGTGACCGAGCATTGCTCTATCTTTCATTTTCATTTCAGATTTTTATAACAAGGATGGGTAGGCAGCTTTTTCCTCAACTGTCTCTTCAACATACATGCAGCAAGTTTAACATCTCGAGAGTGTTGAAAAGAAATTCCTATATCCTTATCATTAACACTCATTTTCACATTTTGTGCAAGAATTGTGCGAATTTAATTCAGTATGTATACCGAAAATATCATGAATACATAACAGTGCAGCTCCCCCTAAATAGATGCACTTATGAAATATAACTTCCCTAGAGTGTACGACATGAAGCACTCTAATAATGACTCAAATGCGGCATTATTTAGCAAGAAGGGATAAGGCTATAGAAGTGTCAAAGGATGGGGTTGAATAGCATATAATAGCACACAAGCACACATAAGGAGTTTATGCAAATGCACTATGACATGCATGCGAGCAATGTGATGTCAATTTGATACCAATGGAATGGACAACTTGATACCAATTGAATGGATGCCAACTGAATGAATTAAGTGCGACTAATACATGAGTTCCAATGCAATATAACGTATGAGCGTATAAGAATGCGATGTAATGTGCAAAGTGATTCAGACTTTTAATTTTCATTTGCATGATCTAAAAGCACCTTATGCATTGAATTATGATGCATGCAACCTATAACTTATATGAGAGTGGAATGGAAGTTGTGTTGACAAGATGAGAGCTTTATTTCCAATCCAATGTGATAACTTCCACATGAGACTATTCACATTCAATTAATGGATCAAACAAGTATTTTTTTTTTGACATGATCTTTATGAATGAGGTTGCATACATGATCAAAATTAAGCTATGCAACCCAATTTTCAGAATTGTTCAAAATCAGATTTTCAAGAGCATTTCACAAGTTTTGAAATTAGAAATCATTCACAAGTCAACTGTTTGAATCATGAGTAAAAATATATTTTCAATTGAAATAACTCAGTTCAAGGATTCATTCACAAATCGACCATTCGCAAGTCAGTCACAATCGTCAAGATCTGATACGATGTAGAGATTTTAGCCCGAAGACCCAGCTCAACGCATAGGGAATGCTTCCAAGTGGACATAATCCACTCTTCCACAGACGCTATTTGATATACTAGATGTGCAATTCAATTCAGGTGTGATCATGCAATTCAAGTTGAGAGATATTCAATAGCCAAACACTTCACACACATTTTTCAAGCTCTTCAATTTGATTCAACCAATTCATCACAACATGCTAGTAAATGGCAATTCAAATTTTTAGAATCAATACCTTGTCACTTGAGTGTGTCACCAAGTGATAAAGACGGCCTTGCATGAATTGACAAGGTTGAATTATCTTAGTTCAGGAGACAAGATTGGAAACCTTCAATCATTAAGATCACCAACCTCACGAGGGTTGATATTTCAGATTTTACTTTTTTACCTTTGCCTTGAGAATTCATTTTCTTCCAAGCCTTCCACCTGCAATGTAAAGAAGAATGAAATTCAATTTACTCATTGAGAATATTTTAAAATCTTCTTATATAATCCCTGCAAAATAATCATATAAAGCATTATTAGTAGTTCCAGAGATGGTATTAATCACATATGCATGAACCACTAAAAGGACTTTACCTGATTTTCTCATGAAAAATGGTTGATCAACTTTACCTATTGCGGGCCTATTACCATGTCTTGGGTACTTATCTAGATCACTTTCTATCTCCTGGTGGCAGATTGAGGACATTTTTATCATTTTCATCCTTGCAAGGTATTCCTCAGTTGATTCAAGCTTGGTCATGACTAGCCCATCATCATTTGAATTTTGAGAGTGTAATATGCATCCAAGGACAAGAGACTTGATTTGTCAATTTCGATTCAAATTCATTAGCAATATGATGACAAATTATTTTAACAACCAACATCCCCTAGACAGCTCTAGATGTAATGTAAGACTCATGTGTGAACCTAAACATTAAGTTCATATGACAAATGTGGTTGCTCCCCCTTAGTGTGTGCATGAATGCAAGATGTTCATTAACGTCCTAATGCCAAGTGCAGCCTGTGACTGATTGACTCATAGTACCGGGCGGAGAACTTAGATCCGAAGATCACCTCACGCGTAGTGATAGCTTTCAGACAGGCGTAACCTGCCCTTCCACATGTCACCATTTGATATACTATGTAGTCGAGGATGATGAAGGTAGGAGGATTGCTATGCATTATGACATGAATACTCAATGTTCAATATTTTCAAGACATCACGTGAAGGTATACGCATACTCAGTGTATGTGGTGAAATCATGCTTTGATGAATCTTCAAGCTCTTCTTTACACGAAGATGGTATATGACAATTGATATGCGCACAAATATGCAAACAACTATGAATGAAATGCATGTACAGACATATGCAAGATTACATGACTATATGACACAAAGTAAGTTAAAACATGACACAATCACTACAGAAAGTAGGAGGGATATCACATGATCTTCAAATTCAATTTTTAATGTTTCTCTCAACCTGACTTATGCCACTTGACTCGTGTGCCTTACCTTTTTGACGAAGACATATTTCATACTTTACATTCACATGGCACACTTGTAAAACAGATTTCTCATTTGACATTCTTAGGTACCCAAACCATCTTGGGTCCTTGTGGGTTAGCAGCAACATGGGCATGTGATTTCCAATTTTTGACAACATTCAAATCATCATTTTTCTTTAGAAAATAATCATGCTTAACATTCCCATGCCAAAGTGATGGTAGAAGGCACATGGCATCATATTCTTTCTTCTCATGGGTTCTACTGATTTGTGTGTGTGAGCATGATGTGTTGAGTGGGAGTTCTTTCTCTTCAACAATAACCAGCAATGTGAAGTTGTATGACCCCTTTTACCACAGTGATTACAATGTATGGAAGATTTTGTGGTGAAAGCTCTCTTTACAATTTTTAAAATAGCTTGGTTTCTACATGCTCTCAAGTCATCATTCTTTATAGTGAAACAATCATGCATCAGGTGTCCAAGTTTTCCACAATAAAGACAAGACATGTTTCTTTTGTTGGATGTATGGGATTTCGCATGAAAGTTTTTAGCATGCACATTTTGAACATCCACACTGTTTTTCAGATTGGCTTGAGTTCTTGGCACAATGGGGTGCTGGGAGTTAGATTTAGAGGTGCTGGGTGTACATGTGCTATGAACAAATGAAGTGTATAACTTGGTTTCAATTTTTTTCTTGTTCACAGAATTAAACCCCAACCATTCTCTTTGAAAGTTCACTTTCATCCCCAATAATTTATCCAAGTTTTCTTGACCATTTACAAATCTAGACAGCGAATCTTTCAAGTCAAGAATTTCAGATTGAAGAGATGAAATTTACAATTCATAGGAAACCATCTTATTTTCACAGGAGTTGACTTGTTCATGTAAAGTAGCATTGATGGTTTTATGACTTTCAATTTCTTGCAACAAAGCATGCACTTTTTCAGATTCATCAATATTTACAGGTTTTCCTTTTTCAAAAGCAAGCAATCTTTCAGAATTTTTTTTTTTAAAAAACCGTACCTAGGGTTTGATGGGAGAGTGCACCCTTTACCAAAGGTAAAGAGAAAGCCACTCCACCAGTCGAACACTAGGGGGTAAATTTTATTGCTGATCAAAAGGAATTACATTTACATCAAACGAATACTGGGCATACCCAGCTTATCTAATCGAGCTGCTCCCTTTATAGGTGAAGGAAGCTCATCATAAGAAAAGAAAACATTACATTTGGAAATGCAAGCCAAAAAGGCTAAGGAATCAGCAACTTTATTTCCTTCTCTGTATATATGATCAACTGCATCATTCTGAGTAAGTAAGCTCCAGATCTCTCTCACATATGATAGAATGGACCATGGGCAATGAATTTCCTTCTTGATAATTCGAACTAGTGTGTTCGAGTCACATTCAATATGGACTGGCTTGACATCAACAGTATGCAGGTATTTAATGCCATCAAGTAAAGCACGTGCCTCTGCTATATGGCTATTGGACTTGCCATAGTAATGAGAAAATGCAAGAAGAGTACTGCCTCTGCTGTCTCTAATAATACCACCACCACCTGAGTCACCATTAATTTTGCCTGCACCATCTGTGTTGAGTTTAAGAGAAGGCCAGGGAGGGCAAATCCATTTTATGATTTTCATGTGAGAGCTACCGGTCAGCTGAACATTGATACCAAACTGCTCTAAGAGTTTCCTCTTAATGTTATCTGACTCCTTAAGATTGGCAGAAACATAGGTATTTTTGATTTGAAAAATAATGTGGCTGAGGAGGTTTTGCTTGGGGATGACTTTGCCATCATATTTCGCAGCATTTCTTGCTTTCCAAATCTCCCAAAGTCCATAGCCAATGATAGCAAGTTGGAACAGGCCGTAAGTAGATTTTTGGTGAAGATTGAGAGCATTTTGAAATATGAAAGATCTCACTGAATTATTTTCCAAATGCAGTCCAAAAGTTGTAAAATAAGGCCAAACATGGGTTGCCAAATCACTGTGCAGAAAAATATGATTAAGACTTTCCTCATTTTGCGAGCTGCAGCAGTAGCATTTGGAGCACAGTTGCACCCCCACTCACTGAATATTTGTATCAGTGGGCAAAGCATTGTGAGCAATTTTTCAAATATGAACAGATATTTTTGTGGGGAGCCAGTTAGACCATAGCCGAGTCCAAGGGAGGGTATATTGGGAGGGCATTCTGTTAGAAATACTCTGATAGGTTGACGAGACCGTGCATTGACTAGAATAAGATAAGCTCCAGACCTGAACATCAGGATTCTGAGTCAGCTGAAAATTTTCAATGGCCGATTTGATATCCTCTGGAACCAGTCTATCCAAGAGATCATCATTTTCACTAGTAGGATGCAGTAAGAAATCATTGACTGTGATGCTAGTATTTGGAATGACAGAAGCAGGGACAAAATCAGTCAATTTTTGATTCCCAATCCAACTGTCCAGCCAAAAATATGTGCTGTTACCATCTCCCACTATAACCTTTTTATACTGTAGAATGAGATCTTTAGCCTTGATCCAACTTCTTCTTTCAAAGCCATTCATAGTTTTGAAATGAACCTCACTTAGGTGATTCTGCCCAATGTGCTTTGCTCTGAAAAAATTTGCCCACAGGGAATTTGAGTGCATAGCTTGCCACAACATCTTCACTCTTAACGTAGTTTCCATATGTCTGAGGGACATAATGCCAAGGCCACCCTTGGAGATAGGCCTACAGATAGTCTGCCAAGCTCGCCAGTGCCTTTTGTTCCCATTTACTGAGGATCCCCAGAAGAAATTTGCAAAAGATTTGTCAAGGAGGGAGTGAGTACCTGAATGCAGTGGGGAAGATGACAGAGAGTAAATTGGGATAGAGGACAGAACATGTTTGATCAGAATCAGTTTTGCTCCTTGTGATAATAAAGTTGATTTCCAGCCTGCGATTCTTTTGTGAATGGAATTAATTATACCAGCGAAATAAACTTTTTTCCTTCTGCCAAGCATCAAAGAAAAGCCAAGGTACTTATGAGGGAAAGCATGATGAGAGTAACCTGTGAAGTTCTGAATCCGGTTGGCAATTGTCATAAGGATCTTGGGGTGGATGAAAAACCCACTTTTGCTGACATTAATTGACTGACCCGAGGCTTTTTCATAAATTTTAAGGACATTGATCAAATTCCTGACTGAAGTAATGCTAGCTTTACTGAAAAGAAGGGTGTCATCAGCAAACAATAGATGAGAAATTGGAAGACATCTGCTGGGCCCTGAAAACCATTCAACACTGCCATTTGAATAGGCCTCTTTTAGAGATCTACTTAGAGATTCCTCAGCAATGATAAATAGAGAAGGGGCAACTGGATCTCCTTACCTTACACCTCTGGTTGACTTAAAAAAGCCTGCTAGATCCCCATTTAATAAAACTGAAAACCAGCAATTATTTACCATCTTATCAATCAAATTGATGACGGATAAGCTAAATCCAAATTTGTGGAGGACATCAAATAGAAAGTCCCATTCTAGTCTATCATAAGCCTTTGCCATGTCTAGCTTGAACATTATATTCTTGCCCCTTGTTTTCCTTCCCAGTTCATTTATCAATTCTTGTGCTAAGGCAATGTTCTCTATGATATGCCTTCCTTTCACAAAAGCAGTCTGCTCCATAGAAATAATCTTGGGTAGAATAGAGGCCAACCTTTTGTTAACAATGAAGGAGATGATTTTATAGAAAAAATTACATAAGCTAATTGGCCTAAAATGTGAAATTTCTGTTGAATTTGATTTCTTGGGGATGAGAGCTATTAAGGTAGAAGTCACACTTCTGGGCAGGGGAAGGTGAGTACTGAAAGCTTCTTTAACAGCACTGACAACTAGTACACCTATAATGGGCCAAGCAGTTTGAAAAAAAGAACCTGTAAAGCCATCAGGGCCTGGAGCACTATCTGGAGATAAAGTGAAAACAGCTTCGTGAATTTCATCATATGAGGGGATAGCACATAACATCTTGTCTTCATCTTGATGAACCAGGCTAGGAATGCAGTTTAGAGAAGACTCTTCAATATAGTGGTGTTGTGAGCTGAAGGCCTTTTGAAAGTGGGAGGCTGCTATATCTTTCATTTCATCATGATCAGAGGTAAGAAGACCAGTCGAAGCTGAGTGATTCTGTGTTTATGTCTCTTGGCCATAGTGGAAGCATGAAAAAATTTAGTATTTCTATCCCCCTCTTGAAGCCAATGAATTCCAGACTTTTGTCTCCAGAAACATTCCTATTGTAGTAGTCTTTTTGATTGGGTGGTCTTGGCTTTCTCCAGTATTGCATAATTCTCCTCCGTGGGATTTACATCATAAGACTGCTCAGCTTCGAGGACATCATCTTCAGCTGCCATCAGGTTAAGGTGTACATTCCTAAATGTATGCTTGTTCCAGTTCTGGAGCATTTTCCTTAAGTATTTTAGCTTCAAGTATGGATTTGTCATGGGTGAAGAGGCCACCGGGCTGTTGTTCCAGCACGATTGGATGTCCCCAAGATATTTGTCATGCATGGTCCACATTTTAAAAAAGTAGAATCTGCTCTTAAAGTTGACCTGAGAGAGTGACTTCACCAGTAAAGGAGCATGGTCAGATGCTTCTCTAGATAAATGCTCAACAGAAGAAGGATATACAGTCAGCCAGTCAGAATTTGTGAGCACCCTGTCCAACCTGGCCCAAATGCCTTTGCTTCCAGCTTGATTATTGTGCCATATGAATTTTGAGCCCATGTATCCAGCATCAACAAGAGAGCAATCAGAGACACATTGTGTAAAATCCGAAATATCACCCATATTTGGGGAATTACCACCCAAGTTCTCATCAGTGTGCAGAATGCAATTGAAGTCTCATGCAACTAGCCAAGGTCCAGTGATTTGAGAATGAATTGAGTTTAGAGAGGCCCACAGAATCTGTCTCTCAGCAGCAGTACACTTTGCATAAACAAAGGTTAAGTGAAAAACAGGAGAAGCAGGATTTGCTTGAAAGATAGTAAGTTGCTGAGCATCTCTACTCATAATAGAGAAGTCCAAAGGGTCCCTCCATAACACCCAAATGTGTGCTAAGTCATCATTATTGGCATAGGTTTTATTCATACCCAGCCTTCTACAAATACTATCAAGATTTTTGACATTTATTTTGGGCTCCAATAAGATAACACAATCTATGTGATGATTCTTGATAAGGAATTTTACCCGACCAACAGAGGTGTCATTTCCAATGCCCCTTATGTTCCAAATAATAAAATTCATGTTGATGGAAGAAGATCAGGAATGTTACCTGCAGACCCTGACTTGGTCATGGATCTAGTGGTGGCTCTCGGTCGATCAGTAAGCATGACTCTCATGTTATCTAATGTAGCGGTTTTAGCAATACCTTTCTTCTAGAGTCTAAATCTGCATTCTGCAATTGCTGCTTGGGATCAATGGCCTTTGAAACATTTTCCTATGTAACCAATGCACATTGAGAATTAATAAATGAAATTTCAGGGACAGGGACCGGCATTCCATGCTGGTTTATTTGGTTTGAAGGGAGCTCTAAAGGTGGAATTGGCATTGAAACTTGAGCATTTGAGATATTATTTGTTTCCTCATTGCAAGCATCGGACTTCGCCAAAGACTGCTTACAGGACACATTTGCCATCTGACAAACAGGCATCAAATCCATATCATGCATCATTGGAGATTTTGGGGAATCCAGCACTGTCTCAGCCATCTTCAGAAATGGTTCTATTCAATTCCTTCAGTTTCTCATTTTCTATTTCAAGATTTTTATCATGAGCAAACTCATTTTGACCATTGTTCATAAGACTCACTCTCTCTTTCAGCTCTTTGTTTTCATTTATCAACGAAGAAATTTGATCTTTGTGAATTTCAATGTCGAACACATGACCATCAATCAATTCCTTCAAGTGTGAGCATTTTTTACATGGAGAATCACATTTATTTTGTCCAACATTCTTCTTCAATTTTTTGTTTTCAGACTTAACCTTCTCGTATTTATCAGCAAGCTCATCATATGCAATCAATAACTCCTCATAGCTAAATTCATCTTCATTATCAGAATCAGAATTTACCTTTGAGCTTGATTCAACTTACTGATCACTCTCTTGATCACTCGTGCCTGCCACAAGACATTGGTCTTCATGCTCTTCCCGGACTTTAGTTAAGCCAACCAAGATATCCTTTGCGGATCTACAATGGGAGACAAAAGGGAAATGATTAGAATCAACTGTAGCAACAAGCAATTTTAGAACCAAACAATTTTGATCATGTTTAAGCTTGAAATCTGCGGTCCAGACAGATTTGTCTTTAGGCAACTCATAAGGACCATGTGAGATAAGCTTCCATAGCTTAGGATCATATGAGTTGACTAGACTACACATCCTTCCTAACCACAAATCAAAATTACAACCATTAAACACCGATTGTAAGACTCCAAATTCTTTAGAAATTTATTTAGAAAGTTATTTGTAATTATTTGGAATTTATTTGAAATTATTCAAAATTAATGAGAATTATCCAAATTAATTAGATTAATTAATTAATTAATAGAATAAGTCATTTTTCTACTATTTTCTAAAAATCCCCAAAAATCACATCTTGTAGAATTAATTTTGTTTATCAACTTTGTCTTCTACAATTAAGCCTAATACAATCGTTTATTAAGCCGAATTAGCAAACTAAGTCTTCCGAACTTAATACTTAATTAATTACGGAATAGTAGAAATGGAATTTTATTTACCATATAAAAATTCATAAAAATAGTAATTAAATAATAGATGTTTCGACTAACACTTTTATCTTCTTGGAGTAAGCCTAATTAAATCATTATCTAGCCCTAATCAGTGGATTAAGCCTGACTTATGACCCACCTAACCCAAATTCGAATTTACTATTCACCCAAACTTTGAACATCAAATTCGAGCTTATTTCTCAACCAAATGGGGTGATTCCAGAGGCAAATGAAAGGTATTACATAAAGGAACATTTATCCTCAATCAATTTGAGGTAAACTTAGCCCCAAAACGTGCTGCCGACATAGTTTGGTCAAGTCAAGGATTTCGGCGCCGTTTCTAAACACGTAGCTTGCAGCAGCAAATACTCCCAATTCAGAAGGCTCCAGAAGCTCTATGAGCTATCAAAATGAAGCCCTACGAGTCTTCTTTCATTTGGCTGCTGTGGGGTTCGCTGAAATTTCGGATCTGGAGAGATCTAGTTCGATTTGTGGAGGTCGGTCAGTAGGCCGTTGGCTTCCCTTCATCCTTCTTTGATCAATCTATTGAGGTTGGAATTCTCAACCAAATCTTGATCATGAGTATAGCAAATTGTACCTCTCATCGAGCTCTTTCCATTGGTGGCAAAAGTCCCAATTTTCATTAGGTATCCGTGGAGATATCGAAGTTTTAGTGAGGTGCTGTCAAGTTGTTCTTCATTCTAGGTTTCGAGTTCCTTCTTCAATTTGAGGTAGGTGATAATAGCCCAATTTCTAATTAACATACATGAATGTAATCAATAGCATGTTAGCTTTCTTTTGACATCAAAATCCCCAATTTTTATAGATCATGTCTAGAGTATTTTGTGTGTTATTAGAAGCATGCTAGCAAGCTAGACTTCACTTGTGTTCTTCATAGAATAGGATTTATTTCATTGGATTCCTATCGAAATTCGTGATTTAAAATTGTGTTTCATGACCCTAAGATACATATTATTAACCCTAGAGTCTATGGTTATGATCCCAATACATTTAGACCCCAATTCTTGGAGTTTTTCATAGCTTTTTGGGTCTGGAAACCCAGGGGTCGACCCACGGGTCGACCCATTTACACCCTGCAAGCAGCAAAGCTGCCTTGCATGGGTCGACCCAATGGGTCGACCCACAACCTGCAGGGGTCGACCCATGGGTCGACCCATGCAGCCAGGTAGCCAGGGGTCGACCCATCCTTGGAATTTTTCCAGGGGTCGACCCAAAGGGTCGACCCATGCATTGTAAACCCGTTTTTTTTGATGTTTTGACCCGGGGATCAATCCGGATCATCGGGGAATCAAACCATTCAACCTAAACACTTTGAAAACTACATTTTTGAGGAACTAATGACCTATTCATATACCCTTTTAGTTTCAATTAACATTGGTCCATACATGCAAACTTAGTATAAAAACACACCGTTTATCATCTTCATTTCAATGCATACAAGATTAAATAGAAACCCACATAATTAGTGGTTAATGGTGTAACTAAATCTCTGTTAATGCATTCTATTTCACTCCTGTGGGAGTTGTTCTTTGCCTTATCATCTTGAATCAGCTTCTTGGCAATTGTCTTAATGCAAATGATAATGGTTAAATCATGATATCTTAACTTGATGATTAGGATTAATATGTTGATTAGCTTGTTTGATTGCTGCTGTTGTACAGTAGCGCAGCACGATTAACTCTTGTTGTGACTTGATTTCAATCTCCTTGATGATTATACTTACCTTGAAATTCTGGAAATGAATCTCCTTCCTACTTGAAGTTGTTATTGCTACTTAGTTTAAACCTTGGAATTCTGGCCATAAACTGTGGAAGTCTAGATTCGTGGGATCTTTGATCCAAAGAAATCAATGCCTGGCAAACAATTAAGGGCTCGGTCTAGTCCTGGGAAGAGCGCCCGAACACTACGTGTACCCCTGGGAGGTGAATGACTAGGTGTGGCATTTGGCACCAGTACTTGACATGTGTTAAATCTAGGACTGTCCACTACTCTCTCCACTACTCTCTACATTACTTTCTACTACTTTTCACTTTCCACTCGTCACTGTTCTATACTCTACTTGTGGTTACTGTACTTGCTCATTACTTGGACGTGGAAATGAAATTACATACGTGCTTGACATGACTTGAATCGACTTGATATGGCCAACTTTTTATCGTTATCTCCTGTAGTAAATTCTTGTCTTACTATTCTATTCATTATATTTCTTGACCTTGCAAGATCTTTGAAGTTCGTTTCGTGATATCATCGTTATCTTTTATTGTTTTTATCATTTGTAGCATGACATTTTGAAAATGTAATTAAACTGTTAATCACTTATACATGTCTGTTATTTCCTACTGAGCGTTAGCTCACACCCCGTTGTTTCCCCCTTTTCCAGGCTTTTCAGGTGACGCGCTTACCGATGGGGAAGGGCAGGAGTGATGTCTTGAGTGTATCAGTTCTAGTGTGTTAGTAGTGTGTTATCTTCTTTAGTTGTGTTTTGGAGAGCTTTTAGTCTCAGTCATGTTATTGAGTTTTAGTGGTTGATTATTCCAGTTGTATTAAGTTGAACTTGAGGATTATTGTATTAGTCGTGGTTTATTAATGATCATTTAGCATTTCCATCTTGTAGCACTTGTGTATTGTTTAGATTTAGTTCCCTCTCTTGCCAGCGTGTCCCTAACTGTACGTCCCGATATTTCCGCCTTGTTCGGGGCGTGACAGTTTAGTTGGTATCAGAGCCCTAGGTTTCACATTCCTAGGTTCCCTAAGTTTTAAGTTTTCTTGCATTGCATCCCAATAACCGGTATATAAAAAGGTGTTGTCCGAACGTTAGGCTACGCCTATCGGGAAGGTCGCACACTTGCGCGAGTGGTCTTCGGACCGATTACCTCCGCCAGGTACCGAGTTTTTGGTCGTGTCTAGGTGCACTAGATCCCTAACCTTGTAAAAGTTTAAGACCTGACCTGTGAGATTGGGTAGAACTTGGGTTAAGTTCGTTTCTTAATCGTGTAATTATCTATCTTATTTGAACCTAAGTAACCTATTTCTCGTGTAGATGGCAGCTGATCGTGCTGAATGGAGGAACCTGCAACGTACGGTTCAAGGCCTTACTCAGGCCCTTCAGCAAGTAGCTCAGGCAGGAGCGGCACAGCATGGCACCGGTGATCTATACCGGAACTTCCGCGGAATGAATCCGCCTAGATTCGCTGGTTCGACTGACCCTGACCAAGCCGAGCACTGGCTAGACGAGATGGGGAGAATCTTTGAAGTTATGCAATGCACCAACCAGGAGCGTGTCCTTTTGTCCACATTTCAACTGGAACATGATGCACGTACTTGGTGGGATTCTATCAAGGCAACTCTCGGAGATCGGCAAGTTATGTGGGAAGAGTTCGAGGAATTCTTCAACAGCAAGTATTTTTCCGATAGAGTGCAAGAGAAGAAAGCGGCAGAGTTCGCGGCCTTGAAACAGCGAGGTTTGTCCGTGGCAGAGTATGAGGCTCAATTCGCACGGCTTTCTCGATATGCTACACATCTCATTTCCACCGAGAAGATGAAGGCGAAGCGCTTTCTCAATGGTTTGAAGCTTCATTATATCAACCAATTGGCACCGATGGAGATTTCCACTTATTCCGAGATGGTAAGGAAAGCGCAAGTTTTAGAGGATACTCTTGAGATGACGGAGAGAATCCGTGGGAAAGGCACCAAGAAAGAATTACCTACGGGTTCCGGGAGTGTCAAACCCGGGTATGCCAAGAAGAGGCCTGTTAGTGGACCTGGTTCGTGGAGCGGGTCCGGATCGTGGAAGGGCAAGATGCCGAGGCATGAAGACAAGAAGCCTGACCCTATTGTTCCATTTAAGGACGTGTGCAACTATTGTGATCGTCCGGGTCACAAGATAGAGGAGTGCTGGCGCAAGCTAGGCGCCTGTTTGCGATGTGGAAGCAAGGAGCACCGTATCCCCAATTGTCCTCTCATATCGGAACAAGCTACACCGGCAAAACCACTAGTCTTCAAGAAACCACAAGGCAAGCTTCAAGCTTTACATGCAGAGGAAAATGGGATTTCTGATGATGGCGGACTCGTCGAAGGTACCCTTACTATAATCGATAAGCCCGCGTTTGCTCTCTTTGATACTGGTGCAACACATTCTTTTATTTCACGGAGATTTGCTAAGTCATTAGCTGTGGAACCTGTTTTGATGAAAACTCCGTTAGAGATTTCAACCCCTATTGGCACTAGATCAACAATCCAGTATTTCTATCCTTCTAGTAAGGTTATGATTGGTGAACAGAACTTTCCAGCAGATTTGGTCTGCATGGATATGAAGGATTATGATGTAATCCTAGGAGCAGATTGGTTGGCCAAGTATGAGGCCAATGTTCACTGTAGTTCTAGCTCAGTGACTTTTACTGGACATTCTGGTTTATCTTTTACGGGAGTCAAGCACCATAACTCCGTACCACTCATTTCGGCTCTTCGAGCTGATAAGCTTTTGAGGCATGGGTGTGAGGCTTTTCTAGCCTTTGTTTGTGCAACTCCTGAGCAGCAGATGGAGATCAAGGACATTCCTGTTGTCCGAGATTTTCCTGATGTCTTTCCAGAGGAATTACCAGGACTTCCGCCTGAGCGGGAAGTTATCTTTTCTATTGATCTTATTCCTGGCACAGCTCCTATTTCTAAGGCTCCTTATCGTATGTCTCCTGCGGAACTGAGGGAACTGAAGCAGCAACTGATGGAATTACTCGAGAAGGGTTTTATTCGTCCTAGTACTTCTCCGTGGGGAGCCCCTGTGTTGTTCGTCAGGAAGAAAGATGGTTCGATGAGGTTGTGCATTGATTATCGGCAAATAAACCAGCAGACTGTCAAGAACAAATATCCCTTGCCGAGGATTGACGAGTTATTTGACCAGATAGCGGGAGCTCAATATTTCTCTAAGATCGATCTTCGATCTGGATATCACCAGTTGCGGATTAAGGAAGAGGATATTTATAAAACGGCTTTCCGCAGCAGGTATGGTCATTTTGAATTTGTCGTTATGCCTTTTGGTCTAACGAATGCTCCAGCAGCTTTCATGCAGTTGATGAACGATGTATTTCGGCCCTATCTTGATCAATGGGTCGTAGTCTTTATTGATGACATCCTGATTTATTCTAAGAATGAGGAGGAGCATGCTGAGCATCTGAGAATGGCATTGCAACTATTGAAAGATCATCAGCTATATGCTAAGTTCAGTAAGTGTGAGTTCTGGCTACAAGAAGTGTCCTTTCTCGGACATATTATCACCAAGGAAGGTATTTCTGTTGATCCTTCGAAGATTGAGGCAGTGAAGAATTGGGAGCAGCCTACTAGTGCAACTGAAGTTAGAAGTTTTCTAGGCCTGGCAGGCTATTACCGAAGATTTATTCAAGATTTCTCCAAGATTGCAGTACCTATGACAAGATTAACCCGCAAGGAGAACAAGTTTGATTGGTCAGATGATTGTCAGCGAAGCTTTCAGACTCTGAAGGAGTGTTTGACTACTGCACCTGTTTTGGCTTTACCTTCTGGTGAAGGAGGATTCGTTGTTTATACTGATGCTTCAGGTATTGGCTTAGGCTGTGTACTCATGCAGCATGGGAAGGTGATTGCCTATTCCTCTAGGCAGTTGAGGAAGCACGAAGATAATTATCCTGTTCATGATTTGGAACTTGCTGCAGTCGTGTTTGCTTTGAAGATATGGAGGCATTACTTATATGGAGAAACCTTTACAGTGTTTTCAGATCATAAAGTTTGAAGTATTTATTCTCTCAAAAGGAACTCAACATGAGGCAGCGGAGATGGTTGGAGTACTTGAAAGACTTCGACTTCTCGATTGAGTATCATCCTGGCAAAGGTAATGTTGTGGCAGATGCATTAAGCCGGAAGCCGGTAGCTAGACTGTCAAGTCTCATGTTACAAGAATGGAGATTGTTGGAACAATTATCTAGTCTGGATCTCAATATTGACAATGATCGGATCTTGATTGCTCAGATTCAACTTAAACCTGAATTATTGATAGAGATCAAGTCCTTGCAAGATAATGATCCCGAGTTGGTAGAGATCAAGGGAAGCTTGAGTAGCAGACCTGACTTCATGTTGGCCGATGATGGTAGATTATTATTTAAAGGCAGAACTTGTGTTCCGGATGAGGTTACAATAAAGAACAAAATCTTGAGGAAGCCCATAGATCCAGATATACCATTCATCCTGGAGGCACTAAGATGTACCGAGATTTGAAAAGGTCCTTTTGGTGGCCGAATATGAAAAGAGAAGTTGCAGATTTTGTGAGCAGATGTTTGGTATGTCAGCAAGTTAAGGCCGAACATTTCAGACCAGCAGGGAAATTGAAACCACTCGACATACCCCAATGGAAGTGGGAAAGTATTGGCATGGATTTCATTATGGGTCTACCTAGGACTCGTGGTGGATTTGATGCGATATGGGTGATTGTCGATCGATTGACAAAGTCGGCTCATTTCTTACCAATTAAGTCCAAGTGGACGATTGATGTATTGGCTGCTTTGTATATAAAGAAGTGGTGAGATTGCATGGTATTCCAGTGAATATAGTATCTGATCGAGACCCCAGATTTACTTCACATTTCTGGAAGGGACTGCAAGAGTCTTTGGGTACTCGTCTGAACTTCAGTACTGCTTTTCATCCACAGACAGATGGACAGACTGAAAGAACCAATCAGATAGTGGAAGATATGCTGCGAGCTTGCATGATTGATTTCGGTGGTAATTGGAGTGAGCATTTGGCATTAATTGAATTCGCCTACAATAACAGCTATCAGTCTAGCATTCAGATGACTCCTTTTGAAGCACTATATGGTAGAAGTTGTCGTTCCCCGTTGTGTTGGGACGAGGTAGGTGTGAAACAGTGGCTTGGACCAGATCTTGTTTCGGAATCATCACAGAACATCCGTGTTATCCGAGACCGGTTACAAGTAGCCCAGTCAAGACAGAAGAGTTATGCCGACAACAGGAGAAGGGCATTGGAATTTCAGGTTGGCGAGCATGTGTTCTTAAAGGTCTCTCCGACGAGAGGGATCCGAAGATTTGGCATTCATGGCAAGCTGAGTCCGAGGTACATTGGTCCATTCGAGATTCTAGATAGAGTGGGAGAGGTGGCATACAGACTGGCTTTACCACCGCATTTGTCTGGCGTACATAATGTTTTCCATGTGTCTATGTTACGGAAATATGTGTACGATCCCACTCATATCATTCAACAAGTGGATTTTGAACTGAAGGAAGATTTGACCTATGAGGAAAGACCTGTCAAGATTCTGGACCGGAAGCATCAGCAACTCCGGAATCGTTCGATACCGATGGTCAAGATTCAGTGGAGTCGGCGTGGGACCGAAGAAGCTACATGGGAATCCGAAGAGACTATGCGAAAGCGGTATCCTGATCTATTCTAGGTGAGCGATCTTTTTCTACTCTCAGTTTTAGTGCAGTGAATTTGGAGGACCAAATTCCTTTAAGTAGGGGAGGGTGTAAGACCCCAAATTCTTTAGAAATTTATTTAGAAAGTTATTTGTAATTATTTGGAATTTATTTGAAATTATTCAAAATTAATGAGAATTATCCAAATTAATTAGATTAATTAATTAATTAATATAATAAGTCATTTTTATACTATTTTCTAAAAATCCCCAAAAATCACATCTTGAAGAATTAATTTTTTTTATCAACTTTGTCTTCTACAATTAAGCCTAATACAATCGTTTATTAAGCCGAATTAGCAAACTAAGTCTTCCGAACTTAATACTTAATTAATTACGGAATAGTAGAAATGGAATTTTATTTACCATATAAAAATTCATAAAAATAGTAATTAAATAATAGATGTTTCGACTAACACTTTTGTCTTCTTGGAGTAAGCCTAGATAAATCATTATCTAGCCATAATCAGTGGATTAAGCCTGACTTATGACCCACCTAACCCAAATTCTAATTTACTATTCACCCAAACTTTGAACATCAAATTCGAGCTTGTTTCTCAACCAAATGGGGTGATTCCAGAGGCAAATGAAAGGTATTACATAAAGGAACATTTACCCTCAATCAATTTGAGGTAAACTTAGCCCCAAAACATGCTGCCGACATAGTTTGGTCAAGTCAAGGATTTCGGCGCCGTTTCTAAACACGTAGCTTGCAGCAGCAAATACTCCCAATTCAGAAGGCTCCAGAAGCTCTATGAGCTATGAAAATGAAGCCCTACGAGTCTTCTTTCATTTGGCTGCTGTGGGGTTCGCTGAAATTTCAGATCTGGAGAGATCTAGTTCGATTTGTTGAGGTCGGTCAGTAGGCCGTTGGCTTCCCTTCATCCTTCTTTGATCAATCTATTGAGGTAGGAATTCTCAACCAAATCTTGATCATGAGTATAGCAAATTGTACCTCTCATCGAGCTCTTTCCATTGGTGGCAAAAGCCCCAATTTTCATTAGGTATCCGTGGAGATATCGAAGTTTTAGTGAGGTGCTGTCAAGTTGTTCTTCATTCTAGGTTTCGAGTTCCTTCTTCAATTTGAGGTAGGTGATAACAGCCCAATTTCTAATTAACATACATGAATGTAATCAATAGCATGTTAGCTTTCTTTTGACATCAAAATCCCCAATTTTTATAGATCATGTCTAGAGTATTTTGTGTGTTATTAGAAGCATGATAGCAAGCTAGACTTCACTTGTGTTCTTCATAGAATAGGATTTATTTCATTGGATTCCTATCGAAATTCGTGATTTAAAATTATGTTTCATGACCCTAAGATGCATATTATTAACCCTAGAGTCTATGGTTATGATCCCAATACATTTAGACCCCAATTCATGGAGTTTTTCATGTTTTTTTTGAAGCTTTTTGGGTCTGGAAACCCAGGGGTCGATCCACGGGTCGACCCATTTTACACCCTGCAAGCAGCAAAGCTGCCTTGCATGGGTCGACCCAATGGGTCGACCCACAACCTGCAGGGGTCGACCGATGGGTCGACCCATGCAGCCAGGTAGCCAGGGGTCGACCCAGGGGTCGACCCATCCCTGGAATTTTTCCAGGGGTCGACCCAAAGGGTCGACCCATGCATTGTAAACCCGTTTTTTTTGATGTTTTGACCCGGAGATCAATCCGGATCATCGGGGAATCAAACCATTCAACCTAAACACTTTGAAAACTACATTTTTGAGGAACTAATGACCTATTCATATACCCTTTTAGTTTCAATTAACATTGGTCCATACATGCAAACTTAGTATAAAAACACACTGTTTATCATCTTCATTTCAATGCATACAAGATTAAATAGAAACCCACATAATTAGTGGTTAATGGTGTAACTAAATCTCTGTTAATGCATTCTATTTCACTCCTGTGGGAGTTGTTCTTTGTCTTATCATCTTGAATCAGCTTCTTGGCAATTGTCTTAATGCAAATGATAATGGTTAAATCATGATATCTTAACTTGATGATTAGGATTAATATGTTGATTAGCTTGTTTGATTGCTGCTGTTGTACAGTAGCGCAGCTCGATTAACTCTTGTTGTGACTTGATTTCAATCTCCTTGATGATTATACTTACCTTGAAATTCTGGAAATGAATCTCTTTCCTACTTGATGTTGTTATTGCTACTTAGCTTAAACCTTGGAATTCTGGCCATAAACTGTGGAAGTCTAGATTCGTGGGATCTTTGATCCAAAGAAATCAATGCCTGGCAAACAATTAAGGGCTCGGTCTAGTCCTGGGAAGAGCGCCCGAACACTACGTGTACCCCTGGGAGGTGAATGACTAGGTGTGGCATTTGGCACCAGTACTTGACATGTGTTAAATCTAGGACTGTCCACTACTCTCTCCACTACTCTCTACATTACTTTCTACTACTTTTCACTTTCCACTCGTCACTGTTCTATACTCTACTTGTGGTTACTGTACTTGCTCATTACTTGGACGTGGAAATGAAATTACATACGTGCTTGACATGAATTGAATCGACTTGATATGGCCAACTTTTTATCGTTATCTCCTGTAGTAAATTCTTGTCTTACTATTCTATTCATTATATTTCTTGACCTTGCAAGATCTTTGAAGTTCGTTTCGTGATATCATCGTTATCTTTTATTGTTTTTATCATTTGTAGCATGACATTTTGAAAATGTAATTAAACTGTTAATCACTTATACATGTCTGTTATTTCCTACTGAGCGTTAGCTCACACCCCGTTGTTTCCCCCTTTTCTAGGCTTTTCAGGTGATGCGCTTACCGATGGGGAAGGGCAGGAGTGATGTCTTGAGTGTATCAGTTCTAGTGTGTTAGTAGTGTGTTATCTTTCTTTAGTTGTGTTTTGGAGAGCTTTTAGTCTCAGTCATGTTATTGAGTTTTAGTGGTTGATTATTCCAGTTGTATTAAGTTGAACTTGAGGATTATTGTATTAGTCATGGTTTATTAATGATCATTTAGCATTTCTATCTTGTAGCACTTGTGTATTGTCTTAGATTTAGTTCCCTCTCTTGCCAGCGTGTCCCTAACTGTACGTCCCGATATTTCCGCCTTGTTCGGGGCGTGACACCGGTGGAGAATTCAAGGTGTATATATTGATAGTCATTGATCTGGATCACTCTAGATCGTTAGATCTATGAAAAATTAGAGCCTTAGCTCTGATACCAATTGAAGTCCCGCGATCAATGACACCCAAGAGGGGGTGAATTGGGTGATAATAAATTTTAAGAAAACTTTTAGCTTTTCATGAAATATGTGATAAATAATAATTAGCAATTGAAAACTAATTAACCAATTCTCTCAATCTTTCCGTTCCCATACGACCATACAACGAAAATAATCAAACCACAGAAATAACACACAATGCACAGCCATTTTTAAGGTGGTTCGGATGCAACGACGGCAATCCTACGTCCACCCCTCACCAAACCCGGTGAGACTTCACTCGGGGATAAATCCCCAAACAGAGACAACGCTCCAAACACACACGCAGGACGACGCCTGCCCACACACACGGGGACGCGCCCCAATGCACACACACACACACACACACACACAGATGATGTCTCCAACACGATCCAACAAGCGGATCAACAAAACAAACACCCGCTGCCACAAGTGCAGCACTCCACACACACAAACACAAGATCTGGATAAATCCACACACACACGTAGATCTAAGAAGACCTACGCACACACGAATAGAACACCACGACCACACACGACCACGGATCTAACTTGATCCACACACACACACATATATCTTCAGATTACAAAGAATACGACTTGAAATTCAAAACACCAAGATGAATAGAGCAGAGTTTAGAAATCTCCTAGTTTGGTTTCCCCCTGAATGTATGATGTAGAACTTGGAATACTGCTTCCTGCTTCACTTAAATGGCTTGGTTGATCTCCCTTGAATGCTTACTTGCTTCTTCACTTCCTTGAAGGTTGCTAGCTTCAGATCTAATCTTGAGTCACCTTGAATCACCTTGGGTTGATGGAGAGATTTAAGGATGCATATTTGATCTCCCTTGAGGGCTTGTTTGCTTCTAAACTTGCTTGGAGATTGATGGCTTCAGATCTAACCTTGAATCCCTTGGAATGGATGAAGAACTCCAGCCCAAAGAACTGTTCACGAAGGTGCTACAGTACCCGTGAATCACCTCCTCTAGCTTCCCTTGATCTCTCTTGTTCCAATTGAAGCATTATGGTTTCCAACCCTTCTTGTGTAGATTTTATAACCTTTGAATGGTCCTTGGACATCCTCCAGACCAGATCCACGTTTTGTGGATGATTGGGTGTCATTAGGATTAAAGAAATACAAGGAGAATGGCTCTGCTCGAAGTGGAGAACAAAGTCAACTTTTGTTGGCTCGGGGCTGGCGGTTGACCTGTGGAAGCTGGTGGTTGACCGCTACTAAGAAACCCTGTAGAAATTTGATCCTTGGAATTTTCGGTCGACCTTGGGCGGTCGACCGCTGCTGCTAGTCGACCTGGGGCGGTCGACCGCCAGTTCTGCAGTATGAGAATTTTCGCGTTTGGCGATTCTGGTTGACCGGAATGACCTAGTCCTGCAAAGTTGAAGTGTTAGCCCAATGAAATACATCCAAATAACAATGACTTTAAGTAGATGTTTATTTCATACATTTGGGGGTTGGATTTCACTTGGTTTATGCATTAGAAACATCAAGACCATTTGAGCATGTTACCATGATTGGAATGAGAAACTAATGCATTTGAAGAGTGAGCTTGTAAGTTATCAAACCAAGTTATCATTGTGAACCTCAAATATCATGAATGAAGTTTAGAAATGAGAGGTATATGGAATACCCATGGTGAGATTGATGACTATGACAAGGTAAGAATCTTACCAATGGTGCTTGACAATAAATGACATATACCCCTGTAATGAATTGTAGAGGAGCAGGGGGTGCTTATCCACACGTTTGGTTCACCAGGTTACTGCCACGAGTTTGATCCTGCATGCAAGATAGTCAGGGTTAATACCATGCTTGTTGACATTAAAGAGGTTATGAAACCTCTTGCCTCTTGTAGAACTAACATATGCAACCAGCATAAACAACAAGATGAATAAACACAATCATCAAAAACATGTGTAATCAACCATAAGTTTAGTTATCATCACGTAATAACATATTAAGTTTAGTTATCATCACGCAATCACACATTAAGTTTAGTTATCATCAAAACCATAACTTAACAGTTACAACAATCATCAAAACCATAACTCAACAAGGCCAAGCGTCCTTGTATTCTGGAAGAGCGGCATTCTGTGGCTGGAGCCGTATTATCCGTTCCGCTTCAGCCGGAACTTACAGCACATTCCGCATTCTTCTTCACAATTTGCGTTGCCCAATAGGCATAGAGCCGGGCAAGTTTCAAATGATGATGCCCGGATATGGTGGGACATCTTCCACCGTCGAGAAGATGTTTCATTCAAGGTGCCAACCCCTGCCCGCTTCCCCCGCGTCACTCCTGAGTATATCAAGTGGTGGAACGCGCGGACGGGGTTCTACAGGAGCTCCCGCCGAGAGTGCTGGGCCGTAGCGGAGCATAGATTTCTGGACTCCCAGCCAGAGCCAGCCCTTGATATTGAGCCCTCTTATTTGAAGAAGATGAAATCTTGGACCAACACGGAAGTGAGGGCCTATCTGGAAGCCCGGAAAGCCGTGAAAGGCCGCTCGACCAAAGTCGATCTGAAGTTGCCCACAATCAGCAGGGATGACTATGTGAAGACGCTTCGGGGACTATGTCGCGTAAGCAGTGAGTGGGTGGTTCTTCAGCAACTCCCTCTGCCGGTGGAGGAACCCATCTCGGTTGTAGCCCACTGGCGCCCCGAGGTTGACAGGCTACACCCCTATCGGACTTTCATCCGTAGGGAAGACAGGCGGGATGCTTTATATGACAACACCCCTTGGCTGTTCGCGCTTCTTCGCTCACACGGGCTTTCAGTGGGTGGCCCCAGCGAAGCCATTCTGGACCCACCCCTTCATATCTCATTCAAATATGCTGACGGATGGGGGCTGGATCACTTGAGCTTATATTATCACCTGTCTTCTCGTGGCCACGAGGATCTGGCGCTACTGGCCGAGCAGAGTGAAAAGATAGGAGATTTATGTTGGCTTATTCGCGAGGCAACTTCGAGGGACAAAGTGCCATCACTGTATTATTGGCCTCTCTTCCCCTTCTATACGGGGCCAGCAGGTATCTTTCTTCTCTTTGCTTCAGCACTTTGGCCAAGTTTCTTTTTCCTTGTTGCAGCATATATCATTCTCACCGCGGCGTGCACGCAGTCCGGCCCACTTTGGAGGAGACTCGGCACTTCAAGGAGCTGATACTGAAAGCTCAGAAGCCAGCGTACTTTGAGACTCCTGAGCCGGCCCCGACAACGACGCCACTGCCTCCTGGCGATTCGAGAAAGCGGACCCGATCCCAGTTGAGGGAGGCCGTTGCGAAGGGCAACATGGCAGTGACCCGAGTGACACAGGCACGCCGGAGGAAGGCCGCAGTAAAGGAACCAGCAACCGTTCTTCCTCCTGTCGTATCCTTTGAAGAGTTCGAGGCTTCTCGCATGCAAGGGCCAGAAGCTGAAGGTAAGCTCTTCATTTCTTCAGAATTCATTGGCTTACTTTGGCTGCTTCGGCTAATCCGTGTTGATAGTTGCCGACACAGTCACTGCGGTCGTCGGGCTAGAGGCGACAGCAGGCGCCGTAGCTGGGGAACGGGCAGAGGAAATCCCTACTGCTCCCGTGGAGAGAGATCTGCCTTCTCCAACGCCCAGGCAAGAAATGGAAGGTAATTTATAGTTTAATCATGACACCACCGCGAGTCTTCATATCTTCAATCGGCTTGACTACTTCTTGCCATAAATTTCAATTGATATGCAACCGACATTACTTCCGAGAGCTGGGGGTGCAAAGGAATCTACTACTGGGGAGCAAGGCGAGCTTGCCCCTGAGATTCCATCAACTGCTGCTCCTAGTGTGGAGTCCGTGGGGAAGTCCCTACTGAGGATGATGCTCCTTCTAGCGAGGTTCCTGCTTCGATGGTGGAGCACCCAGAAAGAGCAGAGGAGTCTTCTTCCTCTGAGCAGGTCGATTACGGTGGCAGCTCTAGTGACGAGGAGTTCCCACTGGTCGACACAGAGACTGAGGATGCCAGGGCGTCTTCAGCTTATGAAAGTGATCACCTGACTTTCAGCCCACCCCGGTTGACATGGGGCGGTCCTGGGCCGTCAGGATCACTCGTGAGTGAAGGGGCTGGAGCTGCAGAGGCCGCCCTTGAAGATTTGAGCCTAGTGCCGGTTGAGGTGAGGAATCTCCCACGATATGTGCTTGTTGCTCTTTCTCTCTTTTCATTTCAACTTTCTGATATATATATTTTCGGTGCAGACTGAGGTGGTGTTGCCAACCATAACGGTGCAAATACCCCTCCCGGCTCTAGGTGTGGGTCGCGCGACCCTCCCGCCAGTCTTGCGGCCTATCGCCCTGCGATATCCCAAGGACTATGCAACGGCAGTGGGTCCTGCAGGACCAGGATTACTCGTGAGGGCTGACAAGTCAGTGGCAGTCGAGGAATTCCGGCCATTGGAAGTCGCACGATAGTCAGCTTCAGAGAAGAGTGCCCCCCCCGAAGTAGAGGCGGGAGAGATCATTGAAGAGGAAGCCGGGACTATTGGGGCCCTGGCTCTCATTGCTGAAGCTGGCCATATGGGGGTCAGCCAGGCTGGAGGCGAGGAGCAGATGTCCTCGGCCCTTGATGTTCCTGTTGCAACTTCGTCCCAAGAGGCTGGCAGGGAAGTCACCGTCATCGAGACTCCAGCTACCATATCAGCTACTACAGTTGTTCCCAGTACAAGTGCATTGCAGATCATGCCGTCGTCATCTTCTGGGACGAGCGACGATATCTGGGCCACCGTGGACAACAGAGTGGAGTTCGAACTTCCCGAGACATCACCACTCGGTCTCCAATCATCGAGTGACCTTGTGTGGCAGTTCTTAGGGACCCTTCAGCAACCATAGCGGCCAGCAGAGATTTGACTTATGTTCAGCTGAGGGGATTGATAGAGCACTTGTCTCGTTCGCTGTTGGCTTTCGGCTGCCCCAAGGACGACTGGACTCCATGGGTAATTCTGCTGCTGAAATATGTGAACAGAAGGGAGTTCCTAGGCCGGAAGGTAGCTAACCAGCTGACGGCCATAACATTGGAGCGAGTTGAATGCCGAGTGGCTCTCGTCTCTCTGAAAGGGACTGCGGCGCAGATGAGGGATGCCGCCAGCGCCTCCTCGCAGCGCCGAAGTTTCCTTACGGCCCAGATAGCAGAGCTGCAGGTCGAGCTTTCAAGGGCAGAGGCTGGGCTTCAGGAAACAGAGCGTCTAGAAGTCCAGAAGATAGAGGAAGCAGAAATGGCAGAGGGACAAGCCGCTTCCCTTGAAGAGAAACTGTCCCAGCTGGAGGTCGCCGAGTCTCACCTGCAAGAACTGACCCGCCATCCTTCCTTGGGGATTCCAGAACTGAAGGACATCTTCCGACGCCCGCTGCCATAGTCTCTTCTATTCGCCCCTTTTTGTTTGATGGACTTTATGTACCCCAGGGTATGCCCCGCGTAACATGTATCTTTTGTTTCATAGGAATGAAATATCCTCATTTGCTGCTAAATGACGACTCCATTCTTTTATTGGCCTTTTCCTCTCTTTTTCTATTCGCCAGTTAACTCCAGTCCGAGTATAGGAGTCATTAGGGCAGGAGAGCGCTCACGCCTTCAGTAAAGGGGTGAGGTGTTCGCTCCACTGCGTCGTGACCATTCTCAGAACCAAGTAACGGCTAGTGTAGGCCTAGTCCGGAGGACCAGGGTGTAGAGGCCCCCTAGGGCTGGGAAATAAGGTCAGAAGGCTTGTCAACCAGACTCGTTGATGGTGACAAAGACTAATGGTAGGGTTTATTCATCGACATAGGTTACATGTCGAAGCAAAAGAAGTTTATTGCTAAACAAGGACAAAAGGTCCAGGTTAGAGGGATGTTGACCGGTCCTGTCGATGATGACAAGGGTCGATAGAAAGTTGACCGGTCTCGTCGATGGTGACGAGGGTCGACAGGTAGTTGACCGATCTTGCCGATGGTGACAAGGGTCGAAAAAGTAGCCGGTCTTGCCGATGGTGACAAGGACCGAAAGGTAGCCGGTCTTGCCGATGGTGATAAGGACCGAAAGGGTAGCGACCGATCTTATCGATGGTGACAAGGGTCGAAAAGGTAGCCGGTCTTGCCGATGGTGACAAGGACCGAAAAGGTAGCGACCGATCTTGCCGATGGTGACAAGGGTCGAAAAAGTAGCCGGTCTTGCCGATGGTGACAAGGACCGAAAGGGTAGTGACCGATCTTGTCGATGGTGACGAGGGTCAAAAAAGGTAGCCGATCTTGCCGATGGTGACAAGGACCGAAAAGGTAGCGACCGATCTTGCCAATGGTGACAAGGGTCGAAAAGGTAGCTGGTCTTGCCGATGGTGACAATGACCGAAAAGGTAGCGACCGATCTTACCGATGGTGACAAGGGTCCAAAAAGGAGTCGGTCTTGCCGATGGTGACAAGGAGCGAAAGGGTAGCGACCAATCTTACCGATGGTGACAAGGGTCAAAAAAGTAGCTGGTCTTGCTGATGGTGACAAGGACTGAAAGGGTAGCGACCGATCTTGCCATTGTTACAAGGGTCAAAAAAAAGTAGCTAGTCTTGCCGATGGTGACAAGGACCGAAAAGGTAGCCGGTCTTGCCGATGGTGACAAGGACCGAAAGGGTAGCGACCGATCTTGCCGATGGTGACAAGGGTCGAAAAGGTAGCTGGTCTTACCGATGGTGACAAGGACCGAAAAGGTAGTGACCGATCTTGCCGATGGTGATAAGGGTCGAAAAGGTAGCTGGTCTTGCTGATGGTGACAAGGACCGAAAAGTTAGCGACCGATCTTGCCGAGGGTGACAAGGGTTAAAAAGGTAGCTACTCTTGCCGATGGTGACAAGGACTGAAAAGGTAGCGACCGATCTTACCGATGGTGACAAGGGTCGAAAAGGTAGCCGGTCTTGCCGATGGTGACAAGGACTGAAAAGGTAGCGACCGATCTTGCCGATGGTGACATGGACCGGAAAGGTAGCGACCGATCTTACCGATGGTGACAAGGGTCGAAAAGGTAGCCGGTCTTGCCGATGGTGACAAGGACTGAAAAGGTAGCCGGTCTTGCCGATGGTGACAAGGAACGAAAAGGTAGCGACCGATCTTGCCGATGGTGACAAGGGTCGAAAAGGTAGCTGGTCTTGCCGATGGTGACAAGGACCGAGAAGGTAGCGACCGATCTTGCCGATGGTGACAAGGGTCGAAAAGGTAGCTGGAAGTGGAATGATGAACGAGGGTAACCTCGTTACTACATCATCATTTTATTTCATTTTTTTATTCATTCATTTTTTATCACATTACTGACTCAAGCGCCCTTTCGGGTTTTCACCAAAGTCAGCCCCCTCTTACTTTTGCCCACACGCCCTTTCGGGTTTTTGTGTGGCGGAGTACCCGATTTTGCCTGTAGCGCCCTTTCGAGTTTTCACCACAGCCGGGTTATAGCCATTTTTGCCCTTGTCCTAGCTTGGGAACAAGACTGGCGGGTGTTGACACCCGTTTTATGACCGATAAGTTGGGTCATCTCCTTGTTTATCCATGTGATGCTCCAAGTTGTTCACTCTTCATTGAGTCTCCTTGATCAGATTGAAGCCTGTTTCTTGGGTCTTCTCTCCTTGGTTGAGTGTGGTTCCTTGTTGGATGAAGCTTAGCAAGCTCTTATCAATTTTGATCCTCATTGTTAATAACGGTCCTCACTCGGGGCGTTACTTTCATATAACGCATGATCCCTGGGCCGTTACTTATTGAAGAGTCCTAAAGTTTGAGGCCTTTGTTCTAAAGTTTATCCGCTTGCTTATCCGTTGAATATAACGGTCTGTTGTGCAGCCGTTATTTATTCCAACGCGTCTAGCCTTGGCCGTTACTTTCCTTCAAGAGTCCAACTTGTTTGATCTTCTCCCCGTTGATCTTATCTCTTTTGAGATAAGGTTAAATGTAACGGTATCCCCCTGGCGCGTTATTTGCATGTGGCGGTCTGTCGAGTAGCCGTTACATCTAACAGAGAGTCCTGGCAGTTCAGGCCTTTTCTCTGCTACTCCGTGGTCGAGATAAGAGTTTGAATTGTTGATTTCTCTTCCAAATATGATCCTCAGAACCTTCTGTTTGTTTCTATGGACTCTTGGTGATATTATCTTCAAGGATTTGCTAAGAGTTATCCTTTTATCTTATTGGATTATCCTCTGCTCGACCGGAGAGTTTGAGGGTCTATAAATAGCACCCTTAACTTCATGGCCCGAGAGAGGAAGATCTGGAGTTCGCGTCGAAGTGCTGCCGCATTCTGGAGTCACATCTGACCAAGGAGAATTGTCTTTCACGTTCATCTGCTTCACGGTGAAGGGAGTATTCGTTCCATTGGTTTTCAAAGTTCATCATTACGTATTGTGTTCTTCCTCATCTCCCTTTCATCAAAAGCATTGTCCTTTTTATTTTCTCCATGTTCTCCCTGGTTTTTCATCATCTAGACATCCTCCTATCTTTTTAAAACGCCCAGAGGGGTTAAAAAACCAAAACCTTCTCGGTACTTTCCTTTCCTCTTGCATGCTATTGAGTTTATTGAAGAATTGATGCTATATTGTTTAAAGGGCTAATTTGGGTCTGTTTTCTTGTGTTTTCACGTTCTTTGGCAGGTTTATAGGTTCACCATACGAGGCCCAAGTCTTCTGGCCGGCTGGAAGAGTTGGAGTTAAAAGAATTCACAAACTATTACTGCAGGTTATTTGACGGTCTTGTGGAGGCGCGTCAGATTTATATAGCGGTTCATCGAGCGACCGTCACTTATAAGTGACGCGTGGACTTTCGGCCGTTACATTCTGTTGATCTGCAGATTTCCCTGATT
This sequence comes from Amorphophallus konjac, assembly GCA_022559845.1. Lineage (NCBI taxonomy): Eukaryota > Viridiplantae > Streptophyta > Magnoliopsida > Alismatales > Araceae > Amorphophallus > Amorphophallus konjac. The sequence continues at coordinate 27,044,528 of CM040123.1, read as the reverse complement.
TTCTCTCTCCCATGGGCGGGTGCTTCATCCACCTATTTCCAAGGTATTTTCAAGTCTTTGGCTTGTTTCTACTTTGGTGGCGATCACGTTCTTTCTTGGTATTGGGCATTAACTTTCTCTTTTTCACTCATATCTCTTATTCTCTTTCCTTGCTCCACCCTTGCGGTGTGTTTTTATTTGCTTTTGCTCCACGCCCGGCGTGTGTTTTTCTTTATTTCCTTAGTTTAGTTTGAAGATTGAGATAGCATGCCCATGCTAGAGCTTGTTTTGGTTGCCTAGGTTCATGGTTCGTATGTCCTTGGGTTGATTGAGATCTTTGATTTTTGCTTATCATCTTTATTGCACATAAAACAAAAGGAAGAAGAGAAGCAAAACAAATCAACAGCGGGGTATCTCTATTTTTAACCCCATTTTTCATTTCTTTCTTCTTTTTTTTTTGTACTTCGTTGAGAATTCGGAACAAGGGAGAGCTTGCGTGCTAGAGTGCTCTAACGACCCGAGAATCCGATTACCGGGAAGGCCCGATAACCCGAGACTCGCACCGCCACCCACGAGTCCGAAGACTCGGAAGGGTTAGAAGGATGGTGTAGAAACTACACAAGTATCACAAGTAATTGCAAAAATTAAACAGTTATAATATGAAGCAGGAAATAAATTAGCATTTTACATGGTCCACAAAATAACAACAGTAGTCCACAACTAGTACAGAGACAAAAAAGGAAAGTACAGCTACACGGGACATACCCCGGCTCTGACCTCTGGCACTACCTCTAGGCACCCGCACCACGCTGCACCCCAGACGCGCTCCCCCGGGGCGGCGCCTCACCTGAAACACGGTGAAAACACGCAGGGAATGAGTCTCGGAACAAGACTCAGTAGGCATCACTCGAACCCTACCTCGTAAAACGGGAAACCACTACGCTAGCGGTAGGAGAGTACCTCGGAAAGGAAAGTCCTGTACTCTACACAGCAAAGACCCTACGGCACGCAAACTGGCACACGTGCCACGGTGAGACAACCGAAGCTCAACGATCGACCCGACAAAACCCGAAGGTCAGAAACACACGACTGACAGTCTGTCACTCCGTACTCGACAGGAGTAGCTCCCACTAGAAGCACAGCCGGTAGCGTCCCCTGACGTTGTACACCGCGCCGCAGGTGATCCGCCTGGCGTGGTAGCTCCTACCAAAGGCGCGAACACCGAACAAGTAACCACAAACAAGTGACTAGCTGGGGTCATGCCCGTCGACGTGGGTCCAACTGCCCCCAACCACGTGTGAACACACAGACCGCGCGTCCCTGGTCTGGTCCTCTGACCGGTTTTCCCCTCAGCCGGACTCTGGCTGCAAGATGTGGGGCCCGACGGCAACCGGTCCACACACCACCTCTAAGAGTAAGCCCGTACACCACTCCCTGGTGCGACCGGTACCGCGTACTGGTAGGCTACGACTAGTGGAGGGTCACTGAAGGAGTAGACTCTCAAGTCACGGAAAATGACGCCCGCATCCGACGACGCACGGGGACCACCCCACGCACCGGCCCCGTCGCACGGTGGCCACAGTCGGACTTAAAACGGGGTTGCAGCCCTCTCGGGGCAACCAGGCGCCTGACGGTCCACCCCGGGACCGTCACAAGGCTGTAACGGTCTAGGCAAGACCGTTACACACACACTTGGCGGTCTAACGCAGGCCGTTACACGGCCTGAAGAACGCAGAGGGTAACGCGCCTGGTCCAGCGCGTTACACGAATGTAACGCGCCTGGCCCAGCGCGTTACACGCGCCTCACGCTCCCCTTGAGAAAGCAAGATGTAACGCGCCTGCCCTAGCGCGCTACACGAATGTAACGCGCCTGGCCCAGCGCGTTACGCGCCCCTCACACCTGGGGTAACCCAGGGAGTAACGCGCTCGCCCCAGCGCGTCACTCGGATGTAATGCGCTCGCCCTGGCGCGTTACACACGCAGACCCCCAACGGTCAAAAACCAACGGTCGGAAAGCCCCTGACGGCCCAGCCTAGGCGCGTCACATACAAGTGGCGGTCAATCGTGGGACCGTCACAGTCCCTGACCCCCTAGGGCTAAACAAAGGGCATGTGACGGCCCCCTCGAGGCGCGTCACATAATGTGACGGTCCCTGGAAGGACCGTCACATGCACCCGACGGCGATAACGGCGGGAAAGCCCAAAAACTTCAACCACGCCCCCATGCCTCCACCGAAGAGGGGGAAATCAAAGAGGAAGACCCCTGGGGACCCCTAGCATGATTCTAGGCCATCAAAACGTGAAATCATGCATCAAATCCATAGATCGGGCGAGCTCTCCCCAAATCATGGAAAAACCCCAACATGCTCAATCACACCCCTCTCGGCCTCCTCTCGGCCTATAAACCACGGAAATGAACGGCGGGGAGCTAGGGAATGTCACCCTACCTCAATGGAGAGAATGCTCCGCCGGATCGTCTGCGAACGCAAGAAATCGCTTTGGAAAACCCTCGAAAAATCCTTCAAGTTTCCCACGAGCACCGCACGTCCCCACGATCGCCTCGTCGCCGTCCACGTCGTCGCGCCGTCGCCCCGCCGCTGTCTGCAGCCGGAGAGGAGCTCACCGCGGTCGAATGGGAGGAAGAGAGGGAGAGGGAGAGGTCACGGTGGGGGGAAACGGAGGAGGAAGAAGAAGAGGAAAGAGAAAGGGGAAAAGAAAAAGAAAAGAAATGGGAATATATAGAAAATCTGATTTTTCAAAAAAATACCAAAAATTAGAAAAATACATTTCCAGAATCCTCGGAACGCACCGATCGCAACGGTACCACTCGTGCTCAGGTGAACGACCCGGTTCACCCGCAGCGAGGTTCCGAAGGAATTGCCGAAACACACACCGGAAATCGGAAAACACGCGCGGAAAAGCCGCGGAACGCCTCCGGGCCTCCGAAACAACTCCGGATCGCGCCGATCTGAACACAAAGAATGACCGAAACGAAATTTTGAACACAACGGAGCCGGACGCTCCGACAAACCAGATTCGGGACCCACTGTAGACACGCCAAAATTGACGCTATGTTGATCAAATCTCATGTCACTATGTTGATGCCACAAAGTGAACTTCAATATATTCATAATATGAAGTTTTTCTTATTTTTGTGTGTTTTTGATTTGTTCTTGCATTTTTGTGATTCGTGACCTGAATAGGGGCGTGTTTTAAATAGCGACCTTATCTAGGGCGTGTTCAAAAGAAAGGACGACCAAATGTCAGGGCGTCAATTCCTGGTATTATCCGGTTTCAAAATAAATTCAAAATAAATTCAAATTATTGATTAACGTCCTTCCTCAGGGCGTGGTTTCAATTAACGTCTTCATCTCAGGCGTGTTCTCATAATTTTCAAATAAAGTAAGTTTTATTGCCAAAATTTAATCCAAGAAGTGACGCCCTTGATCATGGTCGTGTTTTGAGTAACGTCTTGATGTAGGTCGTCAATTTATGATTTGACGCCCTTCCGAAGGTCGTGTTTCACCTTCCGTGTTCTGCTTAAACTCCTCTTTCCTGGAGAGTTCCCTGCCTCCATTGGTCTCCTTGCTCGAATTGGAGTTAGAGTCCTGCCTTGTTTGATCATTGCCTATCCATATCTTCCCAAATTTAAGCTTATCTTCGATTGAAATCCTATAAAAGGATGTTCTGGTTGATCTAGACAGAGGTTGATGGGTCAAAGAGTTCACAGGTTTACGGGTTACGAGTTCAGGGTTACAGAGCTTCATCTTCCTCCTGTGCGATCGTTTAGAAAAGGCTCTGCTTCCTCTGCTTCCGATCAACCGCGTCCACCTTGTTTCCCTTTACTGTCGTCAGGGACAGCAGGGTTCTTTTTATTCTGTTGTGTTGTTTTGTCTTTATCAACCGATCATCATCACTGTGTTTTTCTTTTCTTTCACGTTTGCATTAGCTGCATCATATCTCCTCCTTCTCTATTCTCTTTAGGGGTTTTAAAACAAAATAAGGTGCGCATGTTTTGTTCTTTTCTCATCTTCATATCATCTTTTGGATTGATACTACGTGCACTTGGCTGATCCACTGCTTGTGTGTTTTGTCTTTTTGCAAGGGTAATCAATAAAGAAAAACCCCCTTCATCGGCTGGCCAGTTGAAGGAGGAGGAGGAATTCACAATCCATCCCGCGTTTTCTTTTCCACCAGGTATTCGCGATCTTCTTTGTTTCTTCTTGAGGTAACCCCTCTGGCGATCACCCTCCTTAGTAGCACCACGTGCTTCTTTTCCTTATTATATCATCTCCCCCTTATTTTTGTTATGCTTTCTCATATTTAAATCTCTTCTTCATGTGTGAATTTATCACGATCTACAAATTGACGATCACGGTGGGACATCCACTATTTTTCTTTTGATTACCATCTCCTATTGGCACCCACGTGTGCCCTTTCCTATTGGCACCCACGTGTGCCCTTTCCCCTCGGTACCCACGGTACCCCTCCTCTTGTGCCCCACGGGCACCCTCCCTTGTGCACCCTGCACACTCCCCGGGATCAGCCAGTTTGTGATTGCACATTTCCTGAATTCACGCCTCAAACAGAGGCGCCTTTTCTTTTAACGCCTTCATCCAGGGCGTGTTATTACTGTGTTACGTCTTCTGTCAAGACGTCTTTCATCATTTTACTACTTTTATCACGCTACCTGTGAATTCACGCCCTGCCCTAGGGCGTTCTTTTATTGCATAGCGCCTCACCTCAAGGCGCTTTTTCAGATTTGACGCCCTTACTCAGAGGCGTCCTTTTCATATTTAGCGCCTCAACCAGAGGCGTGTCTTTGTTTCTCGCTGCTGGCTCGTGGCCTCTCGCAGTGATTCACGACAGTGACCCTGTCGTTGCTTTGGTTGATAGCGACCTGCCCCAGGTCGTCTCTTTTCTGCGTTTTACAGAAGCCTGCTTCCTGTTGCTGTCCGTGATAGTTTGTTTGGTTATTACATTGCTTGCCTATATTGCTGTGATCTTATCATCTTATTTTGCATATTGTAGCATTTGGTTGAGAGACCTCCTCTCTCTACACCAGGATTCCACACACCTCTCTTGGAATCGGGACGACCCTCCATTGAGCATTCCATCTCTTTGGACCGAAAATCCCTTTTCCAAGACCTTCGTAAGTCCCCGCACCCGTGGATTCCCTCACGGACGCCGGGCTGGTTGTACCCTTGAAGTACCCGGAGTATAGAGAACCTATCGTTAGTGAGGAGAGAGAAAGAATCTAGTTGACCCGGAGGTTACACTTGGATCAACTAGGCTTCACATTGCAAATAGAAGTGAACTATTCAACAATTTAATCCACTCTAATCTCAAGCATAACAATAAAATCTTGCGTTCATCTCAACTTGGTTGCATACACTTGTTTGGATTGATTTGTTTAGACTTGTTTGAATTGAGTGGTTGTTTGATACTGCCTTTATAAAGCCATCTCTCCTCTTAAACATGCAACTCCGTTCAGGTAAAATCATCAACATGGCAGGCAACGGATATTCTTATGATGATGAGGATGAGAATGTTTTTGGCCAATATGAAACTCCCCTCCAGGATTCCATCTATTATGAGGGAAATTACCCTCCTCCTCAGTCCCATCATCCTCAAATCCATGTGGTTGATACCACTCCTCAAGAGGTTGTGCCCTCTTCCCAAACTTTACCCTCCAACACCTCGGGGAATTCTTCTCCATCCCTCAATGTCACAGATTTAATTAATGCTTTATCTCAGTTAGACGATTCCCAGCGGCAGGCTATTCAGGCCGCTTTGAAAGGGAAGTCTGTTCCCTCTTCATCCTCCAATCCCCCTCCGGCCGAGAGTAGCCATCACCTCACTAATGACCAGGCGGTCTTGCACAAACCCCCCTCTCGTCCACCAACGCCCGGTGCGGCCATGCAACAGGCGAGCTATTCAGCGGTTAGGCCTCAGTTCCAACCTCCCCGAATTCTGCGGACACCTATACCACATTCTTTTATTCAAAATCCGGCCCCAGTCGAGTCCGACACTAATATGCTATTACTCCAGAAATTGGCCAGCATGGAGGAGCAACTAAAGAAGGTCACCACGGCTAAGAATGCCCCGGAGATTTCGCTCCCTACATTGCCCGTCTTCCACTTACCACCATCTGAAATGCCGAACTTCCGGCGATATAATGGGACTGGTAATCCTTTTATTCATTTGAAGGACTTCAGGTACGAGACCTCCTTCTGGCAAGACAACAAGGCCTCTTTGGCCTATTTATTCAGGAGATCTCTGGAGGGGCCAGCCCTTGAATGGTTTTATTCACTGGATTCCGCTGATGCCGGCGACTTCGATATTGTTCAAAGGAAGTTCTTGCAAAAATACAGAGACCGCGTCGGACCATCCCTTTCGCTCACAGATCTGGTCGCGGAAAAGATGAAGTCCGAGGAGGACTTCATAATGTTTGCTGATAGGTGACGGTCTATGGCTGAAAAGTTGAAAGATGCACTATCTGAACCGGAACAAGTCAAGATGATAATTTCCAATGCCACTCCCCAGTTCCGGCACATACTGGCCATGAACCGGTTAACCACCATGGAGGAGCTCTATGAGAGAGCTCGTTATATCCAGACACAGATGAAGTATTCACCCATTATGGGCATGTTTGAGCCGAAGCCACGGCTATTTAAGAAAAGTACAAATGTCAACAACAGCGGGCCCACGACGGAGGGCACTATTGCAAATGAGCAGGTTGGCGTAGTTGGCCACCCCCATCAAGCTAACCCACGTCCTAACCTTCCTCCACCACAAAACCCCCATTTCAACTCCACTCCACAACGCCAATTCACACCCCAACATTCCTTTGCTTCACCACCAAACCAAGCGCCCCGCGCTAACCCTCCAGCTCCGCAACAGTACCACCAGGTACCACCACCTACCAACTATGGCCAACAACAACAACGGAGACCACCACTTGGCCCCAAAAGGGACCACTACCCTCCATTACCAGAAAGTCTCCCGGATATTTTCAATGCCTTAATGGCCGCCAATTTGCTCATATTGCCAAGGGAAAGAACAACGTGGCCCGCTAATGTTGACACATCCCGATACTGCACTTTCCATCGTGCACCTGGTCATAACCTGGATCGTTGCTTCCACTTCAGAGATTACATTTATGACCTAAATGACCAAGGTGACATCAATTGGGATGAAATGAGGTAATTCATCGCCACCATGAAAGAAAGAAGATCTCCTCGACAGCAACAGGCTCAGCAGCCACAACAACCAGATCCACAGCAGCAACAACAAGCTCCAGCACCTCAGCACGATATGGGGATTGTCCACAATCCACTGCTGGAGCACCCGCCAAACCAGCACGTAAACCCTGTACGTCTCTCTTTGAAGTGGAGAGAGGGCAGGGATGGCATGAAGAAAACGCCTCTGTCGGGGCACTTTACCATAATCAAAATCAACCTCCGCGCCTCTTGCGCACCCCTTCTTCTCCTACCCCTCAAGTGGGCCGATCTCTTCTGCGCCCCGTTAATTCACCGCCTATCACCAATTCTCCAACCTTGCCGGTTCGCCCCCTTCTTACACGCTTATCACCTCTACAGCCTACGCCACAACAAAACCCATCCACCACCAACCCTTCGCCACTGCCATCTAGGCCACTCCTCATCCGCCCATCACCAACGCCCACTGCACCCGCCACCACTACTCCTTCACCGGCAAGGATCCCCCCACCATCAGTTCCGCCACCTTTTGTACCCAGAACCCTTCTCATTCCACCCCCCACCAACTCCCCCCGCATTCGGGTATCCCTTTCTACCTCTACGCCTCCTACCAGGGCACCAGCACCCTCTACAGGGATTCCCTCTGCGGGAACTCCCACTCCACCACTTCTTAACACCAACACACCTTCTTCTTCTTCTAATCCCCCTCCCACACTTGTCCCGACAGAGGCACGTCAAGGCGTGGCGCCGCTCCGCAGTGGATGGATGTTCCACCGTATTTTTCCACAGAGAGAGTTAGAGCCCGTGCAGGGGCCGCAAGAACAAGAACAAGAACAAGAGTCAGTGCCAGGAACTCAGTATGATTTGCTAAAGCACTTGGACCGAACACCAGCAAGGATTTCAATCCTGGAACTAATTAAAAGGTCCACCACTCATCAGCTAGCTTTGAAAGAATATCTGCAAAAGGTGATGGTCAATGAGGACATTCCAGTTGAGCAGATAGTCACGGTTTTAACGCCCGCTAGCAGTCAGCCGGCAATTACTTTCCATGAACATGAACTGGCGCCACTCCCAGCAAGAAAGTACGCTCTATGCATCACAGTTGACATTAATAAGGTGGCTGTTAAGCAATGTCTGGTGGACACTGGGGCATCCATCAATGTCTTGCCACCTAGCACCTTGAAGTTGTGTGGCATTCCGGAAAGCCAAATTCGGCCGTCTACTATCACAGTCACTGCATATGATAACACGAAGAAACCTCCTATAGGCATGATTATGTTAAAAGTAAGTTTGGGTCCTGCCGCCATCACAGCAGATTTCCATATTCTGGATATGGATCCGACATTTAATGGCATTCTGGGACGCCCCTACATTCAGCAACTCGATGCGGTGCCCTCCACAAATCACCAATGCCTTAAATTCCCACACAAGGGCCGCATTATTAAAGTTACCAGTATGCCGATTTTGCCAGAGGAGGATATTCATGTGGCTTCGTCAGTTCCATCCATGTGGCCGGCCAACAAGCCACTATTATCTGTGCTGGACGTCCCTTGTCCACGACCAATGCCAGAAAAAGTCACAACAGTTGCTATGACACCCCTGCCTCCCAAGGGGAAAAAGAAGAAAACAATGATGAACACCTCTGGCTGGAACATCTTAATGAAAATGGGGTATCAAAATGGCAAAGGTCTGGGTGCCAACTGTCAAGGCAGGATTAGGCCTGTTAAACCTCAGAAGCTGATTACACGAGGTGGCCTAGGTTACAAAGGGCCAGGCAAAAACAAAGATGAACCATGGGCATTTATGACATCTACGTTAAAAACAGATCGCCAACCGCTCACTTGGACATTAAAGACACATTTTGTCACGGGTGGCTTTCAAAATAATGAGCAAACTACCATAATCACTTCCATATTAGACTGTCAGGATGTTCATGCTAGACAGTTTGCTCGTCATATTGCCCCGTTGGCCACATACAAAGCCCTGGAGTCCTTAAGGCCTGATAAAAGAAAAAAAATGGATGATCTAGAATGTGACTGGTACAGGTGGTTCGATATGCAGGATATTACTATTTCTTTGAGCCGCCTCTTCATGCCGACTGACCCGGAATGGCCGCCACTTATTCATGAATTGATTGAGATGCCAGCTGCAATTACAGATAAGAGGCAGCTGCTGAGTGACTACACTGATACTGGAGAGCCAGATGTTCCGTTTGAAGAAGGCTTCACCGTGGATAGGCTGTGAGCCGGCCTCTTTTCTCTCACTTCCATGCATCCATCTGTGCTTGCTTCTCTATATTCTCATCGGTTTGGTCACGTGCCAAGACCACCTCCGATTATAATCAATTTATCTCCAGATTCAATCCAAGTTTCTCTCACAATTCCTTCTTCGCTCCTCGAGCGATTTTCTAAACTCTCCATCACGCCCCCGCGCGGGCCATCACTGATTCAATCTTTCTCTGATCTGGCAATTTCCACTCCTCCTGCTATTCTCCCTTCACACTGCTTTCTTCTCGAAACAGAAAATAAAAATGAAGAAAAAGACAAAAACGAAAAAAAAAACGCCAAATTCCCAAATTTCCAATCCTCCATTTCTGTTGAGGAGACCTCCTATTTCTCTTCTGAGTGCGTTCCGACCCAGGGGCCGCTCCTTCAAGATTCATTGCTAAATCTTTTCTCCCCCTCTGGTGAGGGGACTTCCTCTGTATTACCTCCTGTATCCACTTTTTCACCTCCTTCTTTTTCTTTTTTGTTCTTCTTCTTCTAATAAAATTCATGGGGTAGATTCTCATAAGAAGTCCAAGGGTAAGCAGATTCCCCGTAGGTTTCTGTTGGAGTTGGCTATCAGATGCCAGGGTTGTTTAGCCCTTCCTGAATTTATAGAGAATCCAATCATCCTGCCAGAGCTGGAATATGAGGGTGCTGTTGTTTCTTATGAGGGTTTGGGTGTCTATGAAATTATGAATGATGAAGACCCTATTGAAGAGGGGGATGAGAGTTATGAAGAATATGAGGACGAGGCTGATGCTTTTGCTAATGGCATAAGACGATTTGACGAACCGTCAGCCTCTGTAGAAGAGCCTACCAAAGAAATTAATTTGGGTACCGAGGAAGACCCTAGGATTGTCCTCATAAGCAAGAATTTACCGCCCTCCGAAGAGGAGGCGCTCATTTTGGTCTTGCAAGAATACAAGGACACGTTCGCATGGAGTTATGAAGATATGCCTGGATTAGATCCTGCGCTCGTTGAACACCGCCTTACACTTAAGCCAGGGTCTGTGCCGGTCAAGCAACGGTTGAGGCGTTTCCACCCTAATATGGCTTTAAAGATGAAAGAAGAGGTCGACAAGCTCCATAAGGCTAGATTTGTTAGAGTTGTCCTCTACCCCAATTGGGTGGCTAACATCGTCCCGGTTATGAAGAAAGATGGAAAAGTTCGGATTTGCATAGACTTCCGGGATCTCAACCGTGCGTGTCCTAAAGATGACTTCCCCCTCCCTCATATTGATATTTTGATTGATAACACGGCAGGATTTGAGACCCTCTCTTTCATGGATGGCTTCTCAGGTTACAATCAAATTCGTCTGGCTGAAGAGGATCAAGAGAAAACATCATTCACTACACCATGGGGTACTTATTGTTATGTGGTCATGCCTTTTGGACTTAAGAATGCTGGAGCCACCTATCAGAGGGCTATGATGGCGATTTTTCATGACATGATTCATATCTACATCGAGGTGTATGTGGATGACCTGGTTGTGAAATCAAGGACAAGGATTGAGCATCCTGGGGTTCTAGCCAAGGTCTTGCAAAGATCACGAGAGTATCAGTTGAAGATGAACCCCAAGAAGTGCGTGTTTGGTGTTTCTTCAGGGAAGTTGCTTGGTTTCATTGTTAGCAAGAGGGGAATTGAAGTTGATCCCAACAAGGCAAGGGCCATTAGAGATATGCCTCCTCCCAAGAATTTGAAGGAAGTTCGAGGATTAATCGGGAGGTTGCAGTTCATTCGCCGCTTCGTCTCCCAGCATTCACAAAGATGTAGGCCGTTTTACGAGCTTACTAAGCCGGGAGTCAAGTTTAATTGGGATGACAAGTGTCAGGCAGCCTTTGACGGATTGAAGGATTATTTGGCCAATCCTCCTGTCCTGAGGCCGCCGATTCCAGGCAAACCACTCGTTCTCTATGTCTCCGTCCTGGATGACTCTGTAGGTGCTGTCTTAGCTCAAGTAGACGAAGAAGGTAAGGAGAGGGCAGCATACTATTTGTCTAAACTTCTTAACCCCTGTGAACAGAGGTATTCAGCCATGGAGAAAACTTGCGCTGCTTTAGTCTGGGTAGTTCAGAAGTTAAAGCACTATTTCCTAGCTCACGAGGTTCACCTCATTGCTCGCATGAATCCGATTAAATTCCTCCTTGAAAAATCTGTCCTCACTGATCGATTAGCACGCTGGCAAAGCTTCCTCTCTCAGTTTGATATCACTTACATTCAACAGAAAGCTATCAAAGGTTACGCCATTGCCGAACATCTTGCTCACCACCCTCTACCGCGTTTTGATCCTGTCAATTCGGAGTTTCCAGATGAAGAACTAATGTCCATTAATCAACCCCACGATCCTATGTGGACATTACATTTTGATGGAGCTCTAAATTCCCAAGGAAGAGGGATCGGCATGGTTCTTTTAACACCAGAAGGGGTCACCATCCCATTTGCTGCTCGGCTCACTTTTCCCGCCACCAATAATATAGCTGAGTATGAAGCTCTTTTGGCCGGTCTTCAAACCGCTCATCGATATGGTGTCACCCATTTGAGGATTGTAGGTGACAGTCAGCTCATTCTGCGCCAGGTGTTGGTCAAATGCCGCACTATCAATCCTAAGCTCAAACCCTACCAGGAACTTGCTTCAGCTTATGCCAAACTCTTCACCAAATTGATTTTCGTCCATGTTCCTCGTAGTCAGAATATCCTAGCTGACGCTCTTGCTTCTTTGGCCTCTGCTTTAGTCTTCCCTCCTGAGCGTGATTTTCATGTTCCCCTGATTCATCAGCGTGACACGCCAACTATCAAGGATCGTGCATTCCTCGATATTAGGGATAAGGTGCTTGAGAAGGACAAGTAGAAGGAATCTCTTAAAGGCAAAGAGGTCATGCTTTTAGACTGGGAAGAAGAATTGGCTGACGAAGAGAAGCCTTGGTATTATGAGATTGCCAGATATTGCAATGATCAGTCCTATCCCGAGGAAGCCACCGCAGAAGAAAAGAAAGCAATTAGAAGAGTGGCTCAGCGTTATGTTTTGATTGGAGGTGTGCTCTATAGGAGAGGGCTCACCGGTGTTTTACTAAGATGCCTCGACGATGATGAATCATGGAAAGTTGTGGAAGAGGCGCATTCTGGAGTGTGTGGTGGTCATGTGAATAGCCAGATGCTAGCTAAGAAGATTCTTAGGCTAGGTTTCTATTGGCCAACTCTAGAAGAGGATTGTTCCATCTATGTTCGAAGGTGTGTTAAGTGTCAACTGCACGCCGACAAGATTCATTCTCCTGCTTCTTCACTCCATCCTACATCCTCCCCATGGCCTTTCTCCATGTGGGCTTTTGATATCATTGGACCTCTTGGTGATTCGAACCTCCTGACCAAGCAAAAATCATTCATCCTCACGGCAACGGAGTACTTCACCAAGTGGGCGGAAGCAGAAGCTTACGTGGAGATCAAAGCGTCAACCGTCTGCAAGTTTATAATGAAGAACATCATCACGAGGTTCGGCATCCCAAGCACCATCGTCACCGACAATGGACCTCAATTTATCTCTCAAGAAATCAAGGATCTCTGCAACAGGTATAACATTGCATTGCATCATTCTTCTCCCTATTATCCGCAGGGCAATGGCCAAGCAGAGGCAACTAACAAAACTCTGATAAAAATTGTCAAAAAGACGTGTGAGGCTAATAAATTTTCGGACTGGCCAGACAAGCTAGTTGAAGCTCTCTGGGCCTATCGAACTTCCATTCGTACCCCCACTGGGCAAACCCCTTTCGCCCTTACTTATGGAATGGAGGCGGTAGTCCCTTATGAGATTCTCATTCCCTCTCTACGAGTACAATTGGATAAGGAATTTTCTATTGATGAACGTCGTGATTCAATCCTCGCCCAATTGGAACTCCTAGATGAGAAGCGTCTGGTCGCCGCTGAGCATGCGCGCATTTATCAAAACAGGCTCTCGCGTTTTTATCAAAAGAAGGTAATTGAGAGAAAATTCAAAATCGGTGAGATGGTAATTAAGAGGATTTTCGTAAACCGGGTGGCCCTCGCTCAAAACTCCAACCCAATTGGGAAGGACCGTTTGTTATAAAAGATGTTTTTCCAGGCAATGCTTATAAATTGATTAATGCTGAAGGAGAAGAGTTAACTCACCCTTGGAATGGTTTGTATCTTAAGAAATACTACCCTTGATTCAAAATCCAAACAAAATGAAAATTGTTTCAAAAATCCAAAACAAAGTGGAATATTTCTAAAAACCAAAAAAAATAGAAATTCCAAAAAGCAAACAAAAAAAATAGAAGAGATCAAAATTGGTGCCATGGCACACGAAGGATCAAGGTCCGAAAGGTCAAAATTCAGAATTCATTCATCAGTCTTGCTAACTTAAAAGGGGGTTGACTCCCGCACACACTACACGCTTTATTCTTGAACTCAAGCAGTGCAAAATCCGATGGAAAGTCAAAAGCCTGACTAAAAGTGAAAGACAATACCCGTTCTTTTCTTCTTCGGCCCATAAGGGAGGAAGGGAGACCTCGGGGTAGACACGCCAAGCCTATCCGCCGCCCTAGTAGGTGGAAGTCAGGGCCCAAAAGGGAGCAAATGCCATAAAAGCCCAAGTACAATTAGGTTTATTTTCATCAATGCAAATCAATTCCAAAGTGAAAGTCAAGTTGTGAAAAGAAAAGCATGTCAAGAGGGCAAAGTCCCCGCAAGGAAAACCTTGGGCGTATGCGTGCAATATAAAAGGGGCAAAAGGCAACAAATTTCCCTACGCCAAAGACCGAACCCCAACAGGCATAGGGTAGGGGAGGTAACTTTGCCTTGAGCATCTCAGAATCCCTTATGGGCTTCCCTTATATTTTCTTCCATCCTTTCTATGTGGTAAGTCACGAACTGGCAGGATGGTCAAGACGGACTAAAGAAATTGCACTGTGCGAAATCTCGAATACAAGTCAACTATGACCACGTCAACCCCCTCTTAATTACTCAAGAAAGGTTAATGAATTTTGGATGGTGACCGTGTAGGACCCGTGGTCTTGATAGCCTTGACACCCTTTTTCGCAGAATAATCCAATTAACGCCTTTGGCTAAGGCGCTTTTTATAGAATTAACGTCCTAGATTAGGTCGTCTCTTTCTGAATAACGTCTCTGATCTGGTCGTTACTTTTTCAAAAATCAGATTTCCTTTTCAAATTCACGCCGTCTTATAGGGCGTCTTTATGCGAATCACGACCTACTCTAAGGCGCGTTTTTCAGGAAAAATAATAAAAAAATATAAATGAGTAAAAAAAGAAAAAAAATGTATTTCTTCATGATGTATGCTTGCATGGGCATCTTTTATTTATGGTTGGCATATGTGTGCTTTGCATGAGGCATCTCCCCGCTATCAGCTATTTTATTTTTGCCTTATTTGATTAAAGGCTTGGCCCCTTGACCCCTCATTAAGGTCAAAATATTGCTACCCCTTGCTTATTGGGCAAGGGGCCAAGTCGAACAAATGAATTAACCTGTTTGTTCAAAGTGTGGATTACAGTTGCAGAAACAGGGCACAGTAAAGCAAACACGAAGAACGTGGAAAGAGGAAAGTACACAAACACAAGACCACAACTACACAAAGTGCTCAGGTAACAAAGAAATCTCAATCATATATATATATACATCATGAATGTCTATCATGTACAAGTGTGAGGGTGGAGGAGTACAAGTAAGTCGCTCAGCTCTCGCCTCCACCCTCCTCTCTCCTACTCTCAACCTCCTCCTCGCCGTCCCGAGCTGGCGCTGGTGGAGGAGGCATGGGCCCCCGTGAAGAAGCTGGAACCCGAACCTGACCCCCTGCCTGGCTCCTCTCTCGGAGGGAAGAGCCCGCCACAAAAGTGGAGCTGGTGAAGGAGTATCCCGCAGCCCGTGCTCGCTCGCGCCCTCGCTGGAGACGCTCCTCAGACACTCGTAGCCGCTCCTGAGAAAGGATCAATTGGGTCCTCGAGTCTGCCAGCTCTCGCTCGCGTGCTGCTACCTGCTCCTGGTACCGGGCACGCTCCGCCTGGTACTCCTCTCGCTCACGAGCACGCTCCTCGCGCTCACGGGCACGCTCCCGTCGCTCCAGCTCAAGAGCCACCCGCAGCTCGGCCACGTCCTGAGGCAGCTCCTCTCGTCGCCTCAGGGACCTCTCAAGCTCTGAGATCCGCTGATCACGGATCGCCAACTCGGTACGTACCGCCTGAAGCTGAGTCGTCTGCAAACAGGTAAGCAAATCATCAATTCCACAATTAATGCAATGATTCAATTCAAGCAATATATGATTGAACCACTCACCTGTGTGCTCGTCGCACGGAAGCCCTCATCAACGCAGGTAAGAGCGGCTCGAAGCTCCTCAGTCTGTAAAATGAATTTCATCAGTGCACAATTATATAATCAATATTTGAATGGATCTGTGTTTTGGAATTTACCCGTGAAGCGAGATCGCACTCTGCTGCCTCGGCTCGTGCGATCGCTCCGGCTAGCTGCCCTGCCAGTGCAGTCACCTCTGCACTGGGCCCGCTCGAGCTAGAGGCCTCTCCTGGGTCTCTCCTCACTGCTCCCTGCTGGGCACGCTGCATTCATTGAGATCGTCAGTGGCTAATCATCAGTAACTCAACAAAAAAAAGATAGACATGTGCATATAGGAATAATTTAAACACTCACCAGGGTCTCTAGGTCAGCCCGTGTGGCGGCCAGCTGGTCCTCCAGGCTGTGTAGGTGGGCCTGGGCATCCATCGCCGCTATATCCCGTGCATCATGCATTCATTACATATTAGTCACATGATAGAAAGCATTTGCATTTAATTTAGAAATAATTGCATTCATACATACCCCTAAGACCCTCATCTGGGGTCGGCCGGCGTATACCTCCCAGTAACGCCGGAGGTACTCAGAGCTGTCAGTCGCCCGGGAGGTGACTCTGGTCCCGCCTCGCTGCCAGTCGGCGTACTGCTCCTCGAACCGCACCCTCCAGTCGGTCGCCTTCGTACGACCGCGCGTCTTCTTCCCGATGCCCCACGGCTCGCCTACCTCTACCCACTCCTGGTGAAGGCCTAGTGTCCTCATCACCAACCTAAGCCGTAGCGGCTCGATCTCGCTCAGGCAGTGAACCCAAAGCTCACGCTCAAAACGAGGACGGCCCGCTACGACCCACGGCTGGCCCTCGTCCGTCATCCCCTCATAGGGTCTCCACTAAACCTGCATTCATAAACATACATGTCATCATTTCATCATCATCATAGTAAATTCAAAATAAATGCAAAAGAAAGATGCATAACATTCATTCATACCAGTGAGGGAGGGAAGTCGCGGAACTCTCTCCGCAGCACCCACAACTCGTAGCCGAGTGGGGCTCCAAACACTATCGACAGCCGGCGCCGTGCCAGAGGGAAAGCTCCCTCACCTCCAGGCCGTGGGTCAGCGCGCCCCATCGGCATGTATAGATGGCTCCAAACCTGCATCCATGCATCATATTAGTGAAGCATTCACCAGCATGATAAAAATAAAAGAAAAGAAAAATGAAAAATGCATACCTGAAGAAAAGGTGAGAAGCCACTGACGGTCGTCTCTCGACCTGTCCCGGTGGACAAGTCGGCCATCATGTGCGCCAGCAGCGCCGCTCCCCAGGCGTAGCTGCCAACTGCCCCCAGGTCCTCGAGTATCCCTAGGAATCGGCAGTTGATGACGTCGCCCTTCGTCCCGAGCAATAGCCTCCCCAGTAGCAGCAGCAGGAACCTCCTCAGGTCTCGGTCTGCTCTCTCTCTGTCGGCTGGGTCCTGGCAGTAGACCGCCCTAGCCCCATCTATCAACCTCTGCAAGAACTGCTCTAAGGTCTCCCCGGACCTGTGCCTAGCATTCCCTAAGCCCATCACTGTAGTAAGATCGGTGCGGAAGATAGTCCTACACTCGCTGGGTGTCTCATAGACCATCTCTAGCCCTAGCAGCCTCTGTGCGAACTCAGTGTAGTCAGGGTAGGTGATCCCGCTCACAGCCTCACCGTCTACCCTCAACCCGGTGATCCTAGCCACATCCTCTAGGGTGGGAATCATGTGCCCCCATGGCATCAAGAATGCCCGGCTAGTCCTGTCCCATCTCTCCCGTAGAACCTGGATAAGTGGTAGGTCTGGCCTAACTGGCTCTATGCTAAGGAAGGCCCCAAACCCCATAGCATCTACCCTCGCTCTCTGAAACTCGGGGAGGCCGTAGTATGCTGCCCAGACCATAACCCAGGAGATCCGTGTCCTCATCAAGCCCTGCATGTAAAGAAAAGAATTTTCACTTAATTATGTTGATTATTCATGCCGAATCTCATTTTGATTGCCTTGAATTATATTGGTGTTTGATTTTAATTAACGACCATCCTCAGGTCGTGGTTCGTTGAATTAGCGCCCCTGAGGAGGGCGTGGTTCTGAGTGTGCTTTGAATTTGCGACCTATCCTAGGTCGCTGTTCATCTGAGAAATGCCTCTAGGTTGGGCGTGATTCTATGGTTAATTTCTGAATTCCTAAAAAATATTTCAAGTCACGCCCTTGGGTGGGGCGTTTTCCAAAATGGGTCCGTTAATTAATCAGGAATTAATGAATGGACGACCTCTGGTTTGGTCGTCTGTTGTTGAATTAACGCCCCGATGGGAGGCGTTGTTTTCAAGTTTTTCAGAAAAATAAAATAAAAATAATGGCATGCGAAACAAATTCATATTTGAAATAATTAAAGCATGGAATTGATATAAATTAACAGCATGATATGAATTTAAATGGGCGACATGCTTTAGGGCGTGTTCTCATGGGGTTAATTATTCTTCAGGAAAATAATTTAATTAATGCCCTTGGGTTGGGCGTGTCTTTTTAAAACGTGACACCTCTGAGGGCGCCTTCTTTCTGGGTTGCAGGGTTTATACCCGAGGGCTATGAAAATGGCATAAAAATAAAATTAAAATAAAAAAATGGGAATTGGGTTGAGGGCCTACCTTCTTGTGTTTAGGTTCTTGTGGCTGAGGCCGTGGCTGCCTAGGCCGTCGGAGCTGGCCGGCACGGGGAGGAGCCGCCGCCGTGGGTGGTGGCTCATCGCCATCTTCTTCTTCTTCTCCTTCTTCACCGTCCTCGCCTTCTTCTCCCTCTTCATTTTCTCCCTCTTCTCCGGCATCGTCTTCATTTCCTTCATTGGCCTCTTGGCCTCCTTCAGCTTCGTCGCCGGCCGCCACCGCCGGTGCGTCTTCGTCGGCCGCCGCGGGAGGGACTTCCTCGCCGTGGGCATCATCGCCCAGGTCAACGACCTCTGGAGCCGCCACCCTCTGCCTCTTCAAGCCTCCGCCGGCCATGGCTTAGGGCTAGGGTGTAGAAGGGAGAGAGATAGAGAGAGAGAATGAGAGAGATTGGGGGAGGGGGTTCTCGGTTAGGGTTGCAGAAGAAAGAGAGAAAGAGGGGAAATGGACGGAGGAAGAAGAAGAAAGGAGGGAAAGTTAAGTCGAACGGTCAAAAAGAATTAACGACTTAAGGAAGGCCGCGTCTTGTGGAATCAACGACTGACATAAAGGCGTTTCTTAATAATTGACGACATTTCTTAAGGCGTTATTTTTGTTTGCATGGGGAATGATAACCGTCGTCAGACGCATTTAATGGCAATTGATTGATTTGATGGGAATAATCATTACTATTTTTGAGTAACGACTAGGATTGAGGCGTTATTTATATGAAACGTGGCTGTCCTGAAGGCGTTACTTTTGGAATCTCAACGAATATATTTTGGAATATGAATCGTATTAATGCCTTGCCTTAGGGCGTTTTTCAGTTAACGCCCATTGGTGAAGGCGTCAAATTTGTAAATTGGAATGTTGAAGACGACCTGTGGTGAAGGCGTCCTTTTATGAATTCACGACATTGCCTGAGTCGTTATTTGCAACAGAATCAGAACGTTGGAAGAGTTGATCAGAAACACAGTAAGATGGCTCAATAAAGGAAATATCACTGATTTATTGGAAGGAGAAGATTACAATGCTTAATGAGTCATTTTGGGCCTCAATTTTCTAAGAGCTATTACATAAGATTTCCATTCATCTCTGTCTTCATTCAAGCTTTCTACAGGTTGATGGGCCTTGTTGATTTTCCACAAAGCTTGAATAGTTGTGCATTCTTCACCATCTTCGTTGCTGCCAAGGTCCCGTCTCTTGATAGGAGGGAGGTGTGATGGGTCCTCGAATACTCGCCGTGGAAGCCCGAGTTGAAGGAGGCACCGATATGAATTGTACAAAACGAAATTCTGAAGCGCCTATAAGACGAAGGTCCGTCCCGGAGAAAATCTTGCACGGATTTCTTGAGTCTTGAGTATTCCCGGGGCGCAAGTGAAGAGATTCTTTGGCATTACTTTGAGGTGCTCTCTCCATTCCACTCTCTTCTTGATTTGGGGAAACCGGTTCGTCACTCTATTGCTTATCCCAAGTGAACCGGTCATATAAGAGAGTGGGCTTTTTGAGAAGATTCTCGAGGATTGTTGGGTTTCGTCGCATGGATCGAACTTGAAGTGGAAATCTACCCAACTAGAGAGTGCTAGCATGCATCCGTAGATGGGCCTTCCCATCGCTGCCGAGGTAAGCCCACTATAGAGATAGGCTAGAATCACCGGTCCCACTCTATCTCCTTCCCATAGGCTCACTACGGCGCTTAACTGAGCCTCTTCTAGAAAATCCTCCGTAGATGGGAATAGGAGTGCTCCTGCTAAGCACACCACGAAAGCCTTTGCTACCCGCTCTATCTCTTCATCTTCTTTAGCTTGATCCGCTCTCTTGTACACCCATGAGGCGAGCTTTAGAAGATTGATTCCTTTAGTGGCTTTGATTTGATTCACTAGGTTGGGGCTAGATATCAAGCTTGTCAATAGCTCATGAGAGGCAATTGGTTTTGGCATGATGGCCACCTTTTCCTCATCTCCTTGCTTCGTTCTCTTTAAGCCTAAGATTATCTCCAATTCTTCTAATAGGATCGTGGCTTCAAAAGTAGAGAAAAGAAAGGTATGGGTGGAAGGATGCCATATCTCTACAAGAGCCCCTATAGCAGCCCAATCGAGATGAATCTGATCATAATGTTTGGCATGGGTGACTAGACCCAGAAGATGCCATCTTGTTAAATAGACTCTCATATCTGAAGAAAATTTGGAGAGTATGAGAGGGAGCCACTTGATTTTTGTGAATCTCCTTGCTCCTGGGACATTTGGGAAGTCCTGTGGAAGAAAGAAAGGAAGAGCAATGCAGAGAAAGAAGAATGAATATGCATACAATGTTTCAGTAAAGACAAGAGAAGACAGGAACAGAAGGATTTTATCCTTACCTGACTTAATGTAATTCTACTGCTAATATGCCCGTTAATCTCGGTCAACCTGGGAGTGGAGGACTTGGACCTCTTAATCGCCCTCTCCATCTTCGATTTGCAGAAGAAGCTCAGACGGTTGCGGTGTCTGCAGAAGAACAGACAGAAGAAGTAGCAGAAGAACAGAGTTCCGAAGGTTGCCTTGATTGATTTGAGGAATTGCCTTCCCTTTATAGGAGTCTGGGGAGTCTCGAGGCTGTTCGGAGTTAGCAAGTTGATTGCCATTAGGACTGGGTTTAGTTTGCGAATCAGAAACGGAAGTTCGTGCCTAATTAACGCCTTCTGTTAGAGCGTCAATTGTTGAATTGACGACCTGACTGAGGTCATGTTTTGTGTAACGCCCTTTCCAGGGTCGTTTTCTTCTTGAACCCTTGGTGAATTTAACGCCTCAGTAAAAGGCGTGTTTGTCGTTTTGAGACCCTCTTTATAAGGCGCCTTCCATGTTTTGACGACGTTCAGTGCAGGCGTGAATTATGAATTTCCTTCCTTGCATGCTCTGATGAACTTAAGTGCTATTACTTCGTTAGGATTTTATCTTATTAAGCACTTATGATCATGTTATACTTTGAATTGAGGATTATTTATATTGAAATTTTGAGAGAACTAATGAACTTTTGAGTGCAGAAGATTGCAGTTTTTGAGATGTCCGGAATAATGTGGAGGTAACATCATGTTATTCTTGTAAGCATTATTACTATATGGTATCTACGCTATTATAGCATATCAGGGACCTTGTGGTTCTGATGAACCTGGAATTTGAGTTCCCCTTCATCAAAAACAGTGATAGTTCCAGGAAAGTCTTGATCACACGGATAGGCCGTTGAGTTGTTAAAGGTCTGGGACGATGGTTCCACTTTCTGAGTTGATGCATGGACAAACGGGCTTCGGCCTAGTGTCAGCTTAGAGATCTGGATTCTTGACCAAATTTAGATGGCTTAGCAATATTATCCTTGATTAATTTCTATCTTTTAGTTTGTTTTATCTTTTCTTTTAGCCCAGCATGCATCATGTAGGACTTTGAGCTTCATGCTGAAAAATTTTATATTATGGCAGTAATGAAGGTCACTCGCTCTTGATTGAGTTGACATGAGATATTCCATTCCAAATTGAGTACTTTATTCTTTTTGAAGCCGCTTAGGCTGATTTTTTTGAAAATGTCCCTTTGCTGGGTCTCCGTCTCAATTTCCTTTATTTTTCTACAAATCCACCTTGGTTGTAGCACGTCCACATTGGCTGGTAACCGCTCTCCAATGGTGTCTCCTTATCGTGCCATGCGCACATTTTACTTGTTTAGTTTAATCTCCTTTATCCAGCAAATCGATGCTTCCTTGGAATCACCCGGAGTTGTTTCGCTCAGAATCTTGGAAAGATTTCCAATGCTTAGTGTCTGAGGCGTGTCACATCACACCTTGGCATCTACTTATCAGTTCGCTCCACTTCATTCCGTTTGTTGCACTTTCACTCCATTTCGTCTCACTCCCTTGCAAAGCAGACGCCAAGGCGGGGCAGCTGTAGACACGCCAAAACTGACGCTATGTTGATCAAATCTCATGTCACTATGTTGACGCCCCAAAGTGAACTTCAATATATTCATAATATGAAGTTTTTCTTATTTTTGTGTGTTTTTGATTTGTTCTTGCATTTTTGTGAATCGCGACCTGAATAGGGGCGTGTTTTAAATAGCGACCTTATCTAGGGCGTGTTCAAAAGAAAGGACGACCAAATGTCAGGGCGTCAATTCCTGGTATTATCTGGTTTCAAAATAAATTCAAAATAAATTCAAATTATTGATTAACGTCCTTCCTCAGGGCGTGGTTTCAATTAACGCCTTCATCTCAGGCGTGTTCTCATAATTTTCAAATAAAGTAAGTTTTATTGCCAAAATTTAATCCAAGAAGTGACGCCCTTGATCATGGTCATGTTTTGAGTAACATCTTGATGTAGGTCGTCAATTTGTGATTTGACGCCCTTCCGAAGGTCGTGTTTCACCTTCCGTGTTCTGCTTAAACTCCTCTTTCCTGGAGAGTTCCCTGCCTCCGTTGGTCTCCTTGCTCGAATTGGAGTTAGAGTCCTGCCTTGTTTGATCATTGCCTATCCATATCTTCCCAAATTTAAGCTTATCTTCGATTGAAATCCTATAAAAGGATGTTCTGGTCGATCTAGACAGAGGTTGACGGGTCAGAGAGTTCACAAGTTTACGGGTTACGAGTTCAGGGTTACAGAGCTTCATCTTCCTCCTGTGCGATCGTTTAGAAAAGGCTCTGCTTCCTCTGCTTCCGATCAACCGCGTCCACCTTGTTTCCCTTTACTGTCGTCAGGGACAGCAGGGTTCTTTTTATTCTGTTGTGTTGTTTTGTCTTTATCAACCGATCATCATCACTGTGTTTTTCTTTTCTTTCACGTTTGCATTAGCTGCATCATATCTCCTCCTTCCCTATTCTCTTTAGGGGTTTTAAAACAAAATAAGGTGCGCATGTTTTGTTCTTTTCTCATCTTCATATCATCTTTAGGATTGATACTACGTGCACTTGGCTGATCCACTGCTTGTGTGTTTTGTCTTTTTGCAAGGGTAATCAATAAAGAAAAACCCCCTTCATCGGTCGGCCGGTTGAAGGAGGAGGAGGAATTCACAATCCATCCCGCGTTTTCTTTTCCACCAGGTATTCGCGATCTTCTTTGTTTCTTCTTGAGGTAACCCCTCTGGCGATCACCATCCTTAGTAGCACCACGTGCTTCTTTTCCTTATTATATCATCTCCCCCTTATTTTTGTTATGCTTTCTCATATTTAAATCTCTTCTTCATGTGTGGATTTATCACGATCTACACCCACGAAGAAGGATTCGAAAGGTCTGGGATATTACAACCCTCCCCCCTTAAGGAATTTCATCCTCGAAATTGGGAACAACCCAAGGGGAAAGAATAGGAAGACTCACTCAAACAGGTAAGGGAACTGCTGACGCATCTCGTCCTCACATTCCCAAGAAGCCTCACCACCAGAGTGCCGCTGCCACACCACCTTTACCAAGGGGATGACCTTGTTCCGCAGGCGCTGCTCTCGCCTATCCTCCACGCGGATCTGAAACTCTGGGAGAGAGAGATATGGAGTCACCTCAGGCCAAACAGAAATCTCGAGCACATGAGAGTCATCGGGCACATACTTTCGCAACATCGAGACGTGGAACACATCATGCACCGACGCCAACTCAAGGGGTAACTGCAACCGGTAAGCAACCTCACCGATGCGCTCCAAGATCACAAAAGGACCAATATAGCGGGGACTCAGCCTCCCATGCCGTCCAAAACGCATCACCCCCTTCATCAGAGAAACTCTCAAGAACACACGATCGCCCACGCCGAACTCGAGAGGCTGCCTCCTATGGTCAGCATAGCTCTTCTGCTGACTCTGGGCCGCCAACATGTTCTGACGAACCAAGTGCACAACATCCACACATTGTTGCACCAACTCTGGTCCCGTTAAAACACGCTCACCAACCTCAAACCAATCAAGTGGGGTCCGGCAAGGACGCCCATACAATGTCTCATAAGGAGCCATGCCGATGCTTGAATGATAGCTGTTGTTATAGGTAAACTCCACCAATGGTAGGTGATGAATCCAACTCCCCTGCCACTCCAGGCAGCAGGATCTCAGCATGTCCTCCAAAGTCTGGATGGTCCTCTCAGACTGACCATCAGACTGAGGATGATACGCCGAGCTAAATGCGAACTCTGTGCCAAGCGCTCGCTGGAAACTCCTCCAGAATCCAGAAGTGAAGAGCGGATCCCGGTCCGACACGATCGAAATGGGAACCCCATGTAACGGAACGATCCGCTCCACATAAAGACGAGCCAACTTGGACACGCTCCAGCTGACTTTGACTGGTAACAACCGAGTCGCCTTCGTCAGCCTATCCACCAGCAACCAAATACTGTCCTGCCCACTCGGGGTCCTCGACAACCCCACCACAAAATCCGTGGTCACGTGGTCCCACTTCCATGCAGGAACATCCAAGGGCTGGAGAGTACCTCCTGGTCGCTGATGCTCCGCTATCACCTGCTGACAGATCAGGCACCTGGTCATAAATTCTGCGACATCTCTCTTCATGCCAGGCCACCAGAACTGTCTTCGCAAGTTCCGATACATCTTCGTCGCACCCAGGTGTACAGTGTACCTGCTCCCATGAGCCTCGCGCAACACCGCACGATGAATCTGCTCCTCCGCTGGGACGTACAGCCTGCCACGAAACCTCGCAGCACCGTCCTCACCGAGTTCCACATCAGCCATCGCCAGAATCCGGGACAACTCAGGGTTCGCATGCAGAGCCTCTGTCACCTGACGACGGATAGCAGGAGTGACAGTCAGACTCGCAAGCACTGCCAACCCTGGCTCCTGGGGAATCTTGAGCCTGAAGGATACTTCGGGCACTTGTTCCCAAAGCCTCCACTTCCTCAACATCAAGGCACTGACCGTGACCTTCCGACTCAAGGCATCGGCGACGACATTCATCCTGCCCGGCTGATAAGACAGGGTGAAGTCATAATCCTTCATGAATTCCATCCAACGCCTTTGCCTGAGGTTCAAGTCCCTCTGCGAGAACACGTACCTCAAACTCTGATGGTCAGTGAACATCTCAAACTTCTCGCCGTACAGATAATGCCTCCAGATCTTCAGTGCGAAGATCACCGCCGCCAACTCAAGGTCATGGGTAGGGTAGTTCTCCTCGTGGGGCTTTAGCTGCCGAGATGCATAAGCCACCACTCTACCATGCTACATCAACACATCACCCAATCCAACGCCGGAAGCATCTGTACACACCACGAAACCTCCCGATCCAGAAGGTAAAACCAACACCGGAGCCGAGGTGAGCAATCTCTTCAGTTCCCTGAAGCTCTGCTCGCACTCCTCAGACCAGACGAAAGGCACCTCCTTCCGCGTGAGTCTAGTCATCGGGGCCGCAATGCGAGAAAAATCCTGGATAAACCGGCGATAATAGCCCGCAAGCCCCAAGAAACTCCGGAACTCAGTCACCGACCTCGGCCTCGACCGCTGCATTACTGCCTCGACCTTGGCGGGGTCCACGGAAATATCATCACCAGAAATCACGTGCCCCAGAAAGTGCACATCGCCGAGCCAAAACTCGCACTTGCTGAGCTTCGCATATAACTGGTGATCTCGCAACGTCTGCAGCACCACACCCAAATGATACGCGTGCTCCTCGGCAGACTGCGAATAAACAAGGATGTCATCCACGAAAATGACAACGAATTGGTCCAGATACGGATGAAACACCCTCTGCATCAAGTCCATGAAGGCTGCAGGGGCATTAGTGAGCCTAAACGGCATCACCAGAAACTCATAATGCCCGTACCTCGTACTGAATGCAGTCTTCTCCACATCGGACTCGCGAATTCTCAGCTGATAGTAACCGGATCGCAAATCAATCCGCGAGATCACTCGCGCAGACTGGAGCTGGTCGAACAAATCATCAATCCGTGGCAACGGATACTTGTTCTTAATGGTCACTTCATTCAGCTGCCGATAGTCAATGCATAGCCGTAGACTACCGTCCTTCTTCTTCACAAACAACACGGGCGCACTCCAAGGGGAAAAGCTAGGACGAACATACCCCTTGGCTAACAGCTCCTGCAACTGCGCCCTCAACTCTCTCAACTCAGCGGGGGCCATACGGTAGGGAGCCTTCGCCAAAGGTCCCGTACCAGGCACAACCTCGATCACAAAATCGATCTCTCGCTGGGGAGGCAATCCAGGCAACTCCTCGAGAAAAATGTCGAAAAACTCGCACACCACCGGAATGTCCTCGACATTCGGCTCCATCCGGTCAGACATAACCACAGACGCGAGAAAACCCTGACAACCAGAATCAAGCAATCGACGGGCTCGAATAGCAGAGATGAGGAATCGAGAAGAGGTGGAACGGATACCTTGGAAATAGAAGGTCCGCTTGCTCGGATGCTGGAAGTAGACCCTCTTCATTCCACAATCCACCACCGCTCCATGAGTCTCGAGCCAATCTATGCCTAGAATCACATCATAATCCCGAAGCTGCAATGCGTACAACCTGCCTGGCATACTCCGTCCATCAATCCAAACCGAAACCTGATCGAAGCAATACGGAGTGATCATGAAATCACCCGAAGGCAACTCCACTGCCAAATCACAGGACAACTGGGTCACCGGTTCCTCGATGCTCAACGCGAAATCCTACGAAATAAACGAATGAGACGCGCCAGAATCAAATAAAACCCGAGCCGCACAACCCAAAATTTGTACGGTACCTTCCACGAGCTGCGACGCCACTGCCTCTGCCCTGGTCATGTGCGTGATCTGGCCTCGAGCTCTCTGCCTGCCTCCCACACTAGCTGACCTGGGTAGCGGCGGATACTGTTCCTACTGCTGCTGCCTCTGCTGCTGGGGAACCTGCTGCTGCGACGGCCTCTGAGGACAGTCACGCGCCATGTGCCCTGGCTGGTCACACCGAAAACAGATAATCGGCGCCGTGCACTGCCTGCCTGGGTGGAACCCACTACATCGTGGACACGGTCCTCGCGACCCACCCACTGATCCCTGACGCTGCAAAGGGATCGGCTACTGTACACTGCCCGATGAAGCTTGCCCCTGATCCTTTGACTTCTTCTTGCCGAACCCTTTCTTGAAAAACTTCTTGACCTTCATGCCAAAGGACGCAGATCCTGTCACCGACGCTGCCTGTGCCGGCACTCCTGAACCACTCATCGCATGCTGGAAAGAACCCTGCTACTGGGTAGCCGACTGCTGGCTGCGACCTGACAAAGACTGCCCCTGGCTGATCAGTCCTCGGGTCCTCTGCATATCCATCTCCAAGGAAGCCGCAACATGAGACGCTGTCTCAAGATCAGTGGCCCCGTTCACGATCAGATGGTGCCTCAGCTCCTACCTCAAATCCTGAACAAACTGCGCGATCTTCACCCTCTCATGCTCCATGATGTGAGGTGCATACCGACCCAGCTCGACAAATCGGGCCCTGTACTGCAACACGGACATGTCACCCTGCACCAGCTCCAGAAACTCCCGCATCCGCTGCGTAGCAACAAAATCTGGATAGTACGTATGCTCGAAAGCACTGACGAAATCGTCCCACTCGACCTGCTCAAGTGGACAAAGTTAAAAGGACATCTTCCACTCGGAAGACCACCACTTCCGAGCCGTACTCTGCAACTGGTTGTAGGCCAATACCACTCTGTCCTTGGCAGCACTCTTCGTAGAACTGAACACCCGCTCCATCTCATCAAGCCAATCAGGAGCCGCATCAGGGTCTGCCTGGCCACTGAAGTAAGGTGGATGGAACTGCAGAAAGTCCCTCACTGCTCGGTCTGGCCCACCCCTAGCTGACGAGCCCTCACCAGCCTCTCCACCGAACTGCTGAGACATAAGCTGGTACATGCCACGGAAAAAATCCTCGACCCCCGGAAGTCTCGCAGTATCCGCGGCCTCGGTAGCTCCTGGTGGCACTCTACTATGCTCCTCCTGGTCCCCCTGGACCCCCTGCTGGATCTCCTGGCCTCCAGCCGACTGCCCCTGTTGAGAGCGAGAGCTCCTCCTCGGCGCCATACTCGCTCCTGAAGCAAAAGACAAAAAACACGAAAACGGCATGGTCAAGAAAAACACACGATGCCCGATGCCAGTGTCAACTGTACATCATTGCTGTGGACAAGTGGACCACTACAATTACCTATGATTCTCATGTAATTCCACAACTGCGCTCTGATACCAGCTGTAATGACCCGAGAATCTAATTACCGGGAAGACCCAATAACCCGAGACTCGCACCGCCACCCACGAGTCCGAAGACTCGGAAGGGTTAGAAGGATGGTGTGGAAACTACACAAGTATCACAAGTAATTGCAGAAATTAAACAGTTATAATATGAAGCAGGAAATAAATTAGTATTTTACATGGTCCACAAAATAACAACAGTAGTCCACAACTAGTACAGAGACAAGAAAGGAAGGTACAGCTATACGGGGCATACCCCGGCTCTGACCTCTGGCACTACCTCTGGGCACCCGCACCACGCTGCACCCCAGACGCGCTCTCCCGGGGCGGCGCCTCACCTGAAACACGGTGAAAACACGCAGGGAATGAGTCTCGGAACAAGACTCGGTAGGGATCACTCGAACCCTACCTCTTAAAATGGGAAACCACTACGCTAGCAGTAGAAGAGTACCTCGGAAAGGAAAGTCCTGTACTATACACAACAAAGACCCTACGGCACGCAAACCGGCACATGTGCCACGGTGTGACAACCGAAGCTCAACGGTCGACCCGACAAAACCTGAAGGTCGGAAACACACGACTGACAGTCTGTCACTCCGTACTCGGCAGGAGTAGCTCCCACTAGAAGCACAGTCGGTAGCGTCCCCTGACGTCTTACACCGCACCGCAGGTGATCCGCCTGGCGTGGTAGCTCCTACCAAAGGCGCGAACACCGAACAAGTAACCACAAACAAGTGACTAGCTGGGGTCACGCCCGTCGACGTGGGTCCAACCGCCCCCAACCACGTGTGCACACACAGACCACGCGTCCCTGGTCTGGTCCTCTGACCGGTTTTCCCCTCAGCCGGACTCTGGCTGCAAGACGTGGGGCCCGACGGCAACCGGTCCACAAACCGCCTCTAAGGGTAAGCCCGTACACCACTCCCTGGTGCGACCGGTACCGCGTACTGGTAGGCTACGACTAGTGGAGGGTCACTGAAGGAGTAGACTCTCAAGTCACGGAAAATGACGCTCGCATCCGACGACGCACGGGGACCACCCCACGCACCGGCCCCGTCGCACGGTGGCCACAGTCGGACTAAAAATGGGGTTGCAGCCCTCTCGGGGCAACCAGGCGCCTGACGGTCCACCCCGGGACCGTCACAAGGC
The DNA here is from genome assembly GCA_022559845.1 of Amorphophallus konjac. Classification (NCBI taxonomy): domain Eukaryota; kingdom Viridiplantae; phylum Streptophyta; class Magnoliopsida; order Alismatales; family Araceae; genus Amorphophallus; species Amorphophallus konjac. Next base: position 27,014,778 of record CM040123.1, on the reverse strand, counting down.
TGTAACGGTCTAGGTAAGACCGTTACACACACACTTGGCGGTCTAACGCAGGCCGTTACACGGCCTGAGGAACGCAGAGGGTAACGCGCCTGGTCCAATGCGTTACACGAATGTAACGCGCCTGGCCCAGCGCGTTACACGCGCCTCACGCTCCCCTCGAGAAAGCAAGATGTAACGCGCCTGCCCCACCGCGCTACACGAATGTAACGCGCCTGGCCCAGCGTGTTACGCGCCCCTCACACCTGGGGTAACCCAGGGAGTAACGCGCTCGCCCCAGCGCGTCACTCGGATGTAATGCGCTCGCCCTGGCGCGTTACACACGCAGACCCCCAACGGTCAAAAACCAACGGTCGGAAAGCCCCTGACGGCCCAGCCTAGGCGCGTCACATACAAGTGGCGGTCAATCGTGGGACCGTCACAGTCCCTGACCCCCTAGGGCTAAACAAAGGGCATGTGACGGCCCCCTCGAGGCGCGTCACATAATGTGACGGTCCCTGGAAGGACCGTCACATGCACCCGACGGCGATAACGGCGGGAAAGCCCAAAAACTTCAACCACGCCCCCATGCCTCCACCGAAGAGGGGGAAATCAAAGAGGAAGACCCCTGGGGACCCCTAGCATGATTCTAGGCCATCAAAACGTGAAATCATGCATCAAATCCATAGATCGGGCGAGCTCTCCCCAAATCATGGAAAAACCCCAACATGCTCAATCACACCCCTCTCGGCCTCCCCTCGGCCTATAAACCACGGAAATGAACGGCGGGGAGCTAGGGAACGTCACCCTACCTCAATGGAGCGAATGCTCCGCCGGATCATTCGCGAACGCAAGAAATCGCTTTGGAAAACCCTCGTTCTTCAAGTTTCCCACGAGCACCGCACGTCCCCACGATCGCCTCGTCGCCGCCCACGTCGTCGCGCCGTCGCCCCGCCGCTATCTGCAGCCGGAGAGAAGCTCGCCGCGGTCAAATGAACGGAAGAGAGGAAGAGGGAGAGGTCACGATGGGGGGAAACGGAGGAGGAAGAAGAAGAGGAAAGAGAAAGGGGAAAAGAAAAAGAAAAGAAATGGGAATATATAGAAAATCTGATTTTTCAGAAAAATACCGAAAAATAGAAAAATACATTTCCGGAATCCTCGGAACGCACCGATCGCAACGGTACCCCTCGTGCCCAGGTGAACGACCTGGTTCACCTGCAGCGAGGTTCCGAAGGAATTGTCGAAACACACACTGAAAATCCGAAAACACGCGCGGAAAAGCCGCGGAATGCCTCCGGGCCTCCGAAACAACTCCGGATCGCGCCGATCCGAACACGAAGAATGACCGAAATGAAATTTCGAACACAACGGAGCCGGACGCTCCGAGAAACCAGACTGGGGACCCACAAAGAAGGATCCGAAAGGTCTGGGATATTACAAGTGCTGACCGACCTTGTCGATGATGACAAGGGTCGGACCCTGGTTTAGTTCATCGACATTGGTTAAATGCCGAAGCAAAGGCTATATAGCTCTCAATAGGGACGAAAGGTCCAAGTTAAGGGATAGAGGCCGACCTATCTCGCCGATGATGACGAGGGTCGAACACGGGTTTGTTCATCGACAGGGGTTACATGTCAAAGCAAGGGTATGTTCATTAACAGGGATGAAAGGTCCAAGTTAAAGGTAGGGATCGACCGATCTCGCAGATGATGACGAGGGTCAAACACGGGTTTGTTCATCGACAAGGGTTACATGTCGAAGCAAGGGTATGTTCATTAACAAGGACGAAAGGTCCAAGTTAAAGGTAGGGATCGACCAATCTCGCCGATGATGACGAGGGTCAAACACGGGTTTGTTCATCGACAGGGGTTACATGTCGAAGCAAGGGTATGTTCATTAGCAGGGATGAAAGGTCCAAGTTAAAGGCAGGGATCGACCAATCTCGCCGATGATGACGAGGGTCGAGCACGGGTTTGTTCATCGACAGGGGTTACATGTGGAAGCAAGGGTATGTTCATTAACAGGGACGAAAAGTCCAAGTTAAAGGTAGGGATCGACCAATCTCGTCGATGATGACGAGGGTCGAACACGGGTTTGTTCATCGATAGGGGTTACATGTCGAAGCAAAGGTATGATCATTAACAGGAACGAAAGGTCCGAGTTAAAGGATAGAGATCGACCGATCTCGCCGATGATGACGAGGGTCGAACCTGGGTTTATTCATCGACATGGGTTACATGTCGAAGCAAAGGTATGTTCATTAACATGGACGAAAGGTCCGAGTTAAAGGTAGAGATCGACCGATCTCACCGATGATGACGAGGGTCGAATCATGGGTTTGGTAGGGGATCTCCTGTGGGACTTTTGATGGTCGTCCTTTTTGGAGCTTCATTAGGAGGAGAGTAAAGAGGGACTTTTTAGATTACCACTTTACTGACTTACGCGCCCTTTTGGGTTTTCACGTAAGTCAGCCCCCTCTTGCTTTTGCCCACGCGCCCTTTCGGGTTGTCACGTGGCGGGGTACCCGATTTTGCATACAGCGCCCTTTCGGGTTTTCGCCGCAGCCGGGTGATAGTCATTTTTGCCCTTGTTCCGAATATAGGAACAAGTCTGGCGGGGTATCTCTATTTTTAACCCCATTTGTTTCTCTTTTTTTTTGAATATGTAATAGAAGGACGTTGAGATTGTCGGCTAGGACACGAAGTCTTGCGCCGAGGCAAAGGGTTTATTCGTCAGCAAGGAGACAATGCTGATGCAAGGGATAGATTTACGCCGATTCGGGCGTAAGGCCCGCAATGGCAATGCTGTGTAAGGGTCGGCTAGGACACGAAGTCTTGTGCCGAGGAAAAGGGTTTATACATCAGCACGAAGGCAATGCTGACGCAAGGGATATATTAGTGCCGATTCGGGCGTAAGGCCCGTAATGGCAATGCTGTATAAGGGTCGGTTAGGACACGAAGTCTTGTGCCGAGAAGAAGGGTTCATTCGTTAGCAAGAAGGCAATGCTAACGCAAAGGATAGATTCATGCCGATTCGGGCGTAAGGCCCGTAACGACAATGCTGTTTATTATATGCGAGCTTGGTCCGGGCAGAGTGCCACTAGACCGAGGTGAAGGGTAGCTCGATCAGGGCGGAGTGAAGGGTAGCTCAATCAGGGCTGAGTGCCACTAGACCAAGGCTTAGGTAGCTCGATCAGGGCGGAGTGCCACTAGACCAAGGTTCAGGTAGCTCGATCAGGGCGGAGTGCCACTAGACCAAGGTTCAGGGTAGCTTGATTAGGGCGGGGTGCCACTAGACCATGGTGAAGGTAACTCGATTAGGGCGGAGTGCCACTAGACCAAGGTAAAGGTAGCTAGGCTAGGGTGCAGTGCCACTAGACCAAGATGAAGGTAGTTCGGTCAGGGCGGAATGCCACTAGACCAAGGTGAAGGTAGCTCGATCAGGGCGGAGTGCCACTAGACCAAGGTAAAGGTAGCTCGGCTAGGGCGGAGTGCCACTAGACCAAGATGAAGGTAGTTCGGTCAGGGCGGAATGCCACTAGACCAAGGTGAAGGTAGCTCGACCAGGGCGGAGTGCCACTAGACCAAGGTAAAGGTAGCTCGGCTAGGGTGGAGTGTCACTAGACCAAGGTGAAGGGTATTCCGATTATTCACGGAATGCCGGTTGCGCCGTGTGATATAGCTTTATATGCTTTCCATTGAGGGGAGAGAACTGGACGACTCCTTTGTGGTCTACCAGGATGTAGGCACCCCCTTCATATACTCGGTGGACGATATATGGTCCGACCCAATTTTCGACCAACTTCCCCTTGGGGTTGGAGGCCATCACTTCCCTCTTTTTGACCATTACTAGGTCTCCCTTCTTGAATTCCCATCCTTTGACCAGCTTATCGAAAGCACGGGCCATGCGGGCTTGGTAGAGTTGAATGTTTTGTTGCGCACGGAGACACTTTCCTTCGAGCTCGGCAAGCTCTTCCAGTTTTCTTTCTGCATTAGTTTGTTCACTGTTGACTAGTCCATGTTGGATAGCGACTCGCAGCGAGGGGACCTCCAATTCAATCGGCACCACAGCTTTTGACCCATATACGAGGGAGAATGGTGAACAGCCGGTTGGGGTTTTATAGACCGTACGATAGGCCCAAAGCGCTTCGTACATCTTTTCTTCCCAGTCCTTTTTGTTAGACTTGACAGTCTTTGCTAACAGCGTGCATAGTGTTTTATTGAAGGCCTCCGCAAGTCCATTGGCTTGAGGGTTGTAGGGGGACGATGTCCTCCAGTCAATCTTGTATTTATTAGCTAGTCGATAAACCTTCTGGTTTCTGAAATGGCTGTCGTTGTCCGAGATAATTCGGCTAGGAACCCCGAACCAGAATATTATGTTTTGCCGGAAGAACCTCGCAACCAACACTCCCGTCACTTCTCTTAGTGCTACTGCCTCTGCCCATCTGGAGAAATAATCTGTAGCTGCTAAGATGTATTTGCACCCCGATGAAGATGCTGGCAGTGGCCCTACCACATCCGTGCCCCATTGAGCAAACGGCCAGCTTGGTATGGTGGGGTGTAGCGGCACTGGAGGTCTTCTTGACACATTGGCGTGCTCTTGACATTTCTGACAAGCCTTGGCGAACTTGCAGCAGTCATCAAATATAGTGGGCCAATAGTAACCCAATCTCTTTATCTCAATTTTCATCTTCGGGCCGGCTTGATGTGCTCCCACTGAACCCGCATGGACTTCTTGCATTACCTGCCCAGCTTCTGCTGAAGACAAGCAACAAAGTAGGACTTTTCTTCGGGCATCTGCCATTATTCGGAACATGGTTCCGTTTCTCATCTCGTAAGAGTCTTTGACCCTCAGGACTTTCATTCTCTATTCTTTCTCCTTTGGGAGCTGTTGGTGCTGAAACCATCGTAGGAGATGTTCTCGCCAATCGGGCTGTTGAACCTCTTCGACGGCTGCCACCTCAATCTCTTGTTCGTCGGCCAAGACCTCTGTCACACTGGGGACCTGTCGGCGGTTGATCACTGTTATATTTACGCTTGTGTCTGGCGGGATCGCCAAAGAACTGGCCAATTTAGCGAGGGCGTCCGCCTGAGCGTTCTGTCCTCGGTTGACATGCTTGATGCTGATGAAGTAAAATCTTGACATCAGGCGGGTTTCCAGCTGATGGTAGGGGAGGAGCTCTTGCTTCCGCACATCGAACTCTCCTTCCAGCTGTTTTATAACTAGCATGGAGTCTCCGACTGCTTCGAGCATCTGAATTCCCATGGACAGTGCGATCTGCAACCCGACTATTAGGGCTTCATATTCTGCTTCATTATTTGTGCAAGGCTTGTTTATCGAACATGATGTATGTATGACTTCTCCTTCTGGAGATTTCAAAACTATGCTTACCCCTGCTCTGACCCTGGCCGATCCAGTGGCCGAGGTGTCAATTCTGGAAGCGCCAACAAAATACAGCTGCCACAAGGAGGGCTGTGCTTGAGCGGCTTCCAGTGCTTCATCTTCAGGAAGCTCCGGTTCCAGCGGGCAATCCCCGGGTACTGGGTGCTCGGTGAAGAAGTCCGCAATAGCTTGGCCCTTGATAGCCTTTCGCGGCACATAGGAGATATCGAACTCCATAAGGATCACCACCCATTTGCCCAAGCGACCTTTGAGTGCCGGCTGGGACATAATATATTTCAGCGGGTCCTCTTTGGATACCAGGCTGATTTCATGCGACAACATATAGTGTCAAAGCTTCTTGACTGCGAAGACCAGTGCCAGACAGATCTTCTCAATATAAGTATATTTCTCCTCCGTCCTGACCAGTCTCCGACTAAGGTAGTAGAGGACTTGTTCTTTCCCTTCTTCATTGTTCTGGGCCAGCATTGCTCCCAGGGAGTTATGTGTGGCCGCTATATATAATATCAACGGTCGACCTTTCACCGGTGCGCCCAGCACTGGAGGAGTCTTCAGATAGTCTTTCAGCTTGTCAAAGGCTGTCTGGCAATCTTCATCCCAGTAAAAGGGAACATCCTTCATCATCAATTTGTGGAAAGGCTGGCATCGCCCTGACAAATTGGAAATGAACCGCCAGATATAAGCCAAGCGGCCCTGCAATGATCTTAGCTCGGAGAGGTTCCTTGGTGTAGGTAGCTCCTGAATCGCTTTGATCTTGGCGGGGTCTATCTCGATTCCCCGGTATCTGACAATGAAACTCAAGAATTTCCCGCTCGACACTCCGAACGCGCATTTCATAGGGTTCATCTTCAATTCATACTGCCTCAGCCTCTGAAAAATGACTTGGAGGTCTTGCAGATGGTCCTCTTTTCTTCTGGTCTTGACTACCAGATCATCTATGTAGCACTCGACCTTGTGGTAGAGCAACTCATCAAATATTTTGGTCATTGTGTGCTGATAAGTTGCGCCAGTATTCTTCAGTCCGAACGGCATCCTCTTGTTGTGATAGATGCCTTTAGGGGTTCGGAAGGTAGTGTGGACCCGGTCATGTTCCGCGATCCATATCTGGTTGTAGCCCGATGACCCATCCACGAATGATAGGGCCTCATGGCCGGTTGTAGGATCAATCATGACTTCCGTTATTGGCACCGAAAAGTCATCCTTGGGACAAGCTTTATTCAGATCTAGGAAGTCGACACATATCCGGATCTGTCCATTCTTCTTCTTCACGGGGATGATATTTGCCAGCCACGTGGTATATTAATTTTCTTCGATGAATCCCACGTTAATGAGCTTGTCGACTTCAATACAAATCTGAGTGATGAGCTCTGGCCTCATGCGCTGCGGTGGTTGCTTCACTGGCTCGGCTTCAGGGCTGATTGCCAGCTCATGTTGCGAAACTGCAGGGCTCAGACCTGGCATTTCTCTGTAAGTCCAGGCAAAGTAGTCCAGGTACTCTTGCAGTAGCTGGATATACAGCTCCCGTTCTTCTGGGGATAGCTGGGCGCTGAGGAAGGTAGGCCTAGGGTCTTGCTCGCTTCCCAGGTTGACTTCTATCAGCTCGTCGACTGTAGCTTGGCCTCCATCTTCTATCTCTGGAGGTGTCGGTTGGTGGTCGATGAAATATGGAATGCCATCTTCGGGGCCGAGGACCTCGATTTCCTCATTTGACATCATCAGAGCCTCCACGGAGTCCTCTGCTTCATTGAGTAGCAGCTGTGCAGATTGCTCTATTAGCAAGTCCACGGCCGTTGCAGTTTCTAAGGGCGAGAGAGCAGCTTCACCGCCCGTAGATAGAGTTGTAGCCATGATAGGCTGGTGGTTGCTTATTGCCGGGCTGGGACAGACTCCCAGTCTTGTGGCAGAGGTTGAGGAGGCCTCGCCCTCTGAGGCAGTTGTATTTTATGTAGAAGTGGCCTTTTCTTTCCTGGCAGCATGTGCCTCTTGATCGGAGTCGGCTGATGCTTCCCCGATTGGCAGGAGAGGTGCTGAGGTCATCATCAATAGGACTCTACTGGAGGGAGAGGTCCCTGCTTCTTCAACATCTTCAGCTTCGCTGCTGCTAGCCGTATCAAATTTGGCTTGAAGGGCCGCCTGTTCGGGATAGACCTGCTTCCAGCATCGGCAAGGAATGACGGTCTCCGCTTCTTGATTTCCGGGCTGAACCGGCTTAGCATATTCAGCTTCCGTCGGGTATTCATCAAAAGCTGCCCCCAGTGGGCTATCTTCAGCAGGGTAGAAGACGGAGATGGTGTCTACCTCGTATCGCCCACTGTAGTAATAATCTTCTAGGGTGAAGCCCAACCCCGGGTGCTGAGAGACGCGCCTCAGTTCCCTATCCAGACTTGCGGGATGCCACATTTTCTGGAAAACATCTTTGTTTTTATGAGATTGACCAGAGGGGATGTGTTGCTTTTGGAACATCCTGGTCATCCGGTCAATTGTGAACGCCAGACCTCGAATGGGAACTGACGGGTTTTCTATGTCTTCGGGCAGGCAGCAATCTGTGTCTTCCCGAGTAGGGTGTTCCTCAGCTGTGTAGAACAAGCTGCTGGGTCCATCTATCTGCGCCACCTCCCAAGCTTTGAAAGGCTTGACAGTGGGGTTTTCAAGGCCGAGAATCGGCTTGGTGAGGCCGTCAGGGACTCCAATGTAGTTGTGCTGCCGATCAACCTGCACTTCATTAGCTTCGGGGTACAAAGCTGGGGGTGCTATTCTGCCCACGTCCCCGGATATGGTGATATGAGAGACTGCCTTGGGCTTGACGTATCTGCGCGGCAGTGGTGGATACCAGTTGTCGCTGGACGCATTTCTTGATGCCCCCGCAGGGGTTTTAGCTTCATAGGTCTTCTGAGAAGGTCTCGCATATAGGTTGGCGTCTGCCAAGTGACATTCAAATACCTCGAACGGGTGGAGGTCAGCAAATATCCTCTCCTCCTTCCCCTGGAGACTATATTTGATACATTGGTGGAGCGTAGAGGGCACCACCATATTTTCATGCAGCCATGGGCGGCCGAGCAATGCCTTGTACGAGGTGCAGGAGTCGATGACATGGAACTGCACCGTCGTAGTGAAATCCGTCAGGGTAAGTGTGAACTCGGCCACCCCCATCGACACTTCACATTTTTGATTGAAGCCGGCGATACGCATATCCCCGACTTTCTCAAGATGCACCTTGAAATGGTGCCTTTCGTATATTCTGTAGGGCAGAATGTTAACAGCTGCACCAGGATCGACCAGAATTTTGTTCAGCTCTCTCCCGTTTAGGTGCCCTTTCATGTACAGCGTCCTGTTGTGGCTAATGGTGGGAAGAAGCATGTCCTCTTGAGTGAAGGTCATGCTGGCTTCTGGCATTGCTTTGGCCAAGCAGGTCTCAAAATGAGCAGGCATCTGCAGAGCAGTGATAATCACCTGTCGGGTTTCTTCACTCAAAGAGAGGATCTCCCAGATTGTAAATCTAGCAGGGAGCTTCTTGAGTAGCTTCATTATTCGGCTCCCAACTTGGACATTGGAAAGCTTCATCTCTTTCGCCCACCTGGGCTTGAGAGAGTCCTGAGTTGCGGCCCTGGACGGACCCGCTTCATCTACATCGGGCTCGGCACCTCTCTGGTTAGCACCGGATCCTTGCTGTTCTTCATCAGCCGCTGCAGGGCAAACTCCATCTGTATTCAGGGCTTCGGCAGACTGTGCTGGCTACGAGTGAACGTCCCCGGGTGCAGGGTTAGCCTCCTGGCATGGTTGCTTCCCCTTAGACATCTTTATAAATTCAAGGAATGAGGGGACTGCCTTGCCCCCACTCTTGTTGTGTAGGCCCGACGGAGGAGGGATCTGAACCCCCTTGACCTCCGGGGGAGGTGTCTTGTAGGGATGCTCTCCCCTGAATATAATGTTGTGGTTGGGCAGCGACAGGCGCCCCCATTTTCGGCCTGACCGGGTTGCATGTGCAGCAGTCGCGGCTTCGGCCTTGCCTCCCTCAACAGGGGGTATGAAGCAGATTTCCTCTTCTTCCTCATCTCCGGGCAAGTTAAAGAGTGCTAATAGAGTATTGCAGGAGACAACCTGCACTTTATCGGCCTTAGCGGCCTTTCTTTTCTTCTTCTTTTGTTTCTTCTTCATTTTTACTTCAGCGGGCGCCTGCCCCAAGAACAGACTGCCCTCTTTATCGGATGCTGCATCAGCTCCTTCTTTTTGCTCGAGTGAGAGCTGCTCCAGTTCTTGCCATGGGACATGGTCTCACACCAGCAAGGGCTTCAATTCGGGCAGCATGTACTCATCTAGCCCTTCAATAAGGTCTTGTAGTCTGTGGATCCCAGGACTAGTTTCTTTGGCCACCGGCAACAGAGTTTGTCTCCTCCGATTGCGGGTGGATATTCTGATGACTGCAGGTGGAGTGGTCCACACAGGTGCTGCCACCGGCGAAGCAGGTCACGGTGTGACGCCGCGGACATGTGCCCCCACTTTCGGGTAGGGTGCCCTCTTCTTTTTGTGCTTTGTAGGGACCTGCTGCCACCCATGTTGTTCGTTCACGGGCTCCAAGAAATGAGTTTCATAGGTGTGCTGCGTGCTTGCTTCAGAGATCTCCTCGGGCAATGCCTGGTATAGGGAGATCATGTTGACTCCTGCCCTCCTCAGAGGGGCTTCATGTGGCTGAGGAGGGTCCACCTTGTACTCACCCAACTATATTTCATTTTTCTTCACCATCCCTTCGATGATGTCCTTGAAAACATAGCAGTCTTCGATTGGATGCCCCAGCATCTGGTGGTAGGAGCAGAATCTTGGACTGTCTTTTCTTTTCAGGTCCTCCGGCCTCTTCGGCTCTGGTAGGGTGACCATGCCATATTCCGTTACCCAGTCGAACAGAATCCTGGTCTTGTCCTTCGGAAAGGAGTAGGCTTTCTTCATCTTATCCCTCAACGAGGACCTTCTTTGCCGTCTAGGGCTTTCACAGGCTGTGGGGCGACCACCTCCTTGCCTTTACCTTTCTGTTGTTCGAACGCCTTGATGTCAAGAGTGTTCGCTTCTTTAGGCGGCTGGCGCCGCTCCACTGCCTTGCCCTTCTGGGTTGTGCTGGCTGTTGATGTAGGGGTAGGCCTGGCCAGAAAGGCTTCCACTTCGGCCACGACATTATTTAATCGGTCAAACGACCGTATTTCCATTCCAATCATCTTTTCCAGAACTTCCCTCCTGAGGTTCTGTTTGCATATTTGCATAACGTCCTCCTGATGCGGGGGCCGCTTGCATCTCATTCCGAGGTTCCTCCACCTCTTAATATAGTCGAGGGCTGTCTCATCTGCCCTTTGCTTTGTTGAGTATAGTTTGGCCACTGTGACCTCCCTCTCAGTAACATGGAATCTTTCCCTGAACTTCCTCTGCATATCCGACCAGTCGCTGATCGACCCGGCCGAGAGGCTGGAGTACCATTCAAATGCGAGCCCCGTCAGTGAGGACCCAAAAAACTTTAACAAGTATGACTCATCGGTGGCCAGATCACCCATGATAGTCATATAATATGCGACGTGTTCCTTCGGGGATCCCTTCCCGTTGAACTTGTCGAACTTGGGCGGCTTACTGATCCCTGGGGGAAGCCGCTTGGCAGCATGATGTTGCGGATATGGCACCCGATAGGCATCAAATGCGACGTAGTCTCCTTTGCTCCTTTCTGCGAGCTTCAGCTCGATCATCCTCTCCACCATCATCCGGTTCATGAACATGGGGTCGACTGGATCCGGATAGAAGTGTGCCAGCTGTAGGTACGGGGTGACCAGAGTGGTCGCCTGTGGAGGATGCAGCAATGGGGGTGTCTGGTGCACTTGGGGGAGCACCGGCGGCATCAACGGCTGCGACTGTGGTGGCCGCTATTGAGTTGTCGCCATGCTCGGCTCTGACGACTGAGGCATGGTGTAGAGCGGCGGAGGGTCGACATGATGGACCGCTCCCCAGGATGACTCGCCCTGGACTTTGGGCGGCTTGGAAGCTGATGATTGTTTAGTCTTCTCCATCAGCTATTTCTTCAGCAAGTCTATCTCTTGCCGGTATCTGTGAAGTAGCATTAGGACCGTTGTAGATCGTGATAAATCCACACATGAAGAAGAGTAGTTTAAATATGAGAAAGCATAATAAAAAAAAATAAGGGGAGATGGTATAATGATAAGGAAAAGAAGCACGTGGTGCTACTAAGGAGGGTGATCGCCAGAGGGGTTACCTCAATAAGAAACAAAGAAGATCGTGAATACCTGGTGGAAAAGAAAACGCGGGCTGGATTGTAAATTCCTCCCTCCTCCTTCAATCGGCCGGCCGATGAAGGGGGTTTTTCTTTATTGATTACCTTGCAAAAGAGACAAAACAAACAAGCAAAAGAAGTGGATCAGCCAAGTGAATGTAGTATCAATCCCAAAGATGATATGATGGTGAAATAAGAACAAAACATGCGCACCTTATTTTTTTGTTTTAAAACCCCTAAAGAAATAGGGAAGGAGGAGATATGATGCTAATGCAACCGTAAAAGAAAAGAAAAACACAGTGGACGTGATGAAGCTAATGTAAAAAAGAAGAAAACGACACAGTGGACGTGATGAACGATTGATGAAGACAAAACAACACAAACAGAATAAAAAGAACCCTGCTGTCCCTGACGACAGTAAAGGGAAACCAAGGTGGACGCGGTTGACCGGAAGCAGAGGAAGCAGAGGACTTCCTAAACGATCGCACAGGAGGAAGATGAAGATCTGTAACCTGTAAACCTCTGAACCCGTAACCCGTAAGCCTCTGATCGTAACCTGTGAACTCTCTGATCGTAACCTGTGAACTCTCTGACCCCTCAACCCTTGCCTAGATCGACCAGAGCATCCTTTTATAGGGTTTTAATCGAAGATAAGCTCAAATTTGGGAAGATATGGATAGGCAATGATCAAAGGAAGCAGGACTCTAACTCCAATTCGAGCAAGGAAACCATTGGAGGCAGGGAACTACTCAGGAAAGATGAGTTTAAACAGGACACGACATGGAAGACACGACCTTCAGAAGGGCGTCAAATTATAAATTGATGACCTACATCAAGACGCTACTCAAAACACGACCACGATCAAGGGCGTCACTTCTTGGATTTAATTTTGGCAATAAAACTTACTTCATTTGAAAATTATGAGAACACGCCTGAGATGAAGGCGTTAATTGAAACCACGCCCTGAGGAAGGACGTTAATCAATAATTTGAATTTATTTTGAAATCAGATAATACCAGGAATTGACGCCCTGAAATTTGGTCGTCCTTTCTTTTGAACACGCCCTAGATAAGGTCGCTATTTAAAACACGCCCCTCTTCAGGTCGCGAATCACAAAAATGCAAGAACAAATCAAAAAACACACAAAAATAGAAAAACTTCATATTATGAATGTATTGAAGTTCACTTTGGGGCGTCAACATAGTGACATGAGATTTGATCAACATAGCGTCAATTTTGACGTGTCTACAGCTGCCCCGCCTTGGCGTCTGCTTTGCAAGGGAGTGAGACGAAATGGAGTGAGAGTGCAACAAATGGAATGAAGTGGAGCGAACTGATAAGTAGATGCCAAGGTGTGATGTGACACGCCTCAGACACTAAGCATTAGAAATCTTTCCAAGATTCTGAGCGAAACAACTCCGAGTGATTCCAAGAAAGCATCGATTTGCTGGATAAAGGAGATTAAACTAAGCAAGTAAAATGTGCGCATGGCACGATAAGGAGACACCATTGGAGAGCGGTTACCAGCCAATGTGGACGTGCTACAACCAAGGTGGATTTGCAGAAAAATAAAGGAAATTGAGATGGAAACCCAGCAAAGGAAAAGTTTCAAGGAAATCAGCCTGAGCGGCTTCAAAGAGAACAAAGTACTCAATTTGGAATGGAATGTCTCATGTCAACTCAATCAAGAGCGAGTAACCTTCATTACTACCATAATATGAAGATTTTCAGCATGAAGCTCAAAGTCCTACATGATGCATGCTGGGCTAAAAGGAAAATTAAAATAAACTAAAAGATAAAAAATAATCAAGGATAATATTGCTAAGCCATCTAGATTTGGTCAAGAATCCAGATCTCTGAGCTGACACTAAGCCGAAGTCCGTTTGTCCACGCATCAACTCAGAAAAGTGGAACCATCGTCCCAGACCTTTAATGACTCAACGGCCTATTCGTGTGATCAAAACTTTCCTGGAATTATCACCATTTTTGATGAAGGGGAACTCAAATTCCAGGTTCATCAGAACCACAAGGTCCCTGATATGCTATAATAGCGTATAATAATAATGCTTACAAGAACAACATGATGTTACCTCCACATTAATCCGGATATCTCGAAACCTGCAATCTTATGCACTCAAGAGTTCATTAGTTCTCTCAAAATTTCAATATAAATAATCCTCAATTCAAAGCATAACATGATCATAAGTGCTTAATAAAATAGAATTCCAATGAAATAATAGCACTTAAGTTCATCAGAGCATGTAAGGAAAGAAATTCATAAGCTCACAAATTCACGCCTGGACCAAACGTCGTCAAAACATGAAAGGCGCCTTATAATGAGGGCGTCAAAATGATAAACACGCCTTTCACTGAGGCGTTACATGCACCAAGAGTTCAAGAAGAAAACGACCCTGGAAAGGGCGTTACACAAAACACGTCCTCAGTCAAGTCGTCAATTCAACAATTGACGCCCTAACAGAAGGCGTTAATTAAGCACGAACTTCCGTTCCGATTCGCAAACTAAACCCAGTCCTAATGGCAATCAACTTGCTAACTCCGAACAGCCTTAAGACTCCCCGGACTCCTATAAAGGGAAGGCAAATTCCTCAAATCAATCAAAGCAACCTTAGGAGCTCTATTCTTCTGCTACTTCTTCTATCTGTTCTTCTGCAGGCACCGCAACCGTCCGAGCTTTCTCCTACAACAGAAGATGGAGAGGGCACTTAAGAGATCAAAGTCCTCAATTCCTAGATTAACCGAGATTAACGGGCACATCAGCAGCCGCATTGCATTAAATCAGGTAAGGATAAAATCCTTCTATTCCTGTCTTCTCTTGTCTTTACTGAAACATTGCATTCTCTTCTACATACATATTCATTCTTCTTTCTCTGCATTGTTCTTCCTTTCTTTCTTATGCAGGACTACCCAAATGTCCCAGGAGCAAGGAGATTTACAAAAATCAAGTGGCTACCTCTCATACTCTCCAAATTTTCTTCAGACATGAGAGTCTATTTAACAAGATGGCATCTTTTGGGTCTAGTTACCCATGCCAAACATTATGATCAAGTTCACCTTGATTGGGCAGCTATAGGGGCTCTTGTAGAGATATGGCATCCTTCCACCCATACCTTTCTCTTCTCTACTTTTGAAGCCACGATCCTATTAGAAGAATTGGAGATAATCTTAGGCTTAAAGAGAACGAAGCAAGGAGATGAAGAAAAGGTGGCCATCATGCCAAAACCAATTTCCTCTCATGAGCTATTAACAAGCTTGATATCTAACCCCAACCTAGTGAATCAAATCAAAGCCACTAAAGGAATCAATCTTCTAAAGCTCGCCTCATGGGTGTACAAGAGAGCGGATCAAGCTAAAGAAGATGAAGAGATAGAGCGGGTAGCAAAAGCTTTCGTGGTGTGCTTGGCAGGAGCACTCCTATTCCTATCCACGGAGGACTTTCTAGAAGAGGCCCAATTAAGCGCTATAGCGAGCTTATGGGAAGGAGATAGAGTTGGATCGGCGATTCTAGCCTATCTCTATAGCGGGCTTACCTCGGCGGCGATGGGAAGGCCCATCTACGGATGCATGCTAGCACTCTCTAGTTGGGTAGACCTCCACTTCAAGTTCGATCCATGTGATGAAGCCCAACAATCCTCCAGAATCTTCTCAAAAAGCCCACTCTCTTATATGACCGGTTCACTTGGGATAAGCAATAGAGTGACAAACCGGATTCCTCAAATTAAGAAGAGAGCGGAATGGAGAGAGCACCTCAAAGCAATGCCAAAGAATCTCTTTACTTGCGCCCCGGGAATACTCAAGACTCAAGAAATCCGTGCAAGATTTTCTCCCGGCACGGACCTTCGACTCATAGGTGCTTCAGAATTCGTCTTGTACAATTCATACCAATGCCTCCTTCAACTCGGGCTTCCACGGCGAGTATTCGAGGACCCATCACACCTCCCTCCTATCAAGAGACGAGACCTTGGCAGCAACGAAGATGGTGAAGAATGCACAACTATTCAAGCTCTATGGAAAATCAACAAGGCTCATCATCCTGTAGAAAGCTTAGAAGAAGACAGAGATGAATGGAAATCTTATGTAATAGCTCTGAGGAAACTGAGGCCCAAAGTGACTCATTAAGCATTGTAATCTTTTTCTTCCAATAAATCAATGATATTTCCTTTGATTGAGCCATCTTACTATGTTTCTGAACAACTCTTCCAACGTTCTGTGATTCTGTTGCAAATAACAACTCAGGCAATGTCGTTAATTCTATAAACGACGCCCCAGCACAGGTCGTCTTCCATGATTGATTGCTCATAACTGACGCCTTCGCAAATGGGCGTTAACTGAAAAACATCCTAGGACAAGGCGTTAATTCGATTCATATTCCAAAATATATTCGTTGAAATCCCAAAAGTAACGCCTTCATCAAAGCCACGTTTCATATAAATAACGCTTCAATCATAGTCGTTACTCAAAAACAGTAATGATTATTCCCATCAAATCAATCAATTGCCATTAAATGCGTCTGACGACGGTTATCATTCCCCATGCAAATAAAAATAACGCCTTAAGAAATGTCGTCAATTATTAAGAAACGCCTTGATGTCCGTCGTTGATTCCACAAGACGCGGCCTTCCTTAAGGCGTGATTTCTTTTTGACCGTTCGACTTAACTTTCCCTCCTTCCTTCTTCTTCCTCCGTCCTCTTTCCCTCTTTCAATTTTTCTTCTGCAACCCTAACCGAGAACCCCCTCCCCCAATCTCTCTCATTCTCTCTCTCTATCTCTCTCTCCCCAGCCCTAAGCCATGGCCGGCGGCACACCCAAACGGCAGCGGGTGACTGCCCCAGAGGTCGTGGACCTAGGCGAAGACGCCCACGGCGAGGAGGAAGCCCCTCCCGCGGCGGCGGATGAAGACGCACCCACTGTGGCGGCCGACGAGGCTCCAACGATGACGGCCGGCGACGAGACCGAAGGAGGCCAAGAGACTCACGAAGAAGACGAAGAGGATGAAGGCAATGAAGAAGGACAAGACGAGGAAGAAAGAAATGAAGAAGAACAACCGAGGGCCATCGTCCCACGCCCCGGCCAACTCCGGTGGCCACGTCATCCACGCCCACAACCGGCAGAGCCAAAGCACAAGAAGGTAGGCCCCCAAACCCTATTCCCATTTTTTTTATTTTTATTTTTATTTTTCCTGTAATTTCCATAGCCCTCGGGGTATAAACCCTGCAACCCAGAAAGAAGGCGCCCTCAGGGGCGTCACATTTTAAAAAGACACGCCCAACCCAAGTGCGTTAATTAAATTATTTTCCTGAAAAATAATTAACCCCATTAGAACACGCCCTAAAGCATGTCGCCCATTTAAATTCATATCATGCTATTAATTTATATTAATTCCATGCTTTAATTATTTCAAATATTTTTCCATGAATTTGTTTCGCATGCTGTTATTTTTATTTTATTTTCTGAAAAAACTTGAAAACCTTGCCCACCTGTCAGGGCGTTAATTCAACAATAGACGACCAAACCAGAGGTCGTCCATTCATTAATTCCTGATTAATTAACGGACCCATTTTAGAAAACGCCCCACCCAAGGGCGTGACTTGAAATATTTTTTAGGAATTCAAAAATTAACCATAGAATCACGCCCCACACAGAGGCATTGCTTAGATGAACAGCGACCTAGGATAGGTCGCAAATTCAAAGCACATTTAGAACCACGCCCTCCTCAGGGGCGCTAATTTAACAAACCACGACCTGAGGATGGTCGTTAATTAAATCAAACATCAACATAATCCAAGGCAATCAACATGAGATTCATCATGAATAATCAAAATAATTTAAGTGAAAATTCTTTTCTTTACATGCAGGGCTTGATGAGGACGCGCATCTCCTGGGTCATGGTCCGGGCAGCGTACTACGGCCTCCCCGAGTTTCAGAGAGCGAGGGTAGATGCTATGGGGTTCGGGGCCTTTCTTAGCATAGAGCCAGTCAGACCCGACCTACCACTTATCCAGGTTCTACGGGAGAGATGGGACAGGACGAGCCGGGCATTCTTGATGCCATAGGGGCATATGGTTCCCACCCTAGAGGATGTGGCTAGGATCACCGGGTTGAGGGTAGACGGTGAGGCTGTGAGCGGGATCACCTACCCTGACTATACTGAGTTCGCCCAGAGGTTGCTAGGGCTAGAGATGGTCTATGAGACGCCTAGCGAGTGTAGGACTATCTTCCGCACCGACCTGACTATAGTGATGGGCTTAGGGAATGCTAGGCACAGGTCCGGGGAGACCCTAGAGCAGTTCTCGCAGAGGTTGATAGACGGGGCTAGGGCGGTCTACTGCCAGGACCCAGCCGACAGGGAGAGAGCGGACCGAGACCTGAGGAGGTTCCTGCTGCTGCTACTGGGGAGGCTATTGCTCGGGACAAAGGGCGACGTCATCAACTGCCGATTCCTGGGGATACTCGAGGACTTGGAGGCAGTTGGCAGCTATGCCTGGGGAGCGGCACTACTGGCGCATATGATGGCCGACTTGTCCACCGGGACAGGTCGAGAGACGACCGTCAGTGGCTTCTCACCTTTTCTTCAGGTATGCATTTTTCATTTTTCTTTTCTTTTATTTTTATCATGCTGGTGAATGCTTCACTAATATGATGCATGGATGCAGGTTTGGAGCCATCTATACATGTTGATGGGGCGCGCTGACCCACGGCCTGGAGGTGAGGGAGCTTTCCCTCTAGCACGGCGCTGGCTGCCGATTGTGTTTGGAGCCCCACTGGGCTATGAGTTGTGGGTGCTGCGGAGAGAGTTCCGCGACTTCCCTCCCTCGCTGGTATGAATGTTATGCATTTTTTTTTTTGCTTTGAATTTGTTATGATGATGATGAAATGATGATATGTATGTTTATGAATGCAGGTTCACTGGAGACCCTATGAGGGGATGACGGACGAGGGCCAGCCGTGGGTCGTAGCGGGCCGTCCTCATTTTGAGCGTGAGCTTTGGGTTCACTGCTTGAGCGAGATCGAGCCGTTACGGCTTAGGTTGGTGATGAGGACACTAGGCCTTCACCAGGAGTGGGTAGAGGTAGGCGAGCCACGCGGCATCGGGAAGAAGACGCGCGGTCGTACGAAGGTGACCGACTGGAGGGTGCGGTTCGAGGAGCAGTACGCCGACTGGCAGCGAGGCGGGACTAGAGTCACCTCTCGCGCGACTGACAGCTCCGAGTACCTCCGACGCTACTGGGAGGTATACGCCGGCCGACCCCAGATGAGGGTCTTAGGGGTATGTATGAATGCAATTGTTTCTAAATTAAATGCAAATGTGATGCGGGACGGACACGGGAGACGACACTATACAGTGCCACCCTCGGACTCTAGATGAAGACGCGACCAACAATACACACCAGGGAGACACTAAGCCCGACACTACGAGCTCCTAGTGGCAAAACATCGCTAACAGAAGTACAAGCTCACTCGGCGTCCCATGCGAGGAAAAACGTGGATCGTGCGCGGTTAAGGAACCGGCAGAGTTCAAGGTAGTCAGACTCACTTCCGGACTCGGATCGAGTCGCGGGACGGGTCACTCTCACGCTCACAGCGGTGACATGGACACACGGGCTAGGAACCTACACTCTCGGCAGCGGCCTAAGACCGTATACTAGCTAAGCAATGTAACGCCAAGAAGTTAAGACCTTTACCTCCACGCACCCGACGTGGCGAAGACACCCCGGCTGACTTACGGACGCCCGGTTAACATAATTCACAGCAGTACAAAAGGATTCGACCCACTCCACGCAGGGAGGTAAAAGGTCACATGTGGGCCCCGGGGATCACGCAAATCAGGTTGACAGGCAGCATCTTGATGTCGACTCGACGCGCCGAACTCCGCGTTTTCATGCTTCCCGAACAGCGGGTTCTGCGGGCCCGTGGGGCCCACGGATGGCGCTTTCCTCCGGATCTGCGGAGGTGGGTCCCACTATGATGGAGACCCCTGGTGGCGCGCCTCCACGGACGGCGGTCGGCCGGAGGCACCGATTGGTGGCCGGTCGGGTCCGATCTTCAAGTTGTGGAATGGCTGCCCACGGATTTCAGTTCTGTTTTCCCTGCGCGCGCTCCGGCGAAAACAGCCGCTGCGGTCGGCCCCGTCGCCGGAATGCGACGAGACCAGCGCCGTTGGAAAGAGGACTCAAAATCCTCCAACCTAGGGCTAGTGGAATCTTCTGAACCTCTGCGGACCTGGACCTTAACTAATTTTCAATTCTCTGTTACACAGTTCCAGAACTCTCAGATCAGCACCTTAGTTCCCTATAAACGGCCATTGACCGCCTACTTACAGTGGGATTCAGATATCAAGATCTTCTTCGAAGTGATAGATATTTAAACCACGAAGCTGGGACAATTTTTGGAATTGGATTCTGAGGTGGTGGTGATTTGATAGGAATTTTAGAGTGTCTGGTGGTCAGATCTGGGAACTGGCAGAAAGTACTGTAGCTAGGGAAGAACTCGATTTTTTTAAAATATAAGATCGACTCATAAAAATTCAAGAAAATTTTGGGATGGAGGGGATAGTGGATAGAATGCCCAGTAAAATTGGGCGAACTAAAAAAAATCAAAAAGTGGACCTAACACTTAAAACTCCAGGCGGGTGGAAATGGAAATAGACAGGAGACAGATCTGGAAACTGAGATTGGACGAAAATAAAAAAATACCAAATGAGATCTTTATGACCAACCAAAATTATGAGGATGTGCTGGACACCTCTGGGACATCCAGTAAAATTCCCAGATCGATCTGAGGCTTGGGCGGAGACTGAAATTTCGTGGAAGCTGCTGTGGTACTGCGCAGGCAGAACTCCGATGAAGACGATGGCGGTGCGGTGGCGGCTCGTGGCGGCGGCGGCGGCGACCGGAACTGATAGGGGAGGAGTCACACCTCCAGAGGCAACCTTCACAGCTGCAAGGGGGGAGAGAGGGGCGCACCAAGCTGGAGCTCCAACAATTTCTTTGATTCAAATGGCATTAATTCATCAAAAATGGAAATTACAAGCATATATAGGTCACCAATCTAATCAATCCTCCACCGTTGGATCTAGGGATGGGAGATGGAGGGCTGGGATTGCTTGTGACCATCCACAAAAATTAAAATAAAAAAAAAACAAGGAGGGGGGCGGCCTATTGACTTTATTGGCAAGGGGGGGCAAGTTTGACATGGTAGGTGGGAGGTGGGTGGCCATCTTAGACTTTCCAAGTCACTTGTCTCCCATGTGTCTTTTACCATTCAAACTTCTAGATGCCTCCATTTGACATGTTGACTGACCCCACATGGGACCCTAGGCTGAGGTGGCCCAATGGGGTGGGGCCTGGGGGGCCCGTGGGGCCCACGGGGTCCGAATTACACCTAAGCCCCTATTACAATCAAAATGACAAACCGAATGCAACGAAATAAACACAAATTAAACACACATAAAGTCTAAATAAATATAATAAATGGGGAGGCTCAAGGCGGAGTATCCAGGCTGTCTCCGAGCCAGATGGACGCTGAGGTGGCTCGTGTCGTGCTCCGCGTGCGGTACCGGTGGCTCGGCGTATCGTGCCGATCAGCTGCTCGGGTGTCCGCACCAATTCTCCCCGGGTGGGAGAAACTCGACCCTGTCGAGTAAGGGTCTGCATCACTCCTGTATCGCTCCAAAAGGTCTGGATCAATCCGCTGCAACTCACCATGTGTGATCCATGTGTCCTCAGTAGCGGGCCGTCCTCTCCATCGCACTAGGTAGCGCGGGTAAGATCCACTCCTGGTAACTATCACTTGCTCATCCAGTATACGATCTATGTGCTCACGCTGCCGTGAAAAAGGGGCTGGAGGTGGAAGTGGACACTCAGGTGTGGGATCACTCTCAAGGGGAGGAGATGGCTCAAAAGGCTCACTAGGGATCACCGCTGGGTCCCTATATGCAACAAGATCCGATACATTGAAGGTAGAGCTTATACCATATTCCTCGGGCAGGTCCACAACATACGCATTGGATCCAACGCGTTTCAACACTCTAAAGGGACCGGCTCCGCGAGCTTGCAACTTCTTAACGGTTCCAGAGGGAAACCGTTCAGGTCTTACCCTGATCATGACATATTCACCCTCTTGGAACTCTCGGTGGTGTCGATGGAC
Organism: Amorphophallus konjac; assembly: GCA_022559845.1. Taxonomy (NCBI): domain Eukaryota; kingdom Viridiplantae; phylum Streptophyta; class Magnoliopsida; order Alismatales; family Araceae; genus Amorphophallus; species Amorphophallus konjac. The sequence continues at coordinate 26,992,978 of CM040123.1, read as the reverse complement.
ATCGGCTAACTCCTTGTACCGTGCATTGCTGGCCTCAACTGTGACGACGGACATCGTCATGCAGACTCCTAACATGTTTAGCAAAAGAAAACAAACACAGGATGCACACACGACCTAACATGCTTACCAAAAGAAAAGAAACACACGGATGCACACACGACCCTAAACAACCCTACAGTTAGTAAAACCCAATCATATGCAAGGCGGTCCAGGACATCCGAATGTGTGCCATGCATGCATTTGACATAACCGGAGGTTAATGTCATGGTGGACTCCTAGACATCCTACGATGCACCAACCATGGACATGGGGTTTGGATGTGGGAAGTCCGGGATGTTTGGGTGGTTGAGGTGGCCCGGGGAAACCAAAGTCCTCATTACCCCCAAATGACGGTTCAGACCTATTGCCATGTAAAGGTTGCCAGGCCCGAGTAGGAGGGGTGTGATAGTGGACTTCCTTATAGAGGTGGAATGGAGGTTGTGGGCCAAAGGGCCCATGAAGAAAGGGATCGAAGGGATCAAAGAATGGGTGACCCCTCGATATGGATTCCCTCATTTCAAGGTCCCATGTGTGGAATTCTAGAAGGTGTTGATGGTCACCTTCATCCGTGAAGGGAGATGAGACGGTGGGGGTATGATGGTGGACTCTCTCGAAAAGGTGGTGTAAATATGGTGGGTCACAGAGTCCATAAGAGAATGGGTCGAAGGGATCAAAGAAGGTATGACCCCTCGGACTAGGCTTCCACAAATCACTGTCCCACATTTGGAAATCTTGGAGGTGTAAATGATCACCTTCATTCATTGCGAGAGATGGGACGACAGTCATAGGTAGAAAGTAAGATTCCTCCATTGGGCAAAGGGGAATGAAGTTGGACTCGGCCGGCAAAGGGAGGAGTAGAAGAACCTCCGTGGTAACATGACCCATAGTGTACACGGAGGTGATGGACCCTAGGGATGGATGTGTGAAGCTACGACCTGTAGGTCGGTCGAAGCGTGGGGCCAACAAGTGCGTAAATGTCAACTGTCGGTGTAATCCTTTAAGAAGATCATCTAATGTATCCACATGGTGACTAGACCGGAAGGTGGTATGGAATGAGTTGACCGGCACTAATGGTAGGGTAGGGTCCATGGATGGGAGGAGAGATAGGGCCAAGCCGTTCTTGAGCCATCTAAGAAGTGGTTCGGCTATGAAAAGTGTACCCATTAGAAACACGGGTGGCTCGGGCTTTGGTGGCTCCAAATGAGAGGGCTCCGAAATAAGATCGGAAGGTGAGGTTTCTCCAACCCCTTTATCCCCTAGGGCTAGAGATGTCCGAATGGGACACTGTCCGGCAAAGTGGCCAAACCCCTGGCAGCGATAACACTGTTGTCGTGATCCTCTACGCTCCTTGATAAGTGGGTCCCTACCCTTATCCTCCTGACGGACAGGGGGTGTAGGTAATGGGGCTCTCGTGGGTGGGGGAAGAGGATCCACCAAGATGGGGAGAGGACCTCGGGATGGCACTCTAGATGACACTGGATTGGGACTACCGGTTGCTACCTCCTTAGGGTCATGCTTGGTTCTATCTCGGCTAGGAGGTAGGCAAGGGGGAAGCAGGGACTCAATATAATCACACTTCCTATCCACCTTATCCAAAATGATTTGGAAGAGTTCGGCAATGGTAGGGTTTGGAGTAGGAGCGATGTGATGGACTCCCCCATATGAAGTCGGCCTAGTCGTGGACCTAGGCTCTTCTACATGCGTGGCGCGTTGCCTCCGATTATGGCCCACTTGGGTGGATGTGATTGGGTGGGGTCGGTTGGAGGTGACCGGGCCGGGTAGGTAGACCTTCCTAAGTTCGTCCTTTATCTCATGCCACGACTCGATGGGCCTTTGCCTCCTAACCTCTCTCATGCGCTCAATGCTCTCCCATTTCCAGGCGGCTTTGTGGACAAGCCTCTCTCGGGCAAAACTAACTTGCATGGCATCGGACATAGTATAACAATCAAAGTATGTGTCCATGGCGGCTTCCCACTTGAGGTAGTCTCCTGGGTCATTGGAGCCATAAAAGTCCGAGGCTTCGGGCCTACGGAAGTGGAGGGGATGGTTGCCAAGCCCATGGGTGGACCAACGGCCATATTGCCCGGGTGATTGGGAATCCATGGGAAATTGGGGGGGGACTATATGTTGGACATGCCGACACTTGGACACTACACTAGACCGGCTATGCAAGGTTGGAATGCACTAACTAATGCAAACACCGACTAATGCTCCTAGACCTAAACCAATATCCGGTACATGGCGGAGTTAATCGATCCAAAGATCACTCCCGTAAGTGTGCGACCTCCCGGTAGGCGTAGCCTAATGTTCGGACAACACCTTTTAAGATACCGAATAAAGGGTGCAAATGCAATTTAAAACACACTCTTTTTTTGTTTTGAAAATATTGATGGCCCTAGACTCGACTTAGACCATGATGCATGACTTATGCAACGACTACCCTAGACTCGACTTGTTCTGATACCAAACTGATACGGGACGGACACGGGAGACGACACTATACAGTGCCACCCTCGGACTCTAGATGAAGACGCGACCAACAATACACACCAGGGAGACACTAAGCCCGACACTACGAGCTCCTAATGGCAAAACGTCGCTAACAGAAGTACAAGCTCACTCGGCGTCCCATGCGAGGGAAAACGTGGATCGTGCGCGGTTAAGGAACCGGCAGAGTTCAAGGTAGTCAGACTCACTTCCGGACTCGGATCGAGTCGCGGGACGGGTCACTCTCACGCTCACAGCGGTGACATGGACACACGGGCTAAGAACCTACACTCTCGGCAGCGGCCTAAGACCGTATACTAGCTAAGCAATGTAACGCCAAGAAGTTAAGACCTTTACCTCCACGCACCCGGCGTGGCGAAGACACCCCGGCTGACTTACGGACCCCCGGTTAACATAATTCACAGCAGTACAAAAGGATTCGACCCACTCCACGCAGGGAGGTAAAAGGTCACATGTGGGCCCCGGGGATCACGCAAATCAGGTTGACAGGCAGCATCTTGATGTCGACTCGACGCGCCGAACTCCGCGTTTTCATGCTTCCCGAACGGCGGGTTCTGCGGGCCCGTGGGGCCCACGGATGGCGATTTCCTCCGGATCTGCGGAGGTGGGTCCCACTATGATGGAGACCCCTGGTGGCGCGCCTCCACGGACGGCGGTCGGCCGGAGGCACCGATTGGTGGCCGGTCGGGTCCGATCTTCAAGTTGTGGAATGGCTGCCCACGGATTTCAGTTCTGTTTTCCCTGCATGCGCTCCGGCGAAAACAGCCGCTGCGGTCGGCCCCATCGTCGGAATGCGACGAGACCAGCGCCGTTGGAAAGAGGACTCAAAATCCTCCAACCTAGGGCCAGTGGAATCTTCTGAACCTCTGCGGACCTGGACCTTAACTAATTTTCAATTCTCTGTTACACAGTTCCAGAACTCTCAGATCAGCACCTTAGTTCCCTGTAAACGGCCGTTGACCGCCTACTTACATTGGGATTCAGATATCAAGCTCTTCTTCGAAGTGATAGATATTTAAACCACGAAGCTGGGACAATTTTTGGAATTGGATTCTGAGGTGGTGGTGATTTGATAGGAATTTTAGAGTGTCTGGTGGTCAGATCTGGGAACTGGCAGAAAGTACTGTAGCTAGGGGAGAACTCGATTTTTTTAAAATATAAGCTCGACTCACAAAAATTCAAGAAAATTTTGGGATGGAGGGGATAGTGGACAGAATGCCCAGTAAAATTGGGCGAACTAAAACAAATCAAAAAGTGGACCTAAGACTTAAAACTCCGGGCGGGTGGAAATGGAAATAGACAGGAGACAGATCTGGAAACTGAGATTGGACGAAAATAAAAAAATACCAAATGAGATCTTTATGACCAACCAAAATTCTGAGGATGTGCTGGACACCTCTGGGACATCCAGTAAAATTCCTAGATCGATCTGAGGCTTGGGCTGAGACTGAAATTTCATGGAAGCTGCTGTGGTACTGCGTAGGCAGAACTCCGATGAAGACGATGGCGGTGCGGTGGCGGCTCGTGGCGGCGGCGGCGGCGACCGGAACTGATAGGGGAGGAGTCACACCTCCAGAGGCAACCTTCACAGCTGCAAGGGGGGAGAGAGGGGCGCACCAAGCTGGAGCTCCAACAATTTCTTTGATTCAAATGGCATTAATTCATCAAAAATGGAAATTACAAGCATATATAGGTCACCAATCTAATTAATCCTCCACCGTTGGATCTAGGGATGGGAGATGGAGGGCTGGGATTGCTTGTGACCATCCACAAAAATTAAAATAAAAAAAAAACAAGGAGGGGGGCGGCCTATTGACTTTATTGGCAAGGGGGGGCAAGTTTGACATGGTAGGTGGGAGGTGGGTGGCCATCTTAGACTTTCCAAGTCACTTGTCTCCCATGTGTCTTTTACCATTCAAACTTCTAGATGCCTCCATTTGACATGTTGACTAACCCCACATGGGACCCTAGGCTGAGGTGGCCCAATGGGGTGGGGCCTGGGGGGCCCGTGGGGCCCACGGGGTCCGAATTGCACCTAAGCCCCTATTACAATCAAAATGACAAACCGAATGCAACGAAATAAACACAAATTAAACACACATAAAGTCTAAATAAATATAATAAATGGGGAGGCTCAAGGCGGAGTATCCAGGCTGTCTCCGAGCCAGATGGACGCTGAGATGGCTCGTGTCGTGCTCCGCGTGCGGTACCGGTGGCTCGGCGTATCGTGCCGATCAGCTACTCGGGTGTCCGCACCAAAATGCTTATGTTTCTATCATGTGACTAATATGTAATGAATGCAGGATGCGCGGGACATAGCGGCGATGGATGCCCAGGCCCACCTACACAGCTTGGAGGACCAGCTGGCCGCCACACGGGCTGACCTAGAGACCCTGGTGAGTGTTTAAATTATTCCTATATGCACATGTATATCTTTTTTTATTGATGATTAGCCACTGACGATCTCAATGAATGCAGCGTGCCCAGCAGGGAGCAGTGAGGAGAGACCCAGGAGAGGCCTCCAGCTCGAGAGGGCCCAGTGCAGAGGTGACTGCACTGGCAGGGCAGCTAGCCGGAGCGATCGCATGAGCCGAGGTAGTAGAGCGTGATCTCGCTTCACGGGTAAATTCCAAAACACAGATCCATTCAAATATTGATTATATAATTGCATTGTGCACTGATGAAATTTATTTTTCAGACTGAGGAGCTTCGAGCCGCTCTTACCTGCGTTGATGAGGGCTTCCGTGCGACGAGCACACAGGTGAGTGGTTCAATCATATATTGCTTGAATTGAATCATTGCATTAATTGTGGAATTTATGATTTGCTTACCTGTTTGCAGACGACTCAGCTTCAGGCGGTACGTACCGAGCTGGCGATCCGCGATCAGCGGATCTCTGAGCTAGAGAGGTCCCTGAGGCGACGAGAGGAGCTGCCTCATGACGTGGCCGAGCTGCGGGTGGCTCTCGAGCTAGAGCGACGGGAGCGTGCCCGGGAGCGCGAGGATCGTGCTCGTGAGCGAGAGGAGTACCAGGCAGAGCGTGTCCGGTACCAGGAGCAGGTAGCAGCACGCGAGCGATAGCTGGCAGACTCGAGGACCCAGTTGATCCTTTCTCAGGAGCGGCTACGAGTGTCTGAGGAGCGTCTCCAGCGAGGGTGTGAGCGAGCACGGGCTGTGGGATACTCCTTCACCAGCTCCACCTTTGTGGCGGGCTCTTCCCTCCGAGAGAGGAGCGAGGCAGGGGGTCAGGTTCGGGTTCCAGCTTCTTCTCGGGGGCCCATGCCTCCTCCACCAGCGCCAGCTCGGGACGGCGAGGAGGAGGTTGAGAGTAGGAGAGAGGAGGGTGGAGGCGAGAGCTGAGAGACTTACTTGTACTCCTCCACCCTCACACTTGTACATGATAGACATTCATGATGTATATATATATATGAGATTGACATGCTTTTGTTACCTGAGCACTTTGCGTGGTTGTGGCCTTGTGTTTGTGTACTTTCCTCTTTCCACGTTTTGTTTTATCCTGTTTCTGCAACTGTAATCCACACTTTGAATAAACAAGTTAATTTATCTGTTCGACTTGGCCCCTTGCTCAATAAGCAAGGGGTGCCTTTACTTTTGACCTGGATAGCGGGTCAAGGGGCCAAGCCTTTAATCAAATAAGGCAAAATAAAATAACTGATAGCGGGGAGATGCATCATGCAAGCACGCATATGCAAACCATAAATAAAAGATGCCCATGCAGAAATGCAAGCATACATCGTGAAGAAATGCATTTTTTTCTTTTTTCACTCATTTATATTTTTTTGTTATTTTTCTTGAAAAACGCGCCTTAGAGTAGGTCGTGGTTCGCATAAAGACGCCCTAGAAGACGGCGTGAATTTGAAAAGGAAATCTGATTTTTGAGAAAGTAACGACCTGCTCAGAGACGTTATTCTGAAATAGACGACCTAATCTAGGACGTTAATTCTATAAAAGGCGCCTTAGCCGAAGGCGTTAATTGAATTATTCTACAAAAAAGGGTTGACAAGGTTATCAAGACCACGGGTCCTACACGGTCACCATCTAAAATTCATTAACCTTTCTTGAGTAATTAAAAGGGGGTTGACGTGGTCATAGTTGACTTGTATTCGAGATTTCGCACAGTGCAATCTCTTTAGTCCGGTCTTGACCATCCTGCCAGTTCATGACTTACCACATAGAAGGGATGGAAGAAAATATAAGGGAAGCCCATAAGGGATTCTGAGATGTTCAAGGTAAAGTTACCTCCCCTACCCTATGCCTGTTGGGGTTCGGTCTTTGGCGTAGGGAAATTTGTTGCCTTTTGCCCCTTTTATATTGCACGCATACGCCTAAGGTTTTCCTTGCGGGGACTTTGCCCTCTTGACATGCTTTTCTTTTCACAACTTGACTTTCACTTTGGGATTTGATTTGCATTGATGAATAAAAACCTAATTGTACTTGGGCTTTCGTGGCATTTGCTCCCTTTTGGGCCCTGACTTCCACCTACTAGGGCGGCGGATAGGCTTGGCGTGTCTACCCTGAGGTCTCCCTTCCTCCCTTATGGGCCGAAGAAGAACAGAACGGGTATTGTCTTTCACTTTTAGTCAGGTTTTTGACTTTCCATCAGATTTTACACTGCTTGAGTTCAAGAATAAAGCGTGTAGTGTGTGCGGGAGTCAACCCCCCCTTTAAGTTAGCAAGACTGATGAATGAATTCTGAATTTTAACCTTTCGGACCTTGATCCTTCGTGTGCCATGGCACCAATTTTGATCTCTTCTTTTTTTTTTGTTTGCTTTTTGGAATTTCTATTTTTTTGGTTTTTTTTGGAAATATTCCACTTTGTTTTGGATTTTTTTGAAACAATTTTCATTTCGTTTGGATTTTGAATCAAGGGTAGTATTTCTTAAGATACAAACCATTCCAAGGGTGAGTTAACTCTTCTCCTTCAGCATTAATCAATTTATAAGCATTGCCTGGAAAAACGTCTTTTATAACAAACGGTCCTTCCCAATTGGGTTGGAGTTTTGAGCGGGGGCCACCCGGCTTTATGAAAATCCTCTTAATTACCATCTCACCGATTTTGAATTTTCTCTCAATTACTTTCTTTTGATAAAAACGCGAGAGCCTATTTTGATAAATGCGCGCATGCTCAGCGGCGACCAGACGCTTCTCATCTAGGAGTTCCAATTGGGCGAGGAGTGAATCACGACGTTCATCAATAGAAAATTCCTTATCCAATTGTACTCGTAGAGAGGGAATGAGAATCTCATAAGGGACTACCGCCTCCATTCCATAAGTAAGGGCGAAAGGGGTTTGCCCAGTGGGGGTACGAATGGAAGTTCGATAGGCCCAGAGAGCTTCAACTAGCTTGTCTGGCCAGTCCGAAAATTTATTAGCCTCACACGTCTTTTTGACAATTTTTATCAAAGTATTGTTAGTTGCCTCTGCTTGGCCATTGCCCTGCGGATAATATGGAGAAGAATGATGCAATGCAATGTTATACGTGTTGCTGAGATCCTTGATTTCTTGAGAGATAAATTGGGGTCCATTGTCGGTGACGATGGTGCTTGGGATGCCGAACCTCGTGATGATGTTCTTCATTATAAACTTGTAGACGGTTGACGCTTTGATCTCCACGTAAGCTTCCGCTTCTGCCCACTTGGTGAAGTACTCCGTTGCCATGAGGATGAACGATTTTTGCTTGGTCAGGAGATTTGAATCACCAAGAGGTCCAATGATATCAAAAGCCCACATGGAGAAAGGCCATGGGGAGGATGTAGGATGGAGTGAAGAAGCAGGAGAATGAATCTTGTCGGCGTGCGGTTGGCACTTAACACACCTTCGAACATAGATGGAACAATCCTCTTCTAGAGTTGGCCAATAGAAACCTAGCCTAAGAATCTTCTTAGCTAGCATCTGGCTATTCACATGACCACCACACACTCCAGAATGCACCTCTTCCACAACTTTCCATGATTCATCATCGTCGAGGCATCTTAGTAAAACACCGGTGAGCCCTCTCCTATAGAGCACACCTCCAATCAAAACATAACGCTGAGCCACTCTTCTAATTACTTTCTTTTCTTCTGCAGTGGCTTCCTCGGGATAGGACTGATCATTGCAATATCTGGCAATCTCATAATACCAAGGCTTCTCTTCGTCAGCCAATTCTTCTTCCCAGTCTAGAAGCATGACCTCTTTACCTTTAAGAGATTCCTTCTGCTTGTCCTTCTCAAGCACCTTATCCCTAATATCGAGGAATGCACGATCCTTGATAGCTGGCGTGTCACGCTGATGAATCAGGGGAACAAGAAAATCACGCTCAGGAGGGAAGACTAAAGCAGAGGCCAAAGAAGCAAGAGCGTCAGCTAGGATATTCTGACTACGAGGAACATGGACGAAAATCAATTTGGTGAAGAGTTTGGCATAAGCTGAAGCATGTTCCTGGTAGGGTTTGAGCTTAGGATTGATAGTGCGGCATTTGACCAACACCTGGCGCAGAATGAGCTGACTATCACCAACAATCCTCAAATGGGTGACACCATATCGATCGGCGGTTTGAAGACCGGCCAAAAGAGCTTCATACTCAGCTATATTGTTGGTGGCGGGAAAAGTGAGCCGAGTAGCAAATGGGATGGTGACCCCTTCTGGTGTTAAAAGAACCATGCCGATCCCTCTTCCCTGGGAATTTAGAGCTCCATCAAAATGTAACGTCCACATAGGATCGTGGGGTTGATTAATGGACATTAATTCTTCATCTGGGAACTCTGAATTGACAGGATCAAAACGGGGGAGAGGGTGGTGAGCAAGATATTCGGCAATGGCGTAACCTTTGATAGCTTTCTGTTGAATGTAAGTGATATCAAACAGAGAGAGGAAGCTTTGCCAGCGTGCTAATCGATCAGTGAGGACAGATTTTTCAAGGAGGAATTTAATCAGATTCATGCGAGCAATGAGGTGAACCTCGTGAGCTAGGAAATAGTGCTTTAACTTCTGAACTACCCAGACCAAAGCAGCGCAAGTCTTCTCCATGGCTGAATACCTCTGCTCACAGGGGTTAAGAAGTTTAGACAAGTAGTATGCTGCCCTCTCCTTACCTTCTTCATCTACCTGAGCTAAGACAGCACCTACAGAGTCATCCAGGACGGAGACATAGAGAACGAGTGGTTTGCTTGGAATCGGCGGCTTCAGGACAGGAGGATTGGCCAAATAATCCTTCAATCCGTCAAAGGCTGCCTGACACTTGTCATCCCAATTAAACTTGACTCCCGGCTTAGTAAGCTCGTAAAACGGCCTACATCTTTGTGAATGCTGGGAGACGAAGCGGCGAATGAATTGCAACCTCCCGATTAATCCTCGAACTTCCTTCAAATTCTTGGGAGGAGGCATATCTCTAATGGCCCTTGCCTTGTTGGGATCAACTTCAATTCCCCTCTTGCTAACAATGAAACCAAGCAACTTCCCTGAAGAAACACCAAACACGCACTTCTTGGGGTTCATCTTCAACTGATACTCTCGTGATCTTTGCAAGACCTTGGCTAGAACCCCAGGATGCTCAATCCTTATCCTTGATTTCACAACCAGGTCATCCACATACACCTCAATATAAATATGAATCATGTCATGAAAAATCACCATCATAGCCCTCTGGTAGGTGGCTCCAGCATTCTTAAGTCCAAAAGTCATACCACATAACAATAAGTACCCCATGGTGTAGTGAATGATGTTTTCTCTTGATCTTCTTCAGCCAGACGAATTTGATTGTAACCTGAGAAGTCATCCATGAAAGAGAGAGTCTCAAATCCTGCCGTATTATCGATCAAAACATCAATATGAGGGAGGGGGAAGTCATCCTTAGGACACGCACGGTTGAGGGCCCGGAAATCTATACAAATCCGAACTTTTCCATCTTTCTTCATAACCGGGACGATGTTAGCCACCCAATTGGGATAGAGGACAACTCTAACAAATCTAGCCTTATGGAGCTTGTCGACCTCTTCTTTCATCTTTAAAGCCATATTAGGGTGGAAATGCCTCAACCGTTGCTTGACCGGCACAGACCCTGGCTTAAGTGTAAGGCGGTGTTCAACAAGCGCAGGATCTAATCCAGGCATATCTTCATAACTCCATGCGAATGTGTCCTTGTATTCTTGCATTACCAAAATGAGCGCCTCCTCTTCGGAGGGCGGTAAATTCTTGCTTATGAGGACAATCCTAGGGTCTTCCTCGGTACCCAAATTAATTTCTTTGGTAGGCTCTTCTACAGAGGCTGACGGTTCATCAAATCATCTTATACCACTAGCAAAAGTATCAGCCTCGTCCTCATATTCTTCATAACTCTCATCCCCCTCTTCAATAGGGTCTTCATCATTCATAATTTCATAGACACCCAAACTCTCAAAAGAAACAACAGCCTCCTCATATTCTAACTCTGGCATGATGATTGGATTCTCTATAAATTCAGGAAGAGCTAAACAAGCCTGGCATCTGATAGCTAACTCCAACAGAAACTTACGAGGAATCTGCTTACCCTTGGACTTCTTATGAGAATCTACCCCATGAATTTTATTAGAAGAAGAAGAACAAAAAAGAAAAAGAAGGAGGTGAAAAAGTGGATACAGGAGGTAATACAGAGGAAGTCCCCTCACCAGAGGGGGAGAAAAGATTTAGCAATGAATCTTGAAGGAGCGGCCCCTGGGTCGGGACGCACTCAGAAGAGAAATAGGAGGTCTCCTCAACCGAAATGGAGGATTGGAAATTTGGGAATTTGGCATTTTTTTTTTCGTTTTTGTCTTTTTCTTCATTTTTATTTTCTGTTTCAAGAAGAAAGCAGTGTGAAGGGAGAATAGCAGGAGGAGTGGAAATTGCCAGATCAGAGAAAGATTGAATCAGTGATGGCCCACGCGGGGGCGTGATGGAGAGTTTAGAAAATCGCTCGAGGAGCGAAGAAGGAATTGGGAGAGAGACTTGGATTGAATCTGGAGATAAATTGATTATAATCGGAGGCAGTCTTGGCACGCGACCAAACCGATGAGAATATAGAGAAGCAAGCACAGATGGATGCATGGAAGTGAGAGAAAAGAGGCCGGCCCACAGCCTGTCCACGGTGAAGCCTTCTTCAAACGGAACATCTGGCTCTCCAGTATCAGTGTAGTCACTCAGTAGCTGCCTCTTATCTGTAATTACAGCTGGCATCTCAATCAATTCGTGAATAAGTGGCGGCCATTCCGGATCTGTTGGCATAAAGAGGCGACTCAGAGAAATAGTAATATCCTGCATATCGAACCACCTGTACCAGTCACATTCTGGATCATCCATTTTCCTTCTTTTGTCAGGCCTTAAGGACTCAAAGGCTTTATATGTGGCCAACGGGGCAATATGACGAGCAAACTGTCTAGCATGAACATCCTGACAGTCTAATATGGAAGTGATTATGGTAGTTTGCTCATTATTTTGAAAGCCACCCGTGACAAAATGTGTCTTTAATGTCCAAGTGAGCGGTTGGCGATCTGTTTTTAATGTAGATGTCATAAATGCCCATGGTTCATCTTTATTTTTGCCTGGCCCTTTGTAACCTAGGCCACCTCGTGTAATCAACTTCTGAGGTTTAACAGGCCTAATCCTGCCTTGACAGTTGGCGCCTAGACCTTTACCATTTTGATACCCCATTTTCATTAAGATGTTCCAGCCAGAGGTGTTCATCATTGTTTTCTTCTTTTTCCCCTTGGGAGGCAGGGGTGTCATAGCAACCGTTGTGACTTTTTCTGGCATTGGTCGTGGACAAGGGATGTCCTGCACAGATAATAGTGGCTTGTTGGCCGGCCACATAGATGGAACTGATGAAGCCACATGAATATCTTCCTCTGGCAAAATTGGCATACTGGTAACTTTAATAATGCGGCCCTTGTGTGGGAATTTAAGGCATTGGTGATTTGTGGAGGGCACCGCATCGAGTTGCTGAATGTAGGGGCGTCCCAGAATGCCATTAAATGTTGGGTCCATATCCATAATGTGAAAATCTGCTATGATGGCGGCAGGACCCAAACTTACTTTTAACGTAATCATGCCTAGAGGAGGTTTCTTCGTGTTATCATATGCAGTGACTGTGATAGTGGACGGCCGAATTTGGCTTTCCGGAATGCCACACAACTTCAAGGTGCTAGGTGGCAAGACATTGATGGATGCCCCAGTGTCCACCAGACATTGCTTAACAGCCACCTTATTAATGTCAACTGTGATGCATAGAGCGTACTTTCTTGCTGGGAGTGGCGCCAGTTCATGTTCATGAAAAGTAATTGCCGGCTGACTGCTAGCGGGCGTTAAAACCGTGACTATCTGCTCAACTGGAATGTCCTCATTGACCATCACCTTTTGCAGATATTCTTTCAAAGCTAGCTGATGAGTGGTGGACCTTTTAATTAGTTCCAGGATTGAAATCCTTGCTGGTGTTCGGTCCAAGTGCTTTAGCAAATCATACTGAGTCCCTGGCACTGACTCTTGTTCTTGTTCTTGTTCTTGCGGCCCCTGCACCGGCTCTAACTCTCTCTGTGGAAAAATACGGTGGAACATCCGTCCACTGCGGAGCGGCGCCATGCCTTGACGTGCCTTTGTCGGGGCAAGTGTGAGAGGAGGATTAGAAGAAGAAGAAGGTGTGTTGGTGTTAAGAAGTGGCGGAGTGGGAGTTCTCGCGGAGGGAATCCCCGTAGGGGGTGTTGGTGCCCTGGTAGGAGGCGTAGGAGTAGAAAGGGATACCCGAATGCGGGGGGAATTGGTGGGGGGTGGAATGAGAAGAGTTCTAGGTACAAAAGGTGGCGGAACCGATGGTGGGGGGATCCTTGTCGGTAAAGGAGTAGTGGTGGCGGGTGCAGTGGGCGTTGGCGATGGGCGGATGAGGAGTGGCCTAGATGGCAATGGCGAAGGGTTGGTAGCGGATGGGTTTTGTTGTGGCGTAGGCTGTGGAGGTGGTAAGCGTGTAAGAAGGGGGCGAACCGGCAAGGTTGGAGAATTGGTGATAGGCGGTGAATTAACGGGGCGCAGAAGAGATCGGCCCACTTGAGGGGTAGGAGAAGAAGGGGTGCGCAAGAGGCGCGGAGGTTGATTTTGATTATGGTAAAGTGCCCTGACAGAGGCATTTTCTTCATGCCATCCCTGTCCTCTCTCCACCTCATAGAGAGACGTGACAGGGTTTACGTGCTGGTTTGGCGGGTGCTCCGGTAGTGGATTGTGGACGATCCCCATATCATGCTGAGGTGCTGGATCTTGTTGTTACTGCTGTGGAGCTGGTTGTTGTGGCTGCTGAGCCTGTTGCTGCCGAGGAGACCTTCTTTCTTTCATGGTGGCGATGAATTGCCTCATTTCGTCCCAATTGATGTCACCTTGGTCATTTAGGTCATAAATGTAATCTCTGAAGTGGAAGCAACGATCCAGGTTATGACCAGGTGCACGATGAAAAGCGCAGTAACGGGATGTGTCAACATTAGCGGGCCACGCTGTTCTTTCCCTTGGTAATATGAGCAAATTGGCAGCCATTAAAGCATTGATAATATCCGGGAGACTTTCTGGCAGTGGAGGGTAGTGGTCCCTTTTGGGGCCAAGTGGTGGTCTCCGTTGTTGTTGTTGGCCATAGTTGGTAGGTGGTGGTAGGTGGTGGTACTGTTGTGGAGCTGGAGGGTTAGCGCGGGGTGCTTGGTTTGGCGGTGAAGCAAAGGAATGTTGGGGTGCGAATGGGCGTTGTGGAGTGGAGTTGAAATGGGGGTTTTGTGGTGGAGGTGGGTTAGGGCGTGGGTTAGCTTGGTGGGGGTGGCCAACTACGCCAACCTGCTCATTTGCAATAGTGCCCTCTGTCATGGGCCCGCTGTTGTTGACAGTTGTGGTTTTCTTGAATAGCCGTGGCTTCGGCTCAAACATGGCCATAATGGGCGAATCCTTCATCTGCGTCTGGATATAACGAGCCCTTTCATAGAGCTCTTCCATGGTTGTTAACCTATTCATGGCCAAGATATGTCGGAACTGAGGAGTTGCATTGGAAATTATCATCTTGACTTGTTCTTGTTCCGACAGTGTATCTTTCAGTTTTTCGGCCATCAACCACCATCTATCAGCAAACATTATGAAGTCTTCCTCGGGCTTCATTTTTTCCGCAACCAGGTCCGTGAGTGAGAGGGAGGGTCCGACCCGGTCTCTGTACTTCTGCAAGAACTTCCTCTGAACGATGTCAAAGTCATCGGTATCAGCAGGATCCAATGAATAGAACCATTCAAGGGCTGGCCCCTCCAAAGATCTCCTGAATAAGTAAGCCAAGGAGGCCTTGTTGTCTTGCCAAAAGGAGGTCTCGTACATGAAATCCTTCAAATGAATAAAAGGGTTACCAGTCCCATTATATCACCGGAAGTTTGGCATCTCAGATGGTGGTAAGTGGAAGACTGGCAATGTAGGGAGCGAGATCTCCGGGGCATTCTTAGCCATAGTGACCTTCTTTAGTTGCTCTTCCATGCTTGCCAACTTCTGAAGCAGTAGAACATTAGTGTCGGACTCGACTAGGGCCGGATTTTGAATAAAAGAATGCGGTATAGGCGTCCGTAGAATTCGGGGAGGTTGGAGAAATTGGTGCCTAACCGCAGAGTGGCTCGCCTGTTGGGCCGGCATGGCCGTACCGGTCGTTGGTGGACGGGAAGGAGGTTTATGCAGGACCGCTTGGTCATTAACGGGGTGATGGCCACTCTCGGCCGGAGGGGGATTGGAGGACGAAGAAGGAACAGACTTTCCTTTCAAGGCGGCCTGAACTGCCTACCGCTGGGAATCATCCAACTGAGATAGTGCATTAATTAAATCCGTGACATTGAAGGATGGGGAAGGGTTCCCCGAAGTATTGGAGGGTAAAGTCTGAGAAGAAGGCACAACCTCTTGAGGAGTGGTATCAACCACATGGACTTGAGGGTAATGAGACTGAGAAGGAGGGTAATTTCCCTCATGATAGATGGAATCTTGGAGGGGAGTTTCATATTGGCCAAAAACATTCTCATCCTCATCATCATAAGAATATCCGTAGTCTGCCATGTTGATGATTTTACCTGAACGGAGTTGCATGTTTAAGAGGAGAGACTGCTTTATAAAGGAACTATCAAACAAAACCCACTCAATCCAAACAAGCCAAATCAACCCAAGCAAGTTTATGCAACCAAGTTGAGATGAACACAAGATTTTAGTGTTCCGCTTGAGATTAGAGTGGATTAAATTGCAGAATAATTCCCTCTTTTGCAAAGTGAAACCTAGTTTATCCAAGTGTGATCTCCGGGTTAACTAGATTCTTTCTCTCTCTTTACCAACGATAGGTTCTCTATACTCCGGGTACTTCAAGGGTACAACCGGCCCGGCGTCCGTGAGGGAATCCACGGGTGCGGAGACTTACGGAGGTCTTGGAAAAGGGATTTCCGGTCCAAAGAGACGGAGTGCTCAATGGAGGGTTGTCCCGATTCCAAGAGAGGTGTGTGGAATCCTAGTGTAGAGAGAGGAGGTCTCTCAACCAAATGCCACAAGATGCAAAATAATATGATCAGATCACAGCAATATAGGCAAGCAAGGTTTCTGTAAAAACGCAGGAAAGAGACGACCTGGGGCAGGTCGCTATAAACCAAAGAGACGACAGGGTCGCTGTCGTGAATCACTGTGGTGGCCCACAGGTAGTGCAAAACACGCGCCTTGGTGTGAGGCGCGTAATATGAAAGGACGCCTCTATGAAAGGGCGTCAAATATCAGTGGTGCACACGGTCGAATAAACACGCGCCTTGGTGTGAGGCGCTGGCAAATAAAAAGACGCCCAATGTGCAGGGCGTGAATTATCAAACAGAACAAGAAGACAGCATATATGATAAAAGACGCCTTATGGGAAGACGTAACACAGAAAATAGACGCCCTAGACGAAGGCGTGAAAAGAAAAAGTGCCTCTGGGTGAGGCGTTAATTCAGGAAAATAATCAAACAATCACAAACTGGCTGATCCCGGGAGTGTGCAGCGTGCACGGTGGAGGGTGCCCGTGGGGCACAAAAGGAGGGGTACCGAGGGTACCGCGGGGAAAGGGGCACACGTGGGTGCCGAAGGAGAAAGGACACACGTGGGTGCCAATAGGAAAGGGCACACGTGGGTGCCAATATGAGATGGTAATCAAAAGAAAAACAGTGGAAGTCCCACCGTGATCGCCAATTTGTAGATCGTGATAAATCCACACATGAAGAAGAGTAGTTTAAATATGAGAAAGCATAATAAAAAAAAATAAGGGGAGATGGTATAATGATAAGGAAAAGAAGCATGTGGTGCTACTAAGGAGGGTGATCGCCAGAGGGGTTACCTCAATAAGAAACAAAGAAGATCGTGAATACCTGGTGGAAAAGAAAATACGGGCTGGATTGTAAATTCCTCCCTCCTCCTTCAATCGGCCGGCCGATGAAGGGGGTTTTTCTTTATTGATTACCTTGCAAAAGAGACAAAACAAACAAGCAAAAGAAGTGGATCAGCCAAGTGAATGTAGTATCAATCCCAAAGATGATATAATGGTGAAATAAGAACAAAACATGCGCACCTTATTTTTTTGTTTTAAAACCCCTAAAGAAATAGGGAAGGAGGAGATATGATGCTAATGCAACCGTAAAAGAAAAGAAAAACACAGTGGACGTGATGAAGCTAATGTAAAAAAGAAGAAAACGACATAGTGGACGTGATGAACGATTGATGAAGACAAAACAACACAAATAGAATAAAAAGAACCCTGCTGTCCCTGACGACAGTAAAGGGAAACCAAGGTGGACACGGTTGACCGGAAGCAGAGGAAGCAGAGGACTTCCTAAACGATCGCACAGGAGGAAGATGAAGATCTGTAACCCGTAAACCTCTGAACCCGTAACCCGTAAGCCTCTGATCGTAACCTGTGAACTCTCTGATCGTAACCTGTGAACTCTCTGACCCGTCAACCCTTGCCTAGATCGACCAGAGCATCCTTTTATAGGATTTCAATCGAAGATAAGCTCAAATTTGGGAAGATATGGATAGGCAATGATCAAAGGAAGCAGGACTCTAACTCCAATTCGAGCAAGGAAACCATTGGAGGCAGGGAACTACTCAGGAAAGATGAGTTTAAGTAGGACACGACAGGGAAGACACGACCTTCAGAAGGGCGTCAAATCACAAATTGATGACCTACATCAAGACGCTACTCAAAACACGACCACGATCATGGGCGTCACTTCTTGGATTTAATTTTGGCAATAAAACTTACTTCATTTGAAAATTATGAGAACACGCCTGAGATGAAGGCGTTAATTGAAACCACGCCCTGAGGAAGGACGTTAATCAATAATTTGAATTTATTTTGAAACCGGATAATACCAGGAATTGATGCCCTGAAATTTGGTCGTCCTTTCTTTTGAACACGCCCTAGATAAGGTCGTTATTTAAAACACGCCCCTCTTCAGGTCGCGAATCACAAAAATGCAAGAACAAATCAAAAAACACACAAACATAGAAAAACTTCATATTATGAATGTATTGAAGTTCACTTTGGGGCGTCAACATAGTGACATGAGATTTGATCAACATAGCGTCAATTTTGGCGTGTCTACAACCGTCGGGTCCATAGTTGCCATGCTAGGGATAGCCTATATTGCTTCTCTGGACATACCCTCGGGCAGGATGTCGAGGAGGACGTCATCTTATTCTTCCGCCGTCGCTACATTGGCGGTCAAGATAGCAGCTCCATAATTCCACTAGTGATAGCCCAGGGGTTGTTTTCCTTTAGCTGCCGCTAGGAGCTCTCTTGCGGCTTCTGTTCTTTGAGTATTCAGCCCCGGCCTCGTGGCTAATTGAGCCAACTCGCGGGGGTCTTCGGGAAGTCCCCCATGTCGACTGACTGTGCCAGCCATATTACAGGTGAAGACCTGCATCCTTCTTCTCCGTCGATGGACCTTCCTCTTAGCCTGCTCTGGGAAGGTCAGCCTCTCGAACACAGAAGTCCTTCTTGTTTCTTCCCGCCTAGGGGCGGCTTCATCGGCTTCGGTCTCAAAGCCGTCATCATAGCCACTCGTCAACTGACGACACCATCATCCTTTCTCCTGCATCTTCTTCAACTGCCATTGATGGGCAGTAGTCTTCATTGGCTGCGGCTGCTTGCATCAGCCGCTGCTGTCCAAGCGAGGGGTTGCCTAGCCCTCAGAAATAGTTCTTGACCATGTTGGTCATCTCTTCTCGACCCCGTTCTTGATGCAGCACGGGGGACAGTTATCGACCTCCCGCAGGAGGGATGTAAGCCAGCCGAGCCCTGTCGACAGGTTGCTGAAATCTTCGTCCCATAGCAGGGACGTTGGCTTGGCGAGCACAGGCCCTGAAGCTTTCGTGGCACGGAGGGTCCGCAACCGCCTCTTCCTCTTTCGGGTCCAGGCCCCTTTCCTTCCTTCCTTCCGCGCCATCGCGAGCAGGGCGGCGGCAGGTAGGTGCCGCTTGGTGGACAGGCTGGACCCTATTGAGGACCCACACCTATTTAAACTTCTTTGGCCTGGGGGACAACTTCTCTTGGCCGTAGTGGCCGGCCACTTCCCTTTCCGCCCTCCTTCCAGCGAGGGCTTGGTATGATTTGTGGATGGGGACGGCGGGGATGACCCAGTCCGGGACTATTCGTGCGTCGCGTCCATTGAGGAAGATGCGTACGCCACCAACCATCATGGATTTATCGGATTGAGACAGAGATCCAGTAACCACAGCAGTGCTCCTCCGGAGTTGTTTGTGCTGACGACCTCCGGACTTGTTAGCAGCATCGGGGCGGACCCCATGGATAGCACGGTTGATGTGACACCACTAGGGAAATGCAGCAAAGAGACAAGGGCCCTCGGACCTACTACGCAAACACAATCAATTTTGAGCACGGGGTTGCGTAAATAGACGAATCGCCGTTGCACACACGAACCCGAGGTGACTCGGTAATGCCGAGTGGAGGTGGTGGATCAAGACCCTTGCTGGTTGAGGGCCAGCAGGGGTAAGGTTGCCCTCCCGAGGGTAAGATGCCCACAACTAAGGGGGCTGGCCGGGTGCCAAGTGGGGCACTGGGTCACTCTCTCTTCACAAACCACGGTGACCACACGGAAGTGGAGTACTCCGGGGCCGGGCGCTCTCTTTCGCGTCCAACGGAGCAATTTCGCGGATATTAAAAGAACAAGTACTGATAATGGGAGCAAGGTTTTGAGCTTACCCTGGTTGGTTTGAAGAAACCAACCCCGTTCGGAGACGATGGGCGAGCGGGGAAGTGTGGGTTCCCCGCACACTGCGTCGATGTAGCTTGAGTCCTGCTAAATAGTACATGCACTACACCTCACGCAGGAGGGTGGATCTCGGGGTGGGGAAATGGGCTTACACACAAACACTACCTCCACACAGGGAGGGGCGGTAAGCCGGCCAGGCGGGAAGGAAAGAGGGTTAGAACCGGAGCCGATACGCCTCTTCGGGGTTCTGCCCGCCAGATTTTCCTGCTGATAGGTACTCACTGTCGGCGATGTTGCGATCGCTCCCAGAGTTGAAAGTGGACAAGACCAGCGCAAAAATGTCGGGGACTGACCCAGGATGAAGCCTGAATTTTTATGGCACCAGAAGTCGTAGTCGCTGGTCGGGAAAGTCGCTGGACCGGCGCTGCTTTGCTCTGCTTCGGACTGAGTTCTGGTTATGACAGTAGGTTGGCGATGGCGTCACGATCGCTCCCGTGATCCAATTGGAGCAGGACCAGGACGGTTGCGAGCGTGGCCGCGTCCTCTTCGATCAGAAAGAAAGAACGGCACCGGCGGTGGTCGGGGTCGAGAGTAGCAGCCCAAGAAGTGGGAAGATATCGGGGCAGACCCTGACTGACCTGGACGGCATCCCGGTGGTAGAAAAATTGGTACAAATAGTTCTGAACTCCAAATGACGCCCCGCTGGCTGGGTTGGATAGGGGACCGGTGGAGGATTGTCCCGGCCAAGTGGCGAGCCATGGGGAGCCAAGGTGTGGCCGCAGGAGCTTCTGAAAGTTGCTACTGGTTGCAGTCTGGACCAGGTCTGCGGAGTCTGGGGAGAAAGGTTCTCCCAGTCAGCCCCGAATTCGGAATGGAGCGGGACCACCTCGCCTGCGAAGGCGTCTGGAAGACCTTTCCGGCGATGTATGGTACACTCCCAGGGACGCCTGGATGTGAGCGTGGTCGGTGCTGCAACAGGCGGGCAGAACTGTGGATCTGCAGTTCCTATCTAGAAGGTATAGGGTGGGGTGAGTGGAGGGGGTTTTGGGTGGAGAGTCTAATGGCTTTGGGAGGGGGTGAGGCTGCTGACGGAGGGCTGGAGCTTGGGGAGGGGAGGGTCGATGGTGGTGGTGGGTGGTAGCAGGGTGGGAGAGAGGGGGCGGATCTGGTGAGGGGAGTGGATGGGGAGGTGGGGGCGCAAATGAGTTTGGGGGAATGGGGAGGGTTTCCTTTGGATTTGAGGGGTGGGTTAATGGATGGGTTAATGGGGGCCTAGGGAATGGGAAGGGTTGCCTTGGGAAGGGGAAGGGGTGCTTGGGAGAAGGGATTCTCCCTTGGGAAAATGAAAGGTTGTATGGGGAAGGGGAAAGGTTGCTTGGGAGAATGGAGAGGTGCCTAGGAGAAGGGGATTCCACCTAGGGGTTGGAGGGGAATTAAATGGGAGGTATGGGGAAGGGGGAGGGGTCTTAATGAGAGGTGAATGGGGAGGAGAGAGAGAGAATTTTGAAATTGGGGTGGGGAGGAGAGAGAATGGGGTTCGCCCCCTTTAGAGAGAGAGAGATAGAGATAGAGAGAGTGCTAGAGAGAGAAGGAGGCACAATTCTTGTGGATAATTTTCACTCAATAATTCATTAGTCTTCTCCAAGTGGGGTTGGGGTCCTATTTATAGGGATCCCAACATTTACAAAAAGTCCCTGAGATAAGTGCTAATAACAAATAACCAAAAGAGGTGGGGAAGGGGGAGGGCGCCCCTGGGCCAGGCCCACCTAATTGGGCCCATAAGACACTCTAACCCATCATGATGAACACAAACTTAGGTAAATAACACAATAACCTAGGGACTTGACTCAAAACAAAGGAAAATTACATCAAAATGACTCAAATAAAAGGAGATAATACACCAAGATGACCCAAATAGCAAGCCCAAGTGTCGAAGCGGACCCGTCCAGTCGTGGAGCTGCATCCTACCCGTCTCCGGGAGGGAGAGAGGTGCCGAGCCAGAGGGAATCATGGGTGATGTCCCCATCAACTCCCCCGGGCTGTGAAGAGCTCGACTCTGTCGAGAAAGGGTCCACTCGGCTGCGATAACGCTCCAAGAGGTCGGGGTCTAACTGCTGAAGATCCTCCCTGCTCACCCATGAGTCCTCCGAAGGAGGCCGGTCCTTCCACCTGACCAAGTATCGCTCGTATGCTTTGCTCCGGATGCCAGTGACCTGTTCATCCAATATCCGCTCCACTTGCTCACGCTGGCCTCTCTGGTCTGGTAGAGCTCTCTCACGGGTAGTGGCTCTCGCAAGGGGTGGAACAGGATCGATGTCCTCACTAGGTGTCACCGTGGGTCCCCTGTAGGGCACCATGTCAGCCACATTGAATGTGGGGCTTACTCCGTATTCCTCGGGGAGGTCCAACACATAAGCATTGGTGCTGATCCGCCTCAGAACCTGGAAGGAACCTGATCCACATGACCTCAGTTTGGAGACATTTCCAGGGAATAGTCTCTCGATCCTCACCATCACAAATTCACCTGTATGGAATTCTTGGTGGCGACGGTGGGAATCGGCTAATTTTTTGTACCCCTCATTGCTCTTGTTGACGTGTTTGCGGAGTGTACCATGCAGTGTTATGAATGATGATCCTCTAGAGATGAAGGGAGGGCTTGGACAACCAAACTCAGCCCTATCAAGTGTTACATTGGTTTTGACGGACTTAGGAGGACCGGGGCATCCATAAATGACTCTATCAGGTATGGGTGCAGTGAATGCCGGAGGACCTGGACTTCCATGTATACTCCTATCATGCATAAGTTATTTGTTGACACTGAAAATATTCCTAACATTTCCTAACTTCTGCTTCTGTAGGTCTTAAGTTTTGATCAGGTGCTCCTGTGCCGACAGAGAAGAAAAGAAAGAAAAGAAGAAAAAGAATGGCGGAAGCCGAACAAAAGATGAGACCATAGAAAAGAAGAAAATGAAAGATGCTCAGCTTCAATGAACAGCCGCTAAGGAAAGACCCGGGAGCTCGGGAGAGTATTCGGGATCATCCCTGAAGAAGCAATCAAAAAGCTACAAATACAAGTGAAGCCGGCCCGGCATCCCAAATTACGGTGTCAAGACCATGTGAGCGGAAAACCCGCATGCTCGAGCCGAACGCACACGAAGTTCCGATTAAGGCCAGTCATCATGCCGAGAACTTCGTCAACGCCCCGTCAAGGTTTTCCAAGGACCAGGGCGAGAGGAACAGTCAACGGGAACTTTCGGAACCATCCCCGGACCCATCGGCTGACCCGCGCCGAGCAAACAAGTTAAAACGGCGCGTGAAGGGTCATCGGCGCCGCTTAATACGGCGCCACCAAATCCGGCGCGCTAATTCAATCGGGGACTCGTTCCCCGGCGCCGTTAAATCCGGCGCGCCCCCTTTCCAGGGCGCCGGATTAACAAAGGCTATATATAGCCTGCCTTCGAAACAAAGAAGGGAGAGGAGAAAAGAAATTAAAAAAAAAAAAGAAAGGAGGGGGAGAGAGAGGTCCTGATCGGCCGAAGAGCCTCCACCAATCAGAGCTTCGAAGGGGAGGGTTTCTTGAGAGAAAAGCTTCCTCTGAGGGTTCTCTTGCGGCTGCCGTCCTCCGCCTTGCACGAACCTCCCAGTGCCGGAGAAGAAGATCGTCTGCTTCCTTGTTTATTTAGGTGGGTCATCGTGATTTCTCGGTCGATCCCCCTCCGTTTGGGTTTCTTCTTCGATACAATGTAAGTGAGAAGGGGGTGAGGGCGATGATATGAGCCATCCCCCCCCTCACCATCTTTGTGATCCTCTATCTCTACCTATGTAACTTCTTTCCTCTTTATCAACGTAAACGGTGATCGCGCGACAACGCCGACGCCGGAATAAACTTTGTATGTCTTTCTTCCATGGAATGAATGAATATATATATCAATGGTCAAGTGGTTCAATGCTATCTTCTTTCTCTGCATCCCATTTCATTCATCCCTGTGATTGCTTCTTTCGGCCAGTGGGACGGCGCCGTGCAACAGTGCCGGCGCCGTGATGAGATGTCAACATATGCACACTCCCCCGTCTACTGTGCCTAAGGTGGTGAATGTAAGGTGTTCGAACGCGGCGCCGTTCTCACTTTCTTTGGCCCAATCATCTTCTCCTTGTTCGTGCGTTTACCCTGCGTGAATGGTTTCTTCCGGCTTGTCTTCCCCGATGCCGGCATGCCCTACCACGATATGGGCTACAGTGTTTTCCCCTCTCCCTCGGGGGTTTCTTCTCCGCTTGATGTCGAAGTTTTCACCGATGGAGATGCATACATACAAGTCTCTCTCTAGCTGATTTTGGGATTCTCCTCCCGTCATCTTTCTGCTTCAAGTCATGGATAAAAGGGGCCGAGGTCATCCCTGCAAATACAATGTCCGATTTCCCTGCTTCAACCTCTGTTAGCTTGATAGCTACCCTTTTACCCTGCTAACCAATATACCCATACCCATACATCCGAGGCTCGCTTAGCATGATTTATAATCACGCCGTATTACCGTCTCTTCGAGGATATTTGGTAACCGTGGAGAGGGGAACATCCCCCATGATTCTACTTCGATATCGCTCTGTCCACGGAGGGGTCGTTCATTAGTAACGAGCCTCTTATGGGCCATGAGTGAACAGCAACAGGGATTGATCCCAACAGACCAAAATCCACAGTCCTTAAGGGACTTTGTGGTGGTCGTGAGATGGGTGCCCCTCGCAGGCTGGCCCTCGGGGTTTCCCTCTCTATCGGTCGTCCCGACTTGGACGTGGTACCGACTCGGGTCGCGTGCCCCTCGTAGGCTAGCCCTCGGGGTCTTCGCTCCCGCTGTGAGTCGCGCCATCCGTCTACTTTCTGCCCACGGACTTGGTGCCCCTCGTAGGCTAGCCCTCGGGGTCTTCCTGTCCGTTCGGGTTTGCCGGCCGCCGTTGCGCCACCCGGCCTTTAGGGGTTGCTCCACTACGTGAGTACTCCCCGCTTCTCCCTGATAATCCTTTGGGATGGGGAGATGTTGCCGAAATTCCGGCTCGAACGAGTGTAAACTCGGAACAATCGCCGTGCTCGAGTATGAACCTCGCGTGAGCCCGTGATTTGACTTTGAACGGCTTGGGACCGATCCGATGAACAATCACCTCAATCAATTTTCAAAATCTTCCAAAACATGTTAATAAGTCCATAAATAAACCAACGAAACTCATGTTTCCACGAAATCAGGCTGAATCGGCGCGATAACGCCTTAAAACGGCGCGCCTTAAAACGGCGCGCCCTTACCGGCGCGCCCTTTCCGGCGCGCCCTTCCCGGCGCGCCCCAATCAGGCCGCGCCGGTTTAACAAGCTCCTTTCTATTTACCTACGGTTTCTGGCGCCGTTTTAACCTATTCCTACGATTCCCATGCCGTTTTAAGCCCTTTTCCTAAGCGTTCCACGCCGGTTTAACCGCGACCGTGTCGTTTTAAGGCTTCCCCTCTACACTTACGGTTCTCACGCCATTTTAAGCCCTTTCTTAAGCGTTCCACGCCGGTTTAACGGCGACCGTGTCGTTTTAAGGCTTCCCCTCTACACCTACGGTTTCCCGTGCCGTTTTAAGCCCTTTCCCTGAGCGTTCCACGCCGATTCAACCGCGCCGTTTTAAGGCTTTATTCCTCATGCTGTTTTAAATAGTCACTCTCCGAGTGAATATTAAACCGCCTTAATGGCGAACACTGCCCCGATTTGGATAACCCATGGGCACATCGGTATCCCCCGTAGGCTCGCCCTCAGGGTCTCCGTCCACCCGGGTCCGCCGGTCAGCGTGTCTGACCTCTCGGCCTTTAAGGAGCTTACCCCATTCCGTGGGTATGCCTCCACTTTTCCCTAGACACCCCGGGTTTAAGGGAGATGTTGCCGGATTAACTATTTGTAAAATCGAGAATATAAATAAAAAAAATGAATAATAATAATAATAATAATAATAATAATAATAAAACAAACAAACAACAACTAAACAATAATAATAATAAAATGAATGAAATGAAATGAAATAAAAAGAATAACACCGTTATCCGGCGTGCAACACAATCCTCGCGCCGTTTTAACGAAACCAAAAAGCATGCAACCCAAAGCCACCCGCGCCGTTTTTAACATCTTATAGGAACCACGCCGTTTTAACTGTATGCACGTCCTTAACACACGCACTCACGTTACACACATTCTTAAACAAAGAAACACATGCAAATAAAACTATGCATACACTTCACGTAAATCACACCCATATATTCATATGCATGCCATCTCTTATACAATAAAAAAGGGGGAAAGCTATACAAAAAGGGGGTGAAATAGAAAGATAAAGAAATAATAAGATGTTAATAAAAAAAATAAATAAATAATGGTTAAATAAATAATAATAATAAAACAACAACAACAATAATAATAAAGGAATAAAGGTGATAAATAAACAACAACAAAAATAATAAGAATAACAATAAAAAAATGATAACAAATAATTAATTAATGAATAATTGTCAAATAAATGTCAAATAAATGTCAATAAAAGGAATAAAAATGCATGCATCCAATATAAAAGGATAATAAATAAAAGAAATAAAAGAAATAAACAAATAATAAATAAAGTACATTCATGCATTTAAAAATAATGACAAGAATAAATAAAGAATAACTAACATGATCATGTTCACTCCGGAGCTCTCACCTCCTCTAGACCCCGGGCATGGGAATATTGATGACCCCCTGACAGGTCGTACCTAGATCTCGGGGTTAACCCCATTATGGTCACGGCATGATCTTGTCCTGGGCCGATAAGCCGTTGTATTCAATTCCTTTTTGACCGGATTTTAACCGTGTCCCTTCATTTCTCAAATATCAAATTTGCCATACTCTGGCATACATTGTCCCGATGATACACGAGTCTGCCCGAATACGGTCATACTCGGCCCACCCCAGGCCCATATGTATGCACCGTAACGCTATGTGCAGTCTCAAAATAAAAAGGCAATGACTAATCGACAACCCTGCGAGTGACAGGGATTGCCAAAGTCTTCCTTAAATTTACAAATAAATGACTAAATAAGCAATAAACAATAACACTAATCACCTTGCATGCCTGCATGATCTGACTCTCCGGTATATCGAATGGTGATTAGCGGAAAGTCGGGTTACGCCCGACCGGAGGTTCTCACTATGTGTAATGATGGTTCTCGGATCTAAGTTCTCCGCCCTGTACCGGGAGCCGGCCTAATAAACAAATACTACCATATTGTGTGCTTGCATGCAATCACATCTTTGCATAATCTATGGGCCTCATGGCCTCTCTATTTTGGCGATTAATCAAGGGTTTCCTCTCTTCTGGGGAGGTGTAATTAACGTCGTAGCCTTCATGGTACGGCGGGTTTTGAGTCCCGACACGATCACCCATAATCGTCTGGTTAGTCGGACGGTGCGCATAATAAATTTGTCACTCAGTGACTGGCACGCCCATGCAAATAAACCTTTAATAAATAAACCAAATAAACCCATAATCATAATAAAAATATTCTTAATAAAAAAATCATCTCCCACAAGCTGGCACGCCCGGTGGGACTCAACCTCCCTTCATCTTTTCGCCAAAATAGAGGGACCATGGGGCCCCCACCCAACTACCTCAAATGTTCATTATTCATTCGTCTTGTTTCTCCTCTTTTTAGGTTGAAGTGATGGCGAGCGGACTGGATGGAGTTGTTTTATGTCCCCAAATCATGGTCAACCATGCTGCATTCGGCTACCTTGCCTTACCCACTACCTTCGGCAACCTTCCCCCAGTCGTTGGCTTCCCCAACTTCTTGGGAGTTGCATTCGCGAATCTCCTGGACGTGGAGAGTTATGAACCTGCAAAGCTGAAGAATGACAAAATTGTGGCTCGCCGAAGTAAGGGCCATGTCAAGGAAGCTGTGCCGAAGGACCCGGTGGTCGTGAGCTGCCACGTCCACCATACTATTTGTTCGATTGCGGCACATAAGAAGGAGCCCACTGGGGGCAACAAGAAGTGCTCCAGGAGAAGAATTGCTGCTGATCCTCAGAGCCAACTTTCAGCCTCTGGGAAGTCCATGTTAATTGGGGGCATCCGAGTCTACTTCAATGGCCGTGGCGCCGAAGTTCTACCGGATCGGATCATCCCGACTGTGCCCACTCATAACACCTTCCAAGTGCTGACAAGCCGAAGGGTGAATTTTAATGACAACGAGCATGGGAGGCCAACCCCGAACTTGCCGAAGTCTAAGCAAATCTGGGTTCCCAAGAGGATTCGAGGCCCTGCACCAGCCTCACCAGGCTTCAAAAATTCTATGGATGTTCCCAATAGAGGGGGCAAAGGGGCTATGCATGTAGAAGAAACCGTGATTGCAACTCCTCCACCTATCGCCAGGGCCTGCGCAAGGCAGGCTGATATTTCCAAATATTCAAGAAACTTCAATCAAGCTGCCAAGATGATACGGCTTTCACATATGCCGTCCGTCCGAGTCCAAGTGCTGTCTCCTGCCATTTCTCCAGAGTGTCATCAGAAAGACATGATAAAGAGGGTCCGGGAATATTTTTGTAACTTCAAGAATTCCTCCCTGGGCCAGCGAAGATTGATTCGTGTCGTCAGGGCCGAAAAAGAAGAAAAAGATAAAATGTCACCCATGGTGGCGAATGAAAAAGAGAAGCAAGGTGGGGCTAGAAGCTTTGAAAGGCCTTCACAAATTGAAAAGTTGAAAAGAATTTCAACAAATGAAGGGCCAACTCTCCCTAGTCAGGCCCATAGGGGAGTCAGAAAGTACAGCAGAAGAATGCAAATCCTCACCTGTAATATGACAGGGGTGATGAGCGGGCATGGCGCCCTGCTAAATGAACCAGAACGGCTGGCCGAGGTTGCCGAAAGAGAAGACCCAGTGACAGGACGGGGCAAAATTGAGGCTGGGTTACTGCAAGTCTCTAAGGACAAGTGGGTTGCTGATGAAGACAACACTACTCTCAATGCCAAGACAATGGCATCTGAAGAAGAAGGGGTACCCCTATCTGGATGCACCTTTGGTGAGGCACTCGAGGGCATCAGTAGCGAAACAACTATGGACCCTGCCGTGCTGATGACGCTGCAAAGATACCAGCAGGAGGTAGAACTGCTGAAGAGAAAATTGAATGAAAAGACTGGGCACGCTATGGCGCCCGAGGAATCGGGGGCACGAGCCGAGCCATCACATGAAGGTTTCAACCCTGGGGGTGCTCCTTCACAGGCCATTCTACAAACTACAGCTCAGAATCGGGCTACTCCTCAACATTATTCCCAACGGCTCCAGCCAGCACAGCCAATGCCCCTTCAGATGCAGCGGCAGGCCCCCCTGTCAGAACCTTTGCCATCCAATGCTATGACTTCGGCCGCATTATTGATGCAGCCCACCCACCTCTGCCCTCAACTAGAAGAGCCATCTATGCTGAATAAGTTGATGGTGGAGCAGAGGATCGAGGCAAGACTGCCAAAGAGGGGTGGTGATGACTATGCCCCCTTTGACATATATGAAGTACCATATCTAGCCCATCATGCTGCCAAAAGATTGCCACCCGGCATCAATAGACTCCCAAAATTTGACAAATACAATGGGCAAGGCTCCCCGAAAGAACATATTGCACATTATATGACAGTCATGGGCGACTTGGCGGCAGACGAGTCATACCTATTGAAGTTCTTTGGGCCTTCATTGACAGGACCTGCTTTTGAATGGTACTCTGACCTGCCAGCCGGGTCTATCCACGACTGGCCAGACATGCAGCAGAAATTCACCGAAAGATTCCACATCGCTGAGATGGAGGTGACCATGGCCGAGTTATTGGAGACCAAACAAAAAGATGATGAAATAGCTACAGAATATATCAAGAGATGGGAGGATCTCTGCATGAGGTGTCGGCGCCCTCCGCATCCAGAAGATGCAATACAAATATGCAAACAAAATTTGAAGAAGGAGATTCTGGAAAAGATGATCGGGATAGAAATCCGGTCATTTGACCGATTAAGCGATATTGCCACGGAGGTTGAAGATTTCTTCACGAGATATCCCTCCATTTCTGCTGACTCAAGTCATGAAGCCAAGCAGGTTAATAAACGGCCGATACTGAAAGCGGTTCATGCGGTCAGTCTCACGGCGAAAAGGCATAAATGGATGCACAATCCTCCTCTCAATGAACTTGCAAGACGTCGAGAGAGGCCTCCTCCGCAGAACAAAGCAAAGAAGCTCTATGCCTTCCCCAGGGACAAGACCCGAGCATTGTTCGAGTGGGCTGTCAAATATAGCAAAGTCATCCTTCCGAAGCCAAAAAGGCCTGATGACGTCAGAAGAAGAGATGATCCTCATTTCTGCCCATACCATCAAATCCTGGGGCATCCTATTGAGGATTGCCAAATATTTAAAGACATCGCCCAAGGCTTAATAAAAAGAGGAGAGCTACAAATGGGGGAGGACAGAGTTGATCCTCCATGCCCGCATGAAGTGCCTACACAGGAGGCATCAATTAACATGATATCTGTATGCCAACGATCGCCCAAAGAAGTGCCAGAGGCTTGTAGTCAGCACAACAATGAAGACTGTGCCCTAGTGCCTGAAGAAAAGCAAAGAAATTGGCAAACATCATCAAGAAAGGAACGAACAAGATCAGTATCCCTTCCGGCTCCGAGAGCCCATGTTAGTGGAGCCATGGACTGGCCCACTCTGCCTCTTGCAGTCTCTACCTGCCTTCAAATAGCCCCTCCAATGGCTATCAAAGGGTCAACTGACAATAAAGAGAAGAAACAAACCCCGTCGCGGGAACATGAAGAAGCTAGCTCAGCCATGGAGCGGCCACAAGCTACTATAAGTGGGCTTGATAAGCATGAGCAGCTCAAGAGCCAGCCTATACAGGTCAAGAAGCATGCCCGTCAAGGACACAATAAGTCTCACGGGCTAACAAAAAGAATTAAAGAAAAGGCAGGGGTGTTCCATGCACCGAATGACCCACTACAGGGGCAGAGGCCAGCCATATGGGAGAAGGAAAATGAGAATACAAAAGCTAAAATAAGACATGTTGCTCTCTCTTGCAACATGCTGTCAGCACCGTCCAGTGTGGCTCAAGCTGCTAATGAAGAAAATGAAGAAATTTGCTTTATGCCAAAAGGGGCAAATCAAGCTAAAGCTTCTACCTCCCACCATGATGCCGGCTCCGAGAGAATACCAAGACGCTCGCCAGCCAACAAGGGAGGGCAACACCATGTTCCTCCTCAATCCGAAGGTATAAAACCCAGGGAGTTCATGTTGAAGAAATCAGGCGCGTCCAGCAACAATGACGGGATGCCACTCACCCTAGTCAAACCGGAGGCGCAAGATAGCACTTCCGGCCCCTCTTGGCAAGGCCCCACTGTGATGGCACTGCTACATCAGAAGCAGCAGGAAATTGAAATGCTGCAAAGGCCGCTGAATGAAATGAATCTAAGTCCACCTATGCCGCAACTGGTAGGACGTCTACATGAGGCGACACGAGGTAGTGCTGGCTCACCTGAAGCTTTAGCGCGGTCAGTCATACCCCGAATAGCACATGATCATACAAGGGGTATCCTCCCTCAACCACTCGAGCACACAGTCTCCCGGGCACGTCAGGGGGCAACTAAGGCATCTCCGAAGATGGTGCAAATGAGGCCGCACATGCAGATGAACGAGCTGAAGGCGAAACAAATAATGAATATGGAGACAGCCAAAGAGGAAGTCACCGAGCCCGAATTACAAGCAGCCAAACAAAAAGATAATGAGTCTGTCACTGACTACATAAGAAGGTGGAGAAATCTCCGTGAAAGATGCAGACATCCACCGAGCTACGGGGACTCTGTTCAAATCTGCAAAGAAAATTTGAGAATAGAAATTCTACGATGGGTCATTGACATTGAAGTCACGACCTTCGAACAACTAGGCGACATTGTAGCCAATGCCGAAGCAGTTCTGGCAAGACTTTGCTCAGCCTCTACGGTCTCGAGCCAAAAGAATAAATCAATCAACAAACCTCCGGCACAAGAAGAAGTTTGCACCTCAAATTTTGAAGCCTTCGAGCAACAGAAGAAGAAGATGAAAGAGGCATCTTTCGCCGATCCAGCAAAACAAGGGCCCCCGTTAAGGGGCAAAACGACGAAACTGTATTCCTTTCCAAAGGACAAGACTAGGGCACTTTTTGAGTGGGCCCGTGAATACGGCAAAGTAGCGCTTCCGGAGCCAAAGAAGCCAGGCGATGCCGAAAGAAAAGACGATCCACGATTCTGTCCTTATCACCAAATGTTGGGGCATCCCATTGAGGATTGCTATGTGTTCAAGGACATTATTGAAGGCATGATCAAGAAAGGCGAACTACAGATGGGCGAGTATAAGGTGGACCCACCGTGCCCTCATCAAATCTCTGTCCTTAAAAGAGTAGCCCCGCGCAGCGTTACCGCCTCAACTGCTCCTCGCAAATCTAGCTGAAGTCGATGTCTAGCAAGCCCGCATAACTTGAATGCGGATGCTTGCCAATAAAAATAAAAATGACAAATGAAGCCAAAAAAAAAAGAGAAAGAAAGGAAAGGTCTTGTTCTGGGGGCAGACACTAAAAAAAAATGAAAAAAAAGGAGGGCAAATGAAATTTGCATATATAGAGATAAGGCTCCACCTATTGAATCTGAGATGTCGTCTCTCAGACGGTCGGGTCTTCCAAAAAAAAAAAGAAAAAGAGAAGAAAAAAATCAAGATAAAATGAAGGAGGCCTTGATGGTTACATCTGTCAAGGGAGATGTCACTCCCCTCGTGTCTTGGTCCATGCAAAAAAAAAAAACTACCATTGTGGGGTTGGTATGGTGGAGTGAACCACTCATCCCCTCTCTGAGGGTGTGAGCGCTCTCCTGTACACCCACCTTGGACTATAAAAAAAAACGCATGGCGAATGCCCAAGGGGATAATAAAATGACTACATCATCTGTGGAGGTAGGAAGACCCTGCAACTGCAGCTTCTAAGAATAAGCGTCAAGAGGAGGACACTTGGCGTAAGCGCCGGAGGCCCGAATCGAAGCTATTTGGAGCATCCCCTAAAGAAATCAATGACGAAAGAAAATAGCTATTGATCTGATGTATAGCTGTCACTAAATACTCCCAGGGGGATCATGTTAATCAACAGTCCCACCGATGCTAAGGGACCTTCATTGGCCACCAGGCCTCCCGTTTTAAATACGGGTCCAAACCCTGTTAGGGAATGAAAAGAACAAGTCCTCCCGAATTGTATGCACTCTCATGGCCTTTCGGCATTCAGCCACAACAATGCCATATTCGTCCCATGGGACTCTCCTATCAATGCCGGTTTGGATTCCTTGTCCAATGTCGGCCCAATAAAATCTCCTATTTCCTTGGCATAAGGCACTCTGCCCTTGTCGAGCTCAAAATTTGCCCATCAGCCCCGTCGGACTGAGCCCACAAAAGCTTTCCCTTGGGCGGAGGCGCTCTGCCCCAGCCGAACTTGAAAATTACCTTATGTCCCATCGGGCTGGGTCCACAAAGTCTTTTCCTTAGCCTGAGGTGCTCTGCCTTCGCCAATCTCGGAAATAAGCTTCGTCCCATTGGATAGGATTCATAAAGCCATCTTCCTTGGCCTGAGGCACTCCGCCATCGCCGAGCCCCAAAATTATCCTTTGTCCTACTGGGCGGGATTCATAAAACCCTTTCCTTGGTCTAGTGGCACTCCGCCCTGACCGAGCTACCTCACCTTGGTCTAGTGGCACTCCGCCCTGACCGAGCTACTTTTACCTTGGTCTAGTGGCACCCCGCCCTGACCGCGCCACCCTTTCCTTGGTCTGGTGGCATTCCGCCCTGACCGAGCTACCCTCACCCTGGTCCAGTGGCACTCCGCCCTGACCACGCTATCCTTACCTTGGTTTAGTGGCACTCCGCCCTTTTCAAGTTGGTTGACTTCAGCAATCTGTCTAGTCAACAACCATATTCTGCCTTGGCCCAGACCCTTTGTCTCTTCCAGGGTGGTCATTTTCAACATAACGTCGAGAGGACAACAAGGTTTTATGTCTGCCCTTGTCTTGGACAGGCCGTCTAAGCAGGGTTTGTTGGCTCTAACATCCTGTTGGGTCAGCACTCATATTATATATTCTGCCCTTGGCTTAGGCCTCACGTCTTTGCCAAGTGCGTTGGCTTGACATGACGTCGAGTCAACACCCATTCAATGTTCATATCCAACATGATACTCTTGGCTTAGGCCTTACGCCTCTGCCAAGTTTGTTGACTTCGACGTTCCATCGAGTCAACACCTATGCTATACTCTGCCCCTGGCTTAGGCCTCACGCCTTTGCCAAGTCTGTTGGCTTCGACATGCCGTCAAGTCAACACCTATCCTACATGATGCTCTTGGCTCAGGCCTCACGCCTCTACCAAGTTTGTTGGCTCCGATAGGACGTCAAGCCAACACCTATGTTACATTCTGCCTTTGGTTCAGGCCTCATGCCTTTTCCAAGTTGGTTGACTTTGACAATCTGTCTAGTCAACAACCATATTCTGCCCTGGCCCAGACCCTTTGTCTCTTCCAGGTTGGTCGTGTTCGACGTGACGTCGTGACGACAACATTGCATTGTTTCTGCCCTTTCCTAGACATACCGCCTAGGCAAGGCTTGTTAAGTCTGACATCCCGTCAGGTTAACGTTCATATTCTACCTCTGGCTCAGACCTTTCATCTGGCCAGTCAATAAAAAGACCCTTTCACCTCTGGCTTGGACCTTTCGTCTAGTCAGTCAGCAAAAAGACACTTTCATCTTTGGCTCGGACCTTCCGTCTGACCATACAACAAAAAGACCCCTCTACCTCTGGCGTGAATCTTTCGTCCAGTCAGTCAACAAAAAGACCCTTTCACCTTTGGCTCGGGCCTTCTGCCTAGCCAGGAAATAAAAAGATCTTTTCTTCTTGTGACTCTACCCTTCCATCCAGTTGAAGAACAAAAAGACTCCTTCTATCGACGGCGTCATGACTTTATGTCTAAGCCGTTCAATATTTTCTTCTGGCGTCATGGCTTTCCGCCTAAGCTGTTAAATATTCTACCTTGGCGTCATGGCCTTCCGCCTAAGCCAAGTTGTACGGCGTCATCACTTTACGTCTGAGTCGTTGAATATCCTTGTCTGGCGTCATGGCTTTCCGCCTAAGCCGGTAAATATGCTGCCTTGGCTTCATGGCCTTCCGCCTAAGTCAAGTTGTCCAGCGTCATGGCTTTTCGCCTAAGCTGGTAAATATTCTATCTTGGCGTCATGGCCTTCCGCCTAAGCCGAGCTTTACGGCGTCATGACTTTACGTCTGAGCCGTTGAATATCCTTGTCTGGCGTCATGGCTTTCCGCCTAAGCCGGTAAATATGCTGCCTTGGCGTCATGGCCTTCCGCCTAAGTCAAGTTGTCCAGCGTCATGGCTTTTCGCCTAAGCTGGTAAATATTCTACCTTGGCGTCATGGCCTTCTGCCTAAGCCAAGTTGTACGGCGTCATGACTTTATGTCTAAGCCGTTAAATATCTTTGTCCGGCATCATGGCTTTCCGCCTAAGCCGGTAAACATTCTACCTTGGCGTCATGGCCTTCTACCTAAGTCAAGTTGTACGGCGTCATGACTTTATGTCTAAGCCGTTAAATATCTTTGTCCGGCGTCATAGCTTTCCGCCTAAGCCGGTAAACATTCTACCTTGGCGTCATGGCCTTCTGCCTAAGCCAAGCTGTACGGCGTCATGACTTCACGTCTAAGCCGTTAAATATCCTTGTCCGGCGTCATGGATTTTCGCCTAAGCCGGTAAATATTCTACCTTGGCGTCATGGCCTTCTGCCTAAGCCAAGTTGTACGGTGTCATGACTTTATGTCTAAGCCGTTAAATATCTTTGTCCGGCGTCATGGCTTTCCGCCTAAGCCGGTAAACATTCTACCTTGGCGTCATGGCCTTCCGCCTAAGCCAAGCTGTACCGCGTCATGACTTCACGTCTAAGCCGTTAAATATCTTTATCCAGCGTCATGGTTTTTCGCCTAAGCTGGTAAATGTTCTATCTTGGCGTCATGGCCTTCCACCTAAGCCAAGTTGTGCGGCGTCATGACTTTACGTCTAAGCCGTTAAATATTCTGCCTTGGCGTCATGGCCTTCCGCCTAAGCCAAGTTGAACGGCATCATGACTCTATGTCTAGGCCGTTAAATATTCTGCCTTGGCGTCATGGCCTTCCGCCTAAGCCAAGTTACACGGCGTCATGACTTTATGTCTAAGCCGTTAAATATCCTTGTTTGGCGTCATGGCTTTCCGCCTAAGCCGGTAAATGTTCTGCCTTGGCGTCATGGCCTTACGCCTAAGCCAAGTTGTACGGCATCATGACTCTATGTCTAACCTGTTACATATCCTCCCTTGACGTCATGACCTTACGTCTAAGCCGAGTCATTCGACGTCATGACCTTTGGTCTAAGTCGACAAACCTCTTACCCTTGGATCGGAAATATTGTCCGAACTAACGAACGAAAAGACCTCCTTTGATTTTATACCAACCCGTGATCCCTCTAGGGATTTACTACCACATATGACTCATTCCCTCCACTGCCATGGCATCGGGTCCCCGACGCCAGAATCACCAACCTGTGGGCATGCCCATTAAGCCCTTTAGAAAAAAAAAAAAAGAGAAAGAAACCAAAAGAAAAAAGAAGAGAAAAAAAAGGGAAGACAAAGAAAGAGAGCAAAGAAAGAAAAGAAAAAGAAAAAAAGAAGAAAAAAAAAAAGAGGATGATGATCATGACGTGGTTTATGTGCTTGCTTGTCTCACGTGCATGTCCGCCTATAGTATAGCATTAACACGCTTCCTTCAAATTTCTAAGGCCGCGTACTTCCTTGCTAAGTAACGTTGCCCTGATTCAGGATACGTGTGCGTCACGACACACACTAAGGAATGAAAAAACCAATTCTCGGTGAGTGCATACGGCCAGGGGAAGAGTCGTAGGTGTGTTGCTAGCACAACTCGCATGATATACCCTAGGCGAAACTCCTACACTTCGCACATAATGTGAGCAATGGTCTTTAGTCATAGGGACGTCATAAATTCTTCTTAACACTTCATGGACGCTTAAATCTCTACACTCGCGTAAAGGGTGATCGTGAGGAAAAAGCTGCCTACCCCCGTTTAAAAAAAAAAGAAAAAAAAAAGAAAGGAAAAAAATGATGATGATTGTGATAAGTGGAATGTGAATCCAAGTAGCCAGGAATCCCCACTGAAACAAATGAGGAGACTTGCGTGAAAACGGTGCAACAAACCCTATAATTAAAGTAAGGATGAATCCAAGTAGCCGGGAATCCCCATTGAGACACATGAGGAAACTCGCGTCAAACGGTGAAATCCATCATAAAATCATAATATAGGATGAATCCTAGTAGCCGGGAATCCCCATTGAGACACATGAGGAAACTCGCGTCAAACGGTGAAATCCATCATAAAACCATAATATAGGATGAATCCTAGTAGCCGGGAATCCCCATTGAGACATATGAGGAGACTCGCGTCAAACGGTGAAATCCACAATAGTATCATAATATATGACGAATCCTAGTAGCCGGGAATCCCCATTGAGACATATGAGGAAACTCGCGCCGAACGGTGAAACCCGAAATTAAGAAATAAAAGGGGGTTGTGCGAAGCTACCAAAAGTCGAGAGCCCCGAATGTATGTGTAGGCGATAAAGTAATCCTCCAGTGTTACGCAGAACGTCTGCACATCCCTATGTCTAGGGTTCACTACCCATATAATTGCACTTTCACTATGGAGGAATAGTCATGGGTGTAGATTGTGATTTATGCTACGCGTACGTTCTATGCAGTGTCCCCTTTACGTATGCACATCTCCCTTAGTTGTGCTTCGTGAGCCGCACTCTGTCCGTGAATCGTGGGCGTTGTCCTTATCCTATCCCTGTTATAGGGGAACTATGCTACATAGCTATCCTATGCTTGTGGTCATTGAGTGCCTGCATGCTTGGATGAGGCTATATATAAAAGAAAGAGAGATAATAAAAATGAATGACGAAATGAAAAATGAATGATGATAAATGAAAATAGAATAAATAAAAGGAATGAATAATAAAAAGGATCCATGCAATATTTTCAAACGGGCCATGGGTTGCACCCGCAC
Organism: Amorphophallus konjac; assembly: GCA_022559845.1. Classification (NCBI taxonomy): domain Eukaryota; kingdom Viridiplantae; phylum Streptophyta; class Magnoliopsida; order Alismatales; family Araceae; genus Amorphophallus; species Amorphophallus konjac. Next base: position 26,955,007 of record CM040123.1, on the reverse strand, counting down.
GTCCCGCTCTTTCGTCCCTCTGTCGCGACACCCGCGGGTGGGGGGCATTTGTTGACACTGAAAATATTCCTAACATTTCCTAACTTCTGCTTCTGTAGGTCTTAAGTTTTGATCAGGTGCTCCTGTGCCGACAGAGAAGAAAAGAAAGAAAAGAAGAAAAAGAATGGCGGAAGCCGAACAAAAGATGAGACCATAGAAAAGAAGAAAATGAAAGATGCTCAGCTTCAATGAACAGCCGCTAAGGCAAGACCCGGGAGCTCGGGAGAGTATTCGGGATCATCCCTGAAGAAGCAATCAAAAAGCTACAAATACAAGTGAAGCCGGCCCGGCATCCCAAATTACGGTGTCAAGACCATGTGAGCGGAAAACCCGCATGCTCGAGCCGAACGCACACGAAGTTCCGATTAAGGCCAGTCATCATGCCGAGAACTTCGTCAACGCCCCGTCAAGGTTTTCCAAGGACCAGGGCGAGAGGAACAGTCAACGGGAACTTTCGGAACCATCCCCGGACCCATCGGCTGACCCGCGCCGAGCAAACAAGTTAAAACGGCGCGTGAAGGGTCATCGGCGCCGCTTAATACGGCGCCACCAAATCCGGCGCGCTAATTCAATCGGGGACTCGTTCCCCGGCGCCGTTAAATCCGGCGCGCCCCCTTTCCAGGGCGCCGGATTAACAAAGGCTATATATAGCCTGCCTTCGAAACAAAGAAGGGAGAGGAGAAAAGAAATTAAAAAAAAAAAGAAAGGAGGGGGAGAGAGAGGTCCTGATCGGCCGAAGAGCCTCCACCAATCAGAGCTTCGAAGGGGAGGGTTTCTTGAGAGAAAAGCTTCCTCTGAGGGTTCTCTTGCGGCTGCCGTCCTCCGCCTTGCACGAACCTCCCAGTGCCGGAGAAGAAGATCGTCTGCTTCCTTGTTTATTTAGGTGGGTCATCGTGATTTCTCGGTCGATCCCCCTCCGTTTGGGTTTCTTCTCCGATACAATGTAAGTGAGAAGGGGGTGAGGGCGATGATATGAGCCATCCCCCCCCTCACCATCTTTGTGATCCTCTATCTCTACCTATGTAACTTCTTTCCTCTTTATCAACGTAAACGGTGATCGCGCGACAACGCCGACGCCGGAATAAACTTTGTATGTCTTTCTTCCATGGAATGAATGAATATATATATCAATGGTCAAGTGGTTCAATGCTATCTTCTTTCTCTGCATCCCATTTCCTTCATCCCTGTGATTGCTTCTTTCGGCCAGTGGGACGGCGCCGTGCAACAGTGCCGGCGCCGTGATGAGATGTCAACATATGCACACTCCCCCGTCTACTGTGCCTAAGGTGGTGAATGTAAGGTGTTCGAACGCGGCGCCATTCTCACTTTCTTTGGCCCAATCATCTTCTCCTTGTTCGTGCGTTTACCCTGCGTGAATGGTTTCTTCCGGCTTGTCTTCCCCGATGCCGGCATGCCCTACCACGATATGGGCTACAGTGTTTTCCCCTCTCCCTCGGGGGTTTCTTCTCCGCTTGATGTCGAAGTTTTCACCGATGGAGATGCATACATACAAGTCTCTCTCTAGCTGATTTTGGGATTCTCCTCCCGTCATCTTTCTGCTTCAAGTCATGGATAAAAGGGGCCGAGGTCATCCCTGCAAATACAATGTCCGATTTCCCTGCTTCAACCTCTGTTAGCTTGATAGCTACCCTTTTACCCTGCTAACCAATATACCCATACCCATACATCCGAGGCTCGCTTAGCATGATTTATAATCACGCCGTATTACCGTCTCTTCGAGGATATTTGGTAACCGTGGAGAGGGGAACATCCCCCATGATTCTACTTCGATATCGCTCTGTCCACGGAGGGGTCGTTCATTAGTAACGAGCCTCTTATGGGCCATGAGTGAACAGCAACAGGGATTGATCCCAACAGACCAAAATCCACAGTCCTTAAGGGACTTTGTGGTGGTCGTGAGATGGGTGCCCCTCGCAGGCTGGCCCTCGGGGTTTCCCTCTCTATCGGTCGTCCCGACTTGGACGTGGTACCGACTCGGGTCGCGTGCCCCTCGTAGGCTAGCCCTCGGGGTCTTCGCTCCCGCTGTGAGTCGCGCCATCCGTCTACTTTCTGCCCACGGACTTGGTGCCCCTCGTAGGCTAGCCCTCGGGGTCTTCCTGTCCGTTCGGGTTTGCCGGCCGCCGTTGCGCCACCCGGCCTTTAGGGGTTGCTCCACTACGTGAGTACTCCCCGCTTCTCCCTGATAATCCTTTGGGATGGGGAGATGTTGCCGAAATTCCGGCTCGAACGAGTGTAAACTCGGAACAATCGCCGCGCTCGAGTATGAACCTCGCGTGAGCCCGTGATTTGACTTTGAACGGCTTGGGACCGATCCGATGAACAATCACCTCAATCAATTTTCAAAATCTTCCAAAACATGTTAATAAGTCCATAAATAAACCAACGAAACTCATGTTTCCACGAAATCAGGCTGAATCGGCGCGATAACGCCTTAAAACGGCGCGCCTTAAAACGGCGCGCCCTTACCGGCGCGCCCTTCCCGGCGCGCCCCAATCAGGCCGCGCCGGTTTAACAAGCTCCTTTCTATTTACCTACGGTTTCTGGCGCCGTTTTAACCTATTCCTACGATTCCCATGCCGTTTTAAGCCCTTTTCCTAAGCGTTCCACGCCGGTTTAACCGCGACCGTGTCGTTTTAAGGCTTCCCCTCTACACTTACGGTTCTCACGCCATTTTAAGCCCTTTCTTAAGCGTTCCACGCCGGTTTAACGGCGACCGTGTCGTTTTAAGGCTTCCCCTCTACACCTACGGTTTCCCGTGCCGTTTTAAGCCCTTTCCCTGAGCGTTCCACGCCGATTCAACCGCGCCGTTTTAAGGCTTTATTCCTCATGCTGTTTTAAATAGTCACTCTCCGAGTGAATATTAAACCGCCTTAATGGCGAACACTGCCCCGATTTGGATAACCCATGGGCACATCGGTATCCCCCGTAGGCTCGCCCTCAGGGTCTCCGTCCACCCGGGTCCGCCGGTCAGCGTGTCTGACCTCTCGGCCTTTAAGGAGCTTACCCCATTCCGTGGGTATGCCTCCACTTTTCCCTAGACACCCCGGGTTTAAGGGAGATGTTGCCGGATTAACTATTTGTAAAATCGAGAATATAAATAAAAAAATGAATAATAATAATAATAATAATAATAATAAAACAAACAAACAACAACTAAACAATAATAATAATAAAATGAATGAAATGAAATGAAATAAAAAGAATAACACCGTTATCCGGCGTGCAACACAATCCTCGCGCCGTTTTAACGAAACCAAAAAGCATGCAACCCAAAGCCACCCGCGCCGTTTTTAACATCTTATAGGAACCACGCCGTTTTAACTGTATGCACGTCCTTAACACACGCACTCACGTTACACACATTCTTAAACAAAGAAACACATGCAAATAAAACTATGCATACACTTCACGTAAATCACACCCATATATTCATATGCATGCCATCTCTTATACAATAAAAAAGGGGGAAAGCTATACAAAAAGGGGGTGAAATAGAAAGATAAAGAAATAATAAGATGTTAATAAAAAAAATAAATAAATAATGGTTAAATAAATAATAATAATAAAACAACAACAACAATAATAATAAAGGAATAAAGGTGATAAATAAACAACAACTAAAATAATAAGAATAACAATAAAAAAATGATAACAAATAATTAATTAATGAATAATTGTCAAATAAATGTCAAATAAATGTCAATAAAAGGAATAAAAATGCATGCATCCAATATAAAAGGATAATAAATAAAAGAAATAAAAGAAATAAACAAATAATAAATAAAATACATTCATGCATTTAAAAATAATGACAAGAATAAATAAAGAATAACTAACATGATCATGTTCACTCCGGAGCTCTCACCTCCTCTAGACCCCGGGCATGGGAATATTGATGACCCCCTGACAGGTCGTACCTAGATCTCGGGGTTAACCCCATTATGGTCACGGCATGATCTTGTCCTGGGCCGATAAGCCGTTGTATTCAATTCCTTTTTGACCGGGTTTTAACCGTGTCCCTTCATTTCTCAAATATCAAATTTGCCATACTCTGGCATACATTGTCCCGATGATACACGAGTCTGCCCGAATACGGTCATACTCGGCCCACCCCAGGCCCATATGTATGCACCGTAACGCTATGTGCAGTCTCAAAATAAAAAGGCAATGACTAATCGACAACCCTGCGAGTGACAGGGATTGCCAAAGTCTTCCTTAAATTTACAAATAAATGACTAAATAAGCAATAAACAATAACACTAATCACCTTGCATGCCTGCATGATCTGACTCTCCGGTATATCGAATGGTGATTAGCGGAAAGTCGGGTTACGCCCGACCGGAGGTTCTCACTATGTGTAATGATGGTTCTCGGATCTAAGTTCTCCGCCCTGTACCGGGAGCCGGCCTAATAAACAAATACTACCATATTGTGTGCTTACATGCAATCACATCTTTGCATAATCTATGGGCCTCATGGCCTCTCTATTTTGGCGATTAATCAAGGGTTTCCTCTCTTCTGGGGAGGTGTAATTAACGTCGTAGCCTTCATGGTACGGCGGGTTTTGAGTCCCGACACGATCACCCATAATCGTCTGGTTAGTCGGACGGTGCGCATAATAAATTTGTCACTCAGTGACTGGCACGCCCATGCAAATAAACCTTTAATAAATAAACCAAATAAACCCATAATCATAATAAAAATATTCTTAATAAAAAAATCATCTCCCACAAGCTGAATATTATCAATAAAAACGGTAGTCACTGTTTTAATAGGTTATTTGTTGACACTGAAAATATTCCTAACATTTCCTAACTTCTGCTTCTGTAGGTCTTAAGTTTTGATCAGGTGCTCCTGTGCCGACAGAGAAGAAAAGAAAGAAAAGAAGAAAAAGAATGGCGGAAGCCGAACAAAAGATGAGACCATAGAAAAGAAGAAAATGAAAGATGCTCAGCTTCAATGAACAGCCGCTAAGGCAAGACCCGGGAGCTCGGGAGAGTATTCGGGATCATCCCTGAAGAAGCAATCAAAAAGCTACAAATACAAGTGAAGCCGGCCCGGCATCCCAAATTACGGTGTCAAGACCATGTGAGCGGAAAACCCGCATGCTCGAGCCGAACGCACACGAAGTTCCGATTAAGGCCAGTCATCATGCCGAGAACTTCGTCAACGCCCCGTCAAGGTTTTCCAAGGACCTGGGCGAGAGGAACAGTCAACGGGAACTTTCGGAACCATCCCCGGACCCATCGGCTGACCCGCGCCGAGCAAACAAGTTAAAACGGCGCGTGAAGGGTCATCGGCGCCGCTTAATACGGCGCCACCAAATCCGGCGCGCTAATTCAATCGGGGACTCGTTCCCCGGCGCCGTTAAATCCGGCGCGCCCCCTTTCCAGGGCGCCGGATTAACAAAGGCTATATATAGCCTGCCTTCGAAACAAAGAAGGGAGAGGAGAAAAGAAATTAAAAAAAAAAAGAAAGGAGGGGGAGAGAGAGGTCCTGATCGGCCGAAGAGCCTCCACCAATCAGAGCTTCGAAGGGGAGGGTTTCTTGAGAGAAAAGCTTCCTCTGAGGGTTCTCTTGCGGCTGCCGTCCTCCGCCTTGCACGAACCTCCCAGTGCCGGAGAAGAAGATCGTCTGCTTCCTTGTTTATTTAGGTGGGTCATCGTGATTTCTCGGTCGATCCCCCTCCGTTTGGGTTTCTTCTCCGATACAATGTAAGTGAGAAGGGGGTGAGGGCGATGATATGAGCCATCCCCCCCCTCACCATCTTTGTGATCCTCTATCTCTACCTATGTAACTTCTTTCCTCTTTATCAACGTAAACGGTGATCGCGCGACAACGCCGACGCCGGAATAAACTTTGTATGTCTTTCTTCCATGGAATGAATGAATATATATATCAATGGTCAAGTGGTTCAATGCTATCTTCTTTCTCTGCATCCCATTTCCTTCATCCCTGTGATTGCTTCTTTCGGCCAGTGGGACGGCGCCGTGCAACAGTGCCGGCGCCGTGATGAGATGTCAACATATGCACACTCCCCCGTCTACTGTGCCTAAGGTGGTGAATGTAAGGTGTTCGAACGCGGCGCCGTTCTCACTTTCTTTGGCCCAATCATCTTCTCCTTGTTCGTGCGTTTACCCTGCGTGAATGGTTTCTTCCGGCTTGTCTTCCCCGATGCCGGCATGCCCTACCACGATATGGGCTACAGTGTTTTCCCCTCTCCCTCGGGGGTTTCTTCTCCGCTTGATGTCGAAGTTTTCACCGATGGAGATGCATACATACAAGTCTCTCTCTAGCTGATTTTGGGATTCTCCTCCCGTCATCTTTCTGCTTCAAGTCATGGATAAAAGGGGCCGAGGTCATCCCTGCAAATACAATGTCCGATTTCCCTGCTTCAACCTCTGTTAGCTTGATAGCTACCCTTTTACCCTGCTAACCAATATACCCATACCCATACATCCGAGGCTCGCTTAGCATGATTTATAATCACGCCGTATTACCGTCTCTTCGAGGATATTTGGTAACCGTGGAGAGGGGAACATCCCCCATGATTCTACTTCGATATCGCTCTGTCCACGGAGGGGTCGTTCATTAGTAACGAGCCTCTTATGGGCCATGAGTGAACAGCAACAGGGATTGATCCCAACAGACCAAAATCCACAGTCCTTAAGGGACTTTGTGGTGGTCGTGAGATGGGTGCCCCTCGCAGGCTGGCCCTCGGGGTTTCCCTCTCTATCGGTCGTCCCGACTTGGACGTGGTACCGACTCGGGTCGCGTGCCCCTCGTAGGCTAGCCCTCGGGGTCTTCGCTCCCGCTGTGAGTCGCGCCATCCGTCTACTTTCTGCCCACGGACTTGGTGCCCCTCGTAGGCTAGCCCTCGGGGTCTTCCTGTCCGTTCGGGTTTGCCGGCCGCCGTTGCGCCACCCGGCCTTTAGGGGTTGCTCCACTACGTGAGTACTCCCCGCTTCTCCCTGATAATCCTTTGGGATGGGGAGATGTTGCCGAAATTCCGGCTCGAACGAGTGTAAACTCGGAACAATCGCCGCGCTCGAGTATGAACCTCGCGTGAGCCCGTGATTTGACTTTGAACGGCTTGGGACCGATCCGATGAACAATCACCTCAATCAATTTTCAAAATCTTCCAAAACATGTTAATAAGTCCATAAATAAACCAACGAAACTCATGTTTCCACGAAATCAGGCTGAATCGGCGCGATAACGCCTTAAAACGGCGCGCCTTAAAACGGCGCGCCCTTACCGGCGCGCCCTTCCCGGCGCGCCCCAATCAGGCCGCGCCGGTTTAACAAGCTCCTTTCTATTTACCTACGGTTTCTGGCGCCGTTTTAACCTATTCCTACGATTCCCATGCCGTTTTAAGCCCTTTTCCTAAGCGTTCCACGCCGGTTTAACCGCGACCGTGTCGTTTTAAGGCTTCCCCTCTACACTTACGGTTCTCACGCCATTTTAAGCCCTTTCTTAAGCGTTCCACGCCGGTTTAACGGCGACCGTGTCGTTTTAAGGCTTCCCCTCTACACCTACGGTTTCCCGTGCCGTTTTAAGCCCTTTCCCTGAGCGTTCCACGCCGATTCAACCGCGCCGTTTTAAGGCTTTATTCCTCATGCTGTTTTAAATAGTCACTCTCCGAGTGAATATTAAACCGCCTTAATGGCGAACACTGCCCCGATTTGGATAACCCATGGGCACATCGGTATCCCCCGTAGGCTCGCCCTCAGGGTCTCCGTCCACCCGGGTCCGCCGGTCAGCGTGTCTGACCTCTCGGCCTTTAAGGAGCTTACCCCATTCCGTGGGTATGCCTCCACTTTTCCCTAGACACCCCGGGTTTAAGGGAGATGTTGCCGGATTAACTATTTGTAAAATCGAGAATATAAATAAAAAAAATGAATAATAATAATAATAATAATAATAATAATAATAATAATAAAACAAACAAACAACAACTAAACAATAATAATAATAAAATGAATGAAATGAAATGAAATAAAAAGAATAACACCGTTATCCGGCGTGCAACACAATCCTCGCGCCGTTTTAACGAAACCAAAAAGCATGCAACCCAAAGCCACCCGCGCCGTTTTTAACATCTTATAGGAACCACGCCGTTTTAACTGTATGCACGTCCTTAACACACGCACTCACGTTACACACATTCTTAAACAAAGAAACACATGCAAATAAAATTATGCATACACTTCACGTAAATCACACCCATATATTCATATGCATGCCATCTCTTATACAATAAAAAAGGGGGAAAGCTATACAAAAAGGGGGTGAAATAGAAAGATAAAGAAATAATAAGATGTTAATAAAAAAAATAAATAAATAATGGTTAAATAAATAATAATAATAAAACAACAACAACAATAATAATAAAGGAATAAAGGAATAAAGGTGATAAATAAACAACAACAAAAATAATAAGAATAACAATAAAAAAATGATAACAAATAATTAATTAATGAATAATTGTCAAATAAATGTCAAATAAATGTCAATAAAAGGAATAAAAATGCATGCATCCAATATAAAAGGATAATAAATAAAAGAAATAAAAGAAATAAACAAATAATAAATAAAGTACATTCATGCATTTAAAAATAATGACAAGAATAAATAAAGAATAACTAACATGATCATGTTCACTCCGGAGCTCTCACCTCCTCTAGACCCCGGGCATGGGAATATTGATGACCCCCTGACAGGTCGTACCTAGATCTCGGGGTTAACCCCATTATGGTCACGGCATGATCTTGTCCTGGGCCGATAAGCCGTTGTATTCAATTCCTTTTTGACCGGGTTTTAACCGTGTCCCTTCATTTCTCAAATATCAAATTTGCCATACTCTGGCATACATTGTCCCGATGATACACGAGTCTGCCCGAATACGGTCATACTCGGCCCACCCCAGGCCCATATGTATGCACCGTAACGCTATGTGCAGTCTCAAAATAAAAAGGCAATGACTAATCGACAACCCTGCGAGTGACAGGGATTGCCAAAGTCTTCCTTAAATTTACAAATAAATGACTAAATAAGCAATAAACAATAACACTAATCACCTTGCATGCCTGCATGATCTGACTCTCCGGTATATCGAATGGTGATTAGCGGAAAGTCGGGTTACGCCCGACCGGAGGTTCTCACTATGTGTAATGATGGTTCTCGGATCTAAGTTCTCCGCCCTGTACCGGGAGCCGGCCTAATAAACAAATACTACCATATTGTGTGCTTGCATGCAATCACATCTTTGCATAATCTATGGGCCTCATGGCCTCTCTATTTTGGCGATTAATCAAGGGTTTCCTCTCTTCTGGGGAGGTGTAATTAACGTCGTAGCCTTCATGGTACGGCGGGTTTTGAGTCCCGACACGATCACCCATAATCGTCTGGTTAGTCGGACGGTGCGCATAATAAATTTGTCACTCAGTGACTGGCACGCCCATGCAAATAAACCTTTAATAAATAAACCAAATAAACCCATAATCATAATAAAAATATTCTTAATAAAAAAATCATCTCCCACAAGCTGGCACGCCCGGTGGGACTATACCTCCCTTCATCTTTTCGCCAAAATAGAGGGACCATGGGGCCCCCATCGAACTGTTTCAAATACTATTTATTTATTCACCTTGTTTCTCTTCTTATTAGATTGAAGCAATGGCGGGTGGATTGTCTGGACTTGCTTTCGGTTCCCGGATCGTGGTCGACCATGCTGCCCACGGCTACCTTGCCGTACCTACTACCTTCGGCAACTGGCTCCCAATCGTTGGCTTCCTTAACTTCCTGGGAGTTGCATTTGCGGATCTCCTGGACGTGGAGAGTTCTGAACCCGCGAAGCTGAAGAATGACAAAATTGTGGCTCGCCGAAGTAAGGGCCATGTCAAGGAAGCTGTGCCGAAGGACCCGGTGGTCGTGAGCTGCCACGTCCACCATACTATTTGTTCGATTGCGGCACATAAGAAGGAGCCCACTGGGGGCAACAAGAAGTGCTCCAGGAGAAGAATTGCTGCTGATCCTCAGAGCCAACTTTCAGCCTCTGGGAAGTCCATGTTGATCGGGGGCATCCAAGTCTACTTCAATGGCCGCGGTGCCGAAGTTCTGCCAGATCGGGTCATCCCGACTGTGCCCACTCATAACACCTTCCAAGTGCTGACAAGCCGAAGGGTGAATTTTAATGACAACGAGCATGGGAGGCCAACCCCGAACTTGCCGAAGTCTAAGCAAATCTGGGTTCCCAAGAGGATTCGAGGCCCTGCACCAGCCTCACCAGGCTTCAAAAATTCTGTGGATGTTCCCAATAGAGGGGGCAAAGGGGCTATGCATGTAGAAGAAACCGTGATTGCAACTCCTCCACCTGTCGCCAGGGCCTGCGCAAGGCAGGCTGATATTTCCAAATATTCAAGAAACTTCAATCAAGCTGCCAAGATGATACGGCTTTCACATATGCCGTCTGTCCGAGTCCAAGTGCTGTCTCCTGCCATTTCTCCAGAGTGTCATCAGAAAGACATGATAAAGAGGGTCCGGGAATATTTCTGTAACTTCAAGAATTCCTCCCTGGGCCAGCGAAGATTGATTCGTGTCGTCAGGGCCGAAAAAGAAGAAAAAGACAAAATGTCACCCATGGTGGCGAATGAAAAAGAGAAGCAAGGTGGGGCTAGAAGCTTTGAAAGGCCTTCACAAAATGAAAAGATGAAAAGAATTTCAGCAAATGAAGGGCCAACTCTCCCTAGTCAGGCCCATAGGGGAGTCAGAAAGTACAGCAGAAGAATGCAAATCCTCACCTGTAATATGACAGGGGTGATGAGCGGGCATGGCGCCCTGCTAAATGAACTAGAACGGCTAGTCGAGGTTGCCGAAAGAGAAGACCCGGTGACAGGACGGGGCAAAATTGAGGCTGGGTTACTGCAAGTCTCTAAGGACAAGTGGGTTGCTGATGAAGACAACACTACTCTCAATGCCAAGACAATGGCATCTGAAGAAGAAGGGGTACCCCTATCTGGATGCACCTTTGGTGAGGCACTCGAGGGCATCAGTAGCGAAACAACTATGGACCCTGCTGTGCTGATGACACTGCAAAGATACCAGCAGGAGGTAGAACTGCTGAAGAGAAAGTTGAATGAAAAGACTGGGCACGCTATGGCGCCCGAGGAATCGGGGGCAAGAGTCGAGCCATCACATGAAGGTTTCAACCCTGGGGGTGCTCCTTCACAGGCCATTCTACAAACTACAGCTCAGAATCGGGCTACTCCTCAACATTATTCCCAACGGCTCCAGCCAGCACAGCCAATGCCCCTTCAGATGCAGCGGCAGGCCCCCCTGTCAGAACCTTTGCCATCCAATGCTATGACTTCGGCCGCATTATTGATGCAGCCCACCCACCTCTGCCCTCAACTAGAAGATCCATCTATGCTGAATAAGTTGATGGTGGAGCAGAGGATCGAGGCAAGACTGCCAAAGAAGGGTGGTGATGACTATGCCCCCTTTGACATATATGAAGTACCATATCTAGCCCATCATGCTGCCAAAAGATTGCCACCCGGCATCAATAGACTCCCAAAATTTGACAAATACAATGGGCAAGGCTCCCCGAAAGAACATATTGCACATTATATGACAGTCATGGGTGACTTGGCGGCAGACGAGTCATACCTATTGAAGTTCTTTGGGCCTTCATTGACAGGACCTGCTTTTGAATGGTACTCTGACCTGCCAGCCAGGTCTATCCACGACTGGCCAGACATGCAGCAGAGATTCACCGAAAGATTCCACATCGCTGAGATGGAGGTGACCATGGCCGAGTTATTGGAGACCAAACAAAAAGATGATGAAATAGCTACAGAATATATCAAGAGATGGGAGGATCTCTGCATGAGGTGTCGGCGCCCTCCGCATCCAGAAGATGCAATACAAATATGCAAACAAAATTTGAAGAAGGAGATTCTGGAAAAGATGATCGGAATAGAAATCCGGTCATTTGACCGATTAAGCGATATTGCCACGGAGGTTGAAGATTTCTTCACGAGATATCCCTCCATTTCTGCAGACTCAAGTCATGAAGCCAAGCAGGTTAATAAACGGCCGATACTGAAAGCGGTTCATGCGGTCAGTCTCACGGCGAAAAGGCATAAATGAATGCACAATCCTCCTCTCAATGAACCTGCAAGACGTCGAGAGAGGCCTCCTCCGCAGAACAAAGCAAAGAAGCTCTATGCCTTCCCCAGGGACAAGACCCGAGCATTGTTCGAGTGGGCTGTCAAATATAGCAAAGTCATCCTTCCGAAGCCAAAAAGGCCTGATGACGTCAGAAGAAGAGATGATCCTCATTTCTGCCCATACCATCAAATCCTGGGGCATCCTATTGAGGATTGCCAAATATTTAAAGACATCGCCCAAGGCTTAATAAAAAGAGGAGAGCTACAAATGGGGGAGGACAGAGTTGATCCTCCATGCCCGCATGAAGTGCCTACACAGGAGGCATCAATTAACATGATATCTGTATGCCAACGATCGCCCAAAGAAGTGCCAGAGGCTTGTAGTCAGCACAACAATGAAGACTGTGCCCTAGTGCCTGAAGAAAAGCAAAGAAATTGGCAAACATCATCAAGAAAGGAACGAACAAGATCAGTATCCCTTCCGGCTCCGAGAGCCCATGTTAGTGGAGCCATGGACTGGCCCACTCTGCCTCTTGCAGTCTCTACCTGCCTTCAAATAGCCCCTCCAATGGCTATCAAAGGGTCAACTGACAATAAAGAGAAGAAACAAACCCCGTCGCGGGAACATGAAGAAGCTAGCTCAGCCATGGAGCGGCCACAAGCTACTATAAGTGGGCTTGATAAGCATGAGCAGCTCAAGAGCCAGCCTATACAGGTCAAGAAGCATGCCCGTCAAGGACACAATAAGTCTCACGGGCTAACAAAAAGAATTAAAGAAAAGGCAGGGGTGTTCCATGCACCGAATGACCCACTATAGGGGCAGAGGCCAGCCATATGGGAGAAGGAAAATGAGAATACAAAAGCTAAAATAAGACATGTTGCTCTCTCTTGCAACATGCTGTCAGCACTGTCCAGTGTGGCTCAAGCTGCTAATGAAGAAAATGAAGAAATTTGCTTTATGCCAAAAGGGGCAAATCAAGCTAAAGCTTCTACCTCCCACCATGATGCCGGCTCCGAGAGAATACCAAGACGCTCGCCAGCCAACAAGGGAGGGCAACACCATGTTCCTCCTCAATCCGAAGGTATAAAACCCAGGGAGTTCATGTTGAAGAAATCAGGCGCGTCCAGCAACAATGACGGGATGCCACTCACCCTAGTCAAACCGGAGGCGCAAGATAGCACTTCCGGCCCCTCTTGGCAAGGCCCCACTGTGATGGCACTGCTACATCAGAAGCAGCAGGAAATTGAAATGCTGCAAAGGCCGCTGAATGAAATGAATCTAAGTCCACCTATGCCGCAACTGGTAGGACGTCTACATGAGGCGACACGAGGTAGTGCTGGCTCACCTGAAGCTTTAGCGCGGTCAGTCATACCCCGAATAGCACATGATCATACAAGGGGTATCCTCCCTCAACCACTCGAGCACACAGTCTCCCGGGCACGTCAGGGGGCAACTAAGGCATCTCCGAAGATGGTGCAAATGAGGCCGCACATGCAGATGAACGAGCTGAAGGCGAAACAAATAATGAATATGGAGACAGCCAAAGAGGAAGTCACCGAGCCCGAATTACAAGCAGCCAAACAAAAAGATAATGAGTCTGTCACTGACTACATAAGAAGGTGGAGAAATCTCCGTGAAAGATGCAGACATCCACCGAGCTACGGGGACTCTGTTCAAATCTGCAAAGAAAATTTGAGAATAGAAATTCTACGATGGGTCATTGACATTGAAGTCACGACCTTCGAACAACTAGGCGACATTGTAGCCAATGCCGAAGCAGTTCTGGCAAGACTTTGCTCAGCCTCTACGGTCTCGAGCCAAAAGAATAAATCAATCAACAAACCTCCGGCACAAGAAGAAGTTTGCACCTCAAATTTTGAAGCCTTCGAGCAACAGAAGAAGAAGATGAAAGAGGCATCTTTCGCCGATCCAGCAAAACAAGGGCCCCCGTTAAGGGGCAAAACGACGAAACTGTATTCCTTTCCAAAGGACAAGACTAGGGCACTTTTTGAGTGGGCCCGTGAATACGGCAAAGTAGCGCTTCCGGAGCCAAAGAAGCCAGGCGATGCCGAAAGAAAAGACGATCCACGATTCTGTCCTTATCACCAAATGTTGGGGCATCCCATTGAGGATTGCTATGTGTTCAAGGACATTATTGAAGGCATGATCAAGAAAGGCGAACTACAGATGGGCGAGTATAAGGTGGACCCACCGTGCCCTCATCAAATCTCTGTCCTTAAAAGAGTAGCCCCGCGCAGCGTTACCGCCTCAACTGCTCCTCGCAAATCTAGCTGAAGTCGATGTCTAGCAAGCCCGCATAACTTGAATGCGGATGCTTGCCAATAAAAATAAAAATGACAAATGAAGCCAAAAAAAAAGAGAAAGAAAGGAAAGGTCTTGTTCTGGGGGCAGACACTAAAAAAAAATGAAAAAAAAGGAGGGCAAATGAAATTTGCATATATAGAGATAAGGCTCCACCTATTGAATCTGAGATGTCGTCTCTCAGACGGTCGGGTCTTCCAAAAAAAAAAAGAAAAAGAGAAGAAAAAAATCAAGATAAAATGAAGGAGGCCTTGATGGTTACATCTGTCAAGGGAGATGTCACTCCCCTCGTGTCTTGGTCCATGCAAAAAAAAAAAAACTACCATTGTGGGGTTGGTATGGTGGAGTGAACCACTCATCCCCTCTCTGAGGGTGTGAGCGCTCTCCTGTACACCCACCTTGGACTATAAAAAAATACGCATGGCGAATGCCCAAGGGGATAATAAAATGACTACATCATCTGTGGAGGTAGGAAGACCCTGCAACTGCAGCTTCTAAGAATAAGCGTCAAGAGGAGGACACTTGGCGTAAGCGCCGGAGGCCCGAATCGAAGCTATTTGGAGCATCCCCTAAAGAAATCAATGACGAAAGAAAATAGCTATTGATCTGATGTATAGCTGTCACTAAATACTCCCAGGGGGATCATGTTAATCAACAGTCCCACCGATGCTAAGGGACCTTCATTGGCCACCAGGCCTCCCGTTTTAAATACGGGTCCAAACCCTGTTAGGGAATGAAAAGAACAAGTCCTCCCGAATTGTATGCACTCTCATGGCCTTTCGGCATTCAGCCACAACAATGCCATATTCGTCCCATGGGACTCTCCTATCAATGCCGGTTTGGATTCCTTGTCCAATGTCGGCCCAATAAAATCTCCTATTTCCTTGGCATAAGGCACTCTGCCCTTGTCGAGCTCAAAATTTGCCCATCAGCCCCGTCGGACTGAGCCCACAAAAGCTTTCCCTTGGGCGGAGGCGCTCTGCCCCAGCCAAACTTGAAAATTACCTTATGTCCCATCGGGCTGGGTCCACAAAGTCTTTTCCTTAGCCTGAGGTGCTCTGCCTTCGCCAATCTCGGAAATAAGCTTCGTCCCATTGGATAGGATTCATAAAGCCATCTTCCTTGGCCTGAGGCACTCCGCCATCGCCGAGCCCCAAAATTATCCTTTGTCCTACTGGGCGGGATTCATAAAACCCTTTCCTTGGTCTAGTGGCACTCCGCCCTGACCGAGCTACCTCACCTTGGTCTAGTGGCACTCCGCCCTGACCGAGCTACTTTTACCTTGGTCTAGTGGCACCCTGCCCTGACCGCGCCACCCTTTCCTTGGTCTGGTGGCATTCCGCCCTGACCGAGCTACCCTCACCCTGGTCCAGTGGCACTCCGCCCTGACCACGCTATCCTTACCTTGGTTTAGTGGCACTCCGCCCTTTTCAAGTTGGTTGACTTCAGCAATCTGTCTAGTCAACAACCATATTCTGCCTTGGCCCAGACCCTTTGTCTCTTCCAGGGTGGTCATTTTCAACATAACGTCGAGAGGACAACAAGGTTTTATGTCTGCCCTTGTCTTGGATAGGCCGTCTAAGCAGGGTTTGTTGGCTCTAACATCCTGTTGGGTCAGCACTCATATTATATATTCTGCCCTTGGCTTAGGCCTCACGTCTTTGCCAAGTGCGTTGGCTTGACATGACGTCGAGTCAACACCCATTCAATGTTCATATCCAACATGATACTCTTGGCTTAGGCCTTACGCCTCTGCCAAGTTTGTTGACTTCGACGTTCCATCGAGTCAACACCTATGCTATACTCTGCCCCTGGCTTAGGCCTCACGCCTTTGCCAAGTCTGTTGGCTTCGACATGCCGTCAAGTCAACACCTATCCTACATGATGCTCTTGGCTCAAGCCTCACGCCTCTACCAAGTTTGTTGGCTCCGATAGGACGTCAAGCCAACACCTATGTTACATTCTGCCTTTGGTTCAGGCCTCATGCCTTTTCCAAGTTGGTTGACTTTGACAATCTGTCTAGTCAACAACCATATTCTGCCCTGGCCCAGACCCTTTGTCTCTTCCAGGTTGGTCGTGTTCGACGTGACGTCGTGACGACAACATTGCATTGTTTCTGCCCTTTCCTAGACATACCGCCTAGGCAAGGCTTGTTAAGTCTGACATCCCGTCAGGTTAACGTTCATATTCTACCTCTGGCTCAGACCTTTCATCTGGCCAGTCAATAAAAAGACCCTTTCACCTCTGGCTTGGACCTTTCGTCTAGTCAGTCAGCAAAAAGACACTTTCATCTTTGGCTCGGACCTTCCGTCTGACCATACAACAAAAAGACCCCTCTACCTCTGGCGTGAATCTTTCGTCCAGTCAGTCAACAAAAAGACCCTTTCACCTTTGGCTCGGGCCTTCTGCCTAGCCAGGAAATAAAAAGATCTTTTCTTCTTGTGACTCTACCCTTCCATCCAGTTGAAGAACAAAAAGACTCCTTCTATCGACGGCGTCATGACTTTATGTCTAAGCCGTTCAATATTTTCTTCTGGCGTCATGGCTTTCCGCCTAAGCTGTTAAATATTCTACCTTGGCGTCATGGCCTTCCGCCTAAGCCAAGTTGTACGGCGTCATCACTTTACGTCTGAGTCGTTGAATATCCTTGTCTGGCGTCATGGCTTTCCGCCTAAGCCGGTAAATATGCTGCCTTGGCGTCATGGCCTTCCGCCTAAGTCAAGTTGTCCAGCGTCATGGCTTTTCGCCTAAGCTGGTAAATATTCTATCTTGGCGTCATGGCCTTCCGCATAAGCCGAGCTTTACGGCGTCATGACTTTACGTCTGAGCCGTTGAATATCCTTGTCTGGCGTCATGGCTTTCCGCCTAAGCCGGTAAATATGCTGCCTTGGCGTCATGGCCTTCCGCCTAAGTCAAGTTGTCCAGCGTCATGGCTTTTCGCCTAAGCTGGTAAATATTCTACCTTGGCGTCATGGCCTTCTGCCTAAGCCAAGTTGTACGGCGTCATGACTTTATGTCTAAGCCGTTAAATATCTTTGTCCGGCATCATGGCTTTCCGCCTAAGCCGGTAAACATTCTACCTTGGCGTCATGGCCTTCTACCTAAGTCAAGTTGTACGGCGTCATGACTTTATGTCTAAGCCGTTAAATATCTTTGTCCGGCGTCATAGCTTTCCGCCTAAGCCGGTAAACATTCTACCTTGGCGTCATGGCCTTCTGCCTAAGCCAAGCTGTATGGCGTCATGACTTCACGTCTAAGCCGTTAAATATCCTTGTCCGGCGTCATGGATTTTCGCCTAAGCCGGTAAATATTCTACCTTGGCGTCATGGCCTTCTGCCTAAGCCAAGTTGTACGGTGTCATGACTTTATGTCTAAGCCGTTAAATATCTTTGTCCGGCGTCATGGCTTTCCGCCTAAGCCGGTAAACATTCTACCTTGGCGTCATGGCCTTCCGCCTAAGCCAAGCTGTACCGCGTCATGACTTCACGTCTAAGCCGTTAAATATCTTTATCCAGCGTCATGGTTTTTCGCCTAAGCTGGTAAATGTTCTATCTTGGCGTCATGGCCTTCCACCTAAGCCAAGTTGTGCGGCGTCATGACTTTACGTCTAAGCCGTTAAATATTCTGCCTTGGCGTCATGGCCTTCCGCCTAAGCCAAGTTGAACGGCATCATGACTCTATGTCTAGGCCGTTAAATATTCTGCCTTGGCGTCATGGCCTTCCGCCTAAGCCAAGTTACACGGCGTCATGACTTTATGTCTAAGCCGTTAAATATCCTTGTTTGGCGTCATGGCTTTCCGCCTAAGCCGGTAAATGTTCTGCCTTGGCGTCATGGCCTTACGCCTAAGCCAAGTTGTACGGCATCATGACTCTATGTCTAACCTGTTACATATCCTCCCTTGACGTCATGACCTTACGTCTAAGCCGAGTCATTCGACGTCACGACCTTTGGTCTAAGTCGACAAACCTCTTACCCTTGGATCGGAAATATTGTCCGAACTAACGAACGAAAAGACCTCCTTTGATTTTATACCAACCCGTGATCCCTCTAGGGATTTACTACCACATATGACTCATTCCCTCCACTGCCATGGCATCGGGTCCCCGACGCCAGAATCACCAACCTGTGGGCATGCCCATTAAGCCCTTTAGAAAAAAAAAAAAAAAGAAAGAAACCAAAAGAAAAAAGAAGAGAAAAAAAAGGGAAGACAAAGAAAGAGAGCAAAGAAAGAAAAGAAAAAGAAAAAAAGAAGAAAAAAAAATGACAATCTGTCTAGTCATGGGTGTTCCACAAATTTTTTTGCTTTATGAAATTACCCACCAACCCGTGTATGACTCCACCGGCAAACCCGAACTCACACCCGGGTGGACGAATTACAAGCAGCCAAACAAAAAGATAATGAGTCTGTCACTGACTACATAAGAAGGTGGAGAAATCTCCGTGAAAGATGCAGACATCCACCGAGCTACGGGGACTCTGTTCAAATCTGCAAAGAAAATTTGAGAATAGAAATTCTACGATGGGTCATTGACATTGAAGTCACGACCTTCGAACAACTAGGCGACATTGTAGCCAATGCCGAAGCAGTTCTGGCAAGACTTTGCTCAGCCTCTACGGTCTCGAGCCAAAAGAATAAATCAATCAACAAACCTCCGGCACAAGAAGAAGTTTGCACCTCAAATTTTGAAGCCTTCGAGCAACAGAAGAAGAAGATGAAAGAGGCATCTTTCGCCGATCCAGCAAAACAAGGGCCCCCGTTAAGGGGCAAAACGACGAAACTGTATTCCTTTCCAAAGGACAAGACTAGGGCACTTTTTGAGTGGGCCCGTGAATACGGCAAAGTAGCGCTTCCGGAGCCAAAGAAGCCAGGCGATGCCGAAAGAAAAGACGATCCACGATTCTGTCCTTATCACCAAATGTTGGGGCATCCCATTGAGGATTGCTATGTGTTCAAGGACATTATTGAAGGCATGATCAAGAAAGGCGAACTACAGATGGGCGAGTATAAGGTGGACCCACCGTGCCCTCATCAAATCTCTGTCCTTAAAAGAGTAGCCCCGCGCAGCGTTACCGCCTCAACTGCTCCTCGCAAATCTAGCTGAAGTCGATGTCTAGCAAGCCCGCATAACTTGAATGCGGATGCTTGCCAATAAAAATAAAAATGACAAATGAAGCCAAAAAAAAAAGAGAAAGAAAGGAAAGGTCTTGTTCTGGGGGCAGACACTAAAAAAAAAATGAAAAAAAAGGAGGGCAAATGAAATTTGCATATATAGAGATAAGGCTCCACCTATTGAATCTGAGATGTCGTCTCTCAGACGGTCGGGTCTTCCAAAAAAAAAAGAAAAAGAGAAGAAAAAAATCAAGATAAAATGAAGGAGGCCTTGATGGTTACATCTGTCAAGGGAGATGTCACTCCCCTCGTGTCTTGGTCCATGCAAAAAAAAAAAAAAAAAAAACTACCATTGTGGGGTTGGTATGGTGGAGTGAACCACTCATCCCCTCTCTGAGGGTGTGAGCGCTCTCCTGTACACCCACCATAATATTTGTTGACACTGAAAATATTCCTAACATTTCCTAACTTCTGCTTCTGTAGGTCTTAAGTTTTGATCAGGTGCTCCTGTGCCGACAGAGAAGAAAAGAAAGAAAAGAAGAAAAAGAATGGCGGAAGCCGAACAAAAGATGAGACCATAGAAAAGAAGAAAATGAAAGATGCTCAGCTTCAATGAACAGCCGCTAAGGCAAGACCCGGGAGCTCAGGAGAGTATTCGGGATCATCCCTGAAGAAGCAATCAAAAAGCTACAAATACAAGTGAAGCCGGCCCGGCATCCCAAATTACGGTGTCAAGACCATGTGAGCGGAAAACCCGCATGCTCGAGCCGAACGCACACGAAGTTCCGATTAAGGCCAGTCATCATGCCGAGAACTTCGTCAACGCCCCGTCAAGGTTTTCCAAGGACCAGGGCGAGAGGAACAGTCAACGGGAACTTTCGGAACCATCCCCGGACCCATCGGCTGACCCGCGCCGAGCAAACAAGTTAAAACGGCGCGTGAAGGGTCATCGGCGCCGCTTAATACGGCGCCACCAAATCCGGCGCGCTAATTCAATCGGGGACTCGTTCCCCGGCGCCGTTAAATCCGGCGCGCCCCCTTTCCAGGGCGCCGGATTAACAAAGGCTATATATAGCCTGCCTTCGAAACAAAGAAGGGGGGAGGAGAAAAGAAATTAAAAAAAAAAAGAAAGGAGGGGGAGAGAGAGGTCCTGATCGGCCGAAGAGCCTCCACCAATCAGAGCTTCGAAGGGGAGGGTTTCTTGAGAGAAAAGCTTCCTCTGAGGGTTCTCTTGCGGCTGCCGTCCTCCGCCTTGCACGAACCTCCCAGTGCCGGAGAAGAAGATCGTCTGCTTCCTTGTTTATTTAGGTGGGTCATCGTGATTTCTCGGTCGATCCCCCTCCGTTTGGGTTTCTTCTCCGATACAATGTAAGTGAGAAGGGGGTGAGGGCGATGATATGAGCCATCCCCCCCCTCACCATCTTTGTGATCCTCTATCTCTACCTATGTAACTTCTTTCCTCTTTATCAACGTAAACGGTGATCGCGCGACAACGCCGACGCCGGAATAAACTTTGTATGTCTTTCTTCCATGGAATGAATGAATATATATATCAATGGTCAAGTGGTTCAATGCTATCTTCTTTCTCTGCATCCCATTTCCTTCATCCCTGTGATTGCTTCTTTCGGCCAGTGGGACGGCGCCGTGCAACAGTGCCGGCGCCGTGATGAGATGTCAACATATGCACACTCCCCCGTCTACTGTGCCTAAGGTGGTGAATGTAAGGTGTTCGAACGCGGCGCCGTTCTCACTTTCTTTGGCCCAATCATCTTCTCCTTGTTCGTGCGTTTACCCTGCGTGAATGGTTTCTTCCGGCTTGTCTTCCCCGATGCCGGCATGCCCTACCACGATATGGGCTACAGTGTTTTCCCCTCTCCCTCGGGGGTTTCTTCTCCGCTTGATGTCGAAGTTTTCACCGATGGAGATGCATACATACAAGTCTCTCTCTAGCTGATTTTGGGATTCTCCTCCCGTCATCTTTCTGCTTCAAGTCATGGATAAAAGGGGCCGAGGTCATCCCTGCAAATACAATGTCCGATTTCCCTGCTTCAACCTCTGTTAGCTTGATAGCTACCCTTTTACCCTGCTAACCAATATACCCATACCCATACATCCGAGGCTCGCTTAGCATGATTTATAATCACGCCGTATTACCGTCTCTTCGAGGATATTTGGTAACCGTGGAGAGGGGAACATCCCCCATGATTCTACTTCGATATCGCTCTGTCCACGGAGGGGTCGTTCATTAGTAACGAGCCTCTTATGGGCCATGAGTGAACAGCAACAGGGATTGATCCCAACAGACCAAAATCCACAGTCCTTAAGGGACTTTGTGGTGGTCGTGAGATGGGTGCCCCTCGCAGGCTGGCCCTCGGGGTTTCCCTCTCTATCGGTCGTCCCGACTTGGACGTGGTACCGACTCGGGTCGCGTGCCCCTCGTAGGCTAGCCCTCGGGGTCTTCGCTCCCGCTGTGAGTCGCGCCATCCGTCTACTTTCTGCCCACGGACTTGGTGCCCCTCGTAGGCTAGCCCTCGGGGTCTTCCTGTCCGTTCGGGTTTGCCGGCCGCCGTTGCGCCACCCGGCCTTTAGGGGTTGCTCCACTACGTGAGTACTCCCCGCTTCTCCCTGATAATCCTTTGGGATGGGGAGATGTTGCCGAAATTCCGGCTCGAACGAGTGTAAACTCGGAACAATCGCCGCGCTCGAGTATGAACCTCGCGTGAGCCCGTGATTTGACTTTGAACGGCTTGGGACCGATCCGATGAACAATCACCTCAATCAATTTTCAAAATCTTCCAAAACATGTTAATAAGTCCATAAATAAACCAACGAAACTCATGTTTCCACGAAATCAGGCTGAATCGGCGAGATAACGCCTTAAAACGGCGCGCCTTAAAACGGCGCGCCCTTACCGGCGCGCCCTTTCCGGCGCGCCCTTCCCGGCGCGCCCCAATCAGGCCGCGCCGGTTTAACAAGCTCCTTTCTATTTACCTACGGTTTCTGGCGCCGTTTTAACCTATTCCTACGATTCCCATGCCGTTTTAAGCCCTTTTCCTAAGCGTTCCACGCCGGTTTAACCGCGACCGTGTCGTTTTAAGGCTTCCTCTCTACACTTACGGTTCTCACGCCATTTTAAGCCCTTTCTTAAGCGTTCCACGCCGGTTTAACGGCGACCGTGTCGTTTTAAGGCTTCCCCTCTACACCTACGGTTTCCCGTGCCGTTTTAAGCCCTTTCCCTGAGCGTTCCACGCCGATTCAACCGCGCCGTTTTAAGGCTTTATTCCTCATGCTGTTTTAAATAGTCACTCTCCGAGTGAATATTAAACCGCCTTAATGGCGAACACTGCCCCGATTTGGATAACCCATGGGCACATCGGTATCCCCCGTAGGCTCGCCCTCAGGGTCTCCGTCCACCCGGGTCCGCCGGTCAGCGTGTCTGACCTCTCGGCCTTTAAGGAGCTTACCCCATTCCGTGGGTATGCCTCCACTTTTCCCTAGACACCCCGGGTTTAAGGGAGATGTTGCCGGATTAACTATTTGTAAAATCGAGAATATAAATAAAAAAAATGAATAATAATAATAATAATAATAATAATAAAACAAACAAACAACAACTAAACAATAATAATAATAAAATGAGTGAAATGAAATGAAATAAAAAGAATAACACCGTTATCCGGCGTGCAACACAATCCTCGCGCCGTTTTAACGAAACCAAAAAGCATGCAACCCAAAGCCACCCGCGCCGTTTTTAACATCTTATAGGAACCACGCCGTTTTAACTGTATGCACGTCCTTAACACACGCACTCACGTTACACACATTCTTAAACAAAGAAACACATGCAAATAAAACTATGCATACACTTCACGTAAATCACACCCATATATTCATATGCATGCCATCTCTTATACAATAAAAAAGGGGGAAAGCTATACAAAAAGGGGGTGAAATAGAAAGATAAAGAAATAATAAGATGTTAATAAAATAAATAAATAAATAATGGTTAAATAAATAATAATAATAAAACAACAACAACAATAATAATAAAGGAATAAAGGTGATCAATAAACAACAACAAAAATAATAAGAATAACAATAAAAAAATGATAACAAATAATTAATTAATGAATAAATGTCAAATAAATGTCAAATAAATGTCAATAAAAGGAATAAAAATGCATGCATCCAATATAAAAGGATAATAAATAAAAGAAATAAAAGAAATAAACAAATAATAAATAAAGTACATTCATGCATTTAAAAATAATGACAAGAATAAATAAAGAATAACTAACATGATCATGTTCACTCCGGAGCTCTCACCTCCTCTAGACCCCGGGCATGGGAATATTGATGACCCCCTGACAGGTCGTACCTAGATCTCGGGGTTAACCCCATTATGGTCACGGCATGATCTTGTCCTGGGCCGATAAGCCGTTGTATTCAATTCCTTTTTGACCGGGTTTTAACCGTGTCCCTTCATTTCTCAAATATCAAATTTGCCATACTCTGGCATACATTGTCCCGATGATACACGAGTCTGCCCGAATACGGTCATACTCGGCCCACCCCAGGCCCATATGTATGCACCGTAACGCTATGTGCAGTCTCAAAATAAAAAGGCAATGACTAATCGACAACCCTGCGAGTGACAGGGATTGCCAAAGTCTTCCTTAAATTTACAAATAAATGACTAAATAAGCAATAAACAATAACACTAATCACCTTGCATGCCTGCATGATCTGACTCTCCGGTATATCGAATGGTGATTAGCGGAAAGTCGGGTTACGCCCGACCGGAGGTTCTCACTATGTGTAATGATGGTTCTCGGATCTAAGTTCTCCGCCCTGTACCGGGAGCCGGCCTAATAAACAAATACTACCATATTGTGTGCTTGCATGCAATCACATCTTTGCATAATCTATGGGCCTCATGGCCTCTCTATTTTGGCGATTAATCAAGGGTTTCCTCTCTTCTAGGGAGGTGTAATTAACGTCGTAGCCTTCATGGTACGGCGGGTTTTGAGTCCCGACACGATCACCCATAATCGTCTGGTTAGTCGGACGGTGCGCATAATAAATTTGTCACTCAGTGACTGGCACGCCCATGCAAATAAACCTTTAATAAATAAACCAAATAAACCCATAATCATAATAAAAATATTCTTAATAAAAAATCATCTCCCACAAGCTGGCACGCCCGGTGGGACTCAACCTCCCTTCATCTTTTCGCCAAAATAGAGGGACCATGGGGCCCCCACCCAACTACCTCAAATGTTAATTATTCATTCGTCTTGTTTCTCCTCTTTTTAGGTTGAAGTGATGGCGAGCGGACTGGATGGAGTTATTTTCTGTCCCCAAATCATGGTCAACCATGCTGCATTCGGCTACCTTGCCTTACCCACTACCTTCGGCAACCTTCCCCCAGTCGTTGGCTTCCCCAACTTCTTGGGAGTTGCATTCGCGAATCTCCTGGACGTGGAGAGTTATGAACCTGCAAAGCTGAAGAATGACAAAATTGTGGCTCGCCGAAGTAAGGGCCATGTTAAGGAAGCTGTGCCGAAGGACCCGGTGGTCGTGAGCTGCCACGTCCACCATACTATTTGTTCGATTGCGGCACATAAGAAGGAGCCCACTGGGGGCAACAAGAAGTGCTCCAGGAGAAGAATTGCTGCTGATCCTCAGAGCCAACTTTCAGCCTCTGGGAAGTCCATGTTAATTGGGGGCATCCGAGTCTACTTCAATGGCCGTGGCGCCGAAGTTCTACCGGATCGGATCATCCCGACTTTGCCCACTCATAACACCTTCCAAGTGCTGACAAGCCGAAGGGTGAATTTTAATGACAACGAGCATGGGAGGCCAACCCCGAACTTGCCGAAGTCTAAGCAAATCTGGGTTCCCAAGAGGATTCGAGGCCCTGCACCAGCCTCACCAGGCTTCAAAAATTCTATGGATGTTCCCAATAGAGGGGGCAAAGGGGCTATGCATGTAGAAGAAACCGTGATTGCAACTCCTCCACCTGTCGCCAGGGCCTGCGCAAGGCAGGCTGATATTTCCAAATATTCAAGAAACTTCAATCAAGCTGCCAAGATGATACGGCTTTCACATATGCCGTCCGTCCGAGTCCAAGTGCTGTCTCCTGCCATTTCTCCAGAGTGTCATCAGAAAGACATGATAAAGAGGGTCCGAGAATATTTTTGTAACTTCAAGAATTCCTCCCTGGGCCAGCGAAGATTGATTCGTGTCGTCAGGGCCGAAAAAGAAGAAAAAGATAAAATGTCACCCATGGTGGCGAATGAAAAAGAGAAGCAAGGTGGGGCTAGAAGCTTTGAAAGGCCTTCACAAATTGAAAAGTTGAAAAGAATTTCAACAAATGAAGGGCCAACTCTCCCTAGTCAGGCCCATAGGGGAGTCAGAAAGTACAGCAGAAGAATGCAAATCCTCACCTGTAATATGACAGGGGTGATGAGCGGGCATGGCGCCCTGCTAAATGAACCAGAACGGCTGGCCGAGGTTGCCGAAAGAGAAGACCCAGTGACAGGACGGGGCAAAATTGAGGCTGGGTTACTGCAAGTCTCTAAGGACAAGTGGGTTGCTGATGAAGACAACACTACTCTCAATGCCAAGACAATGGCATCTGAAGAAGAAGGGGTACCCCTATCTGGATGCACCTTTGGTGAGGCACTCGAGGGCATCAGTAGCGAAACAACTATGGACCCTGCCGTGCTGATGACGCTGCAAAGATACCAGCAGGAGGTAGAACTGCTGAAGAGAAAATTGAATGAAAAGACTGGGCACGCTATGGCGCCCGAGGAATCGGGGGCACGAGCCGAGCCATCACATGAAGGTTTCAACCCTGGGGGTGCTCCTTCACAGGCCATTCTACAAACTACAGCTCAGAATCGGGCTACTCCTCAACATTATTCCCAACGGCTCCAGCCAGCACAGCCAATGCCCCTTCAGATGCAGCGGCAGGCCCCCCTGTCAGAACCTTTGCCATCCAATGCTATGACTTCGGCCGCATTATTGATGCAGCCCACCCACCTCTGCCCTCAACTAGAAGAGCCATCTATGCTGAATAAGTTGATGGTGGAGCAGAGGATCGAGGCAAGACTGCCAAAGAGGGGTGGTGATGACTATGCCCCCTTTGACATATATGAAGTACCATATCTAGCCCATCATGCTGCCAAAAGATTGCCACCCGGCATCAATAGACTCCCAAAATTTGACAAATACAATGGGCAAGGCTCCCCGAAAGAACATATTGCACATTATATGACAGTCATGGGCGACTTGGCGGCAGACGAGTCATACCTATTGAAGTTCTTTGGGCCTTCATTGACAGGACCTGCTTTTGAATGGTACTCTGACCTGCCAGCCGGGTCTATCCACGACTGGCCAGACATGCAGCAGAAATTCACCGAAAGATTCCACATCGCTGAGATGGAGGTGACCATGGCCGAGTTATTGGAGACCAAACAAAAAGATGATGAAATAGCTACAGAATATATCAAGAGATGGGAGGATCTCTGCATGAGGTGTCGGCGCCCTCCGCATCCAGAAGATGCAATACAAATATGCAAACAAAATTTGAAGAAGGAGATTCTGGAAAAGATGATCGGAATAGAAATCCGGTCATTTGACCGATTAAGCGATATTGCCACGGAGGTTGAAGATTTCTTCACGAGATATCCCTCCATTTCTGCTGACTCAAGTCATGAAGCCAAGCAGGTTAATAAACGGCCGATACTGAAAGCGGTTCATGCGGTCAGTCTCACGGCGAAAAGGCATAAATGGATGCACAATCCTCCTCTCAATGAACCTGCAAGACGTCGAGAGAGGCCTCCTCCGCAGAACAAAGCAAAGAAGCTCTATGCCTTCCCCAGGGACAAGACCCGAGCATTGTTCGAGTGGGCTGTCAAATATAGCAAAGTCATCCTTCCGAAGCCAAAAAGGCCTGATGACGTCAGAAGAAGAGATGATCCTCATTTCTGCCCATACCATCAAATCCTGGGGCATCCTATTGAGGATTGCCAAATATTTAAAGACATCGCCCAAGGCTTAATAAAAAGATGAGAGCTACAAATGGGGGAGGACAGAGTTGATCCTCCATGCCCGCATGAAGTGCCTACACAGGAGGCATCAATTAACATGATATCTGTATGCCAACGATCGCCCAAAGAAGTGCCAGAGGCTTGTAGTCAGCACAACAATGAAGACTGTGCCCTAGTGCCTGAAGAAAAGCAAAGAAATTGGCAAACATCATCAAGAAAGGAACGAACAAGATCAGTATCCCTTCCGGCTCCGAGAGCCCATGTTAGTGGAGCCATGGACTGGCCCACTCTGCCTCTTACAGTCTCTACCTGCCTTCAAATAGCCCCTCCAATGGCTATCAAAGGGTCAACTGACAATAAAGAGAAGAAACAAACCCCGTCGCGGGAACATGAAGAAGCTAGCTCAGCCATGGAGCGGCCACAAGCTACTATAAGTGGGCTTGATAAGCATGAGCAGCTCAAGAGCCAGCCTATACAGGTCAAGAAGCATGCCCGTCAAGGACACAATAAGTCTCACGGGCTAACAAAAAGAATTAAAGAAAAGGCAGGGGTGTTCCATGCACCGAATGACCCACTACAGGGGCAGAGGCCAGCCATATGGGAGAAGGAAAATGAGAATACAAAAGCTAAAATAAGACATGTTGCTCTCTCTTGCAACATGCTGTCAGCACCGTCCAGTGTGGCTCAAGCTGCTAATGAAGAAAATGAAGAAATTTGCTTTATGCCAAAAGGGGCAAATCAAGCTAAAGCTTCTACCTCCCACCATGATGCCGGCTCCGAGAGAATACCAAGACGCTCGCCAGCCAACAAGGGAGGGCAACACCATGTTCCTCCTCAATCCGAAGGTATAAAACCCAGGGAGTTCATGTTGAAGAAATCAGGCGCGTCCAGCAACAATGACGGGATGCCACTCACCCTAGTCAAACCGGAGGCGCAAGATAGCACTTCCGGCCCCTCTTGGCAAGGCCCCACTGTGATGGCACTGCTACATCAGAAGCAGCAGGAAATTGAAATGCTGCAAAGGCCGCTGAATGAAATGAATCTAAGTCCACCTATGCCGCAACTGGTAGGACGTCTACATGAGGCGACACGAGGTAGTGCTGGCTCACCTGAAGCTTTAGCGCGGTCAGTCATACCCCGAATAGCACATGATCATACAAGGGGTATCCTCCCTCAACCACTCGAGCACACAGTCTCCCGGGCACGTCAGGGGGCAACTAAGGCATCTCCGAAGATGGTGCAAATGAGGCCGCACATGCAGATGAACGAGCTGAAGGCGAAACAAATAATGAATATGGAGACAGCCAAAGAGGAAGTCACCGAGCCCGAATTACAAGCAGCCAAACAAAAAGATAATGAGTCTGTCACTGACTACATAAGAAGGTGGAGAAATCTCCGTGAAAGATGCAGACATCCACCGAGCTACGGGGACTCTGTTCAAATCTGCAAAGAAAATTTGAGAATAGAAATTCTACGATGGGTCATTGACATTGAAGTCACGACCTTCGAACAACTAGGCGACATTGTAGCCAATGCCGAAGCAGTTCTGGCAAGACTTTGCTCAGCCTCTACGGTCTCGAGCCAAAAGAATAAATCAATCAACAAACCTCTGGCACAAGAAGAAGTTTGCACCTCAAATTTTGAAGCCTTCGAGCAACATAAGAAGAAGATGAAAGAGGCATCTTTCGCCGATCCAGCAAAACAAGGGCCCCCGTTAAGGGGCAAAACGACGAAACTGTATTCCTTTCCAAAGGACAAGACTAGGGCACTTTTTGAGTGGGCCCGTGAATACGGCAAAGTAGCGCTTCCGGAGCCAAAGAAGCCAGGCGATGCCGAAAGAAAAGACGATCCACGATTCTGTCCTTATCACCAAATGTTGGGGCATCCCATTGAGGATTGCTATGTGTTCAAGGACATTATTGAAGGCATGATCAAGAAAGGCGAACTACAGATGGGCGAGTATAAGGTGGACCCACCGTGCCCTCATCAAATCTCTGTCCTTAAAAGAGTAGCCCCGCGCAGCGTTACCGCCTCAACTGCTCCTCGCAAATCTAGCTGAAGTCGATGTCTAGCAAGCCCGCATAACTTTAATGCGGATGCTTGCCAATAAAAATAAAAATGACAAATGAAGCCAAAAAAAAAAAGAGAAAGAAAGGAAAGGTCTTGTTCTGGGGGCAGACACTAAAAAAAAATGAAAAAAAAGGAGGGCAAATGAAATTTGCATATATAGAGATAAGGCTCCACCTATTGAATCTGAGATGTCGTCTCTCAGACGGTCGGGTCTTCCAAAAAAAAAAAGAAAAAGAGAAGAAAAAAATCAAGATAAAATGAAGGAGGCCTTGATGGTTACATCTGTCAAGGGAGATGTCACTCCCCTCGTGTCTTGGTCCATGCAAAAAAAAAAAAAAAAAAAACTACCATTGTGGGGTTGGTATGGTGGAGTGAACCACTCATCCCCTCTCTGAGGGTGTGAGCGCTCTCCTGTACACCCACCTTGGACTATAAAAAAAAACGCATGGCGAATGCCCAAGGGGATAATAAAATGACTACATCATCTGTGGAGGTAGGAAGACCCTGCAACTGCAGCTTCTAAGAATAAGCGTCAAGAGGAGGACACTTGGCGTAAGCACCGGAGGCCCGAATCGAAGCTATTTGGAGCATCCCCTAAAGAAATCAATGACGAAAGAAAATAGCTATTGATCTGATGTATAGCTGTCACTAAATACTCCCAGGGGGATCATGTTAATCAACAGTCCCACCGATGCTAAGGGACCTTCATTGGCCACCAGGCCTCCCGTTTTAAATACGGGTCCAAACCCTGTTAGGGAATGAAAAGAACAAGTCCTCCCGAATTGTATGTACTCTCATGGCCTTTCGGCATTCAGCCACAACAATGCCATATTCGTCCCATGGGACTCTCCTATCAATGCCGGTTTGGATTCCTTGTCCAATGTCGGCCCAATAAAATCTCCTATTTCCTTGGCATAAGGCACTCTGCCCTTGTCGAGCTCAAAATTTGCCCATCAGCCCCGTCGGACTGAGCCCACAAAAGCTTTCCCTTGGGCGGAGGCGCTCTGCCCCAGCCGAACTTGAAAATTACCTTATGTCCCATCGGGCTGGGTCCACAAAGTCTTTTCCTTAGCCTGAGGTGCTCTGCCTTCGCCAATCTCGGAAATAAGCTTCGTCCCATTGGATAGGATTCATAAAGCCATCTTCCTTGGCCTGAGGCACTCCGCCATCGCCGAGCCCCAAAATTATCCTTTGTCCTACTGGGCGGGATTCATAAAACCCTTTCCTTGGTCTAGTGGCACTCCGCCCTGACCGAGCTACCTCACCTTGGTCTAGTGGCACTCCGCCCTGACCGAGCTACTTTTACCTTGGTCTAGTGGCACCCCGCCCTGACCGCGCCACCCTTTCCTTGGTCTGGTGGCATTCCGCCCTGACCGAGCTACCCTTTTACCCTGCTGACCAATATACCCATACCCATACATCCGAGGCTCGCTTAGCATGATTTATAATCACGCCGTATTACCGTCTCTTCGAGGATATTTGGTAACCGTGGAGAGGGGAACATCCCCCATGATTCTACTTCGATATCGCTCTGTCCACGGAGGGGTCGTTCATTAGTAACGAGCCTCTTATGGGCCATGAGTGAACAGCAACAGGGATTGATCCCAACAGACCAAAATCCACAGTCCTTAAGGGACTTTGTGGTGGTCGTGAGATGGGTGCCCCTCGCAGGCTGGCCCTCGGGGTTTCCCTCTCTATCGGTCGTCCCGACTTGGACGTGGTACCGACTCGGGTCGCGTGCCCCTCGTAGGCTAGCCCTCGGGGTCTTCGCTCCCGCTGTGAGTCGCGCCATCCGTCTACTTTCTGCCCACGGACTTGGTGCCCCTCGTAGGCTAGCCCTCGGGGTCTTCCTGTCCGTTCGGGTTTGCCGGCCGCCGTTGCGCCACCCGGCCTTTAGGGGTTGCTCCACTACGTGAGTACTCCCCGCTTCTCCCTGATAATCCTTTGGGATGGGGAGATGTTGCCGAAATTCCGGCTCGAACGAGTGTAAACTCGGAACAATCGCCGCGCTCGAGTATGAACCTCGCGTGAGCCCGTGATTTGACTTTGAATGGCTTGGGACCGATCCGATGAACAATCACCTCAATCAATTTTCAAAATCTTCCAAAACATGTTAATAAGTCCATAAATAAACCAACGAAACTCATGTTTCCACGAAATCAGGCTGAATCGGCGCGATAACGCCTTAAAACGGCGCGCCTTAAAACGGCGCGCCCTTACCGGCGCGCCCTTTCCGGCGCGCCCTTCCCGGCGCGCCCCAATCAGGCCGCGCCGGTTTAACAAGCTCCTTTCTATTTACCTACGGTTTCTGGCGCCGTTTTAACCTATTCCTACGATTCCCATGCCATTTTAAGCCCTTTTCCTAAGCGTTCCACGCCGGTTTAACCGCGACCGTGTCGTTTTAAGGCTTCCCCTCTACACTTACGGTTCTCACGCCATTTTAAGCCCTTTCTTAAGCGTTCCACGCCGGTTTAACGGCGACCGTGTCGTTTTAAGGCTTCCCCTCTACACCTACGGTTTCCCGTGCCGTTTTAAGCCCTTTCCCTGAGCGTTCCACGCCGATTCAACCGCGCCGTTTTAAGGCTTTATTCCTCATGCTGTTTTAAATAGTCACTCTCCGAGTGAATATTAAACCGCCTTAATGGCGAACACTGCCCCGATTTGGATAACCCATGGGCACATCGGTATCCCCCGTAGGCTCGCCCTCAGGGTCTCCGTCCACCCGGGTCCGCCGGTCAGCGTGTCTGACCTCTGGGCCTTTAAGGAGCTTACCCCATTCCGTGGGTATGCCTCCACTTTTCCCTAGACACCCCGGGTTTAAGGGAGATGTTGCCGGATTAACTATTTGTAAAATCGAGAATATAAATAAAAAAATGAATAATAATAATAATAATAATAATAATAAAACAAACAAACAACAACTAAACAATAATAATAATAAAATGAATGAAATGAAATGAAATAAAAAGAATAACACCGTTATCCGGCGTGCAACACAATCCTCGCGCCGTTTTAACGAAACCAAAAAGCATGCAACCCAAAGCCACCCGCGCCGTTTTTAACATCTTATAGGAACCACGCCGTTTTAACTGTATGCACGTCCTTAACACACGCACTCACGTTACACACATTCTTAAACAAAGAAACACATGCAAATAAAACTATGCATACACTTCACGTAAATCACACCCATATATTCATATGCATGCCATCTCTTATACAATAAAAAAGGGGGAAAGCTATACAAAAAGGGGGTGAAATAGAAAGATAAAGAAATAATAAGATGTTAATAAAAAAAATAAATAAATAATGGTTAAATAAATAATAATAATAAAACAACAACAACAATAATAATAAAGGAATAAAGGTGATAAATAAACAACAACAAAAATAATAAGAATAACAATAAAAAAATGATAACAAATAATTAATTAATGAATAATTGTCAAATAAATGTCAAATAAATGTCAATAAAAGGAATAAAAATGCATGCATCCAATATAAAAGGATAATAAATAAAAGAAATAAAAGAAATAAACAAATAATAAATAAAGTACATTCATGCATTTAAAAATAATGACAAGAATAAATAAAGAATAACTAACATGATCATGTTCACTCCGGAGCTCTCACCTCCTCTAGACCCCGGGCATGGGAATATTGATGACCCCCTGACAGGTCGTACCTAGATCTCGGGGTTAACCCCATTATGGTCACGGCATGATCTTGTCCTGGGCCGATAAGCCGTTGTATTCAATTCCTTTTTGACCGGGTTTTAACCGTGTCCCTTCATTTCTCAAATATCAAATTTGCCATACTCTGGCATACATTGTCCCGATGATACACGAGTCTGCCCGAATACGGTCATACTCGGCCCACCCCAGGCCCATATGTATGCACCGTAACGCTATGTGCAGTCTCAAAATAAAAAGGCAATGACTAATCGACAACCCTGCGAGTGACAGGGATTGCCAAAGTCTTCCTTAAATTTACAAATAAATGACTAAATAAGCAATAAACAATAACACTAATCACCTTGCATGCCTGCATGATCTGACTCTCCGGTATATCGAATGGTGATTAGCGGAAAGTCGGGTTACGCCCGACCGGAGGTTCTCACTATGTGTAATGATGGTTCTCGGATCTAAGTTCTCCGCCCTGTACCGGGAGCCGGCCTAATAAACAAATACTACCATATTGTGTGCTTGCATGCAATCACATCTTTGCATAATCTATGGGCCTCATGGCCTCTCTATTTTGGCGATTAATCAAGGGTTTCCTCTCTTCTGGGGAGGTGTAATTAACGTCGTAGCCTTCATGGTATGGCGGGTTTTGAGTCCCGACACGATCACCCATAATCGTCTGGTTAGTCGGACGGTGCGCATAATAAATTTGTCACTCAGTGACTGGCACGCCCATGCAAATAAACCTTTAATAAATAAACCAAATAAACCCATAATCATAATAAAAATATTCTTAATAAAAAAATCATCTCCCACAAGCTGACACGCCCGGTGGTCGATATTCGGGCATGCCCCGATGGGAATATTGATGACCCCCTGACAGGTCGTACCTAGATCTCAAGAATATCGTTCAAAGTCAAAAATAAAACGACTAACATGATATCTGTATGCCAACGATCGCCCAAAGAAGTGCCAGAGGCTTGTAGTCAGCACAACAATGAAGACTGTGCCCTAGTGCCTGAAGAAAAGCAAAGAAATTGGCAAACATCATCAAGAAAGGAACGAACAAGATCAGTATCCCTTCCGGCTCCGAGAGCCCATGTTAGTGGAGCCATGGACTGGCCCACTCTGCCTCTTGCAGTCTCTACCTGCCTTCAAATAGCCCCTCCAATGGCTATCAAAGGGTCAACTGACAATAAAGAGAAGAAACAAACCCCGTCGCGGGAACATGAAGAAGCTAGCTCAGCCATGGAGCGGCCACAAGCTACTATAAGTGGGCTTGATAAGCATGAGCAGCTCAAGAGCCAGCCTATACAGGTCAAGAAGCATGCCCGTCAAGGACACAATAAGTCTCACGGGCTAACAAAAAGAATTAAAGAAAAGGCAGGGGTGTTCCATGCACCGAATGACCCACTACAGGGGCAGAGGCCAGCCATATGGGAGAAGGAAAATGAGAATACAAAAGCTAAAATAAGACATGTTGCTCTCTCTTGCAACATGCTGTCAGCACCGTCCAGTGTGGCTCAAGCTGCTAATGAAGAAAATGAAGAAATTTGCTTTATGCCAAAAGGGGCAAATCAAGCTAAAGCTTCTACCTCCCACCATGATGCCGGCTCCGAGAGAATACCAAGACGCTCGCCAGCCAACAAGGGAGGGCAACACCATGTTCCTCCTCAATCCGAAGGTATAAAACCCAGGGAGTTCATGTTGAAGAAATCAGGCGCGTCCAGCAACAATGACGGGATGCCACTCACCCTAGTCAAACCGGAGGCGCAAGATAGCACTTCCGGCCCCTCTTGGCAAGGCCCCACTGTGATGGCACTGCTACATCAGAAGCAGCAGGAAATTGAAATGCTGCAAAGGCCGCTGAATGAAATGAATCTAAGTCCACCTATGCCGCAACTGGTAGGACGTCTACATGAGGCGACACGAGGTAGTGCTGGCTCACCTGAAGCTTTAGCGCGGTCAGTCATACCCCGAATAGCACATGATCATACAAGGGGTATCCTCCCTCAACCACTCGAGCACACAGTCTCCCGGGCACGTCAGGGGGCAACTAAGGCATCTCCGAAGATGGTGCAAATGAGGCCGCACATGCAGATGAACGAGCTGAAGGCGAAACAAATAATGAATATGGAGACAGCCAAAGAGGAAGTCACCGAGCCCGAATTACAAGCAGCCAAACAAAAAGATAATGAGTCTGTCACTGACTACATAAGAAGGTGGAGAAATCTCCGTGAAAGATGCAGACATCCACCGAGCTACGGGGACTCTGTTCAAATCTGCAAAGAAAATTTGAGAATAGAAATTCTACGATGGGTCATTGACATTGAAGTCACGACCTTCGAACAACTAGGCGACATTGTAGCCAATGCCGAAGCAGTTCTGGCAAGACTTTGCTCAGCCTCTACGGTCTCGAGCCAAAAGAATAAATCAATCAACAAACCTCCGGCACAAGAAGAAGTTTGCACCTCAAATTTTGAAGCCTTCGAGCAACAGAAGAAGAAGATGAAAGAGGCATCTTTCGCCGATCCAGCAAAACAAGGGCCCCCGTTAAGGGGCAAAACGACGAAACTGTATTCCTTTCCAAAGGACAAGACTAGGGCACTTTTTGAGTGGGCCCGTGAATACGGCAAAGTAGCGCTTCCGGAGCCAAAGAAGCCAGGCGATGCCGAAAGAAAAGACGATCCACGATTCTGTCCTTATCACCAAATGTTGGGGCATCCCATTGAGGATTGCTATGTGTTCAAGGACATTATTGAAGGCATGATCAAGAAAGGCGAACTACAGATGGGCGAGTATAAGGTGGACCCACCGTGCCCTCATCAAATCTCTGTCCTTAAAAGAGTAGCCCCGCGCAGCGTTACCGCCTCAACTGCTCCTCGCAAATCTAGCTGAAGTCGATGTCTAGCAAGCCCGCATAACTTGAATGCGGATGCTTGCCAATAAAAATAAAAATGACAAATGAAGCCAAAAAAAAAAGAGAAAGAAAGGAAAGGTCTTGTTCTGGGGGCAGACACTAAAAAAAAAATGAAAAAAAAGGAGGGCAAATGAAATTTGCATATATAGAGATAAGGCTCCACCTATTGAATCTGAGATGTCGTCTCTCAGACGGTCGGGTCTTCCAAAAAAAAAAAGAAAAAGAGAAGAAAAAAATCAAGATAAAATGAAGGAGGCCTTGATGGTTACATCTGTCAAGGGAGATGTCACTCCCCTCGTGTCTTGGTCCATGCAAAAAAAAAAAGAAAAAAAAAACTACCATTGTGGGGTTGGTATGGTGGAGTGAACCACTCATCCCCTCTCTGAGGGTGTGAGCGCTCTCCTGTACACCCACCTTGGACTATAAAAAAAAACGCATGGCGAATGCCCAAGGGGATAATAAAATGATTTAGGCTCGAGCATGCGGGTTTTCCGCTCACATGGTCTTGACACCGTAATTTGGGATGCCGGGCCGGCTTCACTTGTATTTGTAGCTTTTTGATTGCTTCTTCAGGGATGATCCCGAATACTCTCCCGAGCTCCCGGGTCTTGCCTTAGCGGCTGTTCATTGAAGCTGAGCATCTTTCATTTTCTTCTTTTCTATGGTCTCATCTTTTGTTCGGCTTCCGCCATTCTTTTTCTTCTTTTCTTTCTTTTCTTCTCTGTCGGCACAGGAGCACCTGATCAAAACTTAAGACCTACAGAAGCAGAAGTTAGGAAATGTTAGGAATATTTTCAGTGTCAACAAATGCCCCCCACCCGCGGGTGTCGCGACAGAGGGACAAAAGAGCGGGACGTGCGGGTGCAACCCATGGCCCGTTTGAAAATATTGCATGGATCCTTTTTATTATTCATTCCTTTTATTTATTCTATTTTCATTTATCATCATTCATTTTTCATTTCGTCATTCATTTTTATTATCTCTCTTTCTTTTATATATAGCCTCATCCAAGCATGCAGGCACTCAATGACCACAAGCATAGGATAGCTATGTAGCATAGTTCCCCTATAACAGGGATAGGATAAGGACAACGCCCACGATTCATGGACAGAGTGCGGCTCACGAAGCACAACTAAGGGAGATGTGCATACGTAAAGGGGACACTGCATAGAACGTACGCGTAGCATAAATCACAATCTACACCCATGACTATTCCTCCATAGTGAAAGTGCAATTATATGGGTAGTGAACCCTAGACATAGGGATGTGCAGACGTTCTGCGTAACACTGGAGGATTACTTTATCGCCTACACATACATTCGGGGCTCTCGACTTTTGGTAGCTTCGCACAACCCCCTTTTATTTCTTAATTTCGGGTTTCACCGTTCGGCGCGAGTTTCCTCATATGTCTCAATGGGGATTCCCGGCTACTAGGATTCGTCATATATTATGATACTATTGTGGATTTCACCGTTTGACGCGAGTCTCCTCATATGTCTCAATGGGGATTCCCGGCTACTAGGATTCATCCTATATTATGGTTTTATGATGGATTTCACCGTTTGACGCGAGTTTCCTCATGTGTCTCAATGGGGATTCCCGGCTACTAGGATTCATCCTATATTATGATTTTATGATGGATTTCACCGTTTGACGCGAGTTTCCTCATGTGTCTCAATGGGGATTCCCGGCTACTTGGATTCATCCTTACTTTAATTATAGGGTTTGTTGCACCGTTTTCACGCAAGTCTCCTCATTTGTTTCAGTGGGGATTCCTGGCTACTTGGATTCACATTCCACTTATCACAATCATCATCATTTTTTTCCTTTCTTTTTTTTTCTTTTTTTTTTTAAACGGGGGTAGGCAGCTTTTTCCTCACGATCACCCTTTACGCGAGTGTAGAGATTTAAGCGTCCATGAAGTGTTAAGAAGAATTTATGACGTCCCTATGACTAAAGACCATTGCTCACATTATGTGCGAAGTGTAGGAGTTTCGCCTAGGGTATATCATGCGAGTTGTGCTAGCAACACACCTACGACTCTTCCCCTGGCCGTATGCACTCACCGAGAATTGGTTTTTTCATTCCTTAGTGTGTGTCGTGACGCACACGTATCCTGAATCAGGGCAACGTTACTTAGCAAGGAAGTACGCGGCCTTAGAAATTTGAAGGAAGCGTGTTAATGCTATACTATAGGCGGACATGCACGTGAGACAAGCAAGCACATAAACCACGTCATGATCATCATCCTCTTTTTTTTTTTTTTCTCTTTTTCTTTCTTCTTTTTTCTTTTTCTTTTCTTTCTTTGCTCTCTTTCTTTGTCTTCCCTTTTTTTCTCTTCTTTTTTCTTTTGGTTTCTTTCTCTTTTTTTTTTCTAAAGGGCTTAATGGGCATGCCCACAGGTTGGTGATTCTGGCGTCGGGGACCCGATGCCATGGCAGTGGAGGGAATGAGTCATATGTGGTAGTAAATCCCTAGAGGGATCACGGGTTGGTATAAAATCAAAGGAGGTCTTTTCGTTCGTTAGTTCGGACAATATTTCCGATCCAAGGGTAAGAGGTTTGTCGACTTAGACCAAAGGTCATGACGTCGAATGACTTGGCTTAGACGTAAGGTCATGACGCCAAGGGAGGATATGTAACAGCTTAGACATAGAGTCATGATGCCGTACAACTTGGCTTAAGCGTAAGGCCATGACGCCAAGGCAGAACATTTACCGGCTTAGGCGGAAAGCCATGACGCCAAACAAGGATATTTAACAGCTTAGACATAAAGTCATGACGCCGTGCAACTTGGCTTAGGCGGAAGGCCATGACGCCAAGGCAGAATATTTAACGGCCTAGACATAGAGTCATGATGCCATACAACTTGGCTTAGGCGGAAGGCCATGACACCAAGGCAGAATATTTAACGGCTCAGACATAAAGTCATGACGCCGCACAGCTTGGCTTAGGCGGAAGGCCATGACGCCAAGATAGAATATTTACCGGCTTAGGCGGAAAGCCATGACGCCGGACAAGAATATTTAACGGCTTAGACGTAAAGTCATGACGCCGTACAGCTCGGCTTAGGCGGAAGGCCATGACGCCAAGATAGAATATTTACCGACTTAGGCGGAAAGCCATGACGCCGGACAAAGATATTTAACGGCTTAGACATAAAGTCATGACACCGTACAACTTGGCTTAGGCAGAAGGCCATGACGCCAAGGTAGAATATTTACCGGCTTAGGCGAAAATCCATGACGCCGGACAAGGATATTTAACGGCTTAGACGTGAAGTCATGACGCCGTACAGCTTGGCTTAGGCAGAAGGCCATGACGCCAAGGTAGAATGTTTACCGGCTTAGGCGGAAAGCTATGACGCCGGACAAAGATATTTAACGGCTTAGACATAAAGTCATGACGCCGTACAACTTGACTTAGGTAGAAGGCCATGACGCCAAGGTAGAATGTTTACCGGCTTAGGCGGAAAGCCATGATGCCGGACAAAGATATTTAACGGCTTAGACATAAAGTCATGACGCCGTACAACTTGGCTTAGGCAGAAGGCCATGACGCCAAGGTAGAATATTTACCAGCTTAGGCGAAAAGCCATGACGCTGGACAACTTGACTTAGGCGGAAGGCCATGACGCCAAGGCAGCATATTTACCGGCTTAGGCGGAAAGCCATGACGCCAGACAAGGATATTCAACGGCTCAGACGTAAAGTCATGACGCCGTAAAGCTCGGCTTAGGCGGAAGGCCATGACGCCAAGATAGAATATTTACCAGCTTAGGCGAAAAGCCATGACGCTGGACAACTTGACTTAGGCGGAAGGCCATGACGCCAAGGCAGCATATTTACCGGCTTAGGCGGAAAGCCATGACGCCAGACAAGGATATTCAACGACTCAGACGTAAAGTGATGACGCCGTACAACTTGGCTTAGGCGGAAGGCCATGACGCCAAGGTAGAATATTTAACAGCTTAGGCGGAAAGCCATGACGCCAGAAGAAAATATTGAACGGCTTAGACATAAAGTCATGACGCCGTCGATAGAAGGAGTCTTTTTGTTCTTCAACTGGATGGAAGGGTAGAGTCACAAGAAGAAAAGATCTTTTTATTTCCTGGCTAGGCAGAAGGCCCGAGCCAAAGGTGAAAGGGTCTTTTTGTTGACTGACTGGACGAAAGATTCACGCCAGAGGTAGAGGGGTCTTTTTGTTGTATGGTCAGACGGAAGGTCCGAGCCAAAGATGAAAGTGTCTTTTTGCTGACTGACTAGACGAAAGGTCCAAGCCAGAGGTGAAAGGGTCTTTTTATTGACTGGCCAGATGAAAGGTCTGAGCCAGAGGTAGAATATGAACGTTAACCTGACGGGATGTCAGACTTAACAAGCCTTGCCTAGGCGGTATGTCTAGGAAAGGGCAGAAACAATGCAATGTTGTCGTCACGACGTCACGTCGAACACGACCAACCTGGAAGAGACAAAGGGTCTGGGCCAGGGCAGAATATGGTTGTTGACTAGACAGATTGTCAAAGTCAACCAACTTGGAAAAGGCATGAGGCCTGAACCAAAGGCAGAATGTAACATAGGTGTTGGCTTGACGTCCTATCGGAGCCAACAAACTTGGTAGAGGCGTGAGGCCTGAGCCAAGAGCATCATGTAGGATAGGTGTTGACTTGACGGCATGTCGAAGCCAACAGACTTGGCAAAGGCGTGAGGCCTAAGCCAGGGGCAGAGTATAGCATAGGTGTTGACTCGATGGAACGTCGAAGTCAACAAACTTGGCAGAGGCGTAAGGCCTAAGCCAAGAGTATCATGTTGGATATGAACATTGAATGGGTGTTGACTCGACGTCATGTCAAGCCAACGCACTTGGCAAAGACGTGAGGCCTAAGCCAAGGGCAGAATATATAATATGAGTGCTGACCCAACAGGATGTTAGAGCCAACAAACCCTGCTTAGACGGCCTGTCCAAGACAAGGGCAGACATAAAACCTTGTTGTCCTCTCGACGTTATGTTGAAAATGACCACCCTGGAAGAGACAAAGGGTCTGGGCCAAGGCAGAATATGGTTGTTGACTAGACAGATTGCTGAAGTCAACCAACTTGAAAAGGGCGGAGTGCCACTAAACCAAGGTAAGGATAGCGTGGTCAGGGCGGAGTGCCACTGGACCAAGGTGAGGGTAGCTCGGTCAGGGCGGAATGCCACCAGACCAAGGAAAGGGTGGCGCGGTCAGGGCGGGGTGCCACTAGACCAAGGTAAAAGTAGCTCGGTCAGGGCGGAGTGCCACTAGACCAAGGTGAGGTAGCTCGGTCAGGGCGGAGTGCCACTAGACCAAGGAAAGGGTTTTATGAATCCCGCCCAGTAGGACAAAGGATAATTTTGGGGCTCGGCGATGGCGGAGTGCCTCAGGCCAAGGAAGATGGCTTTATGAATCCTATCCAATGGGACGAAGCTTATTTCCGAGATT
Source organism: Amorphophallus konjac (assembly GCA_022559845.1). Lineage (NCBI taxonomy): Eukaryota > Viridiplantae > Streptophyta > Magnoliopsida > Alismatales > Araceae > Amorphophallus > Amorphophallus konjac. The sequence goes on along the minus strand of CM040123.1, from coordinate 26,913,153 downwards.
GGCGAAGGCAGAGCACCTCAGGCTAAGGAAAAGACTTTGTGGACCCAGCCCGATGGGACATAAGGTAATTTTCAAGTTCGGCTGGGGCAGAGCGCCTCCGCCCAAGGGAAAGCTTTTGTGGGCTCAGTCCGACGGGGCTGATGGGCAAATTTTGAGCTCGACAAGGGCAGAGTGCCTTATGCCAAGGAAATAGGAGATTTTATTGGGCCGACATTGGACAAGGAATCCAAACCGGCATTGATAGGAGAGTCCCATGGGACGAATATGGCATTGTTGTGGCTGAATGCCGAAAGGCCATGAGAGTGCATACAATTCGGGAGGACTTGTTCTTTTCATTCCCTAACAGGGTTTGGACCCGTATTTAAAACGGGAGGCCTGGTGGCCAATGAAGGTCCCTTAGCATCGGTGGGACTGTTGATTAACATGATCCCCCTGGGAGTATTTAGTGACAGCTATACATCAGATCAATAGCTATTTTCTTTCGTCATTGATTTCTTTAGGGGATGCTCCAAATAGCTTCGATTCGGGCCTCCGGCGCTTACGCCAAGTGTCCTCCTCTTGACGCTTATTCTTAGAAGCTGCAGTTGCAGGGTCTTCCTACCTCCACAGATGATGTAGTCATTTTATTATCCCCTTGGGCATTCGCCATGCGTTTTTTTTTATAGTCCAAGGTGGGTGTACAGGAGAGCGCTCACACCCTCAGAGAGGGGATGAGTGGTTCACTCCACCATACCAACCCCACAATGGTAGTTTTTTTTTTTTTTTTGCATGGACCAAGACACGAGGGGAGTGACATCTCCCTTGACAGATGTAACCATCAAGGCCTCCTTCATTTTATCTCGATTTTTTTCTTCTCTTTTTCTTTTTTTTTTGGAAGACCCGACCGTCTGAGAGACGACATCTCAGATTCAATAGGTGGAGCCTTATCTCTATATATGCAAATTTCATTTGCCCTCCTTTTTTTTCATTTTTTTTTTAGTGTCTGCCCCCAGAACAAGACCTTTCCTTTCTTTCTCTTTTTTTTTTGGCTTCATTTGTCATTTTTATTTTTATTGGCAAGCATCCGCATTCAAGTTATGCGGGCTTGCTAGACATCGACTTCAGCTAGATTTGCGAGGAGCAGTTGAGGCGGTAACGCTGCGCGGGGCTACTCTTTTAAGGACAGAGATTTGATGAGGGCACGGTGGGTCCACCTTATACTCGCCCATCTGTAGTTCGCCTTTCTTGATCATGCCTTCAATAATGTCCTTGAACACATAGCAATCCTCAATGGGATGCCCCAACATTTGGTGATAAGGACAGAATCGTGGATCGTCTTTTCTTTCGGCATCGCCTGGCTTCTTTGGCTCCGGAAGCGCTACTTTGCCGTATTCACGGGCCCACTCAAAAAGTGCCCTAGTCTTGTCCTTTGGAAAGGAATACAGTTTCGTCGTTTTGCCCCTTAACGGGGGCCCTTGTTTTGCTGGATCGGCGAAAGATGCCTCTTTCATCTTCTTCTTCTGTTGCTCGAAGGCTTCAAAATTTGAGGTGCAAACTTCTTCTTGTGCCGGAGGTTTGTTGATTGATTTATTCTTTTGGCTCGAGACCGTAGAGGCTGAGCAAAGTCTTGCCAGAACTGCTTCGGCATTGGCTACAATGTCGCCTAGTTGTTCGAAGGTCGTGACTTCAATGTCAATGACCCATCGTAGAATTTCTATTCTCAAATTTTCTTTGCAGATTTGAACAGAGTCCCCGTAGCTCGGTGGATGTCTGCATCTTTCACGGAGATTTCTCCACCTTCTTATGTAGTCAGTGACAGACTCATTATCTTTTTGTTTGGCTGCTTGTAATTCGAGCTCGGTGACTTCCTCTTTGGCTGTCTCCATATTCATTATTTGTTTCGCCTTCAGCTCGTTCATCTGCATGTGCGGCCTCATTTGCACCATCTTCGGAGATGCCTTAGTTGCCCCCTGACGTGCCCGGGAGACTGTGTGCTCGAGTGGTTGAGGGAGGATACCCCTTGTATGATCATGTGCTATTCGGGGTATGACTGACCGCGCTAAAGCTTCAGGTGAGCCAGCACTACCTCGTGTCGCCTCATGTAGACGTCCTACCAGTTGCGGCATAGGTGGACTTAGATTCATTTCATTCAGCGGCCTTTGCAGCATTTCAATTTCCTGCTGCTTCTGATGTAGCAGTGCCATCACAGTGGGGCCTTGCCAAGAGGGGCCGGAAGTGCTATCTTGCGCCTCCGGTTTGACTAGGGTGAGTGGCATCCCGTCATTGTTGCTGGACGCGCCTGATTTCTTCAACATGAACTCCCTGGGTTTTATACCTTCGGATTGAGGAGGAACATGGTGTTGCCCTCCCTTGTTGGCTGGCGAGCGTCTTGGTATTCTCTCGGAGCCGGCATCATGGTGGGAGGTAGAAGCTTTAGCTTGATTTGCCCCTTTTGGCATAAAGCAAATTTCTTCATTTTCTTCATTAGCAGCTTGAGCCACACTGGACGGTGCTGACAGCATGTTGCAAGAGAGAGCAACATGTCTTATTTTAGCTTTTGTATTCTCATTTTCCTTCTCCCATATGGCTGGCCTCTGCCCCTGTAGTGGGTCATTCGGTGCATGGAACACCCCTGCCTTTTCTTTAATTCTTTTTGTTAGCCCGTGAGACTTATTGTGTCCTTGACGGGCATGCTTCTTGACCTGTATAGGCTGGCTCTTGAGCTGCTCATGCTTATCAAGCCCACTTATAGTAGCTTGTGGCCGCTCCATGGCTGAGCTAGCTTCTTCATGTTCCCGCGACGGGGTTTGTTTCTTCTCTTTATTGTCAGTTGACCCTTTGATAGCCATTGGAGGGGCTATTTGAAGGCAGGTAGAGACTGCAAGAGGCAGAGTGGGCCAGTCCATGGCTCCACTAACATGGGCTCTCGGAGCCGGAAGGGATACTGATCTTGTTCGTTCCTTTCTTGATGATGTTTGCCAATTTCTTTGCTTTTCTTCAGGCACTAGGGCACAGTCTTCATTGTTGTGCTGACTACAAGCCTCTGGCACTTCTTTGGGCGATCGTTGGCATACAGATATCATGTTAATTGATGCCTCCTGTGTAGGCACTTCATGCGGGCATGGAGGATCAACTCTGTCCTCCCCCATTTGTAGCTCTCCTCTTTTTATTAAGCCTTGGGCGATGTCTTTAAATATTTGGCAATCCTCAATAGGATGCCCCAGGATTTGATGGTATGGGCAGAAATGAGGATCATCTCTTCTTCTGACGTCATCAGGCCTTTTTGGCTTCGGAAGGATGACTTTGCTATATTTGACAGCCCACTCGAACAATGCTCGGGTCTTGTCCCTGGGGAAGGCATAGAGCTTCTTTGCTTTGTTCTGCGGCGGAGGCCTCTCTCGACGTCTTGCAGGTTCATTGAGAGGAGGATTGTGCATTCATTTATGCCTTTTCGCCGTGAGACTGACCGCATGAACCGCTTTCAGTATCGGCCGTTTATTAACCTGCTTGGCTTCATGACTTGAGTCAGCAGAAATGGAGGGATATCTCGTGAAGAAATCTTCAACCTCCGTGGCAATATCGCTTAATCGGTCAAATGACCGGATTTCTATTCCGATCATCTTTTCCAGAATCTCCTTCTTCAAATTTTGTTTGCATATTTGTATTGCATCTTCTGGATGCGGAGGGCGCCGACACCTCATGCAGAGATCCTCCCATCTCTTGATATATTCTGTAGCTATTTCATCATCTTTTTGTTTGGTCTCCAATAACTCGGCCATGGTCACCTCCATCTCAGCGATGTGGAATCTTTCGGTGAATTTCTGCTGCATGTCTGGCCAGTCGTGGATAGACCTGGCTGGCAGGTCAGAGTACCATTCAAAAGCAGGTCCTGTCAATGAAGGCCCAAAGAACTTCAATAGGTGTGACTCGTCTGCCGCCAAGTCGCCCATGACTGTCATATAATGTGCAATATGTTCTTTCGGGGAGCTTTGCCCATTGTATTTGTCAAATTTTGGGAGTCTATTGATGCCGGGTGGCAATCTTTTGGCAGCATGATGGGCTAGATATGGTACTTCATATATGTCAAAGGGGGCATAGTCATCACCACCCTTCTTTGGCAGTCTTGCCTCGATCCTCTGCTCCACCATCAACTTATTCAGCATAGATGGATCTTCTAGTTGAGGGCAGAGGTGGGTGGGCTGCATCAATAATGCGGCCGAAGTCATAGCATTGGATGGCAAAGGTTCTGACAGGGGGGCCTGCCGCTGCATCTGAAGGGGCATTGGCTGTGCTGGCTGGAGCCGTTGGGAATAATGTTGAGGAGTAGCCCGATTCTGAGCTGTAGTTTGTAGAATGGCCTGTGAAGGAGCACCCCCAGGGTTGAAACCTTCATGTGATGGCTCGACTCTTGCCCCCGATTCCTCGGGCGCCATAGCGTGCCCAGTCTTTTCATTCAACTTTCTCTTCAGCAGTTCTACCTCCTGCTGGTATCTTTGCAGTGTCATCAGCACAGCAGGGTCCATAGTTGTTTCGCTACTGATGCCCTCGAGTGCCTCACCAAAGGTGCATCCAGATAGGGGTACCCCTTCTTCTTCAGATGCCATTGTCTTGGCATTGAGAGTAGTGTTGTCTTCATCAGCAACCCACTTGTCCTTAGAGACTTGCAGTAACCCAGCCTTAATTTTGCCCCGTCCTGTCACCGGGTCTTCTCTTTCGGCAACCTCGACTAGCCGTTCTAGTTCATTTAGCAGGGCGCCATGCCCGCTCATCACCCCTGTCATATTACAGGTGAGGATTTGCATTCTTCTGCTGTACTTTCTGACTCCCCTATGGGCCTGACTAGGGAGAGTTGGCCCTTCATTTGCTGAAATTCTTTTCATCTTTTCATTTTGTGAAGGCCTTTCAAAGCTTCTAGCCCCACCTTGCTTCTCTTTTTCATTCGCCACCATGGGTGACATTTTGTCTTTTTCTTCTTTTTCGGCCCTGACGACACGAATCAATCTTCGCTGGCCCAGGGAGGAATTCTTGAAGTTACAGAAATATTCCCGGACCCTCTTTATCATGTCTTTCTGATGACACTCTGGAGAAATGGCAGGAGACAGCACTTGGACTCGGACAGACGGCATATGTGAAAGCCGTATCATCTTGGCAGCTTGATTGAAGTTTCTTGAATATTTGGAAATATCAGCCTGCCTTGCGCAGGCCCTGGCGACAGGTGGAGGAGTTGCAATCACGGTTTCTTCTACATGCATAGCCCCTTTGCCCCCTCTATTGGGAACATCCACAGAATTTTTGAAGCCTGGTGAGGCTGGTGCAGGGCCTCGAATCCTCTTGGGAACCCAGATTTGCTTAGACTTCGGCAAGTTCGGGGTTGGCCTCCCATGCTCGTTGTCATTAAAATTCACCCTTCGGCTTGTCAGCACTTGGAAGGTGTTATGAGTGGGCACAGTCGGGATGACCCGATCTGGCAGAACTTCGGCACCGCGGCCATTGAAGTAGACTTGGATGCCCCCGATCAACATGGACTTCCCAGAGGCTGAAAGTTGGCTCTGAGGATCAGCAGCAATTCTTCTCCTGGAGCACTTCTTGTTGCCCCCAGTGGGCTCCTTCTTATGTGCCGCAATCGAACAAATAGTATGGTGGACGTGGCAGCTCACGACCACCGGGTCCTTCGGCACAGCTTCCTTGACATGGCCCTTACTTCGGCGAGCCACAATTTTGTCATTCTTCAGCTTTGCAGGTTCATAACTCTCCACGTCCAGGAGATTCGCGAATGCAACTCTCAAGAAGTTGGGGAAGCCAACGACTGGGGGAAGGTTGCCGAAGGTAGTGGGTAAGGCAAGGTAGCCGAATGCAGCATGGTTGACCATGATTTGGGGACAGAAAACAACTCCATCCAGTCCGCTCGCCATCACTTCAACCTAAAAAGAGGAGAAACAAGACGAATGAATAATTAACATTTGAGGTAGTTGGGTGGGGGCCCCATGGTCCCTCTATTTTGGCGAAAAGATGAAGGGAGGTTGAGTCCCACCGGGCGTGCCAGCTTGTGGGAGATGATTTTTTATTAAGAATATTTTTATTATGATTATGGGTTTATTTGGTTTATTTATTAAAGGTTTATTTGCATGGGCGTGCCAGTCACTGAGTGACAAATTTATTATGCGCACCGTCCGACTAACCAGACGATTATGGGTGATCGTGTCGGGACTCAAAACCCGCCGTACCATGAAGGCTACGACGTTAATTACACCTCCCCAGAAGAGAGGAAACCCTTGATTAATCGCCAAAATAGAGAGGCCATGAGGCCCATAGATTATGCAAAGATGTGATTGCATGCAAGCACACAATATGGTAGTATTTGTTTATTAGGCCGGCTCCCGGTACAGGGCGGAGAACTTAGATCCGAGAACCATCATTACACATAGTGAGAACCTCCGGTCGGGCGTAACCCGACTTTCCGCTAATCACCATTCGATATACCGGAGAGTCAGATCATGCAGGCATGCAAGGTGATTAGTGTTATTGTTTATTGCTTATTTAGTCATTTATTTGTAAATTTAAGGAAGACTTTGGCAATCCCTGTCACTCGCAGGGTTGTCGATTAGTCATTGCCTTTTTATTTTGAGACTGCACATAGCGTTACGGTGCATACATATGGGCCTGGGGTGGGCCGAGTATGACCGTATTCGGGCAGACTCGTGTATCATCGGGACAATGTATGCCAGAGTATGGCAAATTTGATATTTGAGAAATGAAGGGACACGGTTAAAACCCGGTCAAAAAGGAATTGAATACAACGGCTTATCGGCCCAGGACAAGATCATGCCGTGACCATAATGGGGTTAACCCCGAGATCTAGGTACGACCTGTCAGGGGGTCATCAATATTCCCATGCCCGGGGTCTAGAGGAGGTGAGAGCTCCGGAGTGAACATGATCATGTTAGTTATTCTTTATTTATTCTTGTCATTATTTTTAAATGCATGAATGTACTTTATTTATTATTTGTTTATTTCTTTTATTTCTTTTATTTATTATCCTTTTATATTGGATGCATGCATTTTTATTCCTTTTATTGACATTTATTTGACATTTATTTGACAATTATTCATTAATTAATTATTTGTTATCATTTTTTTATTGTTATTCTTATTATTTTTGTTGTTGTTTATTTATCACCTTTATTCCTTTATTATTATTGTTGTTGTTGTTTTATTATTATTATTTATTTAACCATTATTTATTTATTTTTTTTATTAACATCTTATTATTTCTTTATCTTTCTATTTCACCCCCTTTTTGTATAGCTTTCCCCCTTTTTTATTGTATAAGAGATGGCATGCATATGAATATATGGGTGTGATTTACGTGAAGTGTATGCATAGTTTTATTTGCATGTGTTTCTTTGTTTAAGAATGTGTGTAACGTGAGTGCGTGTGTTAAGGACGTGCATACAGTTAAAACGGCGTGGTTCCTATAAGATGTTAAAAACGGCGCGGGTGGCTTTGGGTTGCATGCTTTTTGGTTTCGTTAAAACGGCGCGAGGATTGTGTTGCACGCCGGATAACGGTGTTATTCTTTTTATTTCATTTCATTTCATTCATTTTATTATTATTATTGTTTAGTTGTTGTTTGTTTTATTATTATTATTATTATTATTATTATTCATTTTTTTTATTTATATTCTCGATTTTACAAATAGTTAATCCGGCAACATCTCCCTTAAACCCGGGGTGTCTAGGGAAAAGTGGAGGCATACCCACGGAATGGGGTAAACTCCTTAAAGGCCGAGAGGTCAGACACGCTGACCGGCGGACCCGGGTGGACGGAGACCCTGAGGGCGAGCCTACGGGGGATACCGATGTGCCCATGGGTTATCCAAATCGGGGCAGTGTTCGCCATTAAGGCGGTTTAATATTCACTCGGAGAGTGACTATTTAAAACAGCATGAGGAATAAAGCCTTAAAACGGCGCGGTTGAATCGGCGTGGAACGCTCAGGGAAAGGGCTTAAAACGGCACGGGAAACCGTAGGTGTAGAGGGGAAGCCTTAAAACGACACGGTCGCCGTTAAACCGGCGTGGAACGCTTAAGAAAGGGCTTAAAATGGCGTGAGAACCGTAAGTGTAGAGGGGAAGCCTTAAAACGACACGGTCGCGGTTAAACCGGCGTGGAACGCTTAGGAAAAGGGCTTAAAACGGCATGGGAATCGTAGGAATAGGTTAAAACGGCGCCAGAAACCGTAGGTAAATAGAAAGGAGCTTGTTAAACCGGCGCGGCCTGATTGGGGCGCGCCGTGAAGGGCGCGCCGGAAAGGGCGCGCCGGTAAGGGCGCGCCGTTTTAAGGCGTTATCGCGCCGATTCAGCCTGATTTCGTGGAAACATGAGTTTCGTTGGTTTATTTATGGACTTATTAACATGTTTTGGAAGATTTTGAAAATTGATTGAGGTGATTGTTCATCGGATCGGTCCCAAGCCGTTCAAAGTCAAATCACGGGCTCACGCGAGGTTCATACTCGAGCGCGGCGATTGTTCCGAGTTTACACTCGTTCAAGCCGGAATTTCGGCAACATCTCCCCATCCCAAAGGATTATCAGGGAGAAGCGGGGAGTACTCACGTAGTGGAGCAACCCCTAAAGGCCGGGTGGCGCAACGGCGGCCGGCAAACCCGAACGGACAGGAAGACCCCGAGGGCTAGCCTACGAGGGGCACCAAGTCCGTGGGCAGAAAGTAGACGGATGGCGCGACTCACAGCGGGAGCGAAGACCCCGAGGGCTAGCCTACGAGGGGCACGCGACCCGAGTCGGTACCACGTCCAAGTCGGGACGACCGATAGAGAGGGAAACCCCGAGGGCCAGCCTGCGAGGGGCACCCATCTCACGACCACCACAAAGTCCCTTAAGGACTGTGGATTTTGGTCTGTTGGGATCAATCCCTGTTGCTGTTCACTCATGGCCCATAAGAGGCTCGTTACTAATGAACGACCCCTCCGTGGACAGAGCGATATCGAAGTAGAATCATGGGGGATGTTCCCCTCTCCACGGTTACCAAATATCCTCGAAGAGACGGTAATACGGCGTGATTATAAATCATGCTAAGCGAGCCTCGGATGTATGGGTATGGGTATATTGGTTAGCAGGGTAAAAGGGTAGCTATCAAGCTAACAGAGGTTGAAGCAGGGAAATCGGACATTGTATTTGTAGGGATGACCTCGGCCCCTTTTATCCATGACTTGAAGCAGAAAGATGACGGGAGGAGAATCCCAAAATCAGCTAGAGAGAGACTTGTATGTATGCATCTCCATCGGTGAAAACTTCGACATCAAGCGGAGAAGAAACCCCCGAGGGAGAGGGGAAAACACTGTAGCCCATATCGTGGTAGGGCATGCCGGCATCGGGGAAGACAAGCCGGAAGAAACCATTCACGCAGGGTAAACGCACGAACAAGGAGAAGATGATTGGGCCAAAGAAAGTGAGAACGGCGCCGCGTTCGAACACCTTACATTCACCACCTTAGGCACAGTAGACGGGGGAGTGTGCATATGTTGACATCTCATCACGGCGCCGGCACTGTTGCACGGCGCCGTCCCACTGGCCGAAAGAAGCAATCACAGGGATGAAGGAAATGGGATGCAGAGAAAGAAGATAGCATTGAACCACTTGACCATTGATATATATATTCATTCATTCCATGGAAGAAAGACATACAAAGTTTATTCCGGCGTCGGCGTTGTCGCGCGATCACCGTTTACGTTGATAAAGAGGAAAGAAGTTACATAGGTAGAGATAGAGGATCACAAAGATGGTGAGGGGGGGGATGGCTCATATCATCGCCCTCACCCCCTTCTCACTTACATTGTATCGGAGAAGAAACCCAAACGGAGGGGGATCGACCGAGAAATCACGATGACCCACCTAAATAAACAAGGAAGCAGACGATCTTCTTCTCCGGCACTGGGAGGTTCGTGCAAGGCGGAGGACGGCAGCCGCAAGAGAACCCTCAGAGGAAGCTTTTCTCTCAAGAAACCCTCCCCTTCGAAGCTCTGATTGGTGGAGGCTCTTCGGCCGATCAGGACCTCTCTCTCCCCCTCCTTTCTTTTTTTTTTAATTTCTTTTCTCCTCTCCCTTCTTTGTTTCGAAGGCAGGCTATATATAGCCTTTGTTAATCCGGCGCCCTGGAAAGGGGGCGCGCCGGATTTAACGGCGCCGGGGAACGAGTCCCCGATTGAATTAGCGCGCCGGATTTGGTGGCGCCGTATTAAGCGGCGCCGATGACCCTTCACGCGCCGTTTTAACTTGTTTGCTCGGCGCGGGTCAGCCGATGGGTCCGGGGATGGTTCCGAAAGTTCCCGTTGACTGTTCCTCTCGCCCTGGTCCTTGGAAAACCTTGACGGGGCGTTGACGAAGTTCTCGGCATGATGACTGGCCTTAATCGGAACTTCGTGTGCGTTCGGCTCGAGCATGCGGGTTTTCCGCTCACATGGTCTTGACACCGTAATTTGGGATGCCGGGCCGGCTTCACTTGTATTTGTAGCTTTTTGATTGCTTCTTCAGGGATGATCCCGAATACTCTCCCGAGCTCCCGGGTCTTGCCTTAGCGGCTGTTCATTGAAGCTGAGCATCTTTCATTTTCTTCTTTTCTATGGTCTCATCTTTTGTTCGGCTTCCGCCATTCTTTTTCTTCTTTTCTTTCTTTTCTTCTCTGTCGGCACAGGAGCACCTGATCAAAACTTAAGACCTACAGAAGCAGAAGTTAGGAAATGTTAGGAATATTTTCAGTGTCAACAAATGCCCCCCACCCGCGGGTGTCGCGACAGAGGGACGAAAGAGCGGGACGTGCGGGTGCAACCCATGGCCCGTTTGAAAATATTGCATGGATCCTTTTTATTATTCATTCCTTTTATTTATTCTATTTTCATTTATCATCATTCATTTTTCATTTCGTCATTCATTTTTATTATCTCTCTTTCTTTTATATATAGCCTCATCCAAGCATGCAGGCACTCAATGACCACAAGCATAGGATAGCTATGTAGCATAGTTCCCCTATAACAGGGATAGGATAAGGACAACGCCCACGATTCACGGACAGAGTGCGGCTCACGAAGCACAACTAAGGGAGATGTGCATACGTAAAGGGGACACTGCATAGAACGTACGCGTAGCATAAATCACAATCTACACCCATGACTATTCCTCCATAGTGAAAGTGCAATTATATGGGTAGTGAACCCTAGACATAGGGATGTGCAGACGTTCTGCGTAACACTGGAGGATTACTTTATCGCCTACACATACATTCGGGGCTCTCGACTTTTGGTAGCTTCGCACAACCCCCTTTTATTTCTTAATTTCGGGTTTCACCGTTCGGCGCGAGTTTCCTCATATGTCTCAATGGGGATTCCCGGCTACTAGGATTCGTCATATATTATGATACTATTGTGGATTTCACCGTTTGACGCGAGTCTCCTCATATGTCTCAATGGGGATTCCCGGCTACTAGGATTCATCCTATATTATGGTTTTATGATGGATTTCACCGTTTGACGCGAGTTTCCTCATGTGTCTCAATGGGGATTCCCGGCTACTAGGATTCATCCTATATTATGATTTTATGATGGATTTCACCGTTTGACGTGAGTTTCCTCATGTGTCTCAATGGGGATTCCCGGCTACTTGGATTCATCCTTACTTTAATTATAGGGTTTGTTGCACCGTTTTCACGCAAGTCTCCTCATTTGTTTCAGTGGGGATTCCTGGCTACTTGGATTCACATTCCACTTATCACAATCATCATCATTTTTTTCCTTTCTTTTTTTTTCTTTTTTTTTTAAACGGGGGTAGGCAGCTTTTTCCTCACGATCACCCTTTACGCGAGTGTAGAGATTTAAGCGTCCATGAAGTGTTAAGAAGAATTTATGATGTCCCTATGACTAAAGACCATTGCTCACATTATGTGCGAAGTGTAGGAGTTTCGCCTAGGGTATATCATGCGAGTTGTGCTAGCAACACACCTACGACTCTTCCCCTGGCCGTATGCACTCACCGAGAATTGGTTTTTTCATTCCTTAGTGTGTGTCGTGACGCACACGTATCCTGAATCAGGGCAACGTTACTTAGCAAGGAAGTATGCGGCCTTAGAAATTTGAAGGAAGCGTGTTAATGCTATACTATAGGCGGACATGCACGTGAGACAAGCAAGCACATAAACCACGTCATGATCATCATCCTCTTTTTTTTTTCTTCTTCTTTTTTTCTTTTTCTTTTCTTTCTTTGCTCTCTTTCTTTGTCTTCCCTTTTTTTTATCTTCTTTTTTCTTTTGGTTTCTTTCTCTTTTTTTTTTTTTTTCTAAAGGGCTTAATGGGCATGCCCACAGGTTGGTGATTCTGGCGTCGGGGACCCGATGCCATGGCAGTGGAGGGAATGAGTCATATGTGGTAGTAAATCCCTAGAGGGATCACGGGTTGGTATAAAATCAAAGGAGGTCTTTTCGTTCGTTAGTTCGGACAATATTTCCGATCCAAGGGTAAGAGGTTTGTCGACTTAGACCAAAGGTCATGACGTCGAATGACTCGGCTTAGACGTAAGGTCATGACGTCAAGGGAGGATATGTAACAGGTTAGACATAGAGTCATGATGCCGTACAACTTGGCTTAGGCGTAAGGCCATGACGCCAAGGCAGAACATTTACCGGCTTAGGCGGAAAGCCATGACGCCAAACAAAGTCTTTTCCTTAGCCTGAGGTGCTCTGCCTTCGCCAATCTCGGAAATAAGCTTCGTCCCATTGGATAGGATTCATAAAGCCATCTTCCTTGGCCTGAGGCACTCCGCCATCGCCGAGCCCCAAAATTATCCTTTGTCCTACTGGGCGGGATTCATAAAACCCTTTCCTTGGTCTAGTGGCACTCCGCCCTGACCGAGCTACCTCACCTTGGTCTAGTGGCACTCCGCCCTGACCGAGCTACTTTTACCTTGGTCTAGTGGCACCCCGCCCTGACCGCGCCACCCTTTCCTTGGTCTGGTGGCATTCCGCCCTGACCGAGCTACCCTTTTACCCTGCTGACCAATATACCCATACCCATACATCCGAGGCTCGCTTAGCATGATTTATAATCACGCCGTATTACCGTCTCTTCGAGGATATTTGGTAACCGTGGAGAGGGGAACATCCCCCATGATTCTACTTCGATATCGCTCTGTCCACGGAGGGGTCGTTCATTAGTAACGAGCCTCTTATGGGCCATGAGTGAACAGCAACAGGGATTGATCCCAACAGACCAAAATCCACAGTCCTTAAGGGACTTTGTGGTGGTCGTGAGATGGGTGCCCCTCGCAGGCTGGCCCTCGGGGTTTCCCTCTCTATCGGTCGTCCCGACTTGGACGTGGTACCGACTCGGGTCGCGTGCCCCTCGTAGGCTAGCCCTCGGGGTCTTCGCTCCCGCTGTGAGTCGCGCCATCCGTCTACTTTCTGCCCACGGACTTGGTGCCCCTCGTAGGCTAGCCCTCGGGGTCTTCCTGTCCGTTCGGGTTTGCCGGCCGCCGTTGCGCCACCCGGCCTTTAGGGGTTGCTCCACTACGTGAGTACTCCCCGCTTCTCCCTGATAATCCTTTGGGATGGGGAGATGTTGCCGAAATTCCGGCTCGAACGAGTGTAAACTCGGAACAATCGCCGCGCTCGAGTATGAACCTCGCGTGAGCCCGTGATTTGACTTTGAACGGCTTGGGACCGATCCGATGAACAATCACCTCAATCAATTTTCAAAATCTTCCAAAACATGTTAATAAGTCCATAAATAAACCAACGAAACTCATGTTTCCACGAAATCAGGCTGAATCGGCGCGATAACGCCTTAAAACGGCGCGCCTTAAAACGGCGCGCCCTTACCGGCGCGCCCTTCCCGGCGCGCCCCAATCAGGCCGCGCCGGTTTAACAAGCTCCTTTCTATTTACCTACGGTTTCTGGCGCCGTTTTAACCTATTCCTACGATTCCCATGCCGTTTTAAGCCCTTTTCCTAAGCGTTCCACGCCGGTTTAACCGCGACCGTGTCGTTTTAAGGCTTCCCCTCTACACTTACGGTTCTCACGCCATTTTAAGCCCTTTCTTAAGCGTTCCACGCCGGTTTAACGGCGACCGTGTCGTTTTAAGGCTTCCCCTCTACATCTACGGTTTCCCGTGCCGTTTTAAGCCCTTTCCCTGAGCGTTCCACGCCGATTCAACCGCGCCGTTTTAAGGCTTTATTCCTCATGCTGTTTTAAATAGTCACTCTCCGAGTGAATATTAAACCGCCTTAATGGCGAACACTGCCCCGATTTTGTTAACCCAAGGGCACATCGGTATCCCCCGTAGGCTCGCCCTCAGGGTCTCCGTCCACCCGGGTCCGCCGGTCAGCGTGTCTGACCTCTCGGCCTTTAAGGAGCTTACCCCATTCCGTGGGTATGCCTCCACTTTTCCCTAGACACCCCGGGTTTAAGGGAGATGTTGCCGGATTAACTATTTGTAAAATCGAGAATATAAATAAAAAAAATGAATAATAATAATAATAATAATAATAATAAAACAAACAAACAACAACTAAACAATAATAATAATAAAATGAATGAAATGAAATGAAATAAAAAGAATAACACCGTTATCCGGCGTGCAACACAATCCTCGCGCCGTTTTAACGAAACCAAAAAGCATGCAACCCAAAGCCACCCGCGCCGTTTTTAACATCTTATAGGAACCACGCCGTTTTACCTGTATGCACGTCCTTAACACACGCACTCACGTTACACACATTCTTAAACAAAGAAACACATGCAAATAAAACTATGCATACACTTCACGTAAATCACACCCATATATTCATATGCATGCCATCTCTTATACAATAAAAAAGGGGGAAAGCTATACAAAAAGGGGGTGAAATAGAAAGATAAAGAAATAATAAGATGTTAATAAAAAAAATAAATAAATAATGGTTAAATAAATAATAATAATAAAACAACAACAACAATAATAATAAAGGAATAAAGGTGATAAATAAACAACAACAAAAATAATAAGAATAACAATAAAAAAATGATAACAAATAATTAATTAATGAATAATTGTCAAATAAATGTCAAATAAATGTCAATAAAAGGAATAAAAATGCATGCATCCAATATAAAAGGATAATAAATAAAAGAAATAAAAGAAATAAACAAATAATAAATAAAGTACATTCATGCATTTAAAAATAATGACAAGAATAAATAAAGAATAACTAACATGATCATGTTCACTCCGGAGCTCTCACCTCCTCTAGACCCCGGGCATGGGAATATTGATGACCCCCTGACAGGTCGTACCTAGATCTCGGGGTTAACCCCATTATGGTCACGGCATGATCTTGTCCTGGGCCGATAAGCCGTTGTATTCAATTCCTTTTTGACCGGGTTTTAACCGTGTCCCTTCATTTCTCGAATATCAAATTTGCCATACTCTGGCATACATTGTCCCGATGATACACGAGTCTGCCCGAATACGGTCATACTCGGCCCACCCCAGGCCCATATGTATGCACCGTAACGCTATGTGCAGTCTCAAAATAAAAAGGCAATGACTAATCGACAACCCTGCGAGTGACAGGGATTGCCAAAGTCTTCCTTAAATTTACAAATAAATGACTAAATAAGCAATAAACAATAACACTAATCACCTTGCATGCCTGCATGATCTGACTCTCCGGTATATCGAATGATGATTAGCGGAAAGTCGGGTTACGCCCGACCGGAGGTTCTCACTATGTGTAATGATGGTTCTCGGATCTAAGTTCTCCGCCCTGTACCGGGAGCCGGCCTAATAAACAAATACTACCATATTGTGTGCTTACATGCAATCACATCTTTGCATAATCTATGGGCCTCATGGCCTCTCTATTTTGGCGATTAATCAAGGGTTTCCTCTCTTCTGGGGAGGTGTAATTAACGTCGTAGCCTTCATGGTACGGCGGGTTTTGAGTCCCGACACGATCACCCATAATCGTCTGGTTAGTCGGACGGTGCGCATAATAAATTTGTCACTCAGTGACTGGCACGCCCATGCAAATAAACCTTTAATAAATAAACCAAATAAACCCATAATCATAATAAAAATATTCTTAATAAAAAAATCATCTCCCACAGTGCAGTGAATGCCGGAGGACCTGGACTTCCATGTATACTCCTATCATGCATAAGATGGATGATGAATGGGGGAGGACCTACATATCCAAATGTAAACCTGTCGTGCACTGGTCCTAGTGTGTATATGACACAAATGAGACGACTTGACTTACTAGCCCTACCAGATGAAGCAAAATGTTGTGACACATGCATTCCTATCAAGATGGTCCCATCGTTAGGTGGGGGTTGATTTGGGGGTTTCCACTCATGGGGGTCGAAGGGGTCCCAGAAAGTGGACATCTTAGGATGGGTCATTTCCTCATTTCCTAGGTGGATGTCACCCTTGGTCATGGCTCTCATAGTGTGGGCTAAGTTTTGGAATGGGTGGGTTAGGTTCAACATGGTGGGTGAGGGTAGGAAAAGGTGGGTGGTGGTTAAGGCGACTAGGTCCCATGGGTTCATTGGCTTCCATTGGGAGGGATCAAAGGGGTCATGGAATGGGTTGCCAAGGAAGAGATATTCTATGTCCTCAAGGTCCTCAAATGATGGTGAGTCCTCCTCCTCTAATGAAGTAATTGAACCGAAGTCTTTGGCGGGATGGTTGGCCATGAATGGAGGGCTTGGCATTCTACCCGAAATAAGCAACTCTAATTCGTGGATAGCATCGGACTCATCGGGTGTAGGGAGGAATAAAAAAAGGTCGCTAGTGTAGCAACCCACAGTGTAAATTGAGGAGATGGACCAGACACATAGGTGTAGGAGGTCAAAGCTCTTAGGTCGGTCGGCCACTGTGGTCAATATGCCAGTTAACTCCATTTGCCAAGCTATACCCTTAAGAAGATCCCCTAATGTTTCCACTTGATAGGATGATTGGATTGTGGTGTGATAGGTGGATAAGGGTACTATGGGGAGGTGTTGTTCCACGGAAGGGTAGGCATGGGGCAGGATAGGGTGAGCCCGGTTTTCCACTAGCCATCTAACCAAGGGCCCACTTATGATAAGTTCACTCCCAATTGGCGGGGGTGGCATGAAAGGTGAAATTTCTTCCTCGTTTTGGCCATGAATTTCCTCCAAGGTGGGGAGTGGTTCTGGGGTGTTCCCTACTAGGGGGTCGGGTGTGGGGATCATGGTTTCCTCTACCAAGGAGGTGAGTAGGTCCTTTGTAGGTGGGGTGATGATGACTGGCATATGGCACTCTTGGGGTGGTGGGTAATGGGGGACTTGGGATAGGATGGGGAGGGGTAGTAGTGGAGGCCTAGGTTGGGCATCTTGTAACTCACGGGGGAGGGTGCACCCATTTAGGGTCAATGGGTTTTCTTTGGGTAGAGATGAGTTCTCTTGACTCAATTCTTGGCATTGGGCTTCATATTCTCCTTCCCAATCTAGGGGAGCCTCATGGACTTTGGTCACCTCCTCAAGTTCCCTTTGGATAGGGGTAACTATTTCTTCAGTTAGTGTGTTGGACATCTCTCGTGAAGGGCATTGATGGATGAAGTGTCCAAAGCCTCTACACTTAGAGCATTGTTGTCTATTTCCCTGAGTGGTCTCACCCACACTTGGCCCATTGGAACTCTCTTCTCGCCGGGGTATGGGTTGACTAGGGATGACCTTTGTTGGATGAGGGGTGGGAGGAGGATTTGTGGGCCGAAATGGGGTACTTCTGTTTGGACATGGCATGGGTGTCTTCAGGAGAGGGTCTAGGTTGGGACGGGGTCCCATGTTATTGGCATCATCCGGTCGTGGAGTGAACCTAGGAGACCTAGAGAATCGCATCATTCTTGAGGATTGGTTGTCCAGGTTATCCCGGGGACGTCTCTCCTCACGCCCGTAGTGTTGGGACCTCTCATAGTAATAATAAAGATCATAGTCTAACCCTTTCCTATCAAACTCATCCCGTGGAGGCAAGACTCTAAGGCCATAGCTCCTAAGTGGGGATTCATTGGCTTCCCATCCAAATTCATCCCGAGGTGACCAAGCTCTAGGGCCGTGGTTCCTTTTTGCTTCAATCCGATCAAGCCGGGTGGTGAGGGTATCTAGACAGTTATGAAATTTATTGATGACAACGTCAAATCGGTCCATGGGTACTTGGGGCGTTTCCCTAGGGTGGTCATGCAAGGGGCGTTGGAAAACGAGATGCAAGGGAGACCCAAATGCCAATGCCCTAGGACTAGACTCGTAGAGACAAGTCTAAAACTTGCTCTGATACCACTTGATGTGACACCACTAGGGAAATGCAGCAAAGAGACAAGGGCCCTCGGACCTACTACGCAAACACAATCAATTTTGAGCAGGGGTTGCGTAAATCGCCGAATCGCCGTTGCACACACGAACCCGAGGTGACTCGGTAATGCCGAGTGGAGGTGGTGGATCAAGACCCTGGCTGGTTGAGGGCCAGCAGGGGTAAGGTTGCCCTCCCGAGGGTAAGATGCCCACAACTAAGGGGGCTGGCCGGGTGCCAAGTGGGGCACTGGGTCACTCTCTCTTCACAAACCACGGTGACCACACGGAAGTGGAGTACTCCGGGGCCGGGCGCTCTCTTTCGCGTCCAACGGAGCAATTTCGCAGATATTAAAAGAACAAGTACTGATAATGGGAGCAAGGTTTTGAGCTTACCCTGGTTGGTTTGAAGAAACCAACCCCGTTCGGAGACGATGGGCGAGCGGGGAAGTGTGGGTTCCCCGCACACTGTGTCGATGTAGCTTGAGTCCTGCTAAATAGTACATGCACTACACCTCACGCAGGAGGGTGGATCTCGGGGTAGGGAAATGGGCTTACACACAAACACTACCTCCACACAGGGAGGGGCGGTAAGCCGGCCAGGCGGGAAGGAAAGAGGGTTAGAACCGGAGCCGATACGCCTCTTCGGGGTTCTGCCCGCCAGATTTTCCTGCTGATAGGTACTCACTGTCGGCGATGTTACGATCGCTCCCGGAGTTGAAAGTGGACAAGACCAGCGCAAAAATGTCGGGGACTGACCCAGGATGAAGCCTGAATTTTTCTGGCACCAGAAGTCGTAGTCGCTGGTCGGGAAAGTCGCTGGACCGGCGCTGCTTTGCTCTGCTTCGGACTGAGTTATGGTTGTGACAGTAGGTTGGTGATGGCGTCACGATCGCTCCCGTGATCCAATTGGAGCAGGACCAGGACGGTTGCGAGCGTGGCCGCGTCTTCTTCGATCAGAAAGAAAGAACGGTACCGGCGGTGGTCGGGGTCGAGAGTAGTAGCCCGAGAAGTGGGAAGATATCGGGGCAGACCCTGACTGACCTGGATGGCGTCCCGGTGGTAGAAAAATTGGTACAAATAGTTCCGAACTCCAAATGACGCTCCGCTGGCTGGGTTGGATAGGGGACCGGTGGAGGATCGTCCCGGCCAAGTGGCGAGCCAAGGGGAGCCAAGGTGTGGCCGCAGGAGCTTCTGAAAGTTGCTACTGGTTGCAGTCTGGACCAGGTCTGCGCAGTCTGGGGAGAAAGGTTCTCCCAGTCAGCCCCGAATTCGGAATGGAGCGGGACCACCTCGCCTGCGAAGGCGTCTGGAGGACCTTTCCGGCGACATATGGTACACTCCCAGGGACGCCTGGATGTGAGTGTGGTCAGCGCTGCAACAGGCGGGCAGAACTGTGGATCTGCAGTTCCTATCTAGAAGGTATAGGGTGGGGTGAGTGGAGGGGGTTTTGGGTGGAGGGTCTAATGGCTTTGGGAGGGGGTGAGGCTGTTGACGGAGGGCTGGAGCTTGGGGAGGGGAGGGTCGATGGTGGTGGTGGGTGGTAGCAGGGTGGGAGAGAGGGGGCGGATCTGGTGAGGGGAGTGGATGGGGAGGTGGGGGCACAAATGGGTTTGAGGGAATGGGGAGGGTTTCCTTTGGATTTGAGGGGTGGGTTAATGGATGGGTTAATGGGGGCCTAGGGAATGGGAAGGGTTGCCTTGGGGAGGGGAAGGGGTGCTTGGGAGAAGGGATTCTCCCTTGGGAAAATGAAAGGTTGTATGGGGAAGGGGAAAGGTTGCTTGGGAGAATGGAGAGGTGCCTAGGAGAAGGGGATTCCACCTAGGGGTTGGAGGGGAATTAAATGGGAGGTATGGGGAAGGGGGAGGGGTCTTAATGAGAGGTGAATGGGGAGGAGAGAGAGAGAATTTCAAAATTGGGGTGGGGAGGAGAGTGAATGGGGTTCGCCCCCTTTAGAGAGAGAGAGAGATAGAGATAGAGAGAGAGCTAGAGAGAGAAGGAGGCACAATTCTTGTGGATAATTTTCACTCAATAATTCATGAGTCTTCTCCAAGTGGGGTTGGAGTCCTATTTATAGGGATCCCAACATTTACAAAAAGTCCCTGAGATAAGTGCTAATAACAAATAACCAAAAGAGGTGGGGATGGGGGAGGGCACCCCTGGGCTAGGCCCACCTAATTGGGCCCATAAGACACTCTAACCCATCATGATGAACACAAACTTAGGTAAATAACATAATAACCTAGGGACTTGACTCAAAACAAAGGAAAATTACATCAAAATGACTCAAATAAAAGGAGATAATACACCAAGATGACCCAAATAGCAAGCCCAAGTGTCGAAGCGGACCCGTCCAGTCGTGGAGCTGCATCCTACCCATCTCCGGGAGAGAGAAAGGTGCCGAGCCAGAGGGAATCATGGGTGATGTCCCCATCAATGGTGCACCAGACAGCTGGCGACCAGGGTTGGACTCTTGGGTGAGTCGTGGTAGCATCGAGCCTTCAGAGGCTCCATCTTCTTTGTAGCTCCCTCGACGGGCTCCGAGGGTTCCACCTCCAGCATATCCACAAAGGCTAACCCCAAGAAGTTGGGGAAGCCAACAGCAGCAGGGAAGTTGTCGAACACCATGGGCACCGCCAGGTACCCTAGCGCATGACCGGCCACTATTGAAGGGCCGAAGCCGACGCTAGTCAGTCCAGTTGTTGTCGTCATCGTTCGCCTGCCAAGAAAAACAAACCAACGATCAGCAACCTTTGGGAGGGCCTCGAAGCCCGAGTATCTCGGCAAAGAGATGAAAGGTGACACTGGTCCCACTGGGCATGCCAGACTGTTTCAGCGATGGGTTCGCTTCCTTGTACTTTGTTGAAAATTATTATTATTTTTGTTTTATTGGTGGGTTTATATGGTTTATTTACGTGTCGATCAACCAATTAATTAGCCGGTAATTAACTGACTGATTGACTGCGCAGGCGTGCCAGTCACATTAGTGACGAGTTTATTATGCGCTCATTCTGACCCGTACATGGGCGAGAGTGAGATTCGGTTGGGACCAGCAGTCCGCCACACCATAAAGGCTACGACGTTAATTACATCCCCAGCGAGGAGGGAAAACCTTTGCTTAATTACCGAGATGGTGGGCTGTCGATGCCGGAATAGAGATGCGAAGGAATAAACGTGACGAGGTCACATGAGATGTTTCTATCTATCATGCAAGAGAGGCATGGTTCATTAAATTGGAGACCCTTGGTACGTGGCGGAGGACGTAGGTCCGAAGACCACCATCGCGCATAGTAGAGACTTCCGATCGGGCGTAACCCGGGCTTCCATCGGTGCCATTCGATATACCTGAGGGTCCATGCAGGTAGGCACGCATGATGTTCATGATTATGCTAAGCATGGCAATAGAGTTGTAATAATGATCAGTGATCAATCAAATTTATTAGCCTCCACCGAAGGGGTACGGAAGTGGTAACATAAGCATGATAACGAAAGCGAAACGCTAATGGACATGGTAGTAAAAGTATGATAGTAAAATAATCTGAGCTTGAATAGCCCTATCTTATTCAATTTATTATTGATTAGAGTCATTAATCTCGACCACAGGAGACGAGGATCGCTTCGAGGGCGAGTGAGTGATTAGAACAGTATAATGCCTCAAAACTGGCGCGGCTGCGCGTAGGGATAGGTTTCCCCGGTGCGGCCAAACGTAGGTAAACGATTCTAATACGGCGCGGCCATGAGCGCGTTTAACCCGGCGCGATGGGCTTGGGGCGCGTCAGATTAGAGCACGTCGGAAACGTGCCATTTGAAAATAAATTTTTATGAGTGTAAAGCTATTCTGGTGCGGGGGGGGTACCGCGCCGTATTAAGGCGCGCCGGATTAGGACCACGCCGCTTTAGCTAATTTTTGGTGAATTTTGAAATGATTTAAGTTTATTAAGGTTCTATTAAGAGTTTTGAAGTTAATTGAGGTGATTGTTTGTTTAATTGGAGTCCAGCGCTCCCCAGAAGTGAAATTATAAGCTAGTGCGAGGTTCATACTCGAGCACTAGGGTCCTTAACCTCAAAATGAATGTTTTATTGAAGCCATTTTATGTAAATGATCTTATAAGTTAAAAAGGATTCTGCCGAAAATTGGGTAGCATCTCCCCCATCCTTGAAGGATTGCGGGGGAGAAATGGGGTCATACTCACTCGTGGAGTAAGCCCCTAACCAGCCGGTCTGCATAGTGGCAGCCAGCAAACCCCGGTCGGACAGGATATCCCGAGGACTAGCCTGCGAGGGGCGCCATGGTTCCGTTGTGGAAACAGAGGGACGAGGCAGCTATCGATGGAAGCAACACCCTGAGGACTGGCCTACGAGGGGTGGGCAACCTACAGTGTGCACTGTATCTACCAGCGAGGGAGCATTAGGGAGAGTGGCCCCGAGGACAAGCCTGCTAGGAGCACTCGTCCTTTAGCCACCACAGGATCCCGAGAAACTGTGGGTTTAACATGGTCGGGTTGAAGACCCTGTTGTTATTAGCCCTACGGCCCATGGAAAGCGGCCATCACTCAGAAGTGGAACTCCCTTGACCGATTGGCAACTCTGTGAAGCAGTGGGGAATATCCCCCTCCCCGGGAGACTAAGACGAAACCCACGGGACTCGAATGGTTTAGTGGTTGCAGACCACAAACAAAAAAATGAAGATTTTCGACATTGATAACCTACCCGCCACGGGGTTAAGGTGTTGATGCTCACGAGACTGGATTGCCATCCACGGAAGAGAATGCAAACAACAGTCACGGAGAGAGGCAGTTGATATACAGCTGGGACGATTTATCTATGTGCGCATATACTCGAATGGCTGGAATGCAGTAGTCACAAGATGAACTCCACTATTCCGGAAGCAACCCCTACCTTCTCTGAGCAACGGAGAAATGCAAAGAGGGAAGAAGGTCGAGGTCAGATCTCGTATTAAAAC
Source organism: Amorphophallus konjac (assembly GCA_022559845.1). Taxonomy (NCBI): domain Eukaryota; kingdom Viridiplantae; phylum Streptophyta; class Magnoliopsida; order Alismatales; family Araceae; genus Amorphophallus; species Amorphophallus konjac. Next base: position 26,889,867 of record CM040123.1, on the reverse strand, counting down.
GGGCGAGACGTATGCACAGGCACAGACGCGGAGGACCCGGGGAGGGGTTATCTCTGTAGCCCATGGCATCCCAGGGCGTATTTGGAACCAGGGGGAAACCGGAATCAAAAAACTATACACGGGAGGACACCTATATATATATATATATATATATATATATATATATATATACAAAATGAGATAGCAGTGGGAGAAGAAAGCGAGGCGTTGAGCACTCAATCCACCGATACATTCATACACGCATGCCATCATCTCATCGACGAAGGAGGCTACACACATGTTACAAGTTCGGTGCCGGCATCGCGGCACGGCCATCGTTTTACTTATAGGGAAGCTCACAGGAGAGCAACAAAGAGAAAAGATGGCGAAGAAAGGGGGGGGGGGTTGGCTCATATCATCGCCAGCCCGCCCCTCTCGCTTACATTCAGTTGAGGGGAAGCAGTCAGGGGGTAGACAGGAAACGCAGACGATCCACCTATTCGAAGAACAGAGTATCGGGACGACTCCTTTTTCTCTGGCTCCGGAGGGCTTCAGGCAGAGGAAGGAAGACGGCCGCGAAGGATGCTCAGAGAGATGCTACTTCACTCGCAAGAAACCCTCTCTCCCTCGAAGGCGATTGGCTCTCAGACCCTCTCTCCCTTTTTTTAATTCTCTTCTTCTTTCGAAAATCCCCTTCGCCTTCCCTTCTTTTTTTTCTGTTTTCGAATGGCCATTTATATAGGGACCATTCGAAGTTTAATCCGACGTGGGAAATGGCGCGCCGGGGAAGGAGCATTCTGAAGCTTTTTGCGCGCCGGAATAGAAGGGCGTCGGATAAGGGGGCGCGTCGGTTTAGGGCGCGCCGTATTAACATCTCTCGCTCGCCACGGGTTTACCGGTGAGTCCGGGGATGGTTCCGGGAGCCGCCGTGAACATTCATCTTGCCGCCGTTCTTCGAAACCTTGACGGGATGCCTTGCCGAAGCTCTCAGGACGACGTATGGCCCTTCTTAGAACCTTGAGTATCTTTTGTTTGAACACGCGGGTTTTCCACTGACACGGCTTTCGGCACTATGATCCGTGCTACTGGCTCGGTCTGGCTTGTGCTCAAAGCTTCTTGGAGGGTGGGATAACACCCAGGATAGTTCCGCCCAGGCCGGGCGATCATTCGGTCACTAACGTGCCCAACTTGGCGGGAAGCCATACTCGTGCCGAGTAACTGGGATCTTCCGCCGACAGAGCCTTCGGTCCTCCGTTCTGAAGAGCCAAGGGCATTCTTTCATCTCAGGAGAGTCTTTTATGAGGTGGCTGGCCACCGGGCAGACCGTCGTCCTTGGTCGGACAACGGGTGTTGTGTATGCGGCACGACGGAGTCGATGTCGGTTCATTGGGCAGGCTTGGTCGCACTGTCGGTTGGTTGTGAATTCATCTCGATTCTCCTGAGGTGAAGTCCCTAATGTTCTTACAGGGTGACCTGAGGCTCTGGCAGCTTGAGAGGGCTTTAATATGTTGATATTTATCGTCTTCTGTACTTCAGTGGGCCGTGTCATTCATCTTTGAGGCTTGATCGCCGTTAGTGATATTTTGAGTGCCAACAACTACAGAGGACAGAATAGAATCCGAATTTTGCAAAGATTTTTAGGTGGGGTAAACAAACTCCTAAAATCATAAAAAAAATGTGGAGAAGGTATTTGGTGGACAGAAATTTTAGTCCAAATTCCAGATCGATCTAAAATTGGAGATGGGATCAAAAAGGCGAAGAGGTGGCCTGCTGGAACACCGATCTGCACAAGGATAGATTGTGTAGATCTAGGAGATTTAAATGGAACGGGGGCAAACAAAGGGGGATCGACTTGAAAATTTTTGTGGAGAGTGGGAACAACGTGGGGAACTCACCCTCCAATTTTTAGCTCGATCAGATCTACGGATTGAGAGCTAAAAATTGAGCTTCATCTTGCTGGATGGCGGTGGATAGAACGGGGACGACGAGGCGGTGGTGGTGCGACAGTGGCTCGATGGCGGCAGTGGCGGCGGTGCTAAGCTTCTCACCCACTAGAGGATTGATATGGAGGTATCACACCTCAAGAAGAAGAAGCTTTCTCAGCTGTAATGGGGTGGAGAGGAGAGAGGAAGGGGGCGCCCTTGGGCTATCTTGTGCAAATGCAATTTTTCACTCAATAATTCTTATGAAAATAACAAAATACATGGGTTATATAACTCCAACTAAAAGACCTAATTACCCTCAGATCTAGGGTTAGGGAGGGGCACTTAAGGGATAGGATAATTTCTCCCATGTGGTCAAAAAATAACAAAATAAAAAACTGCATAAAGGGGGGGGGGGGGTGCGCCCTCTTCTTTAAGAAGTCAAATTGGCTTTGTCTTCTACTTGGTCCAAGTCCTCCCATGGACCAAAGACCAGCCCAAGTGGGCCCTAGAACCTAGGTGGACCAATGGGAAAGAAGGTGGGGGTCTCGCCGGGCCAACATGGCCTTTTTGCAAAGAAACCCACTAATTCCTAAGGACTAACCCAATGGCTTATAATGCCTTACAATTGCAAACCCAGTTAACTCAAGGATATAAATGCAAATAAGAAAAGTTAGTGGTCTTGCTCTGATGTCCCCATCATTTTTTGGGAGTGATTCCCACTTCTATCTCTTCCTCTGGGTACCAGGTTCGATCACCGTCGCCGCTGCCTCCGTTCGTGCCGCCATCAAGCCACCACAGCCATCTCTCCGGCCTGTTGTCCTGAGTTGCGACCTGCAGAACTGAAGGTGAAAGAAATGGCTGTAGCTCCAGATCCGACCGTCAGATGGAGCTGAACTTTTGATGGTTAGTTCCCCCAGTTCTTCTTTACTTCTAGTTTAAATTTCACGCAGATCAGAGTCCATTTGAGTCCCTTCCCAGTCATTTGTTTCCACCCCTTGTAATCTGCCAGTTTGCAGATCTGCGGGATAGTCACCTAGAGTTCTATTTTTCCCACCCCCAAAACACGTCATAAAAATCCCAAAATATTTGTGTGTCATCCTCACGCCCCCCCTCTCCCATAAAAAACCCAAACCCTAAATCCACCATCTCCCGGACGGTCAAAATTCTTTCTCAGGCATAACCCGATCTGCCCTGTGAGATCTGTCTTCCGAGACAGAAATAGTTGACGTGTTGCAGAGGTTTTCATTTTCAATCCAACCGTTGGATGGGCCTGAGTTTCCAATATATTGAAGCCCTCTGAGTGCACTTCACAAGGTGCTAATTTTGCCCCGATCCGACATCGGATCTACTCGTGGCGGTAGTTTTCGTGGAAGCACGCAGTCCTGCTCCGAACCAGGCCAGCAAGGAAGGTGACCGTAGAAATCCGCAATAAAATACGCCAGAGAAGATTCAGCAACGGCCCCTCCCAGGGGTCGACCAGGGACCCTCTGCCATCATCCTGGTGAACCGCCGCCTTCAGAAGCTCTTCGGAGGTCGATGTCCCTTTGGATGTCCTTGTTCGCTGTCCTACCGACCAGCAATTCGCAGAACCGGAGCCGCTGCCCGCAACCGCCCGGGACTCGCCACCTTGCTGTCCGCCAACCCAAGTTCGGTGCTCCTGGTGTTATTGTGTAGCCCTTTGCCTCCTTGTGTGGAGTGGGCAATAAAAAATCACGGCTATAATTAAATTTTATTACTGTATCGGGAGTTACAGAACTTGGCCGAGACGTCTTCCCCAGGTCCTGAGCGTGAAGGTGCACTCGCCACCCTCTTTGTCGTATTGGCTTATTTAGTATAAGTTCTATTTACCGCTACATGTTAGTAGTTTATTTGATAGCTAGTTAAATTTAGTCATTGCTATGAGTTGTGAGTGCGAGGCCCATCCCGTGACTCATTCTGAGCATGAGAGTGAGCTGACCACCCGAGACTCAATGCTGGTTTCTCAACCATGCAGTTCGACACATTTCCCTCGCTGGGGACGATCGTGAGCGAGTACTCCTTGTTTGAGGGCACGCTTGCCTCTTCAGGAACTACGTAGGGTGCCGAGCCATTTGTATCGTCGCTGGTCGCGTCGTCTTTGAGTCGTGTCGTCACCTAGAGGCTCAGGTTCGCAACAAGTCCGAGTCGAGTCTCATTGTCATCCCGCATCACCCTGCTCAGAACAAAATCCCTAGTAATCACCTTGTCTTGCCGGTGGGTTGTTAGTCATGTGGTCCGGTGACTTTGCTACCTTGTCGAACCTCTGGCCTCACCATCTTGTCCATCCGGTGGCTCATCCACTTCGTGTAGTCCTGAACCAGTGGCCTCACCCTTAGTCCAACCGGTGGCCTCACCCTTAGTCCAACCAGTTGCCTCACCCTTCGCTGCCATCCGGTGGCGCTTCCCCCTTTCGCTTGTGATCCGATGGCCTAGCCACCTTTCCCACATCCTTGATCCGGTGGCATCCCCGCCCGCTTGTTCCGATGGCGTCCCTACCTCCTCGATCAGGTGGCATCCCCGCATCCAGTGGCTCAGCCACCTTAATTCCTGATCCGGTGGCCCTGCCACCCTCTTGATCCGGTGGCCTGCCCACCTCACCTCCTGATCCGGTGGCCATGCGGTAGACACGCCATTTCTAACAATACCTTGGGTAAATCTCATATTAGAATATGACGCCCTGTAGTGGCTTTCACATTTTGAATCACTTAGTGCTTTCCTTTCTTTGGGTTTCTTTCACTTTTTGAGCGGGGGAACATGACGTTTCTTTTGACGGGGTCTGAGAGGAAAGCCGCCTCACTAAGGAAATAGTGCAGCGCGTGGAAGGCGCCGCTCCCAACTGGACGTTCCGAAAGAATCCGAACATAAAGGCGTCTAACGGTTGGATGACGACGGCTTTCCGGTGCCGATCTGGCGGAGTTTGTTTGAGGCATCTGGGACCCTAGACGCCTCACTTTGAGGCGTCTGGGGACGAAGACGCCCCCTTGATTCAACACCCAGACGGTGCCGATCCACCACTTGGTTTGACGTTTCGGAAGAATCCAAAACGTAACAATGTCTTACCGATTAGATGCGCCCTTCGAGAGTCACGGTTACGCGCCGAAACCACTCGCTTTCTCCACTATCGACAACTTTTGACGGTGATTCGGTGGGTGTAAATAGGCGTGTCTGGGGTCCTAGACGCCTCAATATTGAGGCGTCCCAGAGGTTAGAAGCGCCCATAATTGGAAATTATAAAAAAAATAGTTGAGGTGTCTGGGACCCAGGACGCCTCAACATGGAGGCGTCCAGGACCCCAGACGCCTCCATGAAATTTCCCCTATAAATAAAGTACCCCCTCCCTCGAAGGGAGAGAGCTTCAAATCCGATAGAGGAGAGAGAGACTCTGCCGGATCCCTTTCCTAACTCGTGGGCTTTTGCAGGAGGAGGTTCTGTCAGATTTTCGGGTGCCCGAGCTCACGAGAGGAAGGCTAACTCCATCCATCGTGCTTCCATGTCATCCCTACACTGTCGAAGCTCTGTCGGATCCCACCATCGGCATCTTCAATAAGCCATTCTCTCTCACTCTCTTTTGTCATTTCCGCCGCATGCATCATCCCGTCATCTGTCATCTCGCTTCATAAGAGAGATCTATTTTTATACACGTTTGCATAATTTTCCATTCATTATAGCATTTTCCTCCTACTCGTGCCCGAGAGAGGTTTAAAAACAACACCAACCAGGTGTGTGTCTCGTCATGATTTCACAATTTTTTATCACAAGGGGCTAATACTACACTGCCATTTTCTGATTCGTTCGTTATCTGTCTGTTTCCTCTTTTGCAGGGGTAACCAAGGAAGGCCCTCTCCATCGACCGGCCGAAGGGAGGGGAAGAAGCAACCCGCTATTTCCTACTTTTGAGGTAAGCGCGATCACCCTTCTTATTTTTGGGTCTCCGGCCCCTGGCGATCACATCATATCTTCGAGGCTGCGGCGAGTCACTTCCCGCTATGGCCATTTAAATTTCTGTCATTTATATCTTGTGTTATTCTCATAACTGCGATATCTTCGAGGCCGCGGCGAGTCACTTCCCGCTATGGCCGTTTAAATTTCTGTCATTTATATCCTGTGTTATTCTCATAACTGCGATATCTTCGAGGCCGCGGCGAGTCACTTCCCGCTATGGCCATTTAAATTTCTATCATTTATATCATGTGTTATTCTCATAACTGTGATATCTTCGAGGCCGCGGCGAGTCACTTCCCGCTATGGCCTTTTAAATTTCTATCATTTATATCCTGTGGTATTCTCATATCTTCGATATCTTCGAGGCCGCGGCGAGTCACTTCACGCTATGGCCGTTTAAATTTTTGTCATTTATATCATGTGTTATTCTCACATCTTCTCATATCTTCGAGGCCGCGGCGAGTCACTTCCCGCTATGGCCATTTAAATTTTTGTCACTTAAATTCTGCACCATTCTCATCCCCCGAGGTCGCGGAGAGTCATTTTCCACTATGGCCGTTTAATCCCCATATCTTGTTACGCTGTGTCTATTCTGCACACCCCGCCGGAGTAATCTCCCGTGGTGGTTTTTCTGCTTCTCTCCTTCTTTCTGTGTCGTAGCAAAACGAGCCCGCGCACTCCGCTCACCGTCGCGTTCCGCGTGACGTCGCTCACATCTTGACGGTGGGACGTCTTTCACTTTCTCTAGGTACCTCTTGCGATTTCGGCATCGCCGTATGCTCTTACACCCGGCACCCACCTGTGCCTCTCCTTATTGCGCCCTCGCACGCTACAGTCTGTAGATTATGGAAATAACCCACTAAAAATAAAAGAAAGAATATAAGGGAAAGGGGGACTAGAAAGAGAAAGGGGAGCATGCGTAGGATGCTAAAGGGAAAGGTGATCGCCAGAGACGCGAGGGCCTCAAAGATATAACAATAAAGAATAGGAGGGATCGCGAAAAATACCTTAAAAGAAGCGGGGGAGATTGTGAGTGCACCTTCTCTTTCTATCGGCCGACCGATGAAGAGAGTTCTTCTTACCTTGATTACACTTATTAGTGTTTGGCCTTTAAACTCCTATGCAAAAGGGTAGGTAAAAGATGATGTATGATGAAGAATATAGGGAGATTTGCAAGTGTTGCACTAAGGAAGATGTGCTAGAGTGCACAACATGAGAAGATCTCAATATTGAGATAAAAAGAAATAAAAGAAGAATATGATATGATGCATGCAATTAACTAAAGCAAAAATAAGAGATATGAGGGGGAAAGCTTAGTGGTTTTCTCCAATTTGGCTTCAAGATCTTCAAGGGAGGAAGAAGAACTCCATGGATGAAGCTTGTAGGTTCATGGGAGCCTCCTCCTTGAGCCTTCAATCTAGTAGCACCTCCCATTGGATTGATATTGATAGCTTTTACACACGGGAGAGAGGGGTCCTATTTATAAAGGTGAAATTCGGAGTTTAATTCTAAAAAAATAGAAAACCATGTTTTAATGGGATTTGGAGGGAGATATTTATTGGGCAAGTGTCCTGCCAACCTTAGAAAGTCATAGGAACCCTTTCCCAAGTGAAAAATGAGGTTAAAGTGAGGAAGGGAAGTGAAATTTGAAGTCTAATTTCATAAAAATTAGAAAACTGAGTTTTTGTGGGATTTGGAAAGGGGGATCCTTCCTCCAAGTGTCCTTACAATATTAGGAAGCCATAGGAACTCTTTCCCAAGTGGAAAGGGGCTCAAAAGGGAGAAACAAGAAGGTTCTACCGGAGTTCAGATTTGAAGAAGAATTGGCGACCACTCAGACGGTCGCTATTTAAAAGGGCGCCCACGCGAAGCGTCGCTAATTCCAAAGCATTTCAAGACGGATTCGGACTTTCTAAAATTTAAAAGAATTAACGACCATGAGGTGGTCGTTATTTAGAAATTAATACGAGTTTCGGACGGAGTTAAAACCTCAAAATATGGCAAGGGAATTGACGACCTTCCGAACGGTCGCTATTTAAAGAAATGACGACTTTCTGGAGTGTCGCTAATTCATAGATTTCGAAAACGGCCAAATTAAACTCAGCTGGAAATGGGCGCCCCCTGCCTGGGCGCTATTTAATGGGCGCCCGGGACAAGGGCGCCATTTCTTGGAAGGGCGCCCCCTGCCTGGGCGTTATTTCTTGGAAGGGCTCCCCCTGCCTGGGCACTATTTAAATGGCGCCCGGGTCCCTGCCTCTAATTGATTCAAGGCCCAAAAAAATGGAGAAAAAGCTCAGAAAAATCTGAAAAAATAGGAAAAGCTGTGTGAAAGCTTTCAAGAAAAGAGAGGAAAACCACTCAAATAAGTCAATTTGAAGGTCAAATGGGGCATCGCAGTGCGATAGGAGATATGCTCAAAATGATGTCAAATTTGACGTGTCTACAACTGCTCCGCCTTGGCGTCTACTTTGCAAGGGAGTGACACGGAGTGGAATGGAATAAAATGAAGTGAAGCAACATGGAATGGAATGGAATTAAGTGAGAGCGAACTGAAAAGCAGATGCCAATGTGTGATGAGACACGCAATCAACACCACCTGATAGGAATTGAATCAAAAGCTCGGAATGATGCAATCTTGAGGACATTCAATGAAAGCAACAATGTTTGGATAAAGAAGGAGTGTGCACGAGAGCACGAAAGAGATAAAAAAGTGATCAACTTCCAGCATAGTGGAAGTACCCTAGGTCACAAACCTGTAGGTTTCACCATTGGGGAGCGGTTACCAACCAATGTGGTCGTGCTGCAACCAAGGTGGATCAAAGGAAAAGGATTGAAATAAGAGGATAGAAATCTAAACAAGGGAGTTTTCAAGGAAGCGGTCCAAAATGACAACAAGGTGAACTGAGGACACAATTCGGCGTGGGATATCTCCAATCTTATTTTATTGATCAATTGACCTTCAAAATGATTTATTAAAATGGTTTTCCATAGTTAATTCAAAACCTATATGAATGCATGCTGGGTTTAAAGGGAAAATTAAATCAAACAAAAATAGAATGTAATCAAGGATAATATTGTTAAGCTGCCAAGACTAAGTCAAGATACCGACTTTGTGAGCTGATATTAAGCCGAAGCCCGTTTATCCGCGCACCAACTCATAAAAGGGAACCATTATCCCCAGTCTTGGACGGCTCAACAGTCTATCCGTATGACTAAAGTTCCTCTGGAATCATCACCGTTTTTGATGGAGGGGAACTTAAATTCCAGATTTACCAAAGTCACAAGGTCCTTGATATAATCTAGTAGCGTAATAGTGTATAGTAAAATACATACAGGGGGAAGATGGTGATAGCGATAAGCATGAGGGAATTTAGAAAATGCAAGCGTCGTGGGGCCAGAGTGATGATACCCGGACGGTAGGACCAAGAGCTTCTTTCCTACGCTCAAAAATTCATTAGCCAAGATATAAAAGATAACAAGCAATGAATAAGGCGTTAAAGCATTGCAATCATAGAAGGGATAGAATTCAAGCATAAAAGCATTGAATAGCATTGAATAACATGAAAATATAGCATGTATCAAAGCATCAATAGCATGTATGTTTCATATCATGAATAGCATTCAAGCGTGCATAACGTGAAAGGCATGAATAACATTTAACTTAGATAGCATCATTAAAGCATAGATAGCATAGCATTATTGTTTGTTATTTATCATGAGGATGACAACTTGGCTAGTCACTTGAATGATCAGGATTAAGTAATGCCCAGCGGCAAGAGTGATCAAGTGAAATCAGCAGGAGTTGATTAAAAAGATTTGGAGATGAATAATCGGAGTAATGCCTAGCAAATCATGAAGATGGGATCAATTGATGTCCAACGTGGCATATCTTGAAGATATCAAACAACATAGGGAAGAATCGAAAGATAGATAGCAACGAATGGAGAGGTTTCATCCCGTGCTCTTGGTCCTTGCAAAGTTGTTGTTCCTGCAAAAGCACCATCAACAAAATATAATGTATTTTTTTTGGATTTTGAAATATGTAAATTTTTATGAGTTTTGAAAATATTTAAATTTTTATATGAATTTTTGGAAGATATCTGAATTTTTTTATGGATTTTAAAAATATTCAATTTTTATTGGATTTTTGCTTAGGAAATATTCAACTTTTTTTAGATTTTTCACATACCTTGTGACTCTCCGCGACCTCGGTTGGTCATCTCATCCGCCAACCTTTTACTCTTGCATTTGGCCGAGTAAAGAAGAGAAAATACTTTTACGCATACTCATGGCATGGCCAAAGCAGCAACAATATTTTTACCAAAGGAGATAGCTAAAGGGCACCGTGAAGTGTGTGGAATGCCCAGCTAAGGGTTGCTCTTAACAAGCGGGGAGAGAATGTTGAACTCCCAGCACGGGGTTCTTATGACCGAAGTGCTATATAGCAAGCCTAAAGGCTCTTTTCTTAAATTGACTTAATGAAAAGGCCTAAGATAAAGATCTAGAATAACACTCTTGATCATGTTAAGAAGCACTTCATTTTGAAAAACTATGCGTGAAGAATGATGAAATCAAATCATACGCAAAACGTTACCTTGCAACCTTGTAGAAGCAGCAGCTGCTGGAGGCGATCTTGATGAACATGGGATTTATCCTTAAGTGGCAGATAAAAGGATTGGAAGCCAATGTTTGAAGTGGCTTAACAAGAAAGAGTGGTATCAAGACCATACTCAAACGAACAAGGATAAAAGGAAAAGAGGTGAGGGCTAGAACTCCCTCACTAAGGTACAGAGACCCTGATCACATGAATGGTCTACAGAAGGAGAGGAAAATCAAGAAGTGGAGTGAGGACTAAAGCCTCGGAAGTAGTGGGAAAACGGGCAGATGCCCTGAGCGGTGGATGTGGAAGAAGTTGGGTCGGACCCGTGATTGGGAGAAATTAGAAGAAGAAATTGATAGATGGAAAGAGGCGGATCCGGAGGGTCCGGAGGTAAGAGAGGAGGAGAATCATGATGCTGGTAGGAATCATCCGGAGGTTCCGGAGGAGGGAAATCCCAAGGGACGCAATGCCCTGGGAAAAGGTATAGAAATAGATGATTGAAGAGGAAGAAAACAATGAAGGACGCAATGTCCTGGAGAAGTAGGAAGATGAATTGGAAGAGAGATAAGGGATCCAGAGGTTCCGTAGGAAGAAAATGCCGAGGGATGCGGTGCCCTGGGAAGAGTGGATGAAAAGGGTCAGGAGGGTTCGGAGGTTCTGGAGGGATAGCGAAAGAAGGGACGCGATGCCCTAGGAGGGGAGATAAGAAATCCAGAGGATCCGGTGGAGGAAGACACCATGGGACGCGATGCCCAGGGAGGACGGGAGAGAAATCCAGAGGATCCGGATATGGAGGTGTAGAGGGGCGCGATGCCCTAAAAGGGAGATCTGGAGATTCTGGAGGAGGCAAGTATCGAGGGATGCGATGCCCAGGGAGAATCAGTGAGAAATCCAGAGGGTCCGGATGCAAGAGTTGGGAGTGGGCGTGATGCCCTGAGGGAAATCTAAAAGGGGCACAATGCCCGGCAGGTGTAAGGGGACCCAGAGATCCCGAAGATAGAAGTGAACGTGATGGTGAATGTGAAGGATCTAGAGATTCCGGAAGGCGGGGAAGATACGGGTCCAGAAACCCAGGGGAGAAGGAATACAAATGCATGCGGATGCAATAGAATGGATGCGATGAAGACATGGAATGCATGAGATACAAAGAATATGAAGGGCGAGAAGCTGAGATCCTCCTTCTTTCCCCTGGAGTGGCCCACGAAGAATCATTGATAGACAGGAATATGGATGGTGTTGAATAGAAGGTGGATAGAATAGCGGAAGGCCCCTTAGCACCAAGATAACCGCCCCTCCATGGCAGTGAAAGTGTATAGCCAATTGGCCCAATGGATAAAGTAAAAGCTCGTGACGAAGCTTCAATAGTAAATGACAACTCCCTTAAAGAGTGAAAAGCAATAGTGTGAGAGAGTTGGAAAGTTGGGATAGGAAGCATCGTCATGCCCGAAGACTATAGTGTATGAAGAATATTGATCAAAATGGGCGTTCGCCCCTTGTATGAAAGAAAAGGTTCAAGATTTGAAAGTTGGAACAAAGGGTGCCCTGCCCGGCCCTTGGGCGGCATCAATGCTTGGCATTCTCTTCTGGCGAGCAGTGGCGGGGACTCGGCCTCTTCAACCATGCTCGACACGACAACACGGATTGACATCCGACAGATAAATTCTTGCATCTTGAATAGCACGGTCGTGGCCAAATTCTTCTTGCTCGGCTCTTGATCATCTTCGGCACAAGAACTTGAAGAGGCACACCCATTCCGAGTGGTAAAGGAAGGTGAAGCGGAGGCGGAAGGCTCCATGGGTGGTGGCGTAATGGGAGGTGTTGGAGAAAGGGTGAGTGGAAACGAAGGTTCAAACACGTCGAGCTTCTCCTTTTGCTCGGAAGCAGTCGGGGTTGGCTCGAGTACAAAAAGGGATGGATGTAGACACGCCAAAATTGACGTTTTGTTGATCAAATCTCATGTTATTATATAAATGCCCCAAGTAGACTTCAATATTCCTATAACATGAAGTTTTTCTATTTTTGTGAGTTTTTCTGCATTTTTCCTGTATTTTTGTGATTCACGACTTGATTAAGGGCGTTAATTTTAAAAGTAACGACCTGTGGTAGGGCGTTTTCAAAGAAAGGACGACCGTATGTGAGGGCGTGAATTCCTGGTGTTATCCCTTAATTTCTGGGATTATCTATTTTCAAAATAAAAGGCCTTTTATGAGTAACGCCTTCTCTCAGGGCGTGATTTTAATTAACGCCGTTATCTCAGGCGTGTTATTTGAGCTTTCAAACAAGGCAAGGTTTCGTTTCCAAAATTAAATCCAGGAAGAAACGCCCTTTCCTAGGTCGTGTTTCAAGAAGACGTCTTTGTGAAGGTCGTCAATTCATAAAAGACGCCCTATATTAAGGCGTGTTTCACTCTAGAGTCCTTCCTTTTTCAATCTTTCCCTCACAGTTCCCTGCTGTCTTTGGACTCTTGCTCGATCTTGATCCTTCCCTGGATGCCTCATTGCCTGTTCTTATCCTTCCTTGGTTTGATCACATCCGTTTGAGGCATTATAAATTAAAAACTTGACCGATCGTGCAGAAGGTTAAGCACCTTCAGTATTCGGCGGATTGAGCGCTCAGAAGTTTTTCACGGGCAAGAGCTTTCTTCATCCCTTGCTGCCTCCCTTCTCTGCATCCCTTTGAGCTACATCTGGTGCTTCATCCATCGCTGTTTGGTTTCTTCCCTTTACTGTCGCCAGGGACAGCAGGGTTCTCATCTTTTCTTCTATTTTGTTTTTTATTTTATTCATACCATCATCCCTCTGTCCTTTATATCTCTATTCCTTGTTCACGTTTTGTTGCATTTTTTTTATCATCAAACTCCCCTTCCCTTAAGTCTTCTTAAGGGGTTTTAAAAGAAAACAAAAAAGAAGGTGCGCATGTTGAGGTCTTTTCATTATTTTTATGTTAGTTTTTGACTGATACTACTGCACTTTGGCTGATCCCTTTTCTTTTACTTGTCTTTATTGTCTTTTTTTTTACAAGGTAATCAATCAAGAAAACCCACTTCGTCGGCCGGCCGATTGGAGTTGGAGGAAGAAATCCACATTTATCCCGCATCACATCTTTCACCAGGTACATGCGATCTTATTTTTTTATTGAGGTAAACCCTCTGGCGATCACAAACTCCTCCTTTTAGCACCTCGTGCTATTTTATTGCTTTCACCATATCTATTACTTCTTTTTTTTTATATATTTAAAAGTGGATTTTAAATAGATCTACAAATTGGCGATCACGGTGGGACATCCACTGTTTTCTTTGTTGATTACCATCTCCATTGGCACCCTTGTGTGCCCTTTCCCTTTTGACACCCTCGTGTGTCCTTTCCCATTGACACCCTCGTGTGTCCTTTCCCTTTAGGCACCCTCGTGTGCCCTTTCCCCTCGGTACCCTCGGTACCCTTTCCTTTGTGCCCCTGCGGCATCTTCCATTGTGCACTCTGCACACTTCCCGGATCAGTCAATTGTTGCTTATTAACGCCTTCGACGAGGGCGTCTTTTGATTTAACGCCCCTCACAGGGACGTGTTTTCGTGAATTAACGCCCCCTTCAAGGGCGTGTCTTTATTGCATCTGCTTGCATGATCTTCATTATTTTCTCGTCTGATATTTAGCGCCCCTTACAGAGACGTGTTTCATTAATTAACGCCCATCTCCAGGGCGTATGTTTCTATAACTGCGGTGTGCTGCATGCTGATTATACTGTCTGTGGAATTAACGCCCCTCTCAGAGGCGTTTTATTTATTTTCAGCGCCTTCCATCAGGGCGTGCCTCTGAGTTTTGACGCCCTCACTGGAAGGCGTCCTTTATTTATAAACGCCTAACCCTAAGGCGTGTTTTTCCTACGGTCTGTGAGCCCCTCACAGAATTTACGACAGCCACGCTGCCGTGTTTTCATTTAGTCACGACCTGCCACAGGGCGTGTCTTTCCTCTTCCTGTGAACACGACCTTTCCCAGGGCGTGTCTTTACTGTTCTTTTTCACAGATTGGCTATTATTCATTGCTTAGCATTTGTCTTGACATTATATTATTGCTTGGATCATCTTGGTTTGCTGGCTTGGTTGAGAGACCTCCTCTCTCTATCCTAGGACCCACACACCCTTCTTGGAATCGGGACGACCCTCCATTGAGCATTCCGTCTCTTTGGACTGGAAATCCCTTTTCCAAGACCTCCATAAGTCCCCGCACCCGTGGATTCCCTCACGGACGCCGGGCTGGTTGTACCCTCGAAGTACCTGGAGTTTAGAGAACCTATACGTTGTTAAAAGAGAGAAGAACCTAGTTGACCCGGAGGTTACATTTGGATCAAACTAGGTCTCATTTGGCAAAAGAGTGAACCTTCACAAATAATCCACCCTAAATTCGAACATCAAACATTAAAATCTTGCGTTTCTTGCCAACCTTGTTTGCATAAACGTAGTTGAGTGATTTGATTGTCTTGTTTGGATTGTATATTTTGTGACGGTTCCTTCATTGAACATCCTCTTTCTTAAGAATGAAGCTCCGTTCAGGTAAAACCATCAACATGTCAGACCACGGGTACTCCTATGATGATGAGAATGAGAACATATTTGGTCAATATGAGGACCCTCCTCAGGATTCTTTTTATTATGAGGGGAACTACCTTCCTCCTCACCCCCATTACTCACAAGTTCATGTGGTCGATACCACTGTCCATGAGGCGGACCCTTCGTCTCAAGTTCCATCTTCCAACACTTCGGGGAACCCTTCCCCATCCATTAATGTCTCAGATTTGATCCAAGCTCTCTCCCAGTTGGACGACTCCCAACGGCAAGCCATTCAGGCCGCCTTAAAGGGGAAATCTGTCCTTTCTTCTTCTTCTAATCCCCCTCCGGCCGTGAGTGGCCATCAAATCATTAATGACCAGGCGGTCTTGCATCCTCCCTCCTCTCGTCCGCAAACACCTACTGCGGCCATGCCGGCCCAGCAGGCGAGCTATTCAGCAGTCAGGCATCAATCCTCCCAACCTCCTCGGGTTCTACGAACGCCTATGCCACATTCTTTTATTCAAAACCAGGCCCCAGTCGAGCCCGATACCAACACTCTTTTGCTTCAGAAGCTAGCCAGCATGGAGGAGCAGCTCAAGAAGGTTACGGCAACTAAGAATGCTCCGGAAATTTCTCTTCCTACGTTGCCAGTGTTCCATTTACCACCTTCTGAAATGCCAAATTTCCGGCGATATAATGGGACCGGTAACCCCTTCATTCATTTAAAGGACTTCCGATATGAGACTTCTTTCTGGCAAGACAATAAGGCATCTCTGGCCTATTTATTCAGAAGATCTCTTGAGGGACCCGCCCTCGAATGGTTTTATTCTCTGGAGCCAGCTGATGCCGGGGACTTCGATGTTATCCAAAGGAAATTCTTGCAAAAGTACAGAGACCGGGTGGGACCTTCCCTTTCTGTTATAGATCTGGTCGCTGAGAAAATGAAGCCCGATGAAGACTTCATTATATTTGCTGACAGGTGGCGGTCTATGGCCGAGAAATTGAAGGACACATTGTCGGAACAAGAGCAAGTAAAAATGGTCATTTCTAATGCAACTCCTCAATTCCGGCACATTTTGGCCATGAATCGGCTGACAACGATGGAAGAGCTCTATGAAAGAGCTCGTTATATACAAACACAAATGAAGGATTCGCCCATCATGGGCATGTTTGAGCCGAAGCCTCGGTTGTTTAAAAAGAATATAAATGTCAACAGTGGGCCCACGACTGAGGGCACTGTCACAAACGAGCAGGTTGGCGTAGTTGGTCACCCCCACCACCAGTCAAACCCTCGACCTCCGCCATCTCCACAGCAGAACCCCCATGTTACCTCCGCTCCACAGCGCCACTTCACACCCCAACCTTCTTTTGCTCCATCACCGAGCCAAGCGCCTCGCACCGACCCTTCAGCACCACCACAATACCACCAGGTTCCCCCACCTTCCAACTATAGCCAACAACAACGGAGACCACCACTAGGCCCCAAGAGGGCTCATTATCCACCACTCCCAGAGAGTCTCCCTGACATTTTTAATGCTTTGATGGCCGCCAACCTGCTCGTCCTACCAAAAGAAAGAACGGTGTGGCCCGACAATGTTGACACATCCCGTTACTGTGCATTTCACCGCGCCCCTGGTCACAACCTTGATCGTTGTTTCCATTTCAGAGATCATATTTATGATTTGAATGACCAGGGTGGCATTAATTGGGATGAAATGAGACAAGTCATCGCCACCATGAAAGAGAGAAGGCCGCATCGGCAACAGCAAAATCAACAACAGCCAGCTCCGCAGCAAGCTCCGCCACAGCAAGCTCCAGCACCCCAGCAGGATATGGGGATTGTCCGTAATCCATTGCCGGAGCACGCTCCTAATCAACACGTGAACCCTGTCACGTCTCTCTACGAGGTGGAGAGAGGGCAGGGATGGCACGAAGAAAACGCCTCTGTCGGGGCATTACACCATGATCCAAACCAAAATCAAACTACTCCGCGCCTTTTGCGCGTTCCTCCTTCTCCTTCTAATCTCCTATCAGGACGTTCTCTTTTACGCCCCGTCAACCCACCTACCACCACCAATTCCGCGACCTTGCCGGCTCGCTCTCTTCTTAACCGCTTACCACCACGGCAACATGCCATTTCACCTTCCACCACCAATCCTACATCCGCAACCTCCAGGCCACTCCTACTCCGCTCACCGACAGCACCTGCTACCCCCTCTACCACCCCTACACCGACAAGAGTTCCTCCACCGCCAGCACAACCATCTTTTGTGCCACGATCTCTCCTTATTCCACCACCTGCCAATACCCCTCGCATTCGGATATCCCTTTCTTCTGTCACGCCTCCGGCGAGGGCACCTTCTTCAAATACTCCTCCCATGCCTCCCGTGGGGGCATCTTTATTAAACATCGCTACTACGCCTCCTACGGGGGCGCCCCTTTTATTGAATTCCCCTTTGGTATCCCCTAGCAGGATCTCTGCTACCGACATTCCTTCCTCCTCCTCCAACCCTCCCCCTAATGTTGCCCCGACAGAGGCGCGCCAAGGCGTAGCGCCGCTCCGTAGTGGACGGATGTTCCACCGTGTTTTCCCACAGAGAGAGCTAGAGCCCGCGCAGGGGCCACAAGAGCAAGAGCAAGAACAAGATTCAGTGCCGGGAACTCAGTATGATCTGTTAAAGCACCTGGATCGCACTCCAGCCAGAATCTCCATTCTTGAATTAATCAAGAGGTCCACCACTCATCAGCTGGCCTTGAAGGAATACCTGCAGAAGGTTATGGTCAATGAGGACCTCCCGGTTGAACAGATAATTACAGTCTTAACCCCTACCAGCAGTCAGCCGGCAATCACATTCCATGAACATGAGTTAGCACCTCTACCGGCAAGAAAGTATGCCCTATGTATCACGGTTGATATCAACAAAGTGGCTGTTAAGCAGTGTTTGGTAGACACCGGTGCATCTATCAACGTGTTGCCTCCGAGCACTCTGAAGCTATGCGGTATCCCTGAGAGCCAGATACGGCCATCCACCATTACTGTCACAGCATATGACAATACAAAGAAACCCCCTCTGGGTATGATTACTCTCAAAGTCAGTTTGGGTCCAGCCACCATTACGGCAGATTTCCATATTCTGGATATGGACCCGACCTTTAATGGTATCCTGGGTCGCCCTTATATTCAGCAGCTTGACGCAGTGCCCTCTACAAACCATCAGTGCCTTAAGTTTCCGCACAAGGGCCGCATTATCAAGGTGACCAGCGTGCCGATCTTACCAGAGGAGGACATACATGTAGCTTCATCAGTTCCTTCCATGTGGCCAGCCAATAAGCCGTTATTATCTGTGTTGGACATTCACTGTCCACGACCGATGCTATCTGAGACTGTTACCACCGTTGCCATGACACCCCTGCCTTCTAAGGGGAAGAAGAAAAAGAAAAAAATGATGAATACCCCCGGCTGGAACATTCTGATAAGGATGGGATATCAAGACGGCAAGGGCCTAGGTGCCAAACTCCAGGGCAAGATTAGGCCCATTAAGCCTCAAAAAGTGATTGCACGAGGCGGCTTAGGCT